>JAZKJV010007377.1:0-600000 GCA_037367405.1 Ottelia alismoides | reverse complement strand
TTATCATACAAATCTTTCTCCTTAAGGCTATAGAACAAGTTCCTGATATTCACGTTTCTTAAAAGATAAATATACTCCAATAAGAAAGTCGAGGGGAAAGAAAAAGAACGACCAAAACGAGGAAGAGAAGTATGTACTACCGCTCGCATCATCTAATGCCATTTCTCAACTCATTCCGCTTAAAATGAAAGATCATGGGGCCCCATTAGTTAAATGTATCATTAGGGATATGACTTTCGAGCGCATCCTACTTGATAATGGTGCCTCGATAAATCTCCTCCCAGCTGCCATACTAAAATATTATGCAGTAGGTCAGTTAAAACCTATTTGTATGATTATGCAATTAGCTGTCCGGTCTGTAAAGAGGCCATTAGGAATACTAAAGGATGTTTTAGTCACAGTCCAAGGACATCAGTTCCAAGTCGACTTTATCGTACTAGATATGGATCCTGCTAAAATACTTTCTCAAACTCCTATTATACTCGGAAGACCATTCATAGCCACTGCCAAGGCTCATTTTGACTATGAGGTTGGGAAAGTAGAATTCAAAGTCAATGGTGAGATTGTTCCTGTCGATCTTTTCACCCCCACATTTCAAGAAAATGATACCGAGGATTGTGGATGGATTGAGGAATGTTCGACAATTAAACAAGTCATAGACGATTTAACTCCCTTGATTCTCGCTAGGGATCCTCTTGAGGCGACTTTTACTTTAAATGACAATTTATTTGAAAGACAACATACTACAGTGATCGAAGCCCTTGATTCCATCAAGAATGAACCTTACGAACCATTGACAGATTTAGATATCTTCGAACTAGACGAAGGATGGGATGAACTCGATGCTTTAATTTCTCCTATCTCAAAAATGATTATGCCCATGCTAGAACCTCCTATTTTGGAACTACTTCATAACAAGGAGGAAAATCTTACAATCACCGCATCCACCCACCCCATAAATTCAATAGAAGGTTCCCAAGAGACAATTCGGGCCCCTGTAGTTGAACTAAAACCTTTATCCAAGGACCTAAAATATGTGTTTCTAGATGAAGAAAATAAGACCCTGAAATAATCAATGCCCTCTTGAAACTAAATCAAGAAAATAAATTAATGGATGTTTTGAGAAAAAATTCACGGGCAATTGGTTGGACGATATCTAATCTCCAAGGAATAAGTCCAACATATTGTACCCACCATATTTATTTGGAAGATAATGCAAAACCTTCTCGAGAAATGCAAAGAAGATTGAATCCAAATCTACGAGAAGTAGTTAAGAAGGAAATATGCAAATGGTTGGGTGCAGGGATCATCTACCCAATACCAGATAGTCAATGGGTCAACCCTTTACAAGTTGTAACGAAGAAATTTGATCTTACTATAGTCACTAATGATCAGGGTAAAGAGATCCCCACTCGTACAACCACTTCGCGGAGGATTTGTGTTGATTACAGGAAATTAAACCTTGCCACAAAGAAGGACCACTTCCCTCTCCTATTCATAGATCAAATTGTTGAGAGACTTGCGAGGAGGGAATATTTTTGTTTTCTCGATGGTTACTCAGATTATAATCAGGTAGCTATTGCACCTGAAGATCAAGAGAAAACAACATTTACATGTCCTTATGTTACATTTGCTTTTCACTGGATGCCCTTTGAGTTGTGTAATGCGCCTGCTACCTTCCAACGATGTATGCTAGCCATATTTGCTGATATGGTGGGTGATTTTATGGAAGTATTTATGGATGATTTCTCTGTATTTGGTGATTCCTTCGATGAATGGCTTGGATTTCTTGATCGTGTATTGCAAAAATGCATTGAGGTGAACCTAGTCTTATCATAGAAAAATTACATTTTATGGTCACCAAAGGCATTGTTCTAGGTCACATTGTCTCTAAAAAAGGAATGGAGGTTGACCCATCGAAAATTCAGATTATAACTCAATTCTCCCCACCTACATCACTCAAAGGTGTTCGATCTTTTTTAGGACATGTTGGCTTATATAGAAGATTCATAAAGGATTTTTCAAAAATCGCTAAACCTCTTACTGAGCTACTCTCAAAGGATCGAGCTTTTGAATTTTCTGAAGATGCCATCAGATCCTTTGAGACACTAAAAAGTTCTATCACTGAAGCACCAATTTTACAGTCCCCTGATTGGACCTTAGACTTTGAAATAATGCGTGATGCATCAGATTATGCAGTAGGGGTTGTACTAGACCAAAGGAAATATGGTAAACCATTTGCCATCCATTACGCTAGCAAAACACTTGATGTTGCACAAAAAAACTACACAGTCACTGAAAAAGAACTGCTAGCAGTTGTCTTTGCACTTGAAAAATTTAGGCCGTACCTACTGGGTTCACATGTGGTTTTTTACACTTACCACACCGCACTGCACCACCTACTCTCCAAGAAAGATTCGAAACCACGATTAATTAGATGGATACTCTTGCTACAAGAATTTGACATTGAAATTAAAGATAAGGCATGAGCGCAAAACATTGTGGCCGATCATCTCTCCAGACTCATTGAGTCTGAAACCAAACAAACCGACCAATTCATTCCCATATCGGGAACCTTTCCTGATGAATCCATCCTTGCAGTATCACAACTATCGTGGTTTGCTGATATGGTAAACTACTTAGTCACATCTCGAATTCCTGATGATTGGCCTAAGGCAAAATGAGATCGATTCGTAGCTGACTCTCGATACTACCATTTGGAAGATCCTTTATTATTTAGGGAACGTACCGACTGTATATGGAGATGTTGTATACCTGAATCTGAAATTTCCAAGTGTCCTATCTCATTGCCACACTTTTGAATGTGGTGGACATCACTCTGGAATCGTACAGCTGCAAAAGTACTCAAATGTGGTTTTTTCTGGCCTACTTTATTTAAGGATGCCCATGATTTTGTGAAATCATGCCCTACCTTTCAAACTATAGGAACTATGACAAAAATAGACATGATGCCTCTAAATCCTATCCATGTAGTTTAAATTTTTGATGCATGGAGCATTGACTTCATGCGTCCCTTCACTCAATCAAATGGTTACTTATATATCCTTCTTGCAGTCGACTACGTCTCCAGATGGGTCGAAGCCATCCCCACTCGTGATGTCGATAGTGCAATAGTGATCAATTTCTTGAATGATTTATTTGCTCGATTCGACATACCCAAGGTCATTATAAGTGACGGGGGTTCAAATTTCCTTAATAACTCGATGCGAAAACTAATGAAGAATAATGGAATTGAACATCAAGTTTCTACCGCTTATCATCCCTAAACAAATTAATGTCTTAGCTGAGGTCTCTAATCTAGAAATAAAAACCATTCTATAAAAAAATGTTCGTTCTGATCGCAAAGATCGGTCCCAATACCTTAATACAACATTATGGGCCTATCGCACTGCTTATAAGGTTCCTCTAGGGATGAGTCCATATCGCATCATTTATGGCAAACCTTGTCATCTACCTGTCGAGATCCATCATAAATCATTATGGGCTATACAAAAATGTAACCTTGATTTAACCCAAGCTGGCCAGAATCGATTACTTGACCTTAATGAGTTAACTGAGCTTCACTGCCGAGTATATGATAACAACCTTATTTACAAAGAAAAGGTTAAAATTTGGTATGATGCCAACGTTTCTCACAAAATCTTTTCCATTGGTCAAAAAGTATGGTTGTTTGATGCAAAGTTAAAGCTCTTTTCAGGAAAGCTCAGGTCAAAATGGAAAGGTCCATACATTGTCACACAAGTTTTTGATAATGGGTCTATTGAAACAACTTATTCTAAAACATCTACCACCCTTCGAGTGAATGGACAACGCCTCAAACCCGTCATTGAATCTGAAAGATTAATGCCCACTTTAGAAACTCATGTTTTGCAAATTCCCTTGTGACCCAGTCATTTCTTTGTTCACTGCATATCATATGTCATAAATCATCACATAGCCAGTTTACTGCATATGCATTTACCATGGGGGCATGGCAAATCATAAGCATGGAGGGATAATATCAAACAATTTTGCATTTTTCATTCATATTGCATCACATTTCGGCACTCATTTGCATGTTTTCCCTATTTCAACTCTCAAAGTTTACATATAGGGAGAATAATAGCCTCACCATAAATACCACATGAAGTATGAGATTGAAGTGATTCTGAGCTTACATTTCTTATGACTCTCTTTTGTCCTTTTGCATTCAAATCAAGAGACTTGATCCTCGATTCAATTTTCAATACTTGACATCAATAATGAGCTTAAACATTATATACTAAAAAGATCAGGAGCTTTGTAATACGATGCTAGCTTGACATATAAAGGTCTAAGGGAGTCTGATGATGGTTGTGCTCAGAGTTTGTGAGATGGTGAGCTTATCATGGAGTAGAGGAGTAGGGAGTGTTTCTACCAAATATACGTGAGGAAGAGAGTCCACCATAAAATGTAAGGGAGTGTTCCCAACTGGTCAAGCAATTGCCCATTATGCACACTTGAAACCTTCACACACCAATCTCTTGCTTTCCTTTCTACATACTTATCAAATCCACCGCTTCTTTAAAAGTCTTCCATTAATAATTTGTCTTGTTTTATTCGACTTCTTTGTCCCTCTTCTTCTATTTTTCATCCAAAAAGAATTATTCTTTGAGATTCTTTTATGTTCCAAGTCCCAAGATAAAGTATTAAAGCACATTGGTTCTCTTGAAAAAGTGAAGAGAGATATTGCAAAAAAGAGGAGAAAAAGAAGAAGAAGAAGAACTGCAAAAAAAGGAAGTATAGCAAAAATATATATTGCAAATATGTATATAAAGAAAGAAGAAAGAAGAAAGAAAAGAAGAAGAAACCAGGCGAACCATTGTGCAAATATGCTCTTATCTTCTCATTATATGCCATATATATTTTCCTCTTCTCTTCAACAAAATTATCTTATAATGAGTCGTTATTCTAGGTTGTCTCATATTACACTACTCTCATATCCATACAACGAAACCTGAGCAAAGTCGTCTGCACCAAATAAGCCTTAACCTAAATACTCCACACATTAACCTATTTTTCTTGCTGGCCAGTTGGAGGAAGTTGGGGTGAGTGTTAAATTAATTATGAAGTTGGGGCTTGTAATAATACTGTGAGCCGTCACCTCATGCATGTCCTTGCTTAGTGTATCAAAGCTAGATGATTGTAGTTGAAAGCACTTTGGTCAATTCAGTACATTTGACACTTGAATCTATCCTCAGGTCTAATTACATTATTGATGCTAGGTATCACTTAATCCGATTTGAGCAAGTCTCTACATTAATTCATATCTAAAGGACACTTGAGATAATCAAGCATTGTAGGAAGAGATTCATTTCTACTCTTTAACTTAATGAAATTAAGGGTAAATTTTTATCACCCTCAGAGGCTATTCTCTTCTTATATGTCAACAATGGAGTGTTAAGATTCTTCCTTTATATTTGCTAGGGACTAGCAAATCTTAACCATGGGGATATGATGAATCTATGATTTGTTACACAAGAATGTTGATTAGAGATAAATACATAAGTTAAAATGCACATTATGTTATGAATGACAAAACAAGGATGTGTTTATATGTTTACACATGGTCCATGCACCTCTTCACACTTCGAAAATATTTGAAGCTACTATGTTATGATTGGATCATAAATTTTATCTCATATCACTTTACAGTTCACAAATCTAGTGTGCTACATATTAATACAAGTAATTGATCAAAATTGATGATCATTATTAATTTGTAAGCAATCTGTTATTTTTGAGATCCGTGCTAAAAGAACTTAAATGCACCATGCGTTGAATCACATGGGGGCCAATGAATGGTTCATTTAGTTGGCCATTGGAATGGTCAACGTAAGATGGAAATGGCTAACCCCCACTAATGTGAAGAGGTGCCATTAATATGTAAAGGTGCCAATATAAAGGGATGCATTCTAATTGGAAAAGATGCGTACGTTAATGGAAGGGATGTGACCCTTCGCCTTTCAACGACTATCTTACGTGTACAAATAACACGATAAGGGGCTTTGAGGGGAGGGAAAATTATTCGATTACCATTCAATTATCAACCATTTTCCCATCCCATTCGATCATTCCATCACCATTCTTGCCAACCAAATTCGCTTCCAACCTATTCCGTCATCCAAAAAAAATCAACCACCATAATTAGCCATCCATTTTATTATCGACGAATCATCGAATTGATTTCGTCCACTTGTGCATTCGGACCCCCAGTGAATCTTACTCCTGATGCTCCACCCCGAGTGCCGCCAAAAGCCATCCAACATCATAGACGTCCGCCAACCATCATTTCCTCGGACTCTCTGGAATCCGACTGCAGAGGCTTCCTTCCGAGCTGCCGACCACCATCTTTTTATTATCTTGCATTTATTACTTTATATTTTTATATCTATTTTATTTTGTTGTCTTCTTTTTCGTGCAGCTATTCGTCAAGACTATCGCGAAGATCCGCATATAATGATGATATCCTCGACTCTTGGAAAATTGGGACGTGACACGAGGTTTGGGCTCGATTCGTGGTTGTAATGCATACGAGTCCATTTGGAAGTTGCCGCATGAAAGGAGAGTGATCAATACTTACCGACCTGCACTATTGCCTTCTCCAACTTTCATTTCAATCTTTGTTATTCGAATTTTTGTAAATTTATAAAAGCATCTTTACTTGCAAAATAAAATGCAAAATCTTCCTGTCCCTGTGGATTCGACCCTGACGTACCCTATACTTTGCCTTGTGCGTAATATAGCTAAGTCTGGTAATTTATTTGTTTGAAGCGTATTTTTGTGGGTTCTCAATGACAATCTAACGTAAAAATCGGTTCCTTAAACCCTCGAAAATACGATCCAACAGTCTATATAAGAAGTATCCATAACAATTTAAATTCCTTAAAATACTAGTGTGGAATTAATTTAAAATAAAATACTCAAATCTTATTTTATTGTGCCTTCAATATACGTGCGAATATGATGATTTTCGGGCACAATGTAAAACATCCTAAAATCTACCTACTATTGAGTTTTGAGAATTTTTGGAGCAGTAGAAACTTTATCATAAATTAAAGTTCTCACAGTGGGAAAAATATGCAATTTTTCACTTGATGAATTATGTAAAATCAACCACATACCTTAAAAATTCAAACAAATATTGTAAGTTAGAGCATAAGTAGTTCTACACAGTGCAATTTTTGAAATAAAAAATTGATGAAGAATGAAGGTTCAAATTAATACCCAAAGACAGGGACCTAGATGCAAAATAGAATAAAGGAATGAAATAAAAAATGAAGAAGAGGACTCAAATGAAATTACCAAAACCCTACAAGGTTATTATGCAATTTTCACATGCACGCACGTGATGTGCACGTGTGGTTGGTCGGTGGGGCTTCTTTGCGAATCTAGAAAGAGATGAGGGCGTGAGCATAAATTTTCCACTGCAACACGTACAAAACACATTAGCTCCAGCTTGCAGGACCTTTTCGTGATTTCATAAAATAAGAGGGGGTCGAGCGTAATTTACCCCGTAGACGTGTGCTAAGCGTGTGCGGGAGAGGTTCAGCGGGGAGGGTTGGCTTAGACTCCCGAGCCTGCACCGGGCGATAGTTGTGCGTGCTTTGGCTACTCTAAGGATGGTGGATGGCGGCTAGGCTTAGTGTAGATTGTGGACTATCGTATCAAGGCACACACCTTGATCCCAATACAGGTGGACGTGAGGGTCGGTTGGCGCACAGATTGAGGTGAGCGATGAAGATGAATGGCCCGCTGACCGAGGTGGAGTTGAAGGCATTGAAGACTGGTCATGGAGGGGTAGAGACGGGTGACTGATGAGGGCGGCTAGGCTACATCGAAGGTCGCACGACGGTGGGGGCGGCTGGTGGAAGCAGTGTGGACCGGATGTGGTTGTACCTGCGAGAGTAGAATGAAGCGAGGGGGTGGGAGCGATGGTTCGTGATCTGGGGTGAGGGCTATTGATAAGTTTACTTAGGGCAGAGGTGCACGATAGGGAGATGGAAGAGATATGGAGCACCCGGGTGGTTGCGGCTGCCGAGAGAAGGGAAGAGGTGTTGGTTCGTGGGAGAGAATGGAGAGGGGCTGCCACATGGCATGCACAGGGGTGGCCACGTGGCAGGTAAAATTAAATTAAATTAAATTAATAATAATAAATAACAAATAAATAAAAAAGAATAATAAATAATAAATAAAATGAAAAATTAAAATAATAAGAAAATCGATAAAATAAATAAAATAAAATAATGAAGATAAAAAATAAAAATAGAAATAAAAATAAAAATGGGAGTTACATGTGATGGCTCCAAGAGCTGCACGTGTCTCTCAAAAAAAATCAAAAATTAAATTCAAAGAAAAATAAAAAAGAAATAACAAAGAGGTCAAATAAAAAAGTGATCAACATAAAAGATGCTCATCTCGACGAGATCTACAACTTTTGTAAAGGACAAAAAATTGAAATAAATCATCTGTACAAAAAATATTTTTGGTGGTATCATATTGACATAAAAAAACATTTTTATGTTTTATCTTTTGTGTCATTTTAAAAAATATAAAAATCAAAATAAAATAACATAAAATACAAAACAAATATTTTAAACTTAATCTATTTTTTGGGATTTTTAATAATAAAGAAAATTAAAAGATAAAATAAAATAAAATAGCATATGTATAATATACAATGCGGGGCCCAAAATCCAAGTTTTGCATACGAACTTCAATTCTTTTGAATTTGGTCTTGTGTTGAAGGTAACATACGTACATTAATTCAAAGTGAGTCAGGGTCCATGAGAGACTGTTTGACAGAAATATTCACAATATTAAGGTTCTTAATTTCAAACCAGGATTTGGGTTTTGTTGGTCAATTTTACAAGTTAGTATTTTTTTGATATTTTTCCTTTATTAGTATTAGTTATGTGTACACTATATAGTTGATTTTATTCAATTCTGAATAGAGAAAAATATATAGAAATAGTGAAAATATGGTGAATATACAAGTGATATTTACAAGTGAATTTGGCTTCCTATTTCATGCGAATATGCATGCTAAAATGTCGATACTAATTCTAAATGCATGAATGAGAATAGTGCAAAATAAATGGAGAAATGCAACTAATTACTTGAGAATGATGCTCTATTTTCAACTTTTAGAGTGTTGAATCCCAGATTCATCAGGCATATTGTGTCAAAAAGTGGAAAGGAAATGGATCATGCTAATATTGAAATAATTACACATTTGGACCCCCTGAAATATGTCGATGGTGTATGGTCATTTTTAGGGCATGTTGGCATTTATTGCCTGTTTATTAAGGATTTCTCAAAACTAGCCTGACCACTCATCAAACTATTGGAAATGGACCAAGATTTCATATTATCTAAGGAAGCATTAATGTCTTTCGAAAATCTCAAAGCGATGGTGATTGAAGCACCAATTATGCAATCTTCTGACTGGAGTTTGAGTTTTGAGATTATGAGTGATGCGTCATATTTTGTTGTCGGTGCGGTTCTTGGTCAAGGGAGGGAAGGAAAACCTTGTGCCATGCATTATGCTAGCAAGACTTTAGATGATGCATAAAAGAATTATAAAATCACCAAGAAAGAGTTGCTAATTGTTATCTTTGCCTGGAGAAATTTAGAGCATATCTATTAGGGAGTCCTGTAGTCATTTACACCGACCATTCTGCGAATCAAATACTTATTTGCAAAAAAAGTAAGTGAAGTCAAGATTGATTCGATGGATACTTTTGCTCCAAGAATTTGATGTTGAAATCAAGGATAAAGTCGAGGCAAAGAATGTAGTAGCTGACCACCTTTCTAGGCTACCATCACAACATCTTTTAAAAAATCAACCAACTATGAATTTCCCATTTCCGATACTTTCCCGGATGAATCTTTATTGGTCATATCACAATTACCTTGGTATTCTGGCATAGTCAACTACCTGGTCACAAATAGACTACATGGGGATTGGATGAAGAATAAAAGGGATAAACCATTTCTTTATCTTGATTTTATCACTAGGAAGATCCTTCGTTGTTTAAAGAAGGAACTGATCTAATTTATAGATGTTGTATACCTGACTCAAAAATTCATAGTGTCCTAGCTCACTGCCACACTTATGGGTGTGGAGGACATCACTTTGGTAGAAGAACTGCAGCCAAGATCCTACAATGTGGGTTTTATTGGCCTACACTACACAAAGATGCAGATAAATTTGTTCAAGCATGCCCTGAATGTCAGAAAGCTGGAACCATGACTCGTAGAGACATGATGCATCTTTCACCAGTTCATGTCGTCGAAGTCTTCGACACAAATGGCATTGAACTCTTGGGGACATTCACAAACTCACATGGATATTAGTACATATAAATAGTAGTTGATTATGTCTCCCATTGGGTAGAAGCACTCGCTACTCATGCTACTGATATCACAATTGTAGTTAAATTTCTATATGATTTGTTCGCTCGCTTTAGCCTATCCAAAGTAATCATAAGTATGAAGGATATGGGGAGATCCTCAAGTGCATCATGGAAGCGTGATGATCGCATCGTATGCGACTGGGAGCGACTAGTCGTACTAGTTGTTCGATGTAGCGGAAATTAAAAAATTTTAAAGTGATGAAACCACATGATCCAGGAACACTTCTTGGATTATTTCGTTTAAACCACAAATAGGTATTAAGGTTACCTCTTGAAGCGTGGTTGCGATCCAGTCTCTAAATGAAGAGACCTCATGTCTCAAGTCTGATCCAACAGAGGAGATGCTTGCGAGCGCATTGATGAGATGCATGCTCCTCGCAATCCATGTTGATTATCCAAGCGACGAATCTCCTGATCTCGTCACACGAGATCCGACATCTTCTTCAAGAGAAAGGCGCACCGAAGGAGACATAGATCCGCAAGCAAATACTTCGGCAGCATAATGACAATGCTGCGGTGATGGCGACTCTCTCAAGGGCTCCATGGTGGACGGCCACAGGAGAGAGAGGGAGAGAGCATTTGGCATGTAGAGAGACAGAGAGGTAGAGAGCATATGTCATAATTGTGTCACACAAAGAGCAAGGTGTGCCTATTCTTATATAGGGTTTTGAGATCCATGGATCTCAATCCATGGGCAACACAAAATCAATGGTTGAGATTGATTTGTGTTTCTTTCAATGGCCATGATGTTGTTGTAAAACCACAAATATTTACAACAACATTTGTTGTAAATTATTTCACAAAAATAATTCTTAATTATCTTGTGAACATTGCAATCATGCCATTGGAAAAATATGAATCACATTCACATGCCAAAACAAAATGTAAATTATATTTTCAATTAATCATCCAATGTGAATCCAATTCACATCAATAATTAATTAACAAATATAAATCACAATATGCTCTCTTTAATATATTATAAATCACTTTTATAATATACCATATTAATATGGATAGTGTTATCCACATTATTCATATACATGATAATTAAATCACATTTAATCATCTTGGATCTCTATTTTCTTATGCCCAAATGATATGAATCACATTCACATCATTCACATCTTTGATAATTAAATTACATTTAATTACCTCAGGAAACTCTCCTTATAATATGAATCAAATTCATATTATTCATGATAATTAAATCACATTTAATTAACAATATCTCAATGCTCGGATAAATATATCAGCAATGAAATTATCCATGAACTCTTTCAAGGATAATGCGCTTTCTGCGCGGATACTTGGAGATAAGGATAGGGCGATTGTATTGTTCCACGTATAGTGACTTGGATATTGAGATCACATCTTAAATCCAGATCTTGCGGACCTCCCATAGATGCTTGATTAAATCAAGATTGCAAATATAATCTTCTCATTACATCTGAATCACATTCAGATCAATGTCCATCAGTTGGACTAAGATCAGATTACTTCTCTATGAGAGGAGTCACTAGAATCCAGACCTGTTTCATCACTCCCTTTGAATAGAAGCGTCATGGTTATACAATCGTTTATGATCACATCACCCTTAGGCATTCCTAATATCTATACATACTGCACACTGGAAGACCCAGAATAAACCCGAAGTTTTAGATCTCTTTTAGACTGCCTCCTTCAGGGTTTTATCATTAAGGTTCTCATTCGATCATTGGGAGTTGGTATCGATCATATACTTTCCAAAAGCATATATCATACCAAGGTGTTGATCATATATTTTCCAAAAGAATATATCAAACCTTTCAAATTTAGTTAAGCATCCAAAGCAAGACGACCACAGGTGGAATTTGATTCTTCCCAATATCTCCTGAGTGAGATCATGTCATCCGATTCATCAATGAACCTATATGATCCCATTAAGAGATCGTATTACTCATATGCCCTTGCATGCACACCAGCGTGTCGGTGTATAGACCTTGGTTAGGTCATCAACCTATTGGTCTGCCAAATGTACATACTCAAACATATAGTAGTACATCTGTCTCCGATCAGAGGATGTGCCTATATCGTGACAACATACGACATAGGTCTTTGATTATCTCGATCTCATTAAGTCAACTCTTTGACCCAACTAATCTGACACCACTGAATCTCTATTCCCATGTAGAGGACCTGCATCAAGAGGTCAGTCAGATATCGGCCAAATGAGAAAGGATTGCCATATCCTACTCAGGATGGAGATCATCTCTTAACAATCACTTGACGGTGCTTGATGAGTCCTCAATCTAACTCTTTAGATATTCATCCAAGCACCAACCTTTATGACTCAATAATTGAATCAACAACTGCATGATCATTAAAATGGCCATGGTACATAACCCTACTTGTACTAAGGGACCTATTATGCAAATTAGTTATTTTTCATTTCAGATCAGAGAATGATATTTGCAATAACATTTATTGCATAATGGCTCGTTGTTGGCTCGCATGTCCAACAATCTCCCACTAGCCCAAAGAACCATTAATGGGCTAATCATTTAAACCCGCACTCATGTGACAATCATACGCTATTTAGAAAAATAGTTAGGTAAGTTGATCAGTCATCCTGTTCCGAAGAGACCACGCCAAGTCCTTTTACGACACTTGCATATCCCCAGTAACAGTGCTCTCATCTAATGCGAATGTTGCATCTTATGTAACCAATACTCAATTTTATTAGTAATAGTGTCCTTGATACTACATCTCGATAATATTATAACCAGTATGCAATTTCTATTATCCATATCCGAATACCCTTATTTCTAGAGATCTCTATCTCCTAAGGTATCCGCAGTTAAGACCTTTTAGATCTCCATCTATAAAGTCTTAAGCTCTTGAAGATAAGACTTTGAGATCACTATCTCTAAGTCTTGTTATCTTTGAAGATTTTGTTATTAGTGCAATCAAGTGTTTTATTACCTTAGTAGGATTGACAACAGTTTACTACCCCCACTGCATGACATACATATGGCTTTTGTACACATCCGGCATACATCTAGCTTCTATAACTGATGCACAAGAGCAAACAGTTTTATCATTCACTTCCTCAACTCTTTGAGGTGCTATCCCTTTAGATAGGTCAGTAACATATCTTACGAGAAGGAAGCCTTTGTTGGGGTTTTCCAAGAATGGAATATGTTCAAGGCGTGCCATTAATGTGGTAGTCCCAATACCCTCTTCTCTTTGCTTCTGAACAACTTCAGAATTTAGATCTAAGAGGTATCCTTGAGATCATATCTCAAGGTATGGAATGGCCAGACTATAAAACACTTATTATCATCCTTATATCATTCCAAATGATTAGGATATCATCTACATTTAGCACGATGAACACAATGGCACTCCCACTAAGCTTCACATGGCTCATCAAGATTCTATCTGAAATCATAACCTTTATAATTTCATTAAATCTAGTGTTTCAACTACAAGAAGCTCATTTGAGTCTATAGATGGAGTTATTCAGCTTGCAAAACTTTCTTTCCTCTACTATGAAGCCCTGGGCTACTTCATATGAATAGCCCCGAAGAGGTATTCATAGAGGAATGCAATCTTGACTCACATCTTGAAGATGTCATAGTCAACTTGTGTAGCTATAGTTAGCAATATTCTGATGGGTTTAAGCATGGTCACTGAAGAGCAAGTCTCATCGCAAGCAATGTCTTCTCTTCGGTGTGTAGCTCATGGCTACGAGCCGTGCTTTGAAGGTCTCTACCTTCTTATTAGGTTCCCTCTTTCTCTTGAAGATCCATTTATACCTTAACAGGTCTTACCCTTATAGGTGGATCCTTGAGGGTCCATATAAAACACTTGTATACGAAGTCAACTTTAGACTTAATTGTTAACATCCATCTTTCCATGACATGATCTTCAGAAGCTTCATCACATGAAGTTCGATCAATGTCAGATTTCTCTGACACATAGAATCCATCCTCAAACTCATTTGAAGAGGTATTAGTGTTTCATCTTTAATTGTCTCTTTAGTTTCCGATTTTAGGAGCCTCATTATCTTCTCAAGATTTAATGAGTTCCTTTAATTCATTTTCATCTTGATTCTCAAGAGAGTCATCCTCTAAGAATCACATCCTTAGAGATGAGATCTTTTAAGAATCTCAAGCTCATAAAGTAGGTATCCAATACCATCCTTTATTTTCCTAATAAAGTGGCACTCTCTTGTGCTAGAT
This sequence comes from Ottelia alismoides, assembly GCA_037367405.1. Lineage (NCBI taxonomy): Eukaryota > Viridiplantae > Streptophyta > Magnoliopsida > Alismatales > Hydrocharitaceae > Ottelia > Ottelia alismoides. The sequence goes on along the minus strand of JAZKJV010007377.1, from coordinate 585,317 downwards.
TCCAGCTTACTTGCATCCATGACAAAGTTATTGACCAAGCAACCTTCAGTACTCAAGTGTCCAACACTAGGCTCATAAAGTGCCCAACTTTATGATAGTCTAGGTTCCAAACCATTGCTTATGAGGACGCGGATTTAGATATGCATGGAATCTTATTAAGGATATATATATATATATATTGTAGTCATATATACCTTGGAAACTAAGAGGTAATTATGTTAAGATTCATCATTGAACAAATCATGTCACACATGATCCAATTGTATCTCCCAACAACTCTATTGAGTTTAGGTGTTTTAGGAGGATTGAGATAGGAATGATATTCATATCTCTATAAGGTATTCCTTGAATTCATCTAATAGGTACTTACTACCTAAGTTAGATCAAATTCATTTTATCTTCCTTCAAACTTTGGTTCCAAACCAAAATTATGAAATCTTTGAACATTTCAATGCTTTTCTAAGGTGAAGGGAAGAAATCTCATATCACTAATAATCATCGAATGATATCACATATCATCAATGTTTATGAGATCTTTAATACCTTGGCATCTAACACCAGTCTCAGAGAAGAGTGTATTAGACATTTTACTTTGAACCTCTATTTATGAGTATGTAAGTTTTTGAACCTTTAAACAATCTAAAGTTCAATATCTTACTAGTCTATTTATTTCATTAATAGACATATGTCCAAGGTTTGATGCCAGATCGTTGTTAATGATCTTTATCCTCCTATTGATCTTCTTAAGGTTTAATTCCAGTATTAGAAATGATAATGAACCATTCATTAATTTTCTAATTTAGTAGAGTCCTCAAGATGTCAGATTACTATATGAAATATATTCATCTTAACTCTTTATGATAGGTCTATTCCATAATTCATGTTTATTTCCAACATTTAGAAATAAACAATGAGTGTATTCTAATATCCATGTAATAAAGACATTCTCTAAGACTAAGGGCTCTCCCACTGAAAATATGAAGTCTATTTATCCAATAGAGGTTGTTGCAACAATTACATCAACATCCATGTGGATGACTATTATGCCTTAAGATCATATTTTCTAGTCTTCTAAAATATATGCAAATAATTACAAGTGCTATTAGAAGAATGAGATACAATTATTAGACTTTTAGTCTTGTCGAATAAGAAAGTCGATTTCAATTATTTAATGTAGATTATTCTGATGCACTATCCTAGTCCTTCTCTAAGGATCCTAGATAGACTTGATAGTCATACTATCAGCACATTAGCTCATTGCGGTATTGGCATTTATCCGACCCTTTGGATGTCATATGTGTGTGGAAACCATAGAAGTACAATCAACTCTTTAACTTTCCTTCTAACCTGGGTCTGACCCGTGCTTCCACTACGCTCCTTTCATCTCTAAACAACCATTGCTTAAGACAAAGGAATTTCTTATGTTGAATTCAAAAGATTTCAATATAAGAGTATCTCAACAGTTATACATGCTTCATTCAATTCATACAATATGATTATTATGAAGCTTCATGAATGACTTGAGTAAAGTTAGTAGAATAACGAAAGCCATCATATCTATATACATCTTAACTTTAAAAGACCTAGGTTCAGGTAGGTACTCAAACATTATTGAGTACATCATCTCTTGTAGAGCCACCATTCTGCATGATGCAGTGAACCATGTCATTCATGATTAAATGTCAAGAGCACATATGTATGCTAGAACATCGTCTTTGATTTTATAAGGATTATTTGACAATTACGATCATCATTGACATGTCACTTCCAAAGTACATTCGATGAGAGATCAAGACTATAAAAACATACAAACCCTAGGTTGTTGTCCTATTATCTATTTAATTGTTATTCCTCATTATTGTGAGGAAACTTGCACACTACAACCACATACATTATGTGTCCAACTGCAAGTACAATATCTTTATCATGAATCCAATTCATGATATTTTACTTGTTATTATTGAGTATAATATTGAGTGGTTTAATGAGGATTATCTGAAATAAGAAATTTGCATATATATATACATATTACTTTGATTTAGGATTTTTTTATCAAAGTTTTCTTGCCTTGTCAATATTGAAAGTCCATTCCCTTAATTACTTTCAATATAAGAGATATACTTACCATTATATCTCAAGCAAGATATGGGATCCCCTTCCTTATCTTTGTCACATCCTAATAATATAAGAACCTGTAACTCAGATAAAAAGAAGCAGGAAAACATTCCGTCTTGCAAGTCCAACTTGCATTTCCCAATTCGGTCTTTAACACTCGGGCCCACCATCCCTAAGGTGATGTTGACCCATCATTAATTAAACCAACCTTCAACATGAATACAACTCGCTATGCGCAATCTAATATCGCCCCAATAATATGAGGACCCGATATTGGGGTCACTACGCATACTTCCTTACTCTTTCGAGAAGAAAAGAGCCCAATCCAAATGGATTGTATGAAGGAGATGCAACTTTGGACAAGCATCTCCGACATGCAATCTCTAGCGACGGTACCCTTTGCCTTTACGGGAGATTGTGGATGTCACTTATGTGATCCTCCATATCAAGTTCAGATTTTAATTAATTATTGTGAATCATATTCACATAATTAATTCTTTCAAGAGAAATAACAACTTTATTCATAATAGAGTGTTTTTAATTTTAATTGGATTCCAATTAATCTAATCACATTAAATTGATGATCCAATTAATATCCAACAAATATTTTTAATTATTACTTGAAAATATGGTGTTATCTCAAATACATATTATTTTGAATTTTAATAATTAGAAAAATACATCATGATCTCTCAAGCATTATTTGTTCCCTACCTGCTGTCATGGCCAGTACTTACGGGAGTGGGACAGACAACACATGGTGCAACCTGCTACCCCAACGCTCCCCGACTAGACACCATATCCGCCTCGGGAAGAGATAATGCCAAGTTAATCACTTTGTACTTGAGATGATAATCGGTTTTCAATCGAAGTTATAAAATATAATAATAATCAAAACCATTTTGATTAACATTATAAGTAGATTTGCTAAACAAATCCCCAATCCTATTCAATCGAGTTAAAAGTTGGAAAGTATATGATGTAACCAATTTGTGATCTATATCTTATCTAATCAATTATTGGTTAAGACAATGTCATTTAATGAAATAATTATCATCTTTAAATATTTCACAAATATTTATCAACAATTATCTCAAGAAATTAACCATTAATTTCTATAAAAATTAAATGACAATCACATGGTTCATGATCAAGTATGTAATTTCCAACAGTGACCCCTACTTACTAAAATTAGCATATCTTATTCATTTTAAATCCAAATCATGAAAAATCAGTTTCTAAAGTTTTCTAATTTTAATTAAAACATAATCCAAGTGATGATCACACATTTCTAGGCGTGTTTAATTACATCATGATTCACCATCCCCAAAACAATGGATATAGGTTCATTAAAATGATCATATCTTGAGTTATCGATTTCCAAATCACGCAAACTCCCCACGATTTCCTTAATTAATGGATAACATTATTCAAGTGATAATTTCGTGTTTAAAACATTTAAACAGGGCCGAAAATATTCACAAAATGCGGCTGCGAAAATGAAATGCGATAAAATTTTCACAATCCCTAATGAGCCCAAGTCTTCCTAGGTTCATGGATCGCATCCAAAACCTCGAACCTGGCTCTGATACCACTTGAAGGATATGGGAAGACCTCATGAACATCACGGAAGCATGATGACCACATCGTATGCGATCGGGAGCGACTAGTCATACTAGTTGCTCGATGCATCAGAATTTAAAAAATTTTAATGTGATTAAACCACATGATCCAAGAACACTTCTTGGATCATTTCATCTAAACCACAAATAGGTATTAAGGTTACCTCTTGAAGTGTGGTTGCGATCGAGTCTCTAAATGAAGAGACCTCCTTTCTCAAGTCTGATCCAACGGAGGAGATGCTTGCGAGCGCGTCGATGAGATGTGTGCTCCTCACAATCCATGTTGATGATCCAAGCAACGAATCTCCTAATATCATCACATGAGATCCGACGTATTCTTCACGAGCAAGGTGCACCAAAGGAGATGGAGATCCACGAGCAAATACTTAGGCAGCATAACGATGATGCAGTGGCAATGGTGACTCTCTCGAGGGCTCCATGGTGGACGACCACGTGAGAGAGAGGGAGAGAGCATTTGGCAAGTTGAGAGAGACAGAGAGAGCATATGGCATAATCATGTCACACAAAGAGCAAGCGGTGCCTCTTCTTATATAGGGTTTTGGGATCTATGTATCTCAATTCATGGACAACACAAAATCAATGGTTGAGATTAATTTGTGTTTCTTTCAATGACCATGATGTTGTTGTAAAAACAAAACAAGAATTGATTTAATTTAACTTAATATATATTGATAAATCAATTCAAAATTAAATCACTTTGACTAGTCTTGGAGATAATGAGAAGATTGATCACAATACCTAAAGAAAAGGGGATGTCTACCATTTTGAGATAGAATGGGTCTATCTCCTCATAATCTCATGAGATCTCATTATCTCATGAGATTTCATTATCTCATGATATCTCCAAGATTTACAACAACATTTTTGCTGTAAAATATTTCATAAAAATAATTCATAATTATCTTGTAAACATTGTAGTCAACTATTGGAAAAATGTGAATCACATTCACATACCAAAATAAAATGTAAATTGTATTTTCAATTAATCAACCAATGTGAATCCAATTGAAATAAATAATTAATTAACAAATATACATCACAATATGGTCTCTTTAATATATTATAAATCACATTTATAATATACCATATTAATATGGATAATGTTATCCACATTATACATATACATGATAATTAAATCACATTTAATCATCTTGGATCTCTATTTTCTTATGCCCAAATGATATGAATCACATTCACATCATTAACATCTTTGAAAATTAAATCACATTTAATTATCTCATGCAACTCTTCTTATAATATGAATCAAATTCATATTATTCATGATAATTAAATCACATTTAATTATCAATATCTCAATGCTCGGATAAATATACCAACAATGAAATTATCCATGAACTCTTTCAAGGATAATGCGCTTTCTCTGTGGATACTTGGAGATAAGTGATGAATCCTCATTCATCACTCTTTATTCTTTTATTTTAGCTAAAAACCTGTGCAAAACACCATGTATATGTTTGTAAATAGAATAATTTATCAAAGAGCAAGCATTGTGTAATAATAATAATTAGCATGTTTTGTCCAAAAATAAAAGAAAAAAGAAATAAAGAAAAAGAGGGAAATATTTAGAATAAATATTGAGTGACTTGAACCCAAGGGAAGGCTCCACAAGGTCATGACTGCAAAATAAAATAAGTAGAGAGAGATAGGGTGACTCAACATGGTGTAATTATCCTTCTATATGTAAATATTTTATTTTCTAAAAATAAAAATATTTATGTGTTCCTCATATTTTGTATATATTTATAAAAATAAAAATAAAATAAAAATAGGAAAAATAAAATAAAAATAAATACTTTCTCTCTCAACAGTGTAAATATACCATGTACATACAATAAAAGATTTATTTTACACTTGTAATTAATTAATAAAAATCCAATAAAAATCATTTATATTCCATATTTTATGATGTACATAAATAAAATATAAAATGGGAATAAATATACATAAATAAAATATTTAAAAATAAAAATAAAAAACATATAGGTAAATATACTTGTATATAATATTAATATAATAAAAATACATAATTTATATTTCAAAAAAATAAATAAAAATCACTAAAAAATATTTTAAAAATAAATAAACATTTTTCATTTTGAAAATATTTTATAATAAATCCAATTTATATTTTTAATTTAATTTACAAATAATTAATAATTGGCGGCTCCTGATTGGTCCACGGGGGATGTTGTGGACCCGTGGATCTTTGCGCAAACCCGACTTCTCCACATGTTCGCACCTCGATCCGATTGCCATTCTCTCTAACCCTGGGCCCCAATTATTCTTGAAACATCCCTAATCCACGCCCGATAATCTCCTTAGGGATCCGTGCATTGGATTGCGTGCCCGACACCATTCTTGCCGGACCCCTGGCACTATATAGCGTCGTCTTCTTCCGCCATTTGCGGCACCTTCGGCCACCGTCTCCCACTTCCAGGACCTCCCTCTTCAAGCCTTGAGTGACAGAAAGCCCTAGGAGGCGTTGCAGCGAGGATTGGAGGGCTCTAGCCCCTGGTCCGGTGGTTCTCGCCGTCGTGCTCCGCTCGAAGGAGCTCGAGCCTCTGGATACATTGCTCTATTGAGGCAGGGACCCAGGAGGACACCCACCTCCAACACAGACATCCGCGATCATCAGGTAGCCTTGATATCACCTAGAATACCTTCTATTTCCATTTCGCGATTTTGCACCGTCGGCCTTCGCCGGTCGTTTCGCTCTGCTCCGACCACTAGTTTATCCATCTGACCCTCGCATCATCTTCACGAGACTTCGTTCCACCTTCTACGCCCCTCCGATCATCTTGGTTCGCCTCGGAACCAAGAAGTGGGCCTCCTCCGCCATCGCCTCGCCGGAGACCCCCGCTCCGCCTCACCAGACCACCCATTTCGCCCATAACCAGGTTGAGGCACTTTGCCCTCGACCCAGAGTTCTTCCTGTGTAGGTTTCATCGAAGAAGGACCCCATCTGGGGGTCCAACTAGTCAGGCACATCTGCTCCTCCTTCTCCCCGTCGCCAGAGCATCTCTGACGTCTCTGGCCCCATCTAAGCATACCACCAGCTACGGACGAGCTCCCTCGTCGATTTGCCCACCTCCGCAGCATCTGAGGAGGTCTCCTGCGTACGTACTGGGCCGGCGAAACTTGCTGACGACCTGTTCTTGGTGGACCTCCAGGAGCCGTCAGATCGAGCCCGTGTCCTAGATTAGATCCCCTCCATTCATTTGAGGGATCAGTCTGACCGTTGATCCATCTGAGGATCAAATCCACGTCGTTCCTCCCGAAGGGGCGTCCACCGTCCTCTACCGTCAGATCGTCCACGTGGCGCCATCTCAGCCGTGGATCGTAATAAAGGGGTAAATTTCCTGTAGGCCCCTCTTCTTTTTGTTGTTATCGTTTCCTCCTGTAAATATTTTATTTAGTAGTTTTTAGTTTGGGTAATTTGCATATAGGTCCCTATAGTGTTTGAATATTGCTATTTAGTCCCTGTTAATGTGGAACACGTGCTTCGACACGTGAGTAGTGGAACAATTGCATGTTACACCCTGTAGTTTTTGCTTGTTATTGATTGGTATTTTATAAATAGGAATTACAGAAATACCCCTCTGTGTGCTAATCACATGTGTTGCTCGTGCTTGTTTGGGCTATTTGCATTTTAGCCCTTTGATTTTTATACGTGTTATCTGTTTGGCCCTGAAACTATATTTCTTTACACTTAGGTCCTTGCATGCTGTGGCTTTTGTTTTTGTTGAATAAAATACCAAATAAAATCCAAATCAAGTGAAATTTGGATACATGGCTCCTGCCACTGTGAAAAAATTTCACACAATTTTTGGGACATTTTTATTGCTTCTTATTATTTTCAAAAAATCAAAAAACCTGCATTTTCATTACTGACTGATTTTGAAAAACAACTAAAAATATAAAAACTCCTCTAAAAATTCTAAAAAAAATTAGAGCTTGTTTATTTTGTTGTTTTCTGACTTCAGTTCAATTTTTAGGCCATTTGGATTTATAAAACCCATAAATTTAAAAAAACCTAAAAACCTTATAAAAGTTATTAAAATTTATATGAAAAAAAAAATACAATTTCAGTTTCCTTAGTTTAGTTTTTATTTTTACTTTTCGTAAAAATTACCTTCGGATTTATAGGGTAATTAGTTATTTTTAATTAGCCTTTCAAATATGACTGCACACTTTGTCACTGTTTTTCCCTTTTTTCGATTTTTATAAAATCAACAAAAAATCATAAAATACTTAAAAAAATCACCAAAAACACTTCAAATTATAAAAAACACAAAAACAATTTTATTTGATTTTTTGGCTTTATTTGATGTGTTGAATAATTTGGTGTTTGTGAGTTTTTCCTTTATTTTTATATTTCCTTTTTTTATTAAAAATACAAAAAAATTTTAAAAATACATAATAATCCACCAAAAACATTTCTTCATTTTAGACTTTTTCATAGGTCGTCTCGGCCAATTCGTGCTCCTTATGTCCGACCCTGGTCGCTATACCAGGTTAAATAAATAGCGAGGATCGCTTTTGATTTTATTGCTTATTTTATTTTGTTTGGTGGTCTTTGAATTTTCTTGATTGATCGAGTCTCGAGATCCGGGTCACAACGACCCTTGAGTGATTTTATAACCTTCACCTGGGTCTTGGTCATTTTCGGCCCATAAGAATGGCGCCCTTGCCGGGGAGCACGACTTAGTAGTCGTTTTGTTTTCATTTTTGTTCTGTTTTTGTTTTTCGCGGCTTTTCTCATGGCTTTTCTTTCGTTCGTGGCTTTTCGTGGCTTTTTTATTTTCTTCTGTTTTATTTTCTTTTCTTTAATTTTATTTTGTTTTTGTTTGTTTTTATTTTGTGTGTTTTTTTATTTTCATTTTTGCACATATTTTATTTTATTGTATTTTGCTTTACTTTATAATAACTATTTCTGTCACTTCTGTTTGACTTCTTGTGAGGGCCCAAGGACCAAGGCGGCTTTCATCAGAAAGCCAATGCAACCGCGGAAGCCGGAGGTGGCTCCCTTCTGTACGGAGCCGCATGAGAGAGCGAGAGGTTGAGCAGGAGAGGAGAGTTTTTAGTTCTTTTTATTGGATTATTGTAATAAAACAGGTACAACCAGGACTCTCAGCCAGACTTGTGGATTGCGGGGTCTGTTTCGCCGAGCACCGGTGTGCTCGGGGGACCTCACCGTGATTTACGCCGGTTTTGGTTTATTTCTCACTTTTTATTTACTGCTTATCTGATTTACGTGGTTTTTGGCCTTAGCTTAGGATTTTCTATTGATTGTGTCGTAACTAATTAGGATCCAAACACCTAACTATCTACATGTTCTTATTAGATCGTAATTTGGACCTAATTAAAAATTAATAAAGAAAAGTCTAACCTGGTTACTTGAGGGGTCACGTGCCGCTAGAGGACGTATACAGCACTGGCAGGACCCGTTGTGGAGGGCACCGATCGGAATCCGAGACCGGACTCTGACCCCTCCTGTTGACCCGTTAGTCATCGGTTCTTCTCGTGTAGAAATTGCTTCACCTAGGGCCGATTTTCTTGTGCATCATATAGGTAGTTTATTTTTAGTCTTTAATTTATGCGTGGATCACCCTGCATGTAGAGTGCTGGAGTCAGGTACGCCTTTCTTACTCGGCATGTATCATTGATTTCATCGCGCATCGACTTTTTCATCTTCTCCTCCCATTTTCTGGACTTAAAATAATCAGGAGAACCCGAAAAATTCGTTAGGCATTTGTTTGCTTGAAAAATATTTAAAAAAAACATAAAATTTGGGACTGCTAAAGCAAATTGGACCTAAATGACACTTCACAAAAAGAATATGTATTGTGACAACAACCCCCTCCTTGTATGGTTTGATTAGGTGAGAGAGTGACACGCACACTAGGTAGAGCCATATCCGACCCCCTTTCACATTACTGCTTCTGGGCTAGTCGTTCTCCCGTGAGGATCGCTCCGGTCTCCGGTAAAGTGGGTCGCGATATCCTTAACAGAGGGAGCCAATCGGGTAGTCGGTAAACGGTCCGCGGCTTGTACTGGCTGGGAAAGATCTAGTTAGGGATCGAGACAGTCTCCTGGGGGCGTTGGATTCCCAATAGCTCGCTTAATCGCTCTGTTAGATTGTATTATCACCAAAATAAAAAAGACAAGATAAAAAGACCGAACTCTTACGGTCATCAGCTCACGTTGCGTTGGTGAACTTGAGGTTTGTTTTCCTGATCCTATTTGCTTTCAAGATCCAATCCATCCCACTCGCCAGATCACAATGATGGGCGGGAGGTCCCTTAGGTAGCCTCTGGCTGCAACGCTTACGAGCACTCCAGCCCGTTCATCTAGGTCAGTTCGCGAGAGACGAGACCCGCTCTCCGAACCCGAGTTCGCTTCCATCCTGTTCCCCCCCCCCCCCCAACCACCTTTCTTTTGACAGTCCAGAGGTGCCCGGTCAGACGATCGTACTCTATTAGACAGCGGGTCTTCGATCAACCTACTTTCGACAGCCCTACTCGATTGCTTTGAGTTGGGCCCTCTACGACAGAGCAGGACGGTCCTTCAGTTTGCTGATCGATCTGTCAAGAGGCCGAAGGGGTTGCTGAAGGACGTTGTTGTCACGATTCAGGACCTGAAATTCCCCGTGGACTTCGTTGTGTTGGACATGGAGATCCCTGAGTCCGTGACCGATACCCCCATCATTTTAGGATGCCCGTTCTTGACCACAGCCAAGGTGATATCCGATCATGATAGTGAGAAGGTATACTTTCGTGTCGAGGGTGAGAGTATACAAATAGAGACGATCGAGGAGAATAGAGCCAGAGATTCAGCTTGCTCCGAGCAGACTTCAGATTTAGAGCAGATGACATAGGCAGGGCGAGACATCCACCAGGACTGCGACTTTGTGATCACAGATGATGAGGTAGTTTGGGCAGACCCAGCAGCATAGGCCATCCTCTCACTTTCAAAGTTTGATGATGCACAGATTACAGTAGAGGAGAGCTTGGATAGCGCACCCCTGGTCCATGATACATCTCAGGCAGCAGAGCCGGTCCCCGATCGTGAGGCAGATTTTGATTATGATACTGATACAGATCCCCCAGAGTCAGATTTCGACTGGGCTGAGTTTGATGACTTGATACCGTATCTGACTTCCACTGAGCCGACAACTAGGGAGGAGGCTGATTCCATACAGAGCAGAGACACACCAGCAGAGCAGCCTTCGCCTGATTCAGATTGCAAGAGAGAGAGTTCTCATTCTCCCATGCAGATTTGGTCGCATTCACTCAGACCTTTCAGAGGCCAGATCCACCATCACAGTGTTGTCCAGAGCTGAAGCCGCTTCATTCATTGCTGAAGTATAGGTTCCTTGCGGGCGAGCATGAGATGTACCTAGTCATTATCTCAGCAGATTTGACTGGAGAGCAGGAATCCTGTCTGATGGGGGTTCTTGAAAAGAACCGCAAGGCGATAGGATGGAGTGTTGCCGATCTCCAGGTGATAAGTCCGGCCATGTGCTCCCACCATATATATCTCGAGGAGGACGCGAAGCCGTCGTGTGAGTTCCAGTGGTGGATGAACCCGAACCTTCGAGATGTTGTCATGAAGGAGATCTCAAAATGGTCGAGCACCGATTTTATCTACCCCATCTCCGACTCCAAGTGAGTAAGTCCGTTGCATCTGGTGCCCAAGAAGACGGGCATCACTACAGTTGTCAGCGAGTCTGGAGAGGAGATTGCTACCCGGAGACCCACTTCTTAGCAGGTTTACGTGGATTACAGACGACTGAACAAGGCCACCAAGAAGGATCATTTCCCCCTGCCCTTTATTGATCAGATCATTGAGAGACTGGTAGGGAAGAGCCATTACTGCTTCTTGGATGGGTACTCCGGATACAACCAGGTGGCGATTGCGCCAGAGGACCAGGACAAGACTACCTTTACCTGTCCCTTAGGGACATATGCTTTCAGACGGATGCCCTTTGGATTGTGCAACGCTCCGGCGACATTCCAGAGGTGCATGTTGTCCATCATTTCAGACATGGTAGGGGAGTGCTTGAAGGTCTTCATGGACGACTTTTCGGTCTACGGTGACAGATTCGATTATTGTCTTGACTGCCTAAACCGCGTCCTCCAGCGATGTATTGAGGTGCACCTGGTGCTTTCTTTGGAGAAGAGTGACTTCATGGTGACTCAAGGAACGGTGCTTGGCCATATCATCTCCAACAGGGGCATGGAGGTTGATCCGGCCAAGGTGGATATCATTAGGAAACTCAGTCCACCATCCAACTTGCGGCAGTTATGATCTTTTCTAGGGCACGTCAGTTTCTACCGACGATTCATTCATGATTTCAGCCGGATTGCCCGACCGTTGACTGATCTGCTGACAAAAACATCGAGTTCATTATGGATGATAAGTGTCTAGCATCATTTGAGACTCTCAAAAGTCTAGTTGTTGAGGCTCCTGTCCTGCAGCCGCCTGATTGGTCTCTCCCATTCGAGATCATGACGGATGCCGTCGATTTTGCCGTAGGGGCCGTGCTGGGACAGAGGAGGGATGGAGTCCCCTTTGCTATTCAGTACGATAGCTGGACTTTGGATGCAGCTCAGAGGAACTACACAATCACTGTGAAGGAGATGCTAGCCGTAGTGTTTGCCCTAGATAAGTTCAGATCGTACATCATTGGATCTAGAGTGACCATCTTCACTGATCATACCGCCATCCGTTACCTTATGGCAAAGAAGGATGCCAAAGCCAGATTGACCAGATGGATCCTTCTACTCCAGGAGTTTGATATAGAGATTAAGGACAAACCTGGAGTCAAGAATGTGGTGGCAGATCATCTCTCCCGATTGGAGTATCTTGAGGATTCTGAGTAGATCGAGCCTATTTGTGAGACCTTCCCAGATGAGGCGATCCTTTCTATCGCCTCTCTTTCGTGGTACGTCGATATTGTGAACTTTCTTGTTGCCAAGAAAGTCCCACAAGATTGGCCCAGGCAGAGACTTGAGACCTTCCTCGCGAAGGCCAAGTTCTACCACTGGGAGGATCCCGTCCTTTATTATGAAGGAGGGGGATAGCGTCTGGCGTAGGTGCATTCCTCAGGAGGAGAACCACATCATCCTCACTTACTGCCACAAGCTTGAGGCAGGAGGACATCACTCTGGGAGGAGAACGACACAGAAAGTGCTTCAATCCGGCCTATGGTGGCCTACCCTTTTCAATGACTCTGATGAGTTCGTGAAGAGGTGTACTGACTGTCAGAGGATGGGCACTTGTGGATAGTGTGATATGATGCCGATGCAGCCCATTCACTTCTGTGAGGTTATTGATGCATGGGGCATCGATTTCATGGGTCCATTCCCCAAGAGTTAGGGATTTGAGTACATTCTGTTGTCCGTGGACTATGTTAGTCGTTGGGTTGAGGCCATCCTCGCCCGAACCGCAGATGCTAGGACTGTTTGCCGATTTTTGAGGAAGAATATCATTTCATGGTTCGAGGTACCTCGAGTGTTGATATCTGACGGGGGTCTCATTTCGTCAATGACAAGGTAAAGGCCCTTGCTAGTGAGTTCAGAATAGACCATTGAGTAGCTATACCGTACCATCCTCAGACCAATGGTCTTGCTGAAGTGTCGAACAGGGAGATCAAGACTATATTGCAGAAGGTCGTCCGCCCTGACTGAAAGGATTGGTCACAGCTTTTGGACTCGGTCTTGTGGGCATATCAGACGTCCTTCAAGACACCGTTGGGTATGTCTCCCTTTCGCCTCGTTTATGGCAAGCACTGCCATTTACCTGTTGAGCTTAGACATAGGTCACTCTGGGCAGTCACAGACATTATCATGGATCCAGTGAGTGCAGGAGACCAGAGAAGGGCAGAGTTAGAAGCCCTGGAGGAGCTTCGTGATGCAGCCTTTTCGAGTAGCCTATAGTACAAGGAGAGAGTGAATGAGTGGCATGATTCTCATATCAGCCACAAGCAGTTTGAGCCAGGACAGCGAGTATGGTTGTTCGATGCCAGGTTGAGATTATTCCCCAGGGAAGCTACAGAGCAAATGGAAGGGACCCTACTTGGTTAGAAAGGTACACGACAATGGGAGTATCGATATATATGAGTTGTCTTCTGAGAGTACCTTTCATGTTAACAGTCAGCGGCCCAAGCCATATCTAGATCATGAGCCGCTGGTCGTTGACGTTGCCCCGATTCACTTTGCATGAGATGTGGTCTCTTGACTCACATTTATTGCATCTCATGCCTCATTATCACTGTTCTTCGGTTTTGTATAGATCCAGTTGTCCATATCACACTATTCTTCAGTCGACACCCCATTTGCATCTTCGACGTTGCTATACTTAGGGTGCACTTTTTACCCTAAGTATAGGGGGTGTAAGACTTTTGAGTTTCTTTTGATTCATTTCTATCTCTGTTTGCTGCCTATACTTAGGGATATTTTACCCTAAGTATAGGGGAGGTAGACCCTGTACATTCTCACTCGGATTTCCCTTTGTGTACAGCTTGTTGTACTTAGGATTATTTGATCCCAAGTATAGGGGGAAACCACGAGATCCTCTTGCATTTCTATTCTTTCATTCATATTTGTATATAGCCTTCCTTTTCACTTCCCTATACTAAGCATGAGTCATGTCTTCTTCATCGCTCTTGACTCTGAGGACATCGTTCGAGCTAAGTATAGGGGGGTGTGTATATATTCCATATATACTTTAGCCATACCTCGTACTTTGTGTGAGTGTGTTAATAAATAAAAATGGCTAAAACCCATAAAAATTAAAAATTTTCCTTGTAAATAAAATTCTTTTATTGCACATACATAGCTAGTGTACAAATTATTTTTGTAAAAATCTTTTGTGTAAATAGCTTGTAAATATTTTGATATCAAAATTATGTATATAGTACAAAATTTTTGTAAAATGTTTTGAAAATCAAAAGTTTGCAAAAACCTTGTGTAAATTTGTGTACATATTTTGCAAAACTCGCATTCATGCATACATCCATGTTTTCAAAATATTTTTCAAAAATTTTGCACAAGTGTAAATATTTTGTAAATAGCATCTTTGAAAATATTTGTATAGTTTATCCTGGATCATAGTTGACATTTAAACTAGCCTGGAATTAAATTGAAAAATGGAGCTTGGTTAAGATCTTAATCCACCTAATTCTAAGAGGAACCTTATAGGACTTAGGGTTGAGACTTTTTCATGTCCATGGTGACTTAATTCTTTGAGTCCACTAGGCTATGATCATATGTCATCTCGATGAGCCCTAAGTAGAGCACTTAACAACACACACATGACTCATATAGACAATGGCTTTACTTGAACCCGTACTTTACACCGAGCTCTCTACGGATGAGGTGGTGAGGAGGCAGGCTTCCTTGACTTTGGGGTAGCATATGAGGGTAGTACTCCTAGGCGGAACCTCTCTCTTCTTATAGTGAAGGAAGTGCATCTCAACCTTGGTTTTGTTGCCATGAGGTCCAATGACAGGAGTTGTGGGTTGCAATAATGCTTCAAAAGAGGGATAGTCTACTGGCTCAAGAGGAAAAACTCCTAATGTATATATTCTGCACTTTGTAGATATGCTGTACAGATACACAAAAAAATGCAAAAAGAAAAGAACTCCAAAAAAGTGGTGGGTCTGATAGAAAATGATAATCCCACCGGAGTGTATATAGTGCAATAAGCAAAGCTTGGTATCCATGTTCCATCTTATGAAGCTTGCAGCAGGGAGACTTAGCTACACTGGCCATGGTCCATTCTCTTCTCCCCCTCTTCTTGAGCCGGCTGAACTTGAACTTAGAAGGGAATACCCCGCTCCTCGAGGAAAGAGTGGCCATACTAGGGTCTTAGAATTGCCTTGTTGGGGGAGGGCTGTCATTTTGCTACTTCTGAGGTGGAGAGCTAGACCTCACTTACACTATACAAGGAAAGATTCATGTCTTCAAAGTTTGTGTATGTAGACTTGTTCTGATCTGGATTCTTGAGGAGTCTTTACTATAGATTAGTTGAACTTAGAGGCTGTTAAGTTTTAAACATAAGCCCTAATAAGGTTCCAACACATTAATAATCCAAAGATCTGACCGAGCTCCGTACTCCGTTTTAATGAAGGCAAGTTTAATAATCAGCATTGATTCATTCATTTCCCCTCTTTTTCTTTTTCTTTTCTTTTTCACTTCTTTTTCAAATAAGTGTTTGCTAAGGGATTAGCAAAGTTAAGTGGAGGGGGTGATGAATCCTCATTCATCACTCTTTATTCTTTTATTTTAGCTAAAAAACCTGTGTAAAACACCATGTATATGTTTGTAAATAGAATAATTTAACAAAGAGCATGCATTGTGTAAATAATAATAATTAGCATGTTTTTTGTGCAAAAATAAAAGAATAAAGAAAATAAAGAAAAAGAGGGAAATATTTAGAATAAATATTGAGTGACCTCAACCCAAGGGAAGGCTCCACAAGGGCCTGACTGCAAAATAAAATAAGTAGAGAGAGATAGGGTGACTCAACATGGTGTAAATATCCCCTCTATATGTAAATATTTTATTTTCTAAAAATATTTATGTGTTCCCCATATTTTGTATATATTCATAAAAATAAAAATAAAATAAAAATAGGAAAAATAAAATAAAAATAAAAATAAATACTTTCTCTCTCATCAGTGTATATATACCATGTACATACAATAAAAGATTTATTTCACCCTTGTAATTAATTAATAAAAATCCAATAAAAATCATTTTATATTCCATATTTTATGATGTAAATACATAAAATATAAAATGGAATAAATGTACATAAATAAAATAAATAAAAAATAAAAAACACATAGGTAAATATACATGTATATAATAATAATATAATATAAATACGTAATTTATATTTCAAAAAAATAAATAAAATTACTAAAAAATACTTTGAAAATAAATAAACATTTTTTATTTTGAAAATATTTTGAAATAAAGCCATTTACTATTTTTATTTAATTTACAAATAATTAATAATTGGCGGCTCCTGATTGGTGCACGGGGGATGTTGACCCCCAGTCACTCTCCCCCCAGGACCACTGGACCCGTTGATCTTCGCACAAACCCGACTTCTCCACATTTTCACACCTCGATCCGAATGTCATTCTCTCTAACCCCGAGCCCCGATTATTCTTGAAACTTCCCTAATCCACGCCCGATAATCTCCTTAGGGATTTGTGCATTGGATTGCGCGCCCGACACCATTCTTGTCGGACCCCTGGCACTATATAGCGTCATCTTCTTCTGCCATTTGCGGCACCTTCGGCCACTGTCTCCCACTCCCAGGACCTCCGTCTTCTAGCCTTGAGTGACAACAAGCCCTAGGAGGCGTTGCAGCGAGGATTGGAGCGCTCTAGCCTCTGGTCCGATGGTTCTCGCCGCTGTGCTCCGCCCGAAGGAGCTCAAGCCTCTGGAGACATCGCTCCATTGAGGCAGGGACCCCAGGAGATCACCCACCTCCAGCACAGACGTCCGCGATCATCAGGTAGCCTCGATATACCCTAGAATACCTTCTATTTCCATTTCGCGATTTTGTGCCGCCGGCCTTCGTCGGTCGTTTCGCTCTGCTTTGATCACTCATCTATCCATCCGACCCTCGCATCATCTTCACGAGACTTCGTTCCACCTTCTACACCCCACCGATCATCTTGGTTCGCCCCGGAACCAAGAAGTGGGCCTCCTCCGCCGTCGCCTCGTCGGAGACCCCTGCTCCGCCTCACCAGAACACCCATTTCACCCATAACCGGGTCGAGGCACTTTGCCCCCGACTCAGAGTTCTTCCTGTGCAGGTTTCATCGAAGAAGGACCCCATCTGGGGGTCCAACTGGTCAGGCACAGCTGCTCGTGCTTCTACCCATCGCCGGAGCATCTCCGACGTCTCCAATCCCATCTGAGCATACCACCAGCTACGGACGAGCTCCCTCGTCAATTTGCCCACCTCCGTAGCGTCTGAGGAGCTCTCCTGCGTACGTACTGGGTCGGTGAAACTCGCCGGCGACCTGCTCTTGGAGGACCTCCAGGAGCCGTCAGATCGAGCCTGTATCCCAGATTATATCCCCTCCGTTCATTTGAGGGATCGGTCTGACCGTTGATCCATCTGAGGATCAAATTCATGCCGTTCCTCACCGAAGGGGCATCCACCGTCCTCTACCGTCAGATCGTCCACGTAGCGCCATCTCAGCCGTGGATCGTAATAAAGGGGTAAATTTCCTGTAGGCCCCTCTTCTTTTTGTTGTTATCATTTTGTCTTGTAAATATTTTATTTAGTAATTTTTAGTTTGGGTAATTTGCATGTAGGTCCCTATAGTGTTTGAATATTGCTATTTAGTCCCTATTTATGTGGAACATGTACTTCAACACGTGAGTAGTGGAACAATTGCATGTTACATCATGTAGTTTCTGCTTGTTATTAATTGGTATTTTATAAATAGGAATTACAGAAATACCCCTCTATGTGCTAAACACGTGTGTTGTTTGTGCTTGTTTGGGCTATTTGCATTTTAGGCCCTGTGATTTTTATATGTGTTATTTGTTTGGCCCGGAAACTATATTTCTTTACACTTAGGTCCTTGCATGCTGTGGCTTTTGTTTTTTTTTTAATAAAATACCAAATAAAATCCAAATCAAGTAAAATTTAGATACGTGGCTCTTGCCACAGTGTAAAAATTTCACTCAATTTTTGGGACATTTTTATTGCTTTTTATTATTTTTAAAAAATCAAAAACCTGCATTTTCGTTACTGTCTGATTTAGAAAATCAACTAAAAATATAAAAACTTCTCTAAAAATTCTAAAAAAATTAGAGCTTGTTCTTTTGTTATTTTCTGACTTCAGTTCGATTTTTAGCCCATTTGGTTTTATAAAACCCATAAAAATTAAAAAAACCTAAAAACCTTATAAGAATTATTAAAAATTATATTTAAAAAATGCAATTTCAGTTTCTTTGGTTTAGTTTTTATTTTACTTTTCATAAAAATTGCCTTCAGATTTTTATAGGCTAATTAGTTATTTTTAATTAGCCTTTCAAATCTAACTGCACACTTTATCACTATTTTTCCCTTTTTCGATTTTTATAAAATTAACAAAAAAACATAAAATTCTTAAAAAATCACCAAAAACACTTAAAATGTAAAAAACACAAAAACAATTTTATTTGATGTTTTTGGCTTTATTTGATGTGTTGAATAATTTGTTGTTTGTGAGCTTTTTCCTTTGTTTTTATATTTCCTTTATTATTAAAAATACAAAAAAATTAAAAAAACATAAAAATCCACCAAAAACATTTCTTTTTATTTTATGTCATTTTAGATTACTTCGTATGTCGTCTTGGTCAATTCGTGCTCCTTGTGTCCGATCTTGGTCGCTATATTACTTTGTTTTGTGGTCTTTGAATTTTCTTGATTGACCGAGTCTTGAGATACGGGTCACAACGACCCTTGAGTTATTTTATAACCTTCACTCTGGTCTTGGTCATTTTCTATCCATCAATAAGAACAGGGGGATTGTATTGTTCCATGTATAGTGACTTGGATATTGAGATCACATCTCAAATCCAGATCTTGCGGACCTCCCATAGATGATTGATTAAATCAGGATTGCAAATCTAATCTTCTCATTACATCTGAATCACATCCAGATCAATGTCCATCAGTTAGACTAAGATCATATTACTTCTTTATGAGTGGAGTCACTTAAATCCAGACATGTTTCATCACTCCCTCGGAACGGAAGTGTCATGGGTATACAATCGTCTATGATCACATCACCCTTAGGAATTACTAATACATGTACATCCTGCATACTGGAAGACCCAGAATAAGCCCGAAGTTTAGATCTCTTTTAGATTGTCTCCTTCAGGGTTTTATCATTAAGGTTCTCATTCGATCATTGGGAGCTGGTATCGATCATATACATTTCAAAAGCATATAACATACCTAGGTGTTGATCATATACTTTCCAAAATCATATATCAAACCTTACCAATTCAGTCAAGCTTCCATAGAGAGACGACCATGCGTAGAATTTGATTCTTCCCAATATCTCATTAGTGAGCTCATGTCTTCCGATTCAGCAATGAACCTGTATGATCCCTTTGAGATCGTATTACTCATATGCCCTTGCATGCACACCAACGCGCCGGTGTATACACATTGGTTTCGTCATCAACCTATCGGTCTGCCAAATGTATATCCTCAAATATATAGTAACACATCTGTCTCCGGTCAGAGGATGCGTGCTTATATCATGACAACATACGACATAGGTCTTTGGTTATCTCTATCTCGTTAAGTCAACTCTTTGAGCTAACTAATATGACACCTCCTAATGTCTGTTTCCATGTAGAGGACCTACATCAAGAGGTCGGTCATAAATCAGCCAAATGAGAAAGGATTGCCATCTCCTACTCAGGATGGAGATCATCTCTTAACAATCATTTGGTGGTGCTTGATGAGTCCTCAATCTAACTCTTTAGATATTCATCCAAGCACCAGCCTCTATGATTCAATAATTGAATCAACATCTATATGATCATTAAGATGGCCATGGTACATAACCCTAATTGTACTAAGGTACCTATTATGCAAATTAGTTATTTTCATTTCAGATCAGGGAATGATATTTGCAATAACATTTATTGCATAATGGCTCGTCGTGGGCTTGCATGTCCAATAAAGTAATGGATGAACACATTTCTTATGTTGTGAGAAAGCGACTTGTGAACATGAATGGAGTCTAACATTGAGTTTTGATTACATATAACCCACAAACTAACGGTTTGGATGAGCTCTCCAATCATGAGATAAAACCATCCTTTAGAAAATTGTGAGATTAGATCGAAAGGGTCGGTCACAACACCTACTTCTGCTCTATGGGCTTGTTGGACTAGCTTTTACACCCCTCTAGGAATGATCCCATATAGTATTGTTTACAACAAAGCATGTCACCTTCCTATAAAGATATATCACAAATCCCTCAGGGCTATTTGGAAATGCCACATGATTTCGATAATGGTGGGAAGAAAAGATTACTGGATCTTGCCGAGTTAGAGGAATTGAGATCTCAAGCATATGGCCATAATTTGATCTACAAAGATAAAATTAAGAAGTGGCATAATGGTCATATTTCGAGAAAAAATTTCCAGGTTGATCAAAAGGTATGGTTGTGTAATGCTA
This sequence comes from Ottelia alismoides, assembly GCA_037367405.1. Lineage (NCBI taxonomy): Eukaryota > Viridiplantae > Streptophyta > Magnoliopsida > Alismatales > Hydrocharitaceae > Ottelia > Ottelia alismoides. Next base: position 564,315 of record JAZKJV010007377.1, on the reverse strand, counting down.
AACTCAAGTTATTCCCTTGAAAACTAAGATCAAAATGGAAAGGACCTTTTGTTGTAACTGGAATTTTTGATAATGGCTCTGTGCAAATTAAAGATACAAGTATTAATGCTACAACTCAGGTAAATGACAAAAGACTAAAACTCATAATTGAACCAGATGGCCTAATGCTAGTTTCCGAAAATCTACTCTTGTAGGAAGTCTGATTACTGGATGCATAAACAAGGCAAAAAATCATGTGTTTATTTGTATATCTTCTCAAGGCAATTTCTCTCTCTGTATTGCTCTCTCTCTCCCTCGCTTTCTGTTGTACATACTTAGCCTTGAGTAAGTATGGGGGAAACCTCAAAAAATGACAAAATCAGATGGAAAATAATAAAAAGAAGCATCTATCATTACTTGCATCTTTCACTCTCTTCACTCATGTTGTCTCATATTTTATTTTTCTTCGTTTCTTTCTCCATGGGGTCATGACCCTATATTAGTATGAGGGATGCATCACATTTCATGTATTATTTTTCTATTTTTACATATTTTCAATATAATGCCATTACATTAGATGCATTTTTACATTTCATTTTTTAAAAAATTTGAAAAAAAACATTTTTTACATTATTTTTATTTTTCATATGTTTTAAAAAAACAAAAAAATTGCATATAGAAAATCTCAAAAAATTTTGCAAAAAATCCCAGCATTCTTTTTGTTATAAAAAAATCAAAATTTTTCAAAAATTCAATTTTTTCCTTATTTTCTCCTAAATTTTTGGGATTATAAGTTTGGTTTTTACATAATTTAAGCTTAGACCAAGAAGACCTTAATCCATGTAATTTCAGAGGATCTCTTTAAGCTTGAGTATTTTGGTTCTTCTGGTCTATTTTGGACTTAATTCTTTGACTTCAACTAATTTTATGTGATGATCAAATTTGCGTCTAAATAGACCATCTTGACAGCTATAACACTCTTTTACTCTTGATTGATTTTTTAAACAATCTATACCTTACACCTTAGTTCAACTTAGTTTTCTTGTACAAGGGATTGTTCCAATCTCTAGCAAGGGAAGGGAGTGCTTCTGATTCTCTGGGTAAGCAAAAATTCAGCGATCTATGGTTAGGAACCACATAGTCTTAATAAGTCAGGGTCCGTCAGCAAACTTATCTTGTACAATGCATTGAAAAATCATAACTCTTGATATCGAATGCCATGAAATCCTATCAAAAAAAGGAACAATAAAGAATGCCTATTCAAAAAATGCATATGCAAAGCAAAGATTTTCCAAAGAAAAATCTACTCAAATAACCCAACTCTACCATATAAGCCAAGTAGCAGACTAATGTTGCTAGTATTTAAAAGAGGCCAAGGGTTATGCTCTGCAAAAATAAAAAAATGAGAGCAACAGACCAAAGCAGTCTACAGAAAACCCCAGAAATCCAAGTGCTCTACAATTTGCACCATCTTCTTTTGTTGATAGATTCAGGTGAAATGAGAATAAGATTAGACTTAGAGAGAATAGAGGCTTTAGATTTTCTAAATCTCATGGTAGCTTGCTTAAGGTTGTATGGTATACTTGTCAAGCATATTGGGAAGAGTTATAGCCTTCACACAAGGTTCAAAATCAACTCCAGGTTGAAGAGAATATCTGCTGATCATGATGATCTGACTTGACCTAAAAATGGAACTGACTAAAGTTGCATAAACACGAGGGCTATCGAATTGAGTACTCGAATAAAAAAAAGTTCGAACACATTACTAATCTAAAGATCGACTCAATCTATGTTTTCTATTTGTTAAAATTTAGCTTGAAGATCTCATGCCTTTGTGGGTGTGTCCACTGTAAACCCTTTGTGCACATTCTCTATTTTTTTTCTATTATTTTTTGCATATTATTGTTTTGCTCAAGACTAGCAAAAGTTTAGTATTAGTGATTTATCAAGTTTTGTTGATGAATCTCTATTTCATCACCTCTATCCTTTCATTTTGTCCTTGAATCCCTAGCTAAATGCATGTATATATTATTATTTTGTCAAAATAAACACATGATAAAGTGTACAGAATACTGTATAAAATACTGTCTATTTATTGTATTTAATTCTAAAATAAAAAAATAAAGGAAGAAAAGAAAAAAGAAATGAAACATCATAGTTGTTGAGTGTCCCTATACATAAAACCCTGATTTTTAATTCATCTATAATTTATTTTTGGGACATATTTTATTTAATTGTTTTTCCACTTAAAATAATAAAATCCTCTATATGATTACCGTGGATAAAAATATAAAGAAAAATATGAGTTTGATTTCACAGAAAAATAATGCACAGTGCGCCTGGAACACACAAAATAAAAAACCAGAATAAAAATTTCACAAACATGTATCTTCTCCATATTGTATCAAAGGAACTAAAATCACCTTTAATTGTATATAACTTTTAATAAGCTATTTAATGAAGGTAGTTTCATTTAATTTTGAGCTAATATGAAAAAGTTAGGTTTTGGGCCCATATTGTGCAATATACCTATATATTTTATTCAATATATTTATTCTTCATATTTTACAAATTCTTTTATTTTTATAAATTTCAATAATAATTAAAACACATGTCCATAATTATAATCAATTCAAACAATCAAAATAAAATTAAAATAAATAATACATACAAATACATAGGTAAAACAAACATTTATATACATATACGTTATACACAACTATTTATTCAATTATACATACTACTTCAGAAGAATATAACAAAAATATGTTTATGTATATTTAAATAAGCTATAAATATATAAAATAATCATATACAATAAGAAAATCTAAAACACAAAATAAAAATAAAATATTAATATATAGGTAAATATACCTATGATTATACATGTAAATAATATCATATGATAAATAACCTCAAAAAAATAAAATAATATATAAAATACTATGTAAAATTAGAAACATTTTCTATTTTATCACATAAACTTAATTAATTCATTTAACATTTGTAGCTAATTTTATTAGTATTTTTGACTTTGGGATTTTCTGGTTGGTCCACGTGGACGAACCAGAAGCCCCTGCCCGTTGTCCCTAGGGTCAACTGTACATCCTCCTTCGCAGCCTCTGTCAGAGCTGCTCTGCCCCTCTCATCTCCATTTTCCCTACGTTGGTTCACTGCTCGAAAACTTATGATTTCTTCATAGAGATCACACCCATTCATATGTCCATCACACTAGGGCATTAGGATTATTGCATAATCACTCAAACACCCCCATCTCGTGACAAATCTCACCTACCACCTCTTCTATAAAAATCCACCTTCTTCTCCCTTTTTTGTTTCTTATTTCTCTTTGTTGATCTTTGGCCCTTCATATATCACATACAGTGACGACTTGGTGACAATAGGCAGATATGGAGGTTTACAGCGAGGAGAAGACTGAGGAGGAGGCGATCCGGGTCACCTCCTGCCATCCGCCAAGAGGTCTTGCTTCCTCAATCTTCTAGCCAAGTTGAGACAAATTTCTAGCTTCGTTAGGTAATTTTAGTCCATAATTTTTATTTCCTGCATATAATTTTGAGTTTTAGTTGTTAATTTAGACTTCGAAGAACCCCAATTCGCATTGAGCTTGAGCTTCCAAATAATTCATTCTCTAATTGTATCCTCACCCAATATCCACTTCACTTCATTTCTTATCGTGTTCTCTGCCAATCAACACCTGATCAACCCAGATCCATCGTGGATATGGGATTCAAGCTCCATTAGCCATCTATCATCGGAGCTACACCTCCATTCCACCACATTTGTGTTCCAACTTCAATCTTTGGTAAAGGACGATGCTGTCAAGCCTCCTCATCTTTTGGTGCAGGTCCTGGAACTCGAGGGTCGATGTGGAGAAGAATCGAAGTCCTAGAGATCCTATAGGACACATGGAAGACACTCGAGCCCTAAGAGACCAAGCAGGACTCCTCGATCTCATTGGAGCCCACCTACTCGTGTGAGGTGCCCCATCAACTCCTTCAAGTTGTCGGATCTTGAAGCCACCATCAGAGGACGAAGAACAACGGGATCCAAGATCGCCCCAGCCGTGTTCTTACATTTTTCATCCACTGCGCATCCCAACTGTCTGATTTAGATCAAGGGCCAGGTCTAATCTTGGTTGTTGGCATTTTGGCGAAGCGTTGCATGACTACAATCAACCGATCATCCACGTGGCAGCCAAAGAACGATCCGATCTGGGGTCAGTTAAGGGGTAAACTTCACAAACCCCCTTTGATTTTTGTCATTTGTAACAAGTCTTGTAATTATTTTAGTATATTTAAAAGTTTGTGGAGAAATTGCATGTACACCCTCGTACCATTTTAAAATTGTAGTTTAGTCCCCCACCATGTAACCTCACATGGCGGACCATGTGTGTGGGTATTCTTCATGTAAACCTTCTAGATTTTGTATTTATAATCTAGTCTGCTAAAATCAAAGTGTTTTTGCACATAACCCCTCTCAGTTTATTTTATTTGCAAAAGACCCCTGCTAGCTTGATTAATTTTGTCCTTGATTTTCTATATTTTTTTATATAAATATCATCCATGATCTAAAAATTATGGAAAATGGGATAAGGTGACTACTTGCATGCTCTTTCAAACTATATAATTATTGTGCATTTTATGCACATTTCCTATTTATTAAAATCAATCAGTACATTGTTATTCTCTATTAGCCATAAAAATCCAAAAAATATAAAATCATATTTAAAAACTCCAAAAAATTATTGAATATCTATTATAATATTTTTTAACTAGCCGACCAAAAATCCATAGAAATAAAAAAAGAAAATCACTACAAATTAAAAAGCTCCAAAATCCTTATAAAAATTAAAAAATTGAAAAAACTCCAAAAATATTAGTTTCTATTTGATATTTTTAATTATATTATCACTAAGTATTAAAATTAGTTTTGAAAATTTTTACTTTATTTTGTATTTTTAAACATCAAAACAATTCGATCTATTTTAAAAGTCTCTTATTTTGTATATTTTAGACTTTAAATATATCTAAAGTTTAGAAAAATTCCCTGAAAAATAATAAAAACATTAGAAAAATATAAAAACGCAAAAAAAATATTTGAGAAATTTCAAATATTTATATCCTTATTTGTAGATATATTACCCTGCATTATATTATATACCTATATATAGTGATATATATATAAGTTTTATTATTACTAATTATTCTAAATATTGTATAAATATTTTTAAACCCTTCAAAAATAAAAAAGACTACTCTTTAGGTATTATTCTAATTTTTATATAATTATAAAATATTTATTATTCTATATCGCTGAAATACTACATATTACATATATATCTAACCATTATATATTAAAATAAAAAGAAATTAAAAACCAACAATTATAAAAATTTTATAAAACTAAAAATGAAAAACATAAAAATAAAAAAACCCACAAAACATTAAGTAATTAATTGATTAATTGAGTGAATATTGTACAAACTACCAATTATTATTTATTCATTACTTATAAATAATAATTCCTGCTACACATACTTGTCTCCATGTGTTCGACACCCAAGCTACTTGTCCACTATACACATTTATTTCTGGATTGTAATAAAGTTTGATCCACATCATTCAATTTTATTGCTTCATCATTATATTGTAGGTTGATTGTAGAATTTAGATGAGGTTCTTAGGAAAGGTCACCACAACGACTGTGGTCCGCCTTGTGTGACCACAAGACTATATCCTCTACAATTTTGGGTGATTTCACTTGTATACAATTATTTAGCAAAATTCGTGTGTAATCCGTTGTATTTTTTCTTGATTTCATGCATATTTTTTAAATTGTATTTTGCATGTATATTGCATTCAAAATCTTATAAAAAGGAAAAAATATCTTGCAAAAATAAAACTTAAAAAAAATCGAATCTTCTCATTTATTATTTTTTTTCGATAAATATGAGCTCCCAACCCATATAAAGTACTAACGTATTTTATTTACTTTTTCAAGTCTAGTTAAGAGGACGCACATGAGGGCTCATCTCTCATCCCTCTTCATTTTCAAAAAATCCCGTACGCATCAAAATAGTTGGCATCAACCTGGTGTCAGCATTTCAAATAAATAAATTAATAAATGGGATGCTGACATCACCTCCTTCTTCTTCCTCCAGTCGCATGTGCCGCCTTACCCCCTCCCCTTCCCACGCACCCAACGGTCGGGCGATTGGCCCCCAACCCAACGCCAACCACCGGCCCTTCACCACCCCTCTTTCTTCATCGTTGCGACGACCCCTCCTATCCACCACTGATAGCTATAAAAGGAGGAGGAGGAACCCATCTCCAAGGGGGGGATCTCGAATCTCGCACCTCGCACTAGCACCTCTCTCCAAGGTGCACTGCCGCCCGGTTGAGCACCACCATCATCTCTGACCTCCTTAACTCCTCCACTGTCATAACCTTTGTCGCCCCTCCTGCACGAGGAAGAAGAGGTTAATAGGGACCCCTTTTATTATTTCTTTTATTTTATTATATTCATTTTGGACATATATGCAATTTTTGTAAGACTTTGAATAATCTCTGCAATTTCCTTAATTTTATTTATTTTATTTCATGACATTTGCATTTATTTTATTCAAGTTCTATCTATATTCATTTCAATTCTTCATGGGATTTTCTACAATATCTCAAAGTTATTTCTTTTCATACATAAATTATGCATTAACTTTTTTTTAAATTGGAAAATATCTACTCTATCTAGGTTCTTTTACATAATTATAATTATATCTCTGGATTTAGTTTTATTTACATCCATGCCCTTAACTTTATGGGAAAATTACACTTATACCCATACAACTTTGGTAATTCATTAAAAGATAGCCAGAAACTATAAAAACAATTCACCAAAAAATCATGCGGGATCCTGGAAGCTTTTACAATATATTGGTATCCATTCCATTGAGATCTCAAATTTTGATAATCAAAGAAAATTTGAGATATTATGTCTCGCACAATTATAAATTTGTAATCTTATTTCATCTTGAAAATTGTGCTACAAACATCCTGTCCTTATGTTCAACCTTTGAACTTGTCAATGTACTTCATAAGAGTTTCTTTCAACTTGTTGATTATTTAATTTATCTGAAAATTGCTGATAATTGTGCGTGTCTGCAACGCCATCTAAATTCCACATCTTAATACACCAACTTTCGAGATTTCAGCCACGCTCGCGGATTCTGCCGAGCACTTATCCATGATTGATTTGAGCGGAAGAAGGGGGTAAGCTCCAAGCGAGATCCTTAATAATCTGAGAGAAAGTCACATCCATCTTCGAGTGGGTGTTCGAGCTCCACGTTCGTCATCATGTAGAGCAAAGATATGAGGAGTCTCTACCTCATCCCAAGCATCCTTCCACCTTCGATTTGCCCTCTTCAATCATTTAGGTAAGACCCCAGTTTCGCCATTGTTACTAAAATATCCCAAAGAGATAAGCGGAGCAATTGTGTGGTCCACACAAGGCGGGTCCACACTTTTTATGTTGACTGATGCAAAGCTCAATGAACTAAGTCGACAATCAACCTACAGGAGAAATAATCAATCAAAGAAATACATATGTGGATCAAAATTTATTATAACCCAAACTAGTGTGTGTATGGTAATAAGCAGAGTAGGTTGTTGAGGATAGGGAACATGTGACATAACAAGAATTATTTATAAATAAATAATACGAGTGTATGTATCAATATGTGCAATATTTACTCAACTTTTTATGGGTTTTTAATTTAATAATAATCTATTTTTTAATATATAACATTATATAAATAAATAAATGTAAATGTATATATAATAAGGTTATATGTATGATATAATGGTTATATATATAATAATAATAAATATCTAAAAATCAGAAAAGATAGAAAAAATGGTCATTTTATTTTTTAAAGGATTTAAAATATAATTAGGGTATGTGGCATTTATGGGTTCAATGTGAAAATTGTTATGGATTAAATTATATAAAAAAATTTGATCAAAAATGAATTGGCGGGGCAAGCTCTTCTATTCTGGTTCATGGTTTCTCTTGGTTTAGTATTTCTCGATGGCCTCTCTTGCATTACCGAGTATGAGTGGTTTTGTTGCAGAATTAGTAATATTTTTTGGAAATTTTGGCACCTCGATGAAGGCTCTTCGCCACCTGGGGTTGTAGTATGTTCCAAGGGTTGGGTTGTTCGCCCATTAAAGTGGTATGTGAGCTGGGTTCAGAACGTCGTGAGATACTCGAAATATATTAATAATAATATAAATTATATATAATAATATATAGATATATAAGCTATATAGGGTAATATTATTATAAATATAGATATATAATCAAATATTTCCAAATAAAATATTTTTGTGTTTTTCAAATATTTTTCTATTTTTATGATTTTTTAGGGACTTTTTGATAATTTATTTCTATGTTTAAAACCAGAAAAGGACCAGAACAAGGACTTTTAAATAGGTTGAATTGACTTGAGAATTAAAAATAACAAAAGGTTCAAAATTTCTCAAAACTAATTTTAATACATACATACATATAGGGATATTTACATCCATAAACCTGAGTAGTTTTGCAAATGCCCAAATACCCACGATAATCACAGATTACATGAGAAACCCCGAATAGTTACTCCGTCTCACACCCATAACCCTCTGTTAGTTTCAACCATTAAACCAAACACATCGTTTAGTTAATCTAACCTAGCATCGATCCCATGGCTAAAATTAAACCAAAAGGAAAAAAAGAACGACACATAGAAGGTGCTGGAGGACGGCGACGTGCGATGATGGAGGGCTTCATCGGGAAGCTGGGGGCGGAGGAGGGGGGCTTCATCAGGAGCTTCAAGCAGGGGGTGCTTCCTCGGGGGTTGCAGGCAGGGGGTGGTGGGCTTCGAGGATTGCAGGTAGGGGAATGGAGGTGTTCACGGATTGCAGGCAGGAGGGGGTGGTAGGGGGCATCGGGGATTGCATGCGGTGGAGGCAGGGGGGGTCGAAGATTGCAGGCGGTGGAGATAGTGGGAGGGGGTGTTTGGGGATTGGAGGCAGAGGTGTGGGCTTCAGGAATTGTAGGCAGTGGAGGCGGGGGGGATTGCAAACGGTGGGGTCAGGGATTGCAGGCGGTGGAGGTAGGGGAGGGGGGGTTCGAGGATTGCAGGCGGGGAGTGGGGGTCTTCAGGAATTGTAGGCGGTGGGGGGTGTGCTCGTCTGGGGAGCATGCACATAGGGAGAGGGGCTTCGTCGCGCGATTGCACGGGGGAGTAGGGGGCGCTTCGTTGGGAGCTTACAGGGGGATCCTGCGCAGGGGGGATTCGTTGTGAGCTTTCCGGGGGGGTCTTCGATGGTGGCTTGTAGGGGGGTCTTTGACGGGGGCTCGTAGGAAGATGGTTTGGTTCTGGAGGATGTCAACAGGGAGAGGAGGGGTAGGAGGAGGTGGTTACTAGGATGACGAAGAGGAGGAAGATGTGGTCGAAGGAGGTGGGTGTTGGAATGTGAAGGGGTAGAGGAGTCCTCCAGTGGGGGGTTGTAGTAGGAAGGAGAGAGTGGTATCATTTGTAAATAATAGGAATATAATGGGTATAAAATGCAAAATACTTAACGGATACCATCATAGTTAGTGGTAAATTTAATGGAAGTTGACACAGGGTTATGGGTGTAAGAGTTAAGCAATCTTTAGGGCCTTGGGTGTAATTCATGATTATCAAGGGTTTCTGGGGTAATTACGAAGTTACTCGGGGTAACGGGTGTAAATATCCCATATATATAAGCCAAAAAACTTTTTTTAGCTTTCTAGAAAATATTTTATTTTTTTTTGGGTTAGAAAGGGATTGTTAATTTTTTATTTTGAGATTTTTTTGTTATTTTTGGTCTAGAGCTATAAAATAGGCTAATAAACAGTGGGTATTTTATAGAATTTTCAAAAAAGGTTTAATATTTTTTGCATTTTACATGTCAAACGGGGAATAAAATAGTATTATATAATTTTTAGTAAATAGTAAATGCTAGAAAAATGGTAAATAAAATATATAGTGTGAACAAGCATCCATTCACGCACTTACACCTATTTTTGCAATTTGTTTTGAGCATAAGAGCTATTTTTAATAAAAATAAATACATAAATAAAAGGGTTTTTATCAGTTGTGCCCCTCTGATATATTGCAACTTCAGTTATGCCCCTCCCTTTTTTGGATCCCTTCTTTCTAAATTCACAGTTCTGCCCTTCTATTAAGGTAAAGTAGGGGCATAACCGATATTACAAAAGGGCAGAATTGTGAATTTTGCAAGAAGGTAGGGGCACAACTGATATTTCAAAAAAGGAAGGGGCATAATTGATATTGCAATATCTCAGAGGGGCACAACTGATAAAAACCCTAAATAAATATAAATCAAGCATGCAGGGGCATATTTGGACATAAAATATATTCCATGGGGTACATGCAAAATAACGACAAACTATGTTCTACAACTCGATTTAAGTATAAAATATTAAATACAAAACCCTAAGGGGGCCATCAGCAAAATGTCCACTCACGTGGGGGTCCACGTAAGGTGACCTGGCACTGGACTAAAGTACAAAATCAACAAGGTTCAAGGTCATTCATGCAATTTATCCACAAAGTTTTTTACTTAATTAAATATTTACAATACTTTTCACAAAATACAAAATGGCAGAGGGGGTAATTGTAAATTTTACCACTTATATCTTTCTGATCCAACTATCAAGAGCATGCCACGTGTCTGATCGAAGTATCCTCTCCACGTACCGCTTCGAATAAATTAGACGACCCAGATTATATCTGGGCCGAGTTCTTGATCGGACAGCAGAGCAAGGGCCTGGAAGAACTCATGAATAGCTGACCTCCAGAGGGCTTTGATTTGACGATTCCTCTTGCTCTGATGACAGATCGAGGTTTTGACGGTCCCAACAACATGTTGGGACTTCTCTACATGAAGTGGTCGGCCCCGATGAAGATGGTGATGCCCTAGGAGCTCGGACTTCTCCAGACAACTCGAGCTGCTCTCAGTCTTCACCTGTGTTCTAGATGGGTCACCAAGGCTTGTGACCTGCACCAAAAACATCCCTGGTTTGAGGGCTATCTCCTCGATCGAAGGGTGAAGCAAAAAGCAATCCAGGGTGAGGTGACGATGCATCTCTGGCAAAGGGTGGCAGAGGTGGTGCTCAGATCCCAAATCCATAATGGATCTGGATTGGAAGATGGGGGAATCAATGGAGAACGTGAAGGGGAGTAGAATGAGATGGAAATCGGGATGGATCAACGGTTGGATCACGATGAATTGGTCTAGAGCTCGAGCTTCAGGAAATTGGGTGATTTTGAAATTAAACCTACTCAAGCAGTTAAAGAAAAAATTAAAGGTGGAGAATGAAAAAGGGTTATTGGATTAACTAGTAATAGAAGATAGAGGCCTCATCTCGACCAGAGTCGAGGAGGTGGAACCAGCCGGCAGAGCTCCTCCTACGATCGGTGGATCACCACCTCTGATCGACCCTCCTCACTACAAATCTACCTAATGTCACCAAGAAGAAGCGGTCTTGATGGATCTGAGGGGCTAAGGCCAACCAAAAGGGGATCAAAATTGGGGGCAGGGCTGGAGAAGTTTATTTATAAGCTGAATGAAGAGGGGACTTTCGAGGCAGATTATGATCGAGTCGTAGAAGATCGATGAGATCTTTGACCTTGGGGTGAATTAGGGAGGTTCAATCTCCAGGAATCAAGCAACACGCCAAAGATGATGATGGGCTCGAGCGAAAAAAAGGGTGAAGATGCGGGCTAAACAATCTAACGCTCGAGGAACAGAGAAAGGGCTAATTGATCGAGGTCAAATCGGGGAGGCTTCTAGATGGTCCATGTGGACCAACCGGAAAATTACCTGGACGAAAATCCTTGTAAAATCAGAAAATAACAAACAATTTAATTATTTTTTTTAAATATGAAAATATTTATAATTTAATGTAGTATTTTATACATATTTTTATTTATTTTTATGAGACTTTTATTATGTGTTAATATTTACATTCAAAATATATGAAAAAATAAAAGTGTTTTGACATTTTTATTTGTTTTATATTATATATTTTATTATTTTATACATTTATTTTATTGATTTTAAATTTATTTTTATACATATTTAGGTATTTTTATTGTATTTTTTTGACTTTATTTATATACTTAATTAATTATGTACATATATTATATATATATATGTGTATTTAACCTATGTATTTAAGTGTATTATATATTTTGATTTTATTTTAATGATTTTATTTTAATTTAATTATGTAATATGTTTTAAGTAATATATACAATTTTATAATAATGAAAGAATTTAAAAAATATAAAGAATGAATATATTGAATAAAATATACATGTACAATGCACAATAGTGGCCCAAACCCTAATTTTTGCATCTTCACTCCAAATTAAATGAAACCACCTTCATTAAATAGCTTATTCAAAGTTATAAAAAATAAAGTGATTTCGGTCCATTTTGATACAATATAGACAAGATATAGGTCTATGAAGTTTTTATTTTGGGATTTTATTTTGTGTCCCAGGCACACTGTGCATTATTTTTCAGTGGAGTCAATTTTGTATTTTTTTATTTTTATCTATAATTTTCATGTTTAATTTTATTTATGTGAGGCATAAATAATAAAAATAAAATAGATCCCAAAAATCAATTATTTATTAATATGAAAACTGGGGTTTTGCGTATATTTTGTACAATTCATCTATCCTATCTCACCCTACTTTATTCCTTGTCAACCAAATCATCATGACTTGGGGTCTCGGGTCATGCAATACCTTAGGTATCTCATTTCTTTTTCTTTTCTTACTTTATTCTTTAATTTTTGAATTAAATACATTAAATGTACAATATTTTATACAGTATTTTATATAAATACATAGTGTTTATTTTGACAAATTGTATATACATGTATTTAGCTAGGGATTTAAGATCAAAATAAAAGAATAAATGGGGTGAAATGGAGATTCAAGACCCCCCATACTTGCCTTTGCTAGTCCCTAGCAAACACCTATTCCATTAAGTACATAAAAGAAAATAAAGAAAAGAAAAAGAAAAAACTTGGATTGATTTTAACTTTTAAAATTGTCTGCATAATATCAATGTTTGGAGCTCAGTCAGACCTTTGGATTTTTAGTTTGGTTGGAACCTTATTGGGACCTGGACTTGAAACACGACAACATCTGAGAATCACAAAACTCTGCCCAAGTCTCCTCAAAAGCCAGGTCAGAACAAGTCGATGTCATATGCAGTCCCTTATGACAATGAGTCTACCTTGTACGGTTTCAGTGATATGTAGTTTCTCTCGACTGAAGCAGTAAAAGTCAGGCTTCTCTGACATGGTGACTGAAAAACGATAAGACCAGAGCCGCTAAATAATGGTCTGAAAAATCAGACTCACTGTCGTTGAAGCGACTACTCAAGCCTTCACGTTGATCAACAATTAACCCACACAATTAATCAAGCAATCAAGAGCAAGGATTAAAATTTATTTGACCTTACTAAAAATGTATAATGGCAAGTAAGTAGGGGTCGAACACAGGAAACAAAGGTGTAAAGTGAGTAGACAAAAAAGTCAAGGCCTATGTCTAATGAAATACTTAGCCAATATGGATTTTTTTGTGGGTTTTTAATTTTGTACTTTTTTATTTAATTATCTACAACTTTCATGTTCAAAGTTTCTTTATTTGAGGTATAAAAAGTGGAACCAAAAATAGGTCCCAAAATGAATAAAGAATGAATGAAATAAAAGGTATTTTTGTTGTATTTTGGCCCTTATCTCCCCCTACTTTATTCCTTGTCGACCTAGTCATCGAGATGCCTAGGTCTCGGGGTTTCGGGTCATAAAATATTTACAATATTTTATTCTTTTTCTTTTCTTTTCTTTATTATATAATTTTGGCTTTAATTACAGTATTTTATACACTATTTACATGCACATGCATGAATGCTAAGATGCTCTAATAAGGGTATTTACACGCATTTGCTAGGGTTTTTGAGGCCAAAATGATAGAATAAAGATGATGAAATGTGGATTCATCATCCCCCTATACTTTACCTTTGCTAGTCCCTAGAAAACACTTATACAATAAGTGCAGAAAAGAAAACGAAGAAAAGAAAAAGAAGAAAGTGGATTTAGTTTAATTATCAAACTTGTCTTCACAAAATCTAAGTTTAGAGCTTAAGTCGGACCTTTGGAATTTTAGTGCGGGCGGAACCTTAATGAGAACCAAATTTGAAATTCAACAGTCCTTGAGAATCCCAAAACTCTGTTCAAGTCTCCTCAATAGCCAGGTCAGAAATATCTCAACTCATACGCAAACCCTTACGACTATGAATCTGACTCGTACAGTGTAAGTGATAGTGGCTCTCCCCAACTAGAATGACAAAGAGACTGACTTCTCCAGTACGACAACCGAATGATTCCCCAATCCAATAACTCCATCCTCGAGGAGCAGGGTATTCCCTTCTAAGTTCAAGTGGCAACCAACTCAAGAGGAGGGGTGAAGAGAAGAATGGACGGTAGCCAGTGTAGCTACCTATCATAGGATGCAAGACCAGTGTAGTCAAGTCATCCAGCTGCAGGCTCACATATTTGACTTTGGAACTCAAGCTTGCTTATTGACTTTACAACATATGTACATACTTTGCAGGCATTTATTTTTTTACAGGCCTGACTATTTTTTTTTCGAAATACTATTCACAACAGCATTTACATAGGGAGTTTTTCCTCTTGAGCCAGTAGACTATCCCTCTTTTGAAGCTTTATTGCAACCCACACTCTCCTGTCTTTAGACTTCCTCATCACTGGACGGGTTGGGGTGCACTTCCCTCCCAAGAGGAGGACAAGTGTTTCCACTTGTGTGTGTCTCATACCGGCAAATCCAATCCCCTCACCACTCCAACTGAGTTGATCCAAGTGAAAGGTGCAGGTGTCCAAGTTAGGTCATTATCAACAAGAGTCGTGCGTGTGTTCCGAAATACTCTACTTAGGCAGTCAAGAATCCATTGAATCAAGTCTCATGATCCTCAAAGAATTAAGTCAACTAGACCTGATGTACCTCAAATCCAGTTCCTATAAGGTTCCTGTTATTAGGTAGATTTTAAGGTCCAATCAAGCTCCAATCTCCGGATTTTATTTAGACTTGTTCAATCGTCAAACTCAATCCGAAAAATGCTCATGCAAATGATATGCAGAATGCAGAAAATATTTTTGTGATGCAATTTTCAAAGATTTTGATCTTTTTATGGGTTTTTTTTAAAAAAGATGATGATGAACATGCATTTTTTTGTATTTTTCGAAGAGATTTTTCAAATGTTTTTGAATTTAATTTTGCAAATGTTTTTGGGATTTTTGAAAACAAAGATTTTTGGCTAAAAACTAGGTACAAATATTTACACGGGAGTGCTTCTTATATTTACAAGAAGTGGATTTTAAGAATTTACAGGGTAAGTGATCAATTTTATGGGTATATATACATAATAGATTTTGGTGTGATGTATGTATTCCTCAAACTTATTTGACACATGTTTTTCTTACAATTTTGAAAACTATAGTCCAAAATAATTTTTACAAACAATTTTACAAACATGTACACAAATTTGAAAATCATTTTGCAAAGGTTTTCAAACAGTATAGATAGATTTTTCAAAATATTTTTGCAACCATTTTTCGAACCATTTGCAAATCATTTTTCAAATATTTTATTTCACATAAAGAAAATAAATTCTCAAAACAAACACATTTTTACAAAGGTTGAAAATATGTAACAAAACGTTTTCAAAATAGTTTTCAATAGATTTTCACAAAGATTTTCAAACTATTCTTCAAACATTTTGCAAAAACATTTTCACGTGATTTATTAATCAGTAAATACAAAAAGAATTTGAGGATTAATAGCATCTTTTTATTAAGGTTCTTAATTAATTTTAAAGAATTATTAGCCATACTTATTAGGAAAATACGAAAGTACGAGTTAGGGCTAAAGTATATACGTAGTATATACGACCCCTTATACTTAGCTTGAGCTATGTCCTCATAGATCAGAGAGAAAAGAGAAGACATAACTCGTACTGAGTATAGGAAAATCCAAAGAATAAACGCAATAAGAAATGAATGAACGAATGGGAAGTTAACCGTCCCCCCTATACTTAGGATCAAATAATCCTAAGTATAGCAGACTGTACACAAAGCAGGGAGGGTCAAGGGTGGGAATGAACAGATCGTACTCAGATTGTCTCCCCCTATACTTAGGGTAAGATATCCCTAAGTATATACAAGAAGAGGAGACAATGGAGAGGATCAAAGAATACAAAAACTCGAGGTGCACAACCCCCTATACTTAGGACAAAGTACATCCTAAGTATAGAAGACTGACAAAAAGGGGCGACACCTTTTAGATACAAAAAGAAGATAGAAAAGGAAAAGAAGAAAAGAAGAAAAGAGATGAAAGTGGATATGAACAACTCGGGATGCGCATCCCCCCTATACTTAGTATAAAGTACATCCTAAGTGTAGCAGTGATGAAAGGGATGACATCATGTCGGTAGAATAAGATAAACGAGACTGAAAAGAAGAAAAGTTTTCCAAAAATGTTTTGCTCTGCTTGGCCTTCCTCTGCCTCTTTGGAGATATCCGGCTCATCCCTTTAGATTACTTGAATCGAGTCAACAACAACCATAAATGTATCATGTTCAAGGTATGGCTTCAGAAGCTGTCCATTGACTATGAATGGTTGTGCGTCAGCTGACAGATTGGATATCAATACTCTTCCGTTGTCACGCACCTGCCTAACCATAAACGGCCCAGTCCATTTACTCTTCAATTTGCCTGGAAAGATTTTTAATTTCGTATCAAACAACCACACCTTCTGACCTGGATCGAAGGACTTGCGGCGGATATGCTTGTCATGCCATGTTTTGACCTTCTCCTTGTACATCAGGCTGTTGTCATATGCATAATCTCTGAATTCCAATAATCTGTTCAGATCCAATTTTCTGTTCTTTCCTGCTTGCTTGAAGTCCAAATTACAGATGTTAATGGCCCATAAAGATTTGTGAATTAGTTCAACGTGCAGATGACATGGCTTGGCATACACAAGGCGGTAGGGAGACATTCCCAAGGGTGACTTGTACGTTGTTCTATAAGCCCAAAGAATGGAATCAAGCAGTTGAGACCAGTTCTTACGATCTGGATGCACAACCTTCTGTAGAATTGTCTTGATCTCCATGTTTGAACATTCGGCTAAGCCATTGGATTGCGGGTGGTAGGGTGAAGCAACGCGATGTTCAATACAGAATTCCTGAGTCAGCTTCTTCACCTCTCTGTTTATAAAATGACTACCCCCGTCAAATATGAGAATCTTGGGAATCCCGAACCGTGTTATGATGTGATCTCTCAAGAATCGACAAATAGTCCAACTGTCGGCGGTTCAGGCAGGAATAGCCTCCACCCAACGACTTACAAAGTCGACATCAGGTAGAATATATTCATAGCCCTGGCTGTTGGGAAATGGGCCCATAAAGTTGATGCCCCATGCGTCGAAGACGTCTGATATCTGAATGTATTCAGAGGCATCGTGTCTCTCGTTCCTATGGTTCCACCCATCTTCTGATAGTCAGTGCAGCATTTGACATAATCATCTGCATCTTTGAATAATGAAGGCCACCAGAGGCCTCTTTGAAGAACTTTTGCTGACGTTCGTTTGCTTGAATGATGTCCTCCAGAATCTTGGTCATGACATAAGGCGAGGACACTTGGAACTTCCTCCTGAGAAATGCACCTTCTCCAGATACAATCTGCCCCCTCACGAAATAAATACGGATCCTCCCACTAATAGAAATGGATTTTAGACAAGAATATGTCTATTTTCAACTTCGGCCAATCCTGTGGGATTTTCTTGGGCACCAGATAATTCACAATGTCTGCATACCAAGGAAGCGAGGTGACTGACAGAATTGCCTCGTCTGGAAAGGTCTCTGTGATCGGCTGCAGGTTCAGCTCAGGAGATTCCGGCTCAGGAAGCCTCGATAGATGATCAGCAACCACATTCCTTACCCCAGGTTTATCTTTAATTTCCAAGTCAAATTCCTGGAGGAGAAGGATCCACCGGATAAGACAGGGTTTGGCGTCCTTCTTCTGCTGTAAGTATCGGATTGCCGAATGATCAGTGTATACGATTACTTTGGATCCAAGGAGGTAGGATCTGAACTTTTCCAGAGAAAAGACTACCGCTAGCAGATCCTTTTCAGTGACAGTGTAGTTTCTCTGGGCTTCATCGAGCGTTCGACTAGCATAGTGAATCGCAAACGGTACATTATCTTTTCTCTGTCCAAGTACAGCACCAATGGCATAATCCGATGCATCGGTCATTATCTCGAAAGGCTGAGTCCAAATCGGTGGTTGTAAGACAGGGTCCTGTGTGATGAGTTCTTTCAGCTGATTAAAGGCAAGGAGCACACGATCATCTACAATGAATTCATTCTCCTTGCCGAGCAACTCAGTCAACGGTCTGGCCAATATGCTGAAATCCTTGACGAATCGTCGGTAAAAACCGACATGGCCCAAGAATGACCTGACTTGTTTGATGGTTGTTGGTGGCTCAAGTTTGGAAATCACATACAGCTTGGCTGGGTCAACCTCCATACCACGTTTAGAAACAACGTGTCCCAGCACGATTCCTTCGGTCACCATGAAGTTGCTCTTCTCCTACGAGAGCACAAGATTAACTTCGCAGCATCTCCGTAAGTCTCAGTCTAAATAATCCAGACATTGATCGAATGAATCCCCGTAGATCGAAAAATTGTCCATAAAGACCTCGAGAAAGTTGCCCACCATATCGGCAAAAACTACAAGCATACACCTCTGAAATGTAGTTGGGGAGTTGCAAAGCCCGAACGGCATCCGTCTGAAGGCATATGTACCAAAAGGATAGGTGAACGTGGTCTTCTCTTGATCTTCAGGAGCAATAGCAACTTGATTATACCCAGAGTATCCATCCAAGAAGCAGAAATATTCCTTCGCAGCCAATCTCTCCAAGATCTGGTCGACGAAGGGTAAAGGGAAGTGGTCCTTCTTGGTGGCGAGGTTAAGTCTTCTGTAGTCTACGCACACTCGCCATGATGTGGGGACTCTGGTGGCGATCTCCTCTCCTTTATCATTCTTCACGATGGTGATCCCCGATTTCTTTAGCACACCATGCAGAGGGCTCACCCATTTGCTTTCGGAGATGGGATAAATGAATCCTGCATCACACCATTTCTGAATCTCTTTCACAACGATCTCCTGCAGATTAGGATTTAATCTTCTCTGAAGTTCTCGAGAGGGACTGCAATCTTCTTCCAAAAAAATGCGATGCGAACACAGTGATGGATTGATCCCATGGAGATCTGAAGTTCGCCAGTCTATCGCCTTGCGGTTGCATTCAAGAACCTCCATCAGATGAGATTCTTGGTCTTTGGTCAGATGTGCATTGATAGTGATCGGGTACATGTTCGATTCTCCCGCATGGAAGGCATATTTCATGTTGGAGGGCAAGGGTTTTAACTCTGGCAGGGTTTGAACGGCTTCAGAGTTGACCTCAGCTATTAATGCAGGTGGCGACTCCTTCATCTGTTCGGTGTCCACCATACTTTGTTCTGCCACCTCACTTAGATTCTGACAGAATGCTTCAATGATTTCCTTCTCATCACAAGTTTCTTCAAAAATTTGCTCTTGGTTTTGAAGGTACATCACCCCTACGGCAGTCTCATGCATCACATCAGCGAGTTCCCCATCCTAATCGATAAGGGGAAATTCGACTGCGGTCTCCACTCCCTCCTCGGGGCAGAGGAGTTCATGGATCTCATTATCATCCAAAAATAAGTTGGTGTCTTGAATTTCTGATAGAAAGTCGCAGCCGTCGGAATACTCAATCACCCTTGCACATGATGCAGATGTTCGTTCGACTGGTGTTCCCTCAGGCAGGGTCTCCACTCTGATTGTTTCATTGCCAACGCCAAAAGTGATTTCTCCCATCCTAGAGTTCACTACTGTGTTTGACGTCCGCAGGAATGGTCTTCCAAGTATGATTGGGGTAAGGAGCAATGGAGCGGGGACGTCCATATCAAGTAGCACAAAATCGGTCGGGAACTGCTTTCCCTGAACCGTAACTATCACGTCCTCCAACAGGCCCCTAGGCCGCTTAACTGACTTGTCTGCGAACTGCAGAATCATCTTTGTAGGCTTGAGCGGTCCTAGCATGAACACTGTAAGTAGCGACGCTGGCATCAAGTTGACAGAAGACCCGCTGTCGAGAAGTGTTCGTTCAAACTCCTGATTGAACATCTGACAACGCACAAGAGGTGCTCCCATATCTGGCTTTTTATCCGGGAGGTTGCTGATGGCATTAACAGTGGCCATTGTGAGGATATGCTTTTCGGACTTGCCACCCCTACTTCTGGAGTTGTGCGGGTAAGGCATGCACTTGGTTGTACATGCCTCTTTCAATCCTTTCTTCACGGCTGGCATGTACTCAATAGCTTTCATCAATGGCATGTTCAATACCAAATTCTAGATGATTTCTATGATGGCAGGATCAGACAAAGCATTTTTCAAATTTTTCATTTTTTTTGTGTTTTTTCATTGCTTCTGGAAAAGGAATATTTACAAACTCTTCACCAATGTCATTCAAAATATTGTCCATATTGTTGTGTACAGGTAGATGGAAAAAAGGAATAGAATCATCTACAAGATGTGGACCAAAAACGGCAGGCTCGGCTTCAGGTGCTAGCGTTGGACTCGCTGCAGGTGCAAAATCCCTTCTGTATGTGGCTGGCTCTGTAGCAGGTGCAGACGTCTCCAATGCTGGCCTATCTCCACCGAGGCTACTGCTATCTTTTTTGTGTTTTGTTGTTTTCTTCATTTTTTGTGATTTTCTGGTTGACGGTGCTGCTCCAAAAATGCTTCCTGGCCCTGGTGTTGACTTGGCTGACGACTCCCCGTCAGATGCAAGATGCTTCCCCTTCGTGGTTGCTGATGGCGTGAGTGTCCTACCACTCCTGAGAGTAATAGCATTAGATAAAAAACAATTTAATTCACCTGATTTCGGTTGGACACTACCGGCTACCTGCTCCTTGCGTCGGAAATTATTCGGATTCGCCTCGACTTGAGCAGGAAGGGTTGTTTTTGCAGCCGTCAAGTCGTCGATCTTCTGGTTCATCTCAGCCATGTTCTTCATTAACTGTTCTAAGCAGGCCAGGGCTGGATTAACCGGTACAATCTTAGAAGAATCCCCCTGCTGGGGCTTAGAATGCTGGTATGACGGCTGAGACTGCGACTGGTAACCTGAGAAAATTGGTGAGGAGGAGGGTTGGAGGAATATTGTGAGCTCTGATTATATGTAGCAGCCGGTTGCTGATGATACCCTTGTCCGCGGTATCCGGACTGCTGAGGACCATGCTGGTAGTTCTGCCTCCATGTGTTGCCGTGAGACGGAGGCTGGTATTGATACGAGGGCTGGAAGGGTCTCCCACCCTGCTGCTGCTGGTGATAGGGCATGTTGCCCATGTTCTGACCCTGAGGATGTCCCTAAGGACAGGTCAGTTGCGCTTCATTGTTCCATACATCATTGATTTCCTGAATCAGTGGTAGGGGTGGAGAGAATTGCTCGGAGTAGGCTGGTTGAGACTCAGGTTGATATACAACCATCTGTGTCTGAGGTTGCGGGGGCTGCTCCAGTTATTGTACGTAATACACGTGCTGAACAGGCTGGGGCTGCGGTGGAGTCGGCTCAGGGTTCTGCAGCATTGTAGGCTCCTTCTTCTCAGTTATCGGCTCGGCAGGAGTAGACACAGTGTTGCACATGTTGGCGTTCAATGCACGAACGAGCTGCTCCAGCTGCTGGGAAATCAGATCGAGCTTTTCCAAGCCCTGGGTCCTCTTCTCAATGACAGATAATTTTTCAAGGTCCTGCGACCTCTTCTCAATGATATTCACCATAGATAGGTGGCTGCCAATGATGCTGATGAATCTCCATTTCATCGCCTTTATTCTATCATTTTGGCCTTGAAAACCCTAGCTAATGCATGTAAATAACATCAATTTGTCTATAATAGCATTCATTAATTACTGTATTTATTGCACATAAAATAAGGTCTTAATGCCAAAATTATAGAATAAAGAGAAGAAAAGAAAAGGAAATAAAATATTGCAAATATTTTATGACCCGAACCCCGAGACCAAGTCCAGAATGGAATTGGTCGACAATGAATAAAGTAGGGGGAGATAAGGGCCAATAATACAATAAATGCCTCATCTATTTATTCATTCATTTATGCATTTTGACACCTATTTTGTATATACTTATTTATATATTAAATAAAAATATTTTGTACATGAAAGTTGTAGATAATAATGTAAATAAAAATAAAAAATTGAGTTTGTACAAAAATGATACACAGTGTACATTTTATACACAGAATAAAAAGCCAGAATCTCAACTTCACAGACCCATATCTTGCAAATAAAAACTCAAAATCCATCAAAATCACATTTAATTGTATATAGCTTTTCAAGAACTATTTAATAAAATTGGTTTCATAATTTTTGGAGTTCATCTGTGAAAGTTAGGGTTTTGACCCTCATTGTATAGCTTGCACGATTAAAAATATTCATTATATTCCTTATTCCTTATTTTTATAAATTTATATTTTTAGAATTTTTGTAAATAGCACACATAATGCATATACATATTGAAATTAGAATAAAACCAAAAAATTTTGTAAAATAAAATAAGCCTATGCAATATATAGGCAAAATACCTATGTTTTGTATGCATATAAATAAAAGGGGGATACATTCTTTAATTATTTTATTCTTTCATATTTTTATAATATTGTCAATATTACATATAATTTATTAAAAATGTAAATCCAAAATAAAAACAAATAAAATTCATTAAATAAATAAAATGTATATAGAATACAAGTAAAATACCTATAAGGAAACCTACATAATATATATATCCATTTATTTAAATATGTACATAAACTCATAAAAATTAAATAAAAATATATTTACACTCATAAAAATAAGTTATAAATTTATAAAATAAGAAAAAATAATAAAATAAAAATATACAAAATAAAAATAAAATACATGTAAATATACATATAAATACATCATTAAAATAAACCCCTAATAAAATACATCAAAAAATAAATAAAAATCATAAATAAATACTACATTATTTAATAAACATTTTCTATTTTTAAGTAAAAATAAATAAAGTCATTTATTATATTTAAAAAATCAGTCAAAATAAGGCTGAGATGGACCAATCAGGTTTCGTTGACCGCCCGGTCAACTCCTCTGCCCCCCAGCCGCCTGGTGTCAGAGGTTGTTTCGGCCCATCTTCTCTGACTTTCCTCTTTTGATCCTTTGACTCCCAGGCGTAGATTCCTTCATGAAAAAGCTCGGTCTATGCTCCAATCATCAGGCCATCATCTGACCAATTGATTCTTTGTGGCACCCCGGTCATTAATGGTGCGTCACCATGGGTATAAATAAAACCCTCGACCTCCTCCTCCATTTTGGTATCCCTTCGGTCGCCTTCCACCCTTGTTTCCAGTTTCTAGAGGATCCTCGTGACAGGGAGGTTCTCCTGGAAGCTTCAGCCGATCGGAGGAGTTGAGGGAAGCACCCACGGTCGCCGCTCGCCGGAGGTCCTGCTCCCTGGTCGACCACCAGGTATAAGAGCTGATTTATCTCGTTTTGTAGCTTAGTTTTCGTTTTTAGTCTTTAATCCAATAGTTAGAGTAATCAGTAGGACCGTAGGTGCTCGATTAGGCCCAGATCGAAGTTTGCCGAAGTTCAGCTCCGGCGAACCTCTCTACCCTGATCTATGCACGATCCGACCCTCGCTTCACCTCCACTTCATACCCCAACGCGTTCTATGCTTAACCCATGCATCAGATCAACCAGAGCTTCCCTAGCTCTGTGATTCGAGGTCCAACTCCTCCGCTTCGCCGGACCTCGCAACCCACGTTCATCTTCCACTTTTGACGCTTTAACCCCTGGTCGAGGAAGACCCCCTTGAGCCCCTCATGCTTTTGGTGCATGTTAGAAGCTTAACGGAGCCCCCTGGGGCTCGATTCGATCACCTGCAAGGTTCCAGGACCCCTCATGCTTCCTCGAACTCGCTGGACCAATCTAGGGGGTCCTGGACCTTCTGGAGTACCTCGGACGCTGCGGACCACCTCGCCGGACGTATGGATCCCATCACCATCACCGAAGACCGTTTGGAGGAGGAGAAATCAAGGATCGAAGCCAGGGAAGCCAACAGTTCTTCCCTGTTCTTCGCGAAGAGCAGCTACCGTCGGATGGAGGAGGCGGCCCCAGGTCTTATCTTGGTCGTCCGTTCACACCTTGCTTCGGCCGTTCGATTGAAGCTCAGATGCAATCCCCAACGTCGATCGGCGAACCGGTATCGGGCTTCGAGAGCCGGCCACGTGGATAAGTGGCACGTGGATCACCGTCCATCAACGTGCATATTGGGGTAATTTACACTGAGCCCCCTCGCATTTTTTTGTATTTAATTTTAAATTCTGTAAATAAATTATTATGTCGTAAAATAATTGTAAATTTTGCAAAAGGTCCCCCACATTTCTTGTTATTATATTTTGGTCCTTCCGCGCCTCACGTGCAGTTTCACGTGAGGCGCGTGAAAATTGCATTGAGCCCATGGTGACTTTTTGTAATTATTAAATAGTTCAAAAACATTAAATAAATGTTTATTTCAGTTTGTGTATTTGCACTGTGTCCCCTAGATTTATTTTAAATTGCAATTATGCCCCTGCCAGGCTGAATTATTTTTACTTGCTTCATGTATTTATTAAAAATGCCTAGCTAGCTCCTAAAAATTCACAAAAATTAGGGTAAATGACTTGTTGCTTGTAGATGCATGTTGTATTTTTGTTTGGCATTTTTGACATTTTGTCCATTTATTAAAAATGAAAAAAGGAGCTATTTTTGCATTGTTTAAATGAGAAAATACAAAAAATTATAAAATGTTTTTTGAAAAATTACAAAAAAGTTATATATGATATATTTATATATTTATTGAGTCCAGAAAGTGCAAAACCCTAAAAATAGAAAAAAGAAAAATAAAAAAAATTAGAAAACTCCAAAATCAAACAAAAGAATATAAAAATGCAACAAAAATTCCAAAAATATATTTTCTTATGATATAATTATCTATATATTATTATTTGTGTATTAAAATTAATTTGGGAAATTTTGAGGCTTATCCTATATTTTTAAAACCCAAATGATGTTCAGCCTAGTTAATTAGTCCCATATTAGGGGCATTTTTGGATTAAAAATACACAAAAATTAGTAAAATTCCAGAAAAATAACCAAAAAATTAGAAAAATAGAAAAAACCTAAAAATATTATATTTAGTATATATTAAGTATATTTATATGTATGTATCCATATATTATATCTTCTCTCTCTCGTCTTTTATATATCTCTATATATAAATATATCTATATTATATAATTAAAATATATAAAAAGAAAACAAAAAATTATAAAACATAAAAACAAAATAAAAATTATAAAAACAAAAATAAAAAAATATATAAAACCCCAAAAACCCACAGAAATAGGATTCATTCAAGGATGACCTGGATGTACATGAACACCGTAGGGTACCCAATTTTTATTGCTCTCTGTGGTTCGACCTGTACATGCTTATACACTATGCATTTTATGGTAGAGTTAATAAATGTTAATTCACAGTTTTGGGACTTAATTGGCTTATTCTTTGATGTGGGTTAAAATCTGATCAACCGAGGATTTTGAGTGGTCAATTCAGCGATTAGATCTCTCGCCTTGTGAGATTTCCGGACCCTCAATTTTCCCTAGTTATCAGATGGTGCTGTTGCCGGGAGCAATGAGCGTAGCCTATTACATTTTGTCATTCTTATATGGAAATTCATTTATTTATCATTTATTTTGTATCTATTTATTTGCAATTGTGCAACCACACATGATTCATTTATTTATTGTGATTAATTACGTTATGCTTTATTTCATTGATTAAGCTTGTACTAATTCTATCTCTTTGTGACTTTGTTGCGAGAGCTCGCCACACGAGGATGGTTTCTTAGGAAGCCAAGGCAGCCGAGCTTGGAGGAGGTTGGTCTTCACTTCATGACCAGCTGGAGAGAGAGCACCAAGGATGCAGAGAGATGTGAATTGGATATGCCTTAAGCAATTAGGATCATTTTGTAATTTATTGTGAGAGAGAGAAATTTTTGCATGTAATATAACTTGGACTCTACTCTTCACAACGAGGTCCAGTGCCCGGGTGTTTGTTCACCTGGGGGCCTCATCGCGGCTTTCTCGTGATTTTCCCGCTTTATTTTCTTTGTTTCCCGCTGTTTTGAGTTTTCCGCCTTTTCTTTACTTTGTTTTGTGTGCATGGAGCCCCTAGACATAGGCTTGCTTGGTCGAGTAGACTAGGTCCAAACACCTTAAAAATCTTGCATGTACCTATAGTATGACTTGGACTTAGATCAAACTCTAAACAGTCGCTTCATCGCCTTCGAGCCTACGCGTCGCGAGCCCACCCTGCCAAGCGCTGCTCCTGAACTCGATGTGTCGAGAGGAGGAGGGGTGAGCCTAGACCGGACTCTTGGATTGAAGGTCGGTGACCAGTGGTTCTTCAGCTAATAGCTGCTAATGTTTAAGACGATTTTGTCGCTTGCATACCACCATGTAGTTAGGTTTAACAAATTCTGTTTTGCATACCGCATGGAGAGAGCTGGGATGTACTATAAGTCTTCTAACTCAGCATGCATCATTCGGTTCAATTGTGAGATTTCCATCATGGAACCAACTTGCACGGCTTTTCCGCTATCTCCCTCTGATTTTGAGCACCTAGGACTTAAATGAAAATCTACAAAAACGTTAGGTGCTGGTATGAAAACAGACTCAAAAAAAAAGTGAAAATCCAAAAACTAAAACAAGGGGTCTGCTAAATAAACTTTGACCTTAATTAAAAATCCGTAATGGACTATCATTGTACTGGTTCATAAAGCCCTCATTGTTTTCAGGTACCTTCGGAGGGGGACCAAAACCCTACTCCCATGAGCGAGGTGCGTCCCATAAGGAATAGAGCCAAAAACCCAGTCTGCAACTGCCTTGTGTATCACCTGGATTTCTGAAGTAATGGCACTTCTATCGTACGTGACCAAGTAGGGCCTTGTTAGCGATGGTGTTCCCGCCTTGTGTGGAACATCGACATGGTCTGAAGTACTGAGCATAGGTCACGCCTTCACGGGGGTGTCCGTCTCATCGGTTTGCGTCCGAGTAGGTTTTTGCACGCTCACGAGTGATTCCGTTGCGAGCGAGAACCGAAGTATTAGTTTCACCTATCGGCTTCCTCTCTCTATTTCTTTGGATAGTAGGGATCCAGGAAGGGTTACAAGGACCTCAAAAAGTACAGACTACATGTTACAAAGGAGGAGGACAAGTATGGGATTCTTTTCTGGCAGTACTCTCTCTCCTATAGGGTTAGCGTGCTAAGGACTTGTTGAAATATTTGCCTGAAAGAACAACTCTAAAACAAAAAAGATAATAAATAGTCGAACCTTCACGGCTTCACATGGCGTGAGTTGGTGAACCCATTTTTGTATTCTGTTTGTATGGATCTAGATTAAGGTTCAGAGATCGAGTCTCACGCCTTTGTGCAAATTTTGTTGTGTCATTCTCCTTTGACCCCCGCTCAGCCGAGCCTTTCTACTGTTTTGCACTCCTTTTTATTCCTCGTTGACCATTGTATCCTTCTTCCAACATCCAATTCTCCCTTGTGCTTCGCGAAGTTGATCCATGGATGGTTTCCATCGGGACCCTGCCGACACCCACATTGATTCCATAGACTCAGCTCCGCCAATAAATTCGAGGAGATTCCCGAGAACCCGGTCCGGACTTTGCGGATCGATCTTCAGACTCCTCGTCTTCTATCTTTCTTGTTACCACCCAATAAGCCGGGATCACTTTTGTCCCACTTTCGCCGTTGTAAATGGAAGTCGATTACAGTCCACATCTTTTTCCATTCATAACATGCTGGGGTTGACCTTAATTCCAGCTTCATCATGACAGCTGAACAATATTGCACGTGGTCTGATTTGGATTCTCTCATCCTGCAGATAGAAGACAGACCAAGCCATGGATTCTCCTCCGGAATTCATTTCTTCCGACTCAGACCCTGATATGGCTCCTCAAGGAAATGGCAAGGGTCAGCAGCCACCCCAACCAGAAGGATAGTTGCCAGATCAGAATCAAGTCAATGCACAACTATTGGCATCTATCCAGGCAATCCAACAGCAGCTGACAGAGCAAACCTAGCACATACGGCTTTTCAGGATATGTTGAATGATGTGATGAACAGAGCCGAGGAAGGAGGAGGTAGAAGAGGAGGTGGAGGTGGAGGTGATGACGAAGAGCCAGAAATACCACCACCCAAACCTACACTAAAGGAGACGTATAATCCTGGAGACAGCCAGATGACCGAGTGGATCCTCATTCCACCGGTGCACGCTCACTTTGAGCTGAAACCCCAGTTCCTTGCTCTTATTCCAGCTTTCCATGGAAACACCAGTGAAGAACCGTACATCCACCTGCAGCAGTTCTCACGCATCTGCCGTACTACTCACTACCCTAATGTCCCTTTGGACATTGTCAAAATGATGGCATTCCCCTTCAGCTTACAAGACAAGGCCCTTTACTAGATCAACCATCTGGGGAAGGTTGTGACAACCTGGGAGGAACTGAAGTCAGCTTTCCTGCATAAGTTTTACCCTCTCGGTCGGCTCAACCAGATGCGAGCCCGAATCAGCAACTTCTCCCAAGAAGCCCACGAGTCCGTACATGAAGCATGGGAGAGGTTCAATGTTCTGCAGGAGAAATGTCCCCATCATGAGATCCCGAAGACCAGTTTGGTCCAACACTTCTTTGGGGGACTGAACATCAAGAGCCAAAGGCTCGTTGATGCAGCATGTGGGGGTTCGCACTTCAACAAGGATGAAGATGTAGTCTGGCAGATATTCAAAGAAATGGCCGAAGGAGAGGCCGCCCTCTCTTCATCCAAAGTATACCAGAAGCAGCCCTAGATCCTCCAGAAACAAGTACACATGGCAGCGTCCCGCGAGGCGGAGATAGATGAGAGCTCCAACCTCAGTATCATCGGGGGCCATCTCTCGAAGGTTGATATCATTGAGAAGTGATCACAGGACCTTGAAAACTTGTTGTGATCGAGAAAAGGACCCAAAATCTTGACAAGCTCAATCATATCACCAAGCAGCTAGAACTGTTGGTGGGCACAATCAACTCTGTTCAGTCGGCAGCACCATCAGACGCTCCAGTTGAGAGGAAGGACGAGCAACCACCGCCACATCAGCCTCAGCCGAGCCAGCAGCCACCGGCAGTCCAGCACTTGTACTACATGCAGGCGCCCAACCAGGGCCAGCCGCAGCAGCAGATGGTTGTGTACCAACCAGAGTTTGTATCAAGATCAGATCCAGTCTTCCCACCACCACCCCTGATTCAGGAAGTGAACGGGGTATGGAGTAACGAAGCACAGCCGACCCGTCCTATGGGGCAACCTTAGGGTCAGGTACCAGCCAACCGGCAATACCACCAACCTCAGGGTGGTCGTTTTGGGCAATCCTCACAGCTGCCGCAACAGTATCATCAGCCTCCCCCGTATGCAAATCAATGGAGGCAGAATCAGCAATATCAGCAGCCGCAATACCGCCACCCACAGCCTTTTCATCAGTATGCGGCTGCTCCACCTCAGCAGTACCAGCAGTATCCTCCTCCCTCCTATCAGCAGCTTCAGCTTCCTGCACCACCTCAGCACCACCAACAACAACCTCAGCACCCACACATGCAACAACAGCGTGGTCTGCACGCTGAATCCACTGAGGTAACTCCTATGAACCCGACCATGGATTGCTTGGCCCAACTCATCAAAGGGCTGGCAGATATGACCAAGAGTCTTGACGAACTGACCGCTACCAAAACCACTATTCCAGCTCAGGTCGAGGCCAACCCCAATAACTTTAAGAAGAAGGAGCAGGTACAATGTGATGTCCTGTCTATGTCTGTAGAGTCAGAAAACGATATTATTGTTTGTTCTAATGCTGTCACTCTCAGGAGCGGTAGGGCCTTGCCTCCGTCTGCCATCAAGATTGGGGCGAATAAAGAAACAGGTGGATCGTCATCTTCTGCATCAGCCGAACCAGCTATAGGGGCAGGTGAGAAGTAAGAAGAAGGAGAAGCCATTCCAGTCGTCGTGCAGTATCAGCATCCTCATCCAAAAATACAAAAAAATCAGCAAAATCAAAAACAACAAAAAGAAGCTTGCAGCCGAAGCAAAGTCACGCCAGCCTCGGAGGAGCCGCCAGCAGCAGCCAATCCCTCGCCAACCGACGAAGCAGACGCTCTATTTTTTGCTCGCCCATCAGCACCAGCATGTCAGGATCCAGTTTGTACTCCTTTTTGTAGTCCGAATGTACAACAATGTGTGGGCGATAATTCAGATATAAACAAGAACTCTATTTTGCTTTACAGTGATGTAAATATTCCTTTTCCTAATGCAATTGAAAAATCCAAAAAAATGCAAAAAGAAAAAGTGCATTGTCTGATTCTGGAGTTATGGAAACAATAGACAACTTAACTGTTGAGATTCCCTTACTAAAGGCCGTGGAG
Organism: Ottelia alismoides; assembly: GCA_037367405.1. Classification (NCBI taxonomy): domain Eukaryota; kingdom Viridiplantae; phylum Streptophyta; class Magnoliopsida; order Alismatales; family Hydrocharitaceae; genus Ottelia; species Ottelia alismoides. Next base: position 533,488 of record JAZKJV010007377.1, on the reverse strand, counting down.
TATATGCTAGCTGTTAAGAAAGTTCTAAAAGAGGTATGTACCAGCAAGCGTCGCCCATCAAGAAAGAACAGACGCCAGCAAGTTGAGAAGCACGTCCTCACCTTGACCACGGTAGCAACCATCAGTAACCTCCCACAGAAAAAGCAGAACAATGGAGCACCTCTTATCAGTTGTGAAATTTTCGGTCAGGTTTTTGAGCGCACTCTCCTTGACAGTAGATCCTCCATCAACCTTTTGCCGGCATCAATAATGCAAGAATTTGGGTTGGGCCCGCTCAAGCAGACACGAATGATCCTTTAGTTCGCTGACCAATCCATCAAGCGACCCAGATGTTTGTTGGAAGACGTTGTAGTGAAGGTGTGGGAGATGCAATTCCATGTTGATTTTGTAGTCCTTGATATGGACTCACCCACACCCTTCCTCCAGACCCCTATCATCCTCGGCCGACCATTCTTACGTACATCAGGTGCTGTGGTTGATTACGGGTTCGGCAAGATCACTTTCCGCTCAAATAACAAGCAGATCACTATAGACATGATTAGAGAGCCGAACGCCACGACTGATGAGAGCCGTGCGGTATCAGAAGAAGACTGTGACTTTATTGCTGAAATCAGAGACTCATTGCTGTCATTAAATGATTCATGGACCCAAGAAATCCTCTCTTGAGGAGGACTTGGAAAGCACAGTTGACCTATGCCCCGATGATTCTTGGAAGACAGATTCTCTGATACTGGAATAATTAGGTGATTTCAAGAACTCACTCCAGACCGAACACAATGAGCCTAGTGCACAACCGTTCGGCACCTCACCAGGATCTCAACAGAATGCTGAGGATGGTAGATCCATCAGGGAAGTACATCCTACCACCAGTATAGTGTCTGAAGTGACCAACAAGTTGGACAGATCAAAACCAGAACTCAAGCCACTTCCTGCAGGTCTGAAGTATGCTTTCCTTGCGGGTGAAGAACACATGTATCCGGTCATCATCAGCAGCAGGCTGAACCCGGAACAGGAATCTCGCCTCCTCGAGGTTCTAGAAAAGAACCGCAAGGCACTTGGTTGGTGCGTATCAGATCTCCATGGGATAAATCCAGCATTGTGTTCACACCACATTTATCTGGAAGAAGATGCCAAGCCGTCCAGCGAATTCCAAAGAAGGTTGATCCCAAACCTCTGGGACGTCATCATGAAAGAAATAACGAAATGGTGCGACACAGGCTTCATCTATCCCATTTTCGATTCAAAATGGGTAAGCCCACTACATGTAGTTCCAAAGAAATCCGGGCTTATCATGGTTACCAATGACAAAGGAGAGGAAATATCCACTCGGGTACCAACATCCTGGCAGGTGTGTGTTGACTATCGTCGTCTTAATGCAGCAACTAAGAAGGACCACTTCCCCTTGCCATTCATTGATCAAGTTCTGGAAAGATTAGCAGGCAAGGAGTTCTTCTGCTTTTTGGATGGGTATTCCAGGTACAACCAAGTAGCAATCGCTCCCGAAGATCAAGAGAAGACTACCTTCACTTGCCCGTTCGGCACCTATGCCTTCAAGAGGATGCCTTTTGGATTATGTAATGCACCTGTAACATTCCAAAGGTGCATGCTAGCAGTTTTCGCCGAGATGGTAGGCATTTTTCTCGAGGTGTTCATGGACGACTTCTCTGTCTATGGTGAAGGTTTTGATTCTTGTCTTGGGCAACTAGACAGAGTGCTTCAGAAATGTCATGAAGTCAATTTAGTGCTTTTATGGGAAAAGAGCCACTTCATGGTCACCGAAGGCATTGCGCTGGGTCACTTCGTTTCCAAACGTGGCGTGGAAGTCGACCCGGCAAAGGTGGATGTTATTGCCAATTTAGATCCACCTCAGTCAGTGAAGAACGTAAGGTCATTCCTGGGGCATGTGGGATTTTACAGATGATTCATCAAGGACTTTAGCCGCATCGCCCCTTCTTTGACAGAAGTGCTATGCAAGGAAATTGAGTTTAATATCGATCAGCAGGTTCTCCTTACTTTCAATCAGCTGAAAGAGCTTATCACTCAGGCTCCAGTCCCACAGCCGCTGGATTGGTATCTTCCTTTTGATATCATGACTGATGATTCAGACTTTGCAGTCGGGGCTATTCTTGGACAGAGAAAAGAAAGAGCGCCCTATGCCATTCACTACGCCAACAAAACATTAGATGAGGCACAAAGAAATTACACTGTGACAGAGTAAGAGTTGCTGGCCGTGGTTTTCACCCTCGAGAAGTTTAGATCTTATTTACTCGGATCCAAAGTTACTATTTTACAGACCACTCTGCTATCCGGTACCTACAGAAGAAGAAGGATGCCAAGCCGAGACCGATTCGATGGATCCTTCTCCTCCATGAATTTGACTTGGAAATTAAGGACAAGCCTGGAGTTCAGAATGTGGTAGCAGACCATCTCTCCAGAATTGAGCAGCATGAGCCTCTCTTGAGCAGTGCACCCATCACAGAAACCTTTCCTGACGAATCAATCTTAGCAGTGGATTCTCTCCCTTGGTATGCTGATATAGTCAATTACCTCGCCTCGGGGGTAATACCATCGGATTGGACGAAGAGTCAGAAGAATAAATTCATGTCGACCATCTGTTTCTATCAATGGGAAGATCCTCTTTTATTCAGGGAAGGAGCGGATTGCATTTGGTGCAGGTGCATCCCTCAGGAGGAGCATTATAGTGTCCTCGAGCATTGTCACTCGCTCGAATCTGCTGGACATCACTCTGGAGACCATACGGCTGCCAAAGTACTTCAGTTTGGATTATGGTGGCCCACACTATTCAAGGATGCAGCAGAATTTGTCAAACGATGCATTGCCTGTCAGAGACTGAAGGGTACACTCACTGCCAAAGATTCGATGCCCCTGAAAATCATTTAGATAACAGATGTTTTCGATGCATGGGGCATTGACTTCATGGGACCTTTCCCTAACAGCCAAGGTTTTGAACACATCCTTCTTGCCGTCGATTACGTGAGTCGTTGGGTTGAAGCTATTCCTGCTCGAGCCGCTGATAGTCGGACAGTGTGCGGATTCTTGAAAGATAACATCATTGCGCGGTTTGGGATTCCGAAGATTCTCATATCAGATGGGGGTAGACATTTCATTAACAAAGAGGTCAAGAAACTAACGAAGGAGTACGACATCGACCATCGTGTCGCATCTCCTTACCATCCTCAGACCAATGGTATGGCCAAATTATCGAACAGAGAAATTAAGACGATCTTGCAGAAACTTGTACGGCCGGACAGAAAGAACTGGTCTCAACTCTTGGACTCAGTTCTCTAGGCTTACTGAACCGCCTATAAGTCTCCCTTGGGCATGTCGCCCTATCGTCTTGTATATGGGAAGCTGTGCCATTTGCCCTTCGAATTATTTCACAAGTCTTTATGGGCAATTAACATGTGCAATTTGGACTCACGAAAAAGTGGTCAGAAAAGAAAGGATGATCTGAACAGACTCTTGGAGTTCCGCAACTATGAATATGATAACACATTGATGTACAAGGAGAAGGTGAAACACTGGCATGATCAGCACATCAGACGAAAGACCTTTGAAGTTGGACAGAAAGTGTGGTTATTTGATGCAAAGTTGCGGATCTTCCCAGGTAAATTAAAGAGTAAGTGGATAGGGCCATTCCGAGTTTGTGAAGTGTGTGACAATGGAAGTATTGCCATATCAGAATTGTCTCCTGACGCACAACCATTCGTCGTCAATGGTCAACTCCTAAAACCATACCTCGAGCCTGATACATTCTTGGTCGTTGTCGACTCCATTCAGCTCGCGCACCATGAAGACATATCAACAATAGTGACACCATCAAAACATTCAGACGCTGCACCTCAAGAACTGTTTATCTGATTTTCTTCTTTTCTTCTTTTCTTCTTTTTCTCTTCTATCTTCTTTTTGTACCAAAAGGTGCTGCCCTTTTTGTCAGTCTCCTATACTTAGGACGCACTTTGTCCTAAGTATAAGGGGGTGTGCACCAAGAGTTCTTTTATTCTTTGTTCATATCCATTGTCTCCGCTTCTTGTCTATACTTGGGAGTATATTACCCTAAGTATAGGGGAGACAATCTGAGTACGATCTGTTTATTCCCACTCTTGACCCTCCCTGCTTTGTGTACAGTCTGCTATACTTAGGATTACTTGATCCTAAGTATAGGTGGGACGGTCAACTTCTCATTCGTTCATTTCTTATTCATATATTCTTTAGACTTGTCTATACTCAGTACGAGTTATGTCTTCTCTTTTCTCTTCGATCTATGAGGACATAGCTCAAGCTAAGTATAGGGGGGTCGTATATATCATGTATATACTATAAGCCATAACTCATATTGTAAATAAAAGACTAACTCAAGTTAAAAAGTAATGTTAAAAGTATTTCTATTACAAGAATAAAAGATGATTGTGAGCTCCTCAGATTCTTTTTGTCCATACTGATTAATAAATCAGGAAAAATGCTTTGTGCAAAATGTTCTCCTTGTGAAATCTTTTGAAAATTGCGTGAAATATTGTGTACAGAGTATTCAATCTTTGTAAATAGTTTTGTTTGCAAAAATTTATTTTCTTTGAGTGGAATAAAAATGTTTGAAAAATGGTTTGCAAATGGTTGAAAAAATTGGTTGTAAAATTTTTTGTGAAAGATCTATCTATACTGTTCAGAAAACCTTTGCAAAATCATTTCCAAATGCGTGTACATGTTCGTAAAAATATTTTGGACTATAGTCTTCAAAATCTTTTGAAAATTATTCTTAAAGTCTGAGGAGTCGGCACAAAAATCTCTCATACAAAATTAAGAAATAATTCCAAATAAAACTTGTAAGAGCCTAAACCAAGTTATACATAAATTCTAATTTTTCTTTGCAAATATTGATTAATAAATCAGGTTAAATACCTTTGCAGTATGATTTGAAAAATAGTGTGAACTGTTTGGAAAACTTGCTGTGAAATGTTTTCAACTTGTGTAAAATTGTTTGGTTTGAAAAATTTTCTTCTTCATGTGAAACAAAGGATTTGGAAACCAATGTGCAAATGTTTCAAAAAATGTTTGTAAAAACTATTGTGGAAAATGTATATACATAGTGTGACAAAATCTATGCAAAATAGTTTTCAAATGCTTGTAAAAGCTTGCAAAAATTATCGTGTACTATAGTTTTGAAAATATTTTCAAATAAAAAAATAATAATAAATAACAAAAATAAAATAAACTAAGAAATAACTAAATAAAAAAGGGCAGATTTGTGAAGCCTTTAAATAAAAAGTCTTTGTTATTGTATACATATATGTACTTGTAACAAACAGGATAACACTTGTAAATTCTTTAAAGATCTTTAACCTTGTAAAATAAAGCAGCATGTCCGTATAAATAGTTGTACATACTTTTTGTGTGCTTAAATTATTTTTTATTTGCAAAAATTCTTTGTGTCAAAAGATTCTTTGATTCTTAAATTCATTGTGAAAAATTGCGTCATTCATTGTGCATAACAAGTGCATATCATTCATTTTCTTTTTGAGTGAGCTTGATGATTGAACCCGTCCAATAAAGTCTAAAACTGGAGCTTGGTTGGAACTTACCGCACCTAACTGCACTGGAACTGTATGGGAACTAGGTTTAAGGTACTTCAGGTCTATTCAGACTTAATTCTTTGAGAAATCAGGGCTGGGTTCAAGTCACCTCAACTGACTAACTAGAACTTTTCGAGACACACGCATGACTCTTGTCGACCATGACCTAACTTGGACAGTTGCACTTTTCACTTGGCTCAACTCAGTTGGAGTGGTGAGGGGGTTGGATTTTCCAGGTTGAGAAGCACACGAGTGGAAACATTCGTCCTTGTCTAGGGAGGGAAGTGCACCCTAACCTGGTCCAGTTTCAATGAAGTCGGATGACAGGAGAGTGTGGGGTGCGATAAAGCTTCAAAAGAGGGATAGTCTTCTGGCTCAAGAGGAAAAAGACCTTATGTAAATGCTGCTGTGAATAGTATTCCGAAAAAAATGGACAGGATTGAAAATAAAAATAAAAGTGCCTGCCAAAGCATGTATATATGTTGTACGGAAAATAAGCAAGCTTGAGCGTCAAAGTTATACCATGTGAGCCTGCAGCTGGATGACTTGACTAGACTGGTCTTGCATCCTAGGATAGGTAGCTACACTGGCTACCGTCCATTCTTTTCCCCTCCTCCTCCTCTTGAGTTGGATGCCACTTGAACTTAGAAGGGAATACCCCGCTCCTCGACGATAGAGGGCTGGATTGGGGAATCATTGGGCTGTCATTCTGGAGAAGTCAATTCCTTTGTAATTTCAGTTGGGGAGAGACACTACCACTTACATTGTACAAGTCAGCTTCATAGTCATATGGGTTTGCGTATGGCGTAGGCCAGTTCTGACCAGGCTATTGAGGTGGGTTTAACCGAGTGCTGTGACTCTCGAAGGCTGTTGTGTTTTAAAGATGGTTCCCTACAAGGTTCTACACACATCCACACCCAAGGTCTGACAAAAGCTCCAAATTCTGATTTTGTAAGGACATATATTGCACTGAAAGCAACCCTATTCACTCTATCCTTTTTCAATTCTCTTTTTTCTTTTCTTCTAATTCTTTATTCTTTTTGTACTTATTGCATAAGTATTTGCTAGGGACTAGCAAAGGCAAGTATAGGGGGTGATGAATCTCCATTTCATCATCTTTATTCTATCATTTTTGCCTTGAAAACCCTAGCTAATGCATGTAAATAGCATCAATTTGTCTATAATAGCATTCATTAATTACTATATTTATTGCACATAAAATAAGGTCTTAATTCCAAAATTATAGAATAAAGAGAAGAAAAGAAAACGAATAAAATATTGCAAATATTTTATGACTCGAACCCCGAGACCAAGTCCAGAATGGAAATGGTCAACAATGAATAATGTAGGGGGAGATAAGGGTCAATAATACAATAAATGCCTCATCTATTTATTCATTCATTTATGCATTTTGACACCTATTTTGTATATACTTAGTTATTCATTAAATAAAAATATTTTGTACATGAAATTTGTAGATAATAATGTAAATAAAAATACAAAATTGAGTTTGTACAAAAATGATACACATTTTACATTTTATACACAGAATAAAAAGCCAGAATCTCAACTTCACAGACCCATATCTTGCAAATAAAAACTCAAAATCCATCGAAATCACCTATAATTGTATATAGATTTTCAAGAACTATTTAATAAAATTTGTTTCATAATTTTTGGAGTTCATCTGTGAAAGTTAGGGTTTTGACCCTCATTGTATAGCCTGCCCGATTAAAATATTCATTATATTCCTTATTCCTTATTTTTATAAATTTATATTTTTAGAATTTTTGTAAATAGCACACATAATGCATATACATATTGAAATTAGAATAAAACCAAAAAGAATTTGTAAAATAAAATAAGCCTATGCAATATATAGGCAAAATACCTATGTTATGTATGTATATAAATAAAAGGGGGGATACATTCTTAAATTATTTTATTCTTTCATATTTTTATAATATTGCTAATATTACATATAATTTATTAAAAATGTAAATCAAAAATAAAAACAAATAAAATTCATTAAATAAATAAAATGTCTATAGAATACAAGTAAAATATCTATAAGGATACCTACATAATATATATATCCATTTATTTAAATATGTACATAAACTCATAAAAATTAAATAAAAATATATTTACACTCAAAAAAATAATTTATACATTTATAACATAAGAAAATAAAATAATAAAATAAAAATATACAAAATAAAAATAAAATACATGTAAATATACCTATAAATACATCATTAAAATAAACCCCTAATAAAATAAATCAAAAAAATAAATAAAAATCATAAATAAATACTACATTATTTAATAAACAATTTCTATTTTATAAGTAAAAATAAATAAAGTCGTTTATTATATTTAAAAAATCGGTCAAAATAAGGCTGAGGTGGACCAATCAGGTTTCGTTGACCGTCCGGTCAACTCCTCTGCCCCCCAGCCACCTGGTGTCAGAGGTTGTTTCGGCCCATCTTCTCCGAATTTCCGCTTTTGATCCTTTGACTCCCAGGCATAGATTCCTTCATGAAAAAGCTCGGTCTATGCTCCAATCTTCACGCCAGCATCTGACCAATTGATTCTTTGTGGGACCCCGGTCAATAAGGGGGAGTCACCATGGATATAAATAAAACCCTCGACCTCCTCCTCCATTTTGGTCTCCCTTCGGTCGCCTTCCACCCTTGTTTACAGTCTCTAGAGGATCCTCGTGACAGGGGGGTTCTCCTGGAAGCTTCAGCTGGTCGGAGGAGTTGAGGGAAGCACCCACGGCCGCCTCTCGCCGGAGGTCCTGCTCCCTGGTCGACCACCAGGTATAAGAGCTTATTTATCTCGTTTTGTAGCTTAGTTTTCGTTTTTAGTATTTAATCCAGTAGTTAGAGTAATCAGTAAGCCCTTAGGTGCTCGATTAGGCCCAGATCGAAGTTCGCCGGAGTTCAGCTCCAGCGAACCTCTCTACCCTGATCTACGCACGATCCGACCCTTGCTTCACCTCCACTTCATTCCCCTACGCGTTCTACGCTTAACCCACGCATCAGATCAACCATAGCTTCCCTAGCTATACGATTCGAGGTCCAACTCCTCCGCTTCGTCGGACCTCGCCACCCACGTTCATCTTCCACTTTTGACGCTTTAACCCCTGGGGCTCGATTCGATCACATGCAAGGTTCCAGGACCCCTCATGCTTCCTCGAGCTCACTGGACCAATCTAGGGGGTCCTGGACCTTCTGCAGTACCTCGGACGTTGCAGACCACCTCGTCGGACGTATGGAGCCCATCGCCATCACCGAAGATCGTCTGGAGGAGGAGAAATCAAGATCAAAGCCAGGGAAGCCAACAGTTCTTCCCCGTTCTTCGCGAAGAGCAGCTACCGTCGGATGGAGGAGGCGGCCCCAGGTCTTATCTTGGTCGTCCATTCACAGCTTGCTTCGTACGTTCGATTGAAGCTCAGATGCAATCCCCAACGTCGATCGGCGAACCGGTATCGGGCTTCGAGAGCCCGCCACGTGAATAAGTGGCGCGCGGATCACCGTCCATCAGCGCGCATATGGGGGTAATTTACAGAGAGCCTCCTCACATTTTTTTGTATTTAATTTTTAATTCTGTAAATAAATTATTATGTTGTAAAATAATTGTAAATTTTGCAAAAGGTCCCCCACATTTCTTGTTATTAAATTTTGGTCCTTCCGCACCTCACGTGCAGTCTCACATGAGGCGCGTGAAAAAATAAAATTGCATTGAGCCCCTGGCGACTTTTTATAATTATTAAATAGTTCAAAAATAATAAATAAATGTTTATTTCAGTTGGTGTATTTGCACTTAATTGCAATTATTCCCCTAAGAGGCTGAATTATTTTTACTTGCTTCATGTATTTATTAAAAATGCCTAGCTAGCTCCTAAAAATTCATAAAAATTAGGGTAAATGCCTTGTAGCTTGTAGATGTACGTTGTATTTTTGTTTGGCATTTTTTATCATTTTATCCATTTATTAAAAATGTAAAAGGAGTTATTTTTGCACTGTTTAAATGAGAAAATACAAAAAAATATATATAATGTTTTTGAAAAATTACAAAAACATTATATATGATATATTTATATATTTATTGAATCCAGAAAGTGAAAAACCCTAAAAACAGAAAAAAAATAAAAAAATTAGAAAACTCCAAAAATAAACAAAAAAATATAAAAATGCAATAAAAATTCCAAAAATATATTTTCTTATGCTATAATTATCTATATATTATTATTTATATATTAAAATTAGTTTGGGAAATTTTGAGGCCTATCCTATATTTTTAAAACCCAAATGATGTTCGGCCTAGTTAATTAGTCCCATATTAGGGGCATTTTTGGATTTAAAAAAGCACAAAAAATAGTAAAATTCTAAAAAAATAACCCAAAAAATTAGAAAAATAGAAAAAACCTAAAAATATTATATTTAGTATATATTGAGTATATATATATATGTATCCATATATTATATCTTCTCTCTCTCGTCTTTTATATATCTCTATATATAAATATATCTATATTATATAATTAAAATATATAAAAAGAAAACAAAAAAATTATAAAACATAAAAAATAAAAATTGTAAAAACAAAAATAAAAAAATATATAAAACCCCAAAAACCACAGAAATAGGATCCATTCAAGGATGACATGGATGTAAATGAACATCGTAGGCTACCCAATTTTTATTGCTCTCTGTGGTTCGACCTCTACATGTTTATACACTATGCATTTTATGGTAGAGGTAATAAATGTTAATTCACAGTTTTGGGACTTAATTGGCTTATTCTTTAATGTGGGCTAATTTCTGATCAACCGAGGATTTTGAGTGGTCAATTCAGTGACTAGATCTCTCGCCTTGTGAGATTTCTGGACCCTCGATTTTCCCTAGTTATCAGATGCTCAAGTTGGAGCTCTCATCCTTGTCCTCGGTGTGAGAAGCCATGTTTACTGGCTTGCTGACGGCAGTTGACACCTTCATGTAGATTCGGGGCGAGGATTGAGCGGCTTCTCCTTCAGCCATTTCTTCGAAGACGTTCCATACCACGTCCTCGTCCTTATTGAAATGCGAACCACCACAAGCGGTGTCTACGAGCTTTTGGCTTTCAAGTGTAAGCCCACCAAAGATGTGCTGCACAAGGCTAATCTTTAGGATTTCGTGGTGGGGACACATTTCCTGAAGATCCTTGAATCTCTCCCACGCTTCATGGATAGTCTCGTGGGGTTGCTGGCAAAAACTGGAGATACGGGCACACATCTGATTCAATCGCCCGAGAGGATAGAACTTATGGAGAAATGCAGACTTCAGCTCCTCCCAGGTCGTGACTACCTTCCCTGGATGGTTGACCCAATGTAGGGCCTTATCTTGCAGGCTGAAGGGAAAGGCGGTCATCTTGACTACCCCCAGCAGAATACCAGGGTAGTGAGCAGTAGCACAGATGCGGCCAATCTTTTTGAGAAAGATATATGGTTCCTCAGTGGGGTTCCCATGGAATGTGGGAAGCAGGGACAAAACTGTGGCTTCAGCTCGAAGTGGGCATGGATTCGTGGAACTTGAATCCACTCTGTGATGCGGTCTGCTCTCGGATTGTATGTTTCCTTCAGTGTTGGCTTCGGCTGCAGTGGGTCTGCCTCCGCTCTATCAAACTCGGGTCCTCCCACTGAGAACTCATCTCTAACCTCTTCAAAATTGGGCTCTTGATTGGGATCATCCTCCCTGCGACCATCTCTTGCATCAGCCCTCTTCCTCAGATCATTCAGCATATCTTGGAAGGCGGTCTGGGACAGGGCTTGATTAGTCAATTGTTGCCGGATGGCTTGAATGGAAGCCATCAGCTGACTGTTAACCTTGTTCTGTGTGGTGTACTTCCCTTCCCCCGGGTTGGTTTCAGCTTCCAAGTTGGGGTTGTGGTCCCTTTCCTCTTCCACCGGCCATCTCAAATTCTGCTCGGTATGCTGTCTCGGAATCGGGTTCTAAGTCTGCACATGGAAGAATGCCCCGATCAGTCTGAACTGCAGCACCAGATAGAGAGAAATGGTCTGTGTTAAGGTCAACATAGAACTTTGTTAAGGACGGCAATGTGTGAGGAGTGAAATCAATTGCCATCCAAAACAGACAGAATTCGGGACAAGAGTGATCCCGATTTATTGAATAAGACGGGGAGTCTGGAGATCGGTCCACGGAGTTTGAACCAGGTTCTCGGGAATCACCCCGAATTATTAGAGAGGACGAGCGAATAGAACTGATGTGGGTGTCGACAGAGTCTCGACTAAACTGTCCATTCATCACCATCTCGATGATCAAAAGGAAGATCGATGCGGATGAAGATACGGAGGTCAACGAGAAATGAATGGAGTGTAAAATAGTAGAAGGCTCACAATGAGCAAGGGTCAAATGGCAGGAGAACAAAATTGGTGCAAAGGCGCGATGTTTTTGATCTTGACCTTAACTCAACTAATCAATCAAACCCAAGGCAATGGATTCACCAACTCGACCCGTGAAGCCGTGAAGGTTCGGCAATTATCTTTGTGAGTTTTAGATTTGATTTCAGGTAATTATCTTTTCACGAGTCCTTAGAGCGCTACGCCTATAGGAGCGAGAGTACTACCGGAAAAGTATCTCGTACTTGTCCTCCTGTGTAATCTGTAGTCTGTGCTTTTTAAGGTCCTTGTAACCCTTCCTGGATCCTTACTCAGCCAAAGAAATAGAAGGAGGAAGCCGATAGGCGAAACCAATACTTCGGATCTCGCTCGCAACGGAATCACCCGTAAGCGTGCGAGAACCTACTCGGACGCAAGACGATGAGACAGACTTACCCGTGAAGGTGTGGCCTATGCTCGATACTTCGGACAAGGTCAATGCTCTACACAATAGAGAGTCATCAATGGCGATCAAGCCCTACTCGTCTACGTACGTTAGAAGCGCTAATACTTCGAAAATACAGGCGATACACAAGGCAGCCACATACTGGGTTTTGGGCTCTAATCCTTACGACGGCGCTCACCTCACTGGGAAGGAAACCAACCTATGCAACCTTAAAACAAATGAGGGCTTTGCTCACCCCAAGGCAATGAGTCCAATTAATCAATTTTCTTTGGGTCAAGTTTTCTTTAGCAGTCCCTTTTTTATTTTTTTGTTGTTATCACTTGTTTTGAGTCAATTCAATACAAGCGCCTAACGGTTTTGTATTTTTTTTCTTTGATTATTATTGATCCAAAAACAGAGAGAGAAGAGTTCGGAAAAGCAATGCAAGGCGGCACCAAGATGGAAATCTCACCTTTGTGCCTAGATGATGAATGCAAAGATAGAAGACTTACAGTGCCTCCCACCTCTCTCCATGCGGGATGCAAAATAGGAATTTATAAAACTAATCTATATGCCGATATGCACACGGAAATCGTCCTAAGCAGGCAATTGCTAGCGTGAAGAACCACGAGTCGGTCACCGATCTTCACTCCAAGAGTCCGATCTAGGCTCACCCCTCCTCCTCTCGACAAATCGAGTTCGGGAGCAGCCCTTGGCAGGGTGGGCTCGCGGCACGAAGGCTTGAAGACGATGAAGCGACTGTTTAAGATTAAACTAAGTCCAAAACGCACTATAGGTACATGCAAAGGTTGTTAGGTGTTTGGACCTAATTTACTCGATCAAGCAAAGCCTAAATGCTAAGGGCTCATTCCACAAAAGAAAAGAAAAAGAAATCAAAATCGGAAAATGACAGCGGTGAAAATGCGATGAAAACCGCGGTGAGCCCCAAGTGTACAAACACTTGGAAATTGGGCCCGAGAGTCCAAATTCCAGGGTACCTGTATTGTTACAAATTTAAATCAAATGTCTCTCTCTCACAAAAGACTAAAAAACCTAAATATCCACTCTCTCTCTCAAGTCCTCCTGCTCTCTCCTGCCGGCTAGGGTAGAATAGTCGGCTCCTCCTCCCAAGGCTGCTCAGGACCCCCTAGGCGGTCCTCCTCAGTCAGTGGTCCCTCGCAAGAAAACAATAAAGAGATGTCAGACAGTTCAAAACAAATTGTACACTAAAAACAGATAATCAAAAATGGCTAAGCATATAGAAGACACAAGTGTACTCTACAAGCCGATGCTCCCCGGCAACGGTGCCATTTGAAAAATGATAAGACGAGAGCCGCTAAATAATGGTCTGACAAATCAGACACACTGTCGCTGAAGCGACTACTCAAGCCTTCACGTTGATCAACAATTAACCCACACAATTAATCAAGCAATCAAGAGCAAGGATTAAAATTTATTTTACCCTATTAAAAATGTATAATGACAAGTAAGTAGGGGTCGAACACAGGAAACAAAGGTGTAGAGTGAGTAGACAAAAAAGTCAATGCCTATGTCTAATGAAATACTAAGCCAATATGGGTTTTTTTGTGGGTTTTTAATTTTGTATTTTTTTATTTAATTATCTACAACTTTCATGTTCAAAGTTTCTTTATTTGAGGTATAAAAAGTGGAACCAAAAATAGGTCCCAAAATGAATAAAGAATGAATGAAATAAAAGGTATTTTTGTTGTATTTTGGCCCTATTCCTTGTCGACCTAGTCATCGAGATGCCTAGGTCTCGGGGTTTTGGGTCATAAAATATTTACAATATTTTATTCTTTTTATTTTCTTTTCTTTTATCTATAATTTTGGCTTTAATTACAGTATTTTATACATTATTTACATGCACATGCATGAATGCTAAGATGCTCTAATTAAGGGTATTTACACGCATTTGCTAGGGTTTTTGAGGCCAAAATGATAGAATAAAGATGATGAAATGTGGATTCATCGGTGACCCTAATTCCCCAATCGAATAACTCTTTCATCTATAAGCGGTGTATTCCCTTCTATGTTCAAGTGCAACTGGCTCAAGAAGACGAGGTAGAAGATAATGGATGGTAGCCAGTGTAGCCCTCCTACCGCCCGCTATTAGGGCCTGTGCGACCAACGACCATCGACCGCGAGGCCCGTAGTTCTTCTGCCCGACGCCACCTCCGATATGGTCATGCGGAGTCCACACCCCCATCGCCACCTGCCCAGCAAAGCCCCAACGCCAGCCCTCGCTACCGCCTTCACCACCACCTTCAACAGGCAGATATAGATCACCATCAGTAAGGGAGAATATACCAGTCACAAATTCTTCCTCTTCACCAGTAGCAGCATCATGTTCTGTTTTAGATTCTTTTTTCCTTCACCTAGTTTGAAAAACACTGTACAGACTGATTATGGTTATCCTTTTGTACATGAGGATTCTACTTTGAATAATGGAAATGAACGTTTGCATGTTTATTCTGATTCCGTGCCATTTCAATCTGCTCTCAAATCTAAGAAAATCCAAAAATTAAAAACAACCCTATCTGATCCTGGAGTGGTTGAGATCTTACAAAACATCTTTTTAAAGATGCCACTCCTTAAAGCCATGGAATACATACCTATAGTAAAAAAAGGAATGAAACAGTTATGCACACAAAAGCATCAACCAAGGCAGAACAAACGGATGGAAATAGAGAAACACGTCTTGACCATGGCCATAATTCATGCCATTAATAATCTACCGCCTAAAAAGAAAGACAAGGGAGGACCTCAATCCGTTGCCATATCTTTGATCAAGAATTTGATCGTACTCTTCTCGATAGTGATTCCTCCATTAATCTCATGCCTTCCTCTTTACTAACCAAATTTCGATTGGGACCTATTAAAACAACCAGAATGATCCTTCAATTTGCTGATAGATCGATTAAGAGGCCAAGAGGCATTTTAGAGGACATTATTATAACGGTACAGGGAATGAAATTCTCTATTGATTTTGTTGTCATGGATATGGACATACCTGCATCGTTACTCCATACCTCGATCATACTAGGTCGACCGTTCCTCCGAACGGCTGAAGAAACAGTTGATTATGGTACTGGATAGATCATCTTTCACTCTCACAGTGACAAGGTGAAAATTGAGACAATATCTGATCCTATACCATCACCGCCACCAGCAGCAGATGATACAGAAAAAGTTATATCAGAGCTAGATGATTGTGATTTTCTTGCTAAATTCAAAGAGATGGATCTTTTCACTGATTTTATAGATACCCATGAGTTCATTTCCCAAAAGGACTCTATGGAAAGCACAGACGACATGAGTTCCCTTTGTGGTCTAATTGAGCTAGTTGCTGATGGGCAGTTTGAGCTGATTGCTGAGCACAAATATGAGTTTCTAGAGGCACCTTCTGATATTCCATTGACACACTTTTCTGAGATTACTGATGATATGCCTCCTTTTGAGAGTTTTGAGGTACATATATATGGGCCATTCGTTGAATTTCCTGATTTATGCATAGATGAGAGACATCTTTTCTGATATTATTGCTGAGATATCTGAGCTGTTAATTGATAAGAATGATGAACGTCCTTATGAGCCCCTCCTTTCTGAGCAGAGATCATTCATTGTAGATCTATCAGATGTTTTACTTGTTGAGCCTTTAATAGCCAAGATGGACATTCCACAGAGTACAGATCACATACCGTCTACCAGTACAGTAGCAGAGGTTATTGCAGAGCCGATTCAGACCCCACTTGAGCTCAAGGTTTTACCATCAATGTTGAAATATGCCTTCCTTGTGGGTCCCCTCCAAATGTTTCCGGTCATCCTCAGCTCGCAGTTGACCGCTGAACAAGAATCTCGTGTGCTAAAGGTTCTTGAGAGAAACCACAAGGCCATAGGATGGAATATCTCGGATCTCTGTGGGATTAATCCAGCATTGTGCTCGCATCATATCTACCTAGAGGATGACTTTAAACCATCCCGTAAATGTAAGCACCATCTAAATCCAAATCTAAGGGAGGTTTCCATGAAGGAGAACAGAAATTGGTGTGATGCTGGCTTTATATATCCCATTTCGGTTCCAAGTGGGTCAGCCCTTTACATGTGGTCCTGAGGAAATCCAGGATTATGATCATAAAGAATGACCATGGTGAGGAGATTCCGAGCTGGGTACCTACTTCATGGCGTGTCTGTATAGATTACTGACGCCTGAACTCAGCTACCAAGAAGGATCACTTTCTGCTACCCTTTATTGATCAGATTATTTAGAGGTTGGCAGGGAAAGAGTTCGTTTGCTTCTTGGATGGGTACTCGGAATACAACCAAGTTGCTATCGCTCCTGAGGATCAGGAGAAAACTACTTTCACTTGTTCATTTGGCACCTACGGCCTTTAGACGGATGCCCTTTGGATTGTGTAATGCCCCCGCTACATTTCATAGGTGTATGTTGGCCATTTTTGCTGACATGGTGGGTAGTTTACTTGAAGTCTTCATGGACAATTTCTCGATCTACAGGGATAGTTTTGACACATGTCTTGCTTATTTAGATCGAGTTCTTCAACATTGCTGTGAGGTAAACCTAGTGCTCTCGTGGGAGAAGAGTCACTTTATGGTCACTAAAGGAAACATGGTATGGAGGTTGACCCGGCTAAGATTGATGTGATTTCACAGTTAGAGTCACCGTAGAATTTGTAGCAGTTGAGGTCATTTCTGAGACATGTAGGATTCTATAAGCGATTCATAAAGGACTTAAACAAGATCGCCAGTTCTGCGTAAGGAGAGTGATTTTATTGTCGATGAGAAAGTCCTCCTTGCATTCAACCAGATGAAAGAAATGGTTGATGGTGCTCCTGTCTTACAGCCACCAGATTGGTCTCTTCCTTTTGAGATTATGACAGACGCATCAAATTTTACATTTGGGTATGTTTTAGGACAGAGAAGGGATGGGATACCATTTGCTATACACTATGTTAGTAAGACTCTGGATGAAGCTCAATGGAATTATATAGTTACAAAGAAGGAGATGTTAGCAGTTGTGTTTGGGCTAGAAAAGTTCAGACCTTACCTCATCGGTTCACATTTTATTGTATACACGGAACACACTACCATATGATACTTGCAGTGAAAGAAGGATGCCAAACCATGCCATATCAGATGGATCCTTCTTCTCCGGGAATTTGATTTAGATATTCGAGATGAACCTGGCGTGAAAAATGTCGTAGCAGATCACCTTTCATGTATCACAGACGCAGAAACCTTTGAGAAGAACATGATCCCTATTTCCGAAATCTTTCCAGATGAGGCCATTTTGTCTGTGGACTCACTCCCATGATATGATGATATTGTGAACTATCTTGTCTCCAAGAAAGTTCCACAAGATTGACCAAAGTATAAGGTAGACAGATTTCTGTCAGAGATTCATTATTACCAGTGGGAGGATCCGTACCTATTTCACGAGGGTACGGATTGTATCTGGAGAAGGTGCATTCCTCAGGAGGAACACACCAGTGTACTTGAGCACTATCACAAACTAGAATATGGTGGGCATCATTCGGGGAAATGCACAACAACAGAGGCTTTAATGAGTGGCCTATGGTGTCCCACATTGTTTAAGGATGCCACAGAGTATGTTCGAGGCTGTACTGACTGTCAGAATATGGGAGGAACCGTTGGTTCCAAAGATACCATGCCCCTAAGATATATATAGATTTCTGATGTTTTTGATGCTTGGGGAATAGACTTCATGAGCCCATTTCTTGTTAGTTAGGGATTTCAATACATCTTGCTCGTCGTGGATTATGTTAGTCGATGGGTTGAGGCTATCCCCACTCCAGCCGCAGATAGTCGTACAGTGTGTTCCTTTCTCAAGGACCATATTATTGCGCGGTTCGGATTCCTAAAATACTGATTTCAGATGGGGGAAGCTATTATATTAATGGAGAAGTAAAGAAGCTTGTGAAGGAGTACGCCATTGATCATAGAGTTGCGTCTCCTTACCACCCTTAGACTAATGGCTTGGCAGAAATTTCAAATAGGGAGATCAAGATGATATTGCAAAAACTTGTACGTCCAGATAGGAAGAACTGGTCCCAGATGCTTGATTCGGTTCTATGGGCTTATCAGACGACGTACAAGTCTCCTTTGGGTATGTCTCCCTGTAGATTAGTGTATGGAAAGCCTTGCCACCTGCAAGTGGAAATAACTCATAAATCTTTATGGGCACTCTGTTATGCAATTTAGATTATGAGAAGGCAGTAAAGAAAAGGGAGTTGGATTTGAAAAATTACTGGAATTCTGAGACTTTGCATATGATAACATACTCATGTATAAGGAGAAAGTCAAGCGTTGGCATGATAAACACATTTTAAGGAAGACTTTCTCTCCTGACTAGAAAGTTTGGTTATTTGATGCTAAGTTGAAGTTGTTTCCAGGAAAATTGAAAAGCAAATGAGCAGGACCGTTCATTGTAAAAGCTGTGATGACAATGGGAGTATTGTCATATCCAGGTTATCATCTGACACACAACCATTTATTGTGAACGGACAGCTGCTGAAGCCATATCTAGATCATGATACATTCCTATCCGTCATTGATTCTATATCTGTGGTACCAGACGATAATCTTTTGATTCCAACTTCTACGTCTGATACATGAGCATCCACTCCTCTTGTATATCCTTTCATTTCATTCTTTCTTCTTCTATTTTATTATTCACCCCTTTTCCGTGTGTGTGTGTGTATGCTATACTTAGGATGTCCTTTATCCTAAGTATAGGGGGTGAGTGGTTTGTGTTGTTCATATTTGTCCTGTTCATCACTCTTATTGTTGCTTATACTTGGGGATACTCTACCCTACGTATAGGGGGGTGATGTTGATCATATCATATTTATTTATTTATTTTTGAGTCTGTACATTCTATGCATCGGTTTTCCCCTTTTGTACAGTCTTTTATACTTAGGACTACTTGATCCTAAGTATAGAGGGATCACCGACTTCAATTCTTTTCATTTTATCTATGAGTCGTTGTAGCATAGGAGTCTTTTCACTTTTCTATACTTAGCACGAGTTATGTCTTCCTTTGCCGCTCTTTGATCACTATGAGGACATAGTTTGAGCTAAGCATAGGGGTGGTGTATATATTGCATATAAACTTTAGACATAACTTGTACTTTTAAATATGTTTATTTTTGGGGATATGTATATAAATTCGTAAAATCCATGTGTGTGTGTAGACTTTGATCACTTTTCAAAAAAAATAAGAACAAAAAAAAACAAAAAAAAACAAAAAAAAACAAAACAAAAATCCCTAAAAAACAAAAAAAACACAAAAAACACAACTAAACAAAAACCCCCAAAAACCAAAAAAAACAAATCTTGTATGTACTTGTATATATTTTACTAACCCTTTTCCTTTTTAAAAAAACTACAAAACCAAAAATCTATAAAAAAAAAGTTGCATTAAAAAAACTCTTTTCTCATGTGCATCATTTTTCCTTCCTTTTCCAAAAACCCACAAAAAGTTCAAAATTAGGAAATTGTTTCAAACAAATGCTTTTTGCATATTTCTTGCATTTACATGTGCATTTTTCAGGATAGTATTGACATTTAAACTAAGTTTGGAATAAAATTGAAGAATGGAGCTTAGTTGGGCCTTAATCCAGTTAATTTCAGAGGAAGCTTATATGAACTGTAGTTAAGACTTTTCATATCCTAGTAACTTAATTCTTTGAGTCCATAAGACTATGTTCACATGTCATCTTGTTTAGTCTAAGTAGAATATTTAACAACACACACATGATTCTTTCAAACCGTGGCTTATCTTGGACAAGCACTCTACACGTAGCTCTTCATGGAGGAGGTAGTGAGGAGGCAGAATATAATACGCGTTTTGTACACTATGCCGTTGAATGTTATTAAGTGTTATTTCAAGGATATATTGATTGATAGTGTTCACACGTTACGGACACCAGACTCAACAGATTCCCCTTAATGCAATGTTTTTATTGAAACTTGTTTAAATCAGAGACCATCTTGTATAAAAAAAATGGACTCCAAAAGGTTCTCTGAATTGTGTACATAATACCACATTAATCTGGATTTTTGGTAGTACCTTATAAGTAGTAGAAGCCACTACTTGCAAAGTGCCCATAATGTTATAGATTTATACTCATTAGCCGTAATCACATCATTAAGACTAATTAAGTATGATTAGTGCTAATTACCCGTCATTAGTGATAATTAAGCATCATTAGCATATATTTATACTCATTAGCTATAATCACATCATTAAGACTAATTAAGCATGATTAGTGCTAATTACCCGTCATTAGTGATAATTAAGCATCATTAGCATATATTTATACTCATTAGCTATAATCACATCATTAAGACTAATTAAGCATGATTAGTGCTAATTACCCGCCATTAGTGTTAATTAAGCGTCATTAGCAAAATTAGGGCACATGGAGTGGAAATCATGGGACACATGTCGTTTTATAGTCAGGACAAGTGTCAAAACCTCAAGTAGTGCCATGTGTCATTGTCCTGAGACTAACACATGTCATGGTGTAGTCTTTTGCTTGGGCAACAAGTAAACTCGTGGATAAGCCAAGCCTATTACTTAGGCAACAAGTTTCCTTATGATTATGACATGTGCCATGCCATGTGTCTTCATACATGGATAAGGGACACATGAACCTCCCTTACATGTTGACACATGTCACACATGTAAAGGGGGTGGAGGCCTATAAATACCATGACCCCCCCATAGTCCTCCCCACTTCATTCACGCCCATCTCTCCACCTTAGAGCCGCACGACCGCCGAGGTTGCGGGAGGAGCACGAGAGGAGCCACGGCGAAGCCCTGTCGGTGATCGAGAGCGTTTTTAAAGCCGTAACGAAGTTCTGTCCGCGCCAAGCCATAGTATTCAATCTAAGACGGCTATAGAGGAGGTTTTCACTAAAGGAACGTTTTCGACCCAAGATTAGACAACAATCATGTGAGGGATTCTCAAGCGCTATTTTAAAGCATTAATCTTTCGCTTTTATGCATGTTTTATGATAACAAGTATGCAATCGCGTTTTCTTGAGCTTTTACGCATGAATTGCAAGTACCGTATACCTGATATGAAATCAAGGCTTTAGAATGTATTTTCAAATATCATTTCAAGTGCTTTATGTTGATAGCATGTTTTCAAGCATAAAACTCGATGTGGAATAGAAAGCATAAGTTTCACTATGTAGATTTGAGTTTTTATGTAAAGAATTTTGTTTTGTATGGATACTATTCATTATGGATCAGTTTTCCAAGTTCTGAATGGTTTTAGTGATCAGAATATGCATGCTATGTCAAGATTGTCTTATGTTATTGAACTAGTTGTTATGAGCATGAAATAGCAAGTTTACGGTTTATTAGTGGCAAGAAAAGAATCAGAATCAGAAGATAAGCACCACAGTAGCTCTTTTATACATATCATGAACTAGCCATTAGATATGGTGATGTCATTAGATATGACCCTGAAACCGTCATTAGATATGGCAAACCATTAGATATGGTATCAAGAGGACTTTGGGTCCGCATTCTGTATACATATAGGCTTTGGGCCGTATGCAGGGTGTTTTTGGTCTTTGGGACCGTCTGCGCGTATGACTTAGCTTTGTTTCAGCGTTCATGAGTCAATAAATTAGCCACAGTGGTGATTAGTACAAACAGCTTGATAGTAATGATTATGTTTCAGTTATCTGCTTTTGAAGTGATTTCAATTTTCAATTGCAAAACTAGCATGTTGTTATATGTAATTTCTTTCATAAAGTCTCTTTCAAGCTATTTCACAGTATTCAGCATAAATTCTTGTCATGATGCTCATATTTCAGTTCTTAGCTATATGTAAAAAGCTTGAGATCCTTTCACTGTGTCTAAGCTCATAAATGGGTTTAGACTCATCCCTTTATATTATAATTATGTACAGATCAGCAGAATCACGACTAGAAGGGGAAAGGACCGCAAATACACTTGGAGGAGGTGTCTTTTGCTTTTCGTAGTTTTTTGTACTGTCAGTGTTATTTTGTGAGAAATTGTAATAGATAGAACTTGTGTAATGTACTTCTTGTTGTTGTGAACTTGAAATACAAAGATGTTATGTTTTTGAGATTGCCACATGTTTACTTGAGGAAAAAGAAAAAAAATTAAAGGTACAGAAAGATCTCTGTCGCGGCACGTCCGGTTAGCGGGACGGGTCGTGACAACTTGTGGTATCAGAGCAATGGTTTTAGGACCTTGAACAAGAATTATATTAGGAGTTGACCTATAAGTGGTGGAACATATTTTAGTTATTGATATTATAGTCTTGAGGATATCTAGAATCATTATTGAAGGATTTATGTTGATAAAGGATCTAACTGAAGTTTTATTTCTATAGGAAACCATGGCAGCAGAGCAGCCACCTGTGACCACACAAGGCCCTAGTCACGAGAATGACAACAATAACAACATGTATGACACATTGACTTTGATTGCTCAAACACTAGGAGGCATGGCTGCCCACTCTGTTAAAAGACAAGAATTTGAGCACCAGTTACCTTTTGAACACGTAAAGAAGCTGGGAGGAGAATCATTTGTAGGAGACACTGATCCAAAGAAGGCCAGGGAATGGTTCAAGAATATGGAGAAAATATTTGCTCTTATGGACTGTACAGATGAACAAAAGTTGAAGTATACCATATTTCTTCTGAAGGATAGCGCTGATGATTGGTGGACATCGGTGAAAATGAAATATCCAAACCCATCTCACATTACATGGGAAATCTTTGAGAAAGAGTTCAATGAAAAATATTACCCAAGGGTTTATCAGGAGGAGAAACGTAGGGAATTTCTATTCCTTACTCAGGGGAGCGATATGTTTGATGAATATGAGAAGAAATTCACCGAACTTTCAAAGTTTACTGCTTCTCTGGTTGCAACAGAAGAAGAAAGGTGTAGACGCCTAGAAGATGATATGCATATTGATTTAAAAGAAATGGTTTCGGCCAGAGGATATACAGATTATGCAAAATTGGTGGAAGCTGCTCGTAGGGCTGAACGAGTGGTGATAGAAAGAAGAAAGTGCATTGATCACGGAAAGAAAAGGTTTGCAGATAGACCCCTGTGGAGAGGAATGATGAACAAAGAACCAAGAATAGCTGGGAATTCAAGGCAAGATAATAGGACAGCTCCTAGAGTACAAGGGAATCAAACAAATAGATATACAATTGGGACTTCTGAAAACAGAACTCTTTCTTTTCCACAATGTACAAACTGTGGAAAGTTTCATCCGGGAACTTGCCGTAAGGGGACCACTGGGTGTTATCAATGTGGCGAGATAGGCCACATACGTCAGAATTGCCCTATACTGGTCCAAGGCCGTCGGGTTATGGGAAGACCGTCACCAAATGAAAACCGTGATGTTGTTATACGTCGTCCTCCACCTGCAAGGGAACAAAATAAAAGTAATACACAGAAGAGATCAAACCAGAGAGAGGGAAAAGCGTTTGCTATGACCTTAGAGGAGGCCATATCTGCGGATGATGTTGTATCAGGTACCACTATTATTTTTGGTAAAAGTGCCAATACTCTTATTGATTCTGGTGCAAGTCATTCTTTTATTTAACAAAGATTCTCCATATATGCTGATAAAGTTACAAGTACTCTCAAGCATGCTTTAGCAATTTCTTTACCTAAGGGAGAACTCGAAATTATTAGGAATGTCCTCCGAAATTGTTTGGTAAAGATAGGAGAGAATTATATTAAAGTAGACCTGATCCCTATGGAGATAAGGGAATTTGATGCTATCCTAGGAATGGATTGCTTAAGTACATATCATGCTCTTCTAGACTTTCATCTGAAGCATGTCACTTTTAGAAAACCAGGTGATGTTGAATTCACTTTCTATGGAGAAAGAAGGGTATATCCTACCCATGTCATTTCCTGTCTCTTAGCCCAAAAGTTGATAAGAAAGGGATATTCCTCTTATATTGCTTATGTGTTTAATACTAAAGCAGAAGCAGCCAGTTTAGAAAATATCTCTGTGGTGAAGGAGTTTCCGGAAGTGTTTCCAAATGAACTACCAGGAATTCCTCCTGATAGGGAAATTGAATTTACTATTGACCTCATTCCGGGTACCAATCCAATTGTCTTAGATCCTTACAGAATGGCCCCAGCTGAACTTAAAGAACTCAAAACTCAATTACAGGAGTTGACAGATAAGGGATTTATACAATCCAGTATGTCTCCTTGGGGTGCTCCTGTTCTATTTGTCAAGAAGAAAGATGGGTCCATGAGACTGTGTATAGATTACAGGAGACTAAACAGAGTGACTGTCCGCAATACCTATCCTCTGCCTAGAATAGATAACTTATTTGACCAATTACAAGGGGCCTCTATATTTTCTAAGATTGATTTGAGATCTGGCTATCATCAGTTAAAGATTAGAGGAGAAGATGTCCCTAAAACTGCATTTCGAACTCGATATGGGCATTTTGAATTCCTAGTAATGCCTTTTGGTTTGACAAATGCCCCAGCTGCTTTTATGGATTTGATGAATAGGGTTTTCCGTCCATATCTGGACAAATTCGTGATTGTATTTATTGATGATATTCTAGTATATTCTAAAACAGAGGAAGAACATAGAGAACATTTGAGAATTGTACTTCAAACCCTGAAGGAACACCGATTATATGCAAAGTTTGATAAATGTGAGTTTTGGTTAAGGAATGTTGCATTTCTAGGCCATGTTATATCTAGAGAAGGAATAACAGTAGATCCATCAAAAATAGAAGCAGTTCTTAGATGGGAACGACCGATAAATGCATCAGAAATCCGAAGTTTCCTTGGATTAGCTGGGTATTATCGAAGATTTGTTGAAAACCTTTCTAAAATTGCCGCACCATTGACAAGATTAACTAGGAAGAATGTGAAGTATAGTTGGGACGAAGAATGCGAGAAGAGTTTTAAGGAACTCAAGAATCGTCTCACCTCAGCACCTATACTTAGCCTTCCATCAGGGAAAGGTAATTATGTAATCTATAGTGATGCCTCAAGACAAGGGCTGGGATGCGTCTTAATGCAGAATGATAAGATGATTGCTTATGCATCTAGACAGCTAAAACAACATGAGATAAATTACCCAACTCATGACCTTGAGTTAGCTGCTATAGTATTTGCCTTAAAGATCTGGAGACACTACCTATATGGAGAAACTTGTCGAATCTTTACGGATCACAAGAGTTTGAAATATATTTTCTCTTAGAAAGAGTTGAATTTAAGGCAAAGAAGATGGTTAGAACTAATCAAAGATTATGATTGTTCCATAGAATATCACCCGGGGAAAGCCAATGTAGTAGCTGATGCTCTCAGTAGAAAGTCTAATGGTTGGCTATCTCATTTAAAAGCAGAGTATTTACAGTTGAAAGAGTTACGGGCAAAGTTAACCATAAATAGTTATGTAGCCTTATTAGCATCCTTACAAGTGAGACCCATATTATATGATAAAATTAAGGAGGCACAAGTCTATGATTCTGAAATCATTCGAATCATTGAGAAGATTAAGGGAGGAGATGAAGCCGGGTATACAATAGATGGTCAAGGGGTCTTATTCTTCAAAAGAAGATTGTGTGTTCCAAGGAAATCTGATATAAAGACTGAGATTCTGGAAGAAGCACATAACTCCATATACACTATGCACCCAGGAAGCACTAAGATGTATAGAACACTTAAAAGCTACTATTGGTGGTCTGGTATGAAAAGAGAAATTGCAGAGTATGTTTCTAGATGTCCTATATGCCAACAAACAAAACCGGAGCGTTTGAAACCTGCAGGGACTTTACAGCCACTTCCAATACCAGAATGGAAATGGGAACACATCACTATGGACTTCGTTACAGGATTTCCAAGGACCCGTCGAGGTCACGATGCAATATGGGTCATAGTGGATAGATTAACTAAGTCTGCACATTTCTTAGCCATTAACATGAAATACAGTCTAGACCATTTGGGAAAGATCTTTGTTAATGAGATAGTTAGCCGTCATGGGGCTCCTGTGTCAATTGTTTCTGATAGAGATCCACGGTTCACTTCTAAGCTTTGGCCAAGCTTACATAAAGCTATGGGAACAAAATTAGCTTTTAGTACAGCGTTTCATCCTCAAACAGATGGCCAATCAGAACGTACTATCCAGACACTAGAAGACATGCTTAGAGCTTGTGCACTGAGCTTTAAAGAAAGTTGGGATGAACATCTCTCACTTATACAGTTTGCATACAATAACAGCTACCATACTAGTATTGGGATGGCACCTTATGAAGCATTGTATGGAAGACCATGTAGAACACCTATCTGTTGGAGTGAGGTTGGAGAACGAAAATTGGTTCAACCTGAACTAATACAAAGCACAATAGAAAAAGTTGAGGAAATCAAGAGATGCTTAAAGGCAGCGCAAAGCAGACAGAAAAGTTATGCAGATAAGCGAAGGAGAGACTTAGAATTTCAAGTGGGAGACCATGTGTTTCTAAAAGTATCTCCATGGAAAGGCCTAATCAGATTTGGGAAGAAAGGGAAACTAAGCCCTAGATACATTGGCCCTTATGAGATCATAGAGAGAATCGGTAGTGTGGCATATCGTCTTCAACTTCCATCTGAACTAGCAAGGATACATGATGTCTTTCATGTCTCCACACTTCGGAAGTTTATTCCAGATCCAACCCATATGATACAACCTCAAGATATTCAATTGAAGGAAGATCTTTCATACGAGGAGGTTCCTGTGGAAATTCTAGATTATAAAGTACAAGAGCTTCGTACAAAGAAGATTCCTTTAGTTAAAGTTTTATGGAGGAGTGACGAAATAGAAGAAGCCACATGGGAACGAGAGGAAGAAATGAGATCTCAATATCCCCACTTATTTTCGAGCTAGCAAAGGTACTTAAATTTCGAGGACGAAATTTATTTCAAGTAGGGGAGAATTATAATACACGTTTTGTACACTATGCCGTTGAATGTTATTAAGTGTTATTTCAAGGATATATTGATTGATAGTGTTCACACATTACGGACACCAGACTCAACAGATTCCCCTTAATGCAATGTTTTTATTGAAACTTGTTTAAATCAGAGACCATCTTGTATAAAAAAAATGGACTCCAAAAGGTTCTCTGAATTGTGTACATAATACCACATTAATCTGGATTTTTGGTAGTACCTTATAAGTAGTAGAAGCCACTACTTGCAAAGTTCCCATAATGTTATAGATTTATACTCATTAGCCGTAATCACATCATTAAGACTAATTAAGTATGATTAGTGCTAATTACCCGTCATTAGTGATAATTAAGCATCATTAGCATATATTTATACTCATTAGCTATAATCACATCATTAAGACTAATTAAGCATGATTAGTGCTAATTACCCGTCATTAGTGATAATTAAGCATCATTAGCATATATTTATACTCATTAGCTATAATCACATCATTAAGACTAATTAAGCATGATTAGTGCTAATTACCCACCATTAGTGTTAATTAAGCGTCATTAGCAAAATTAGGACACCTGGAGTGGAAATCATGGGACACATGTCGTTTTATAGTCAGGACAAGTGTCAAAACCTCAAGTAGTGCCATGTGTCATTGTCCTGAGACTAACACATGTCATGGTGTAGTCTTTTGCTTGGGCGACAAGTAAACTCGTGGATAAGCCAAGCCTATTACTTAGGCAACAAGTTTCCTTATGATTATGCCATGTGCCATGCCATGTGTCTTCATACATGGATAAGGGACACATGAACCTCCCTTACATGTTGACACATGTCACACATGTAAAGGGGGTGGAGGCCTATAAATACCATGACCCCCCCATAGTCCTCCCCAATTCATTCACGCCCATCTCTCCACCTTAGAGCCGCACGGCCGCCGAGGTTGCGGGAGGAGCACGAGAGGAGCCACGGCGAAGCCCTGTCGGTGATCGAGAGCGTTTTTAAAGCCGTAACGAAGTTCTGTCCGCGCCAAGCCGTAGTATTCAATCTAAGACGGCTATAGAGGAGGTTTTCACTAAAGGAACGTTTTCGACCCAAGATTAGACAACAATCATGTGAGGGATTCTCAAGCGCTATTTTAAAGCATTAATCTTTCGCTTTTATGCATGTTTTATGATAACAAGTATGCAATCGCGTTTTCTTGAGCTTTTACGCATGAATTGCAAGTACCGTATACCTGATATGAAATCAAGGCTTTAGAATGTATTTTCAAATATCATTTCAAGTGCTTTATGTTGATAGCATGTTTTCAAGCATAAAACTCGATGTGGAATAGAAAGCATAAGTTTCACTACGTAGATTTGAGTTTTTATGTAAAGAATTTTGTTTTGTATGGATAATATTCATTATGGATCAGTTTTCCAAGTTCTGAATGGTTTTAGTGATCAGAATATGCATGCTATGTCAAGACTGTCTTATGTTATTGAACTAGTTGTTATGAGCATGAAATAGCAAGTTTACGGTTTATTAGTGGCAAGAAAAGAATCAGAATCAGAAGATAAGCACCACAGTAGCTCTTTTATACATATCATGAACTAGCCATTAGATATGGTGATGTCATTAGATATGACCCTGAAACCGCCATTAGATATGGCAAACCATTAGATATGGTATCAAGAGGACTTTGGGTCCGCATTCTGTATACATATAGGCTTTGGGCCGTATGCAGGGTGTTTTTGGTCTTTGGGACCGTCTACGCGTATGACTTAGCTTTGTTTCAGCGTTCATGAGTCAATAAATTAGCCACAGTGGTGATTAGTACAAACAGCTTGATAGTAATGATTATGTTTCAGTTTATCTGCTTTTGAAGTGATTTCAGTTTTCAATTGCAAAACTAGCATGTTGTTATATGTAATTTCTTTCATAAAGTCTCTTTCAAGCTATTTCACAGTATTCAGCATAAATTCTTGTCATGATGCTCATATTTCAGTTCTTAGCTATATGTAAAAAGCTTGAGATCCTTTCACTGGGTCTAAGCTCATAAATGGGTTTAGACTCATCCCTTTATATTATAATTATGTACAGATCAGCAGAATCACGACTAGAAGGGGAAAGGACCGCAAATACACTTGGAGGAGGTGTCTTTTGCTTTTCGTAGTTTTTTGTACTGTCAGTGTTATTTTGTGAGAAATTGTAATAGATAGAACTTGTGTAATGTACTTCTTGGTGTTGTGAACTTGAAATACAAAGATGTTATGTTTTTGAGATTGCCACATGTTTACTTGAGGAAAAAGAAAAAAAATTAAAGGTACAGAAAGATCTCTGTCGCGGCACGTCCGGTTAGCGGGACGGGTCGTGACACAGAATCTTTTGGATTGGAGTAGCATACGAGGGTAGTACTTCTAGGCAGAACCTCTCGTCTTCCTCTAGGGAGGGAAGTGTGTCTCAACCTGGTCTGGTGGCATTGAGGTCTAAAGACAGGATGCTGTGGGGTTGCAATAATGCTTCAAAAGAGGGATAGTCTACTAGCTCAAGCGGAAAAACTCCTTATGTACATGTTGCACCTTGTATATGTCTTCAAAAAAAAGAGAAAAATGCAGAATCTCCAAAAGTGGACAGGCCTTATTGAAAAGTAAAATGTCTACCGAAGTGTATATACAAGGATTAAAAAAAGAAAAAAAAGAAAATAATAAGATCTTCAAAGTCATATTTTTTGTAAGCTTGCAGCTGGATGACTTGGCTACACTGGTCATGCATCCAAGGATAGGTATCTACACTGGTAATCGTCCATTCTTTTCTCTATCTCCTCTTCTTGAGCTGGTTGTACTTGAACTTAGAAGAGAATATCCCCCCTCCTTGAGGAAAGAGCTGCTAGATCGAGGGACTAGAGTTACCTTGTTGAGGAAGGTTGTTTCTTTGCTACTTTTGAGATGGGGATCTATCTTTCAGTTACACCGTACAAGTAAAGATACGTAGTCATAAGAATTTGTGTATGTAGACTTGTTCGGACATGACTGTTGAGGAGATCTGAATAGGAGTCTTATGGAACTTAGAGGCTGTTAGGTTTTAAATCCATTCCCCATTAAGGGTCCGCCATACTAATAATCCAAAGGTCTGACAGAGCTCCATACTACAATTTTATGAAGATAAGTTTAATACTCAATATTGTCCTAATTTCTTTATTTTTCCTTTCTTTTTTTTTCTTTTTATTCACTTATTCTTTCAAATAAGTGTTTGTTAAGGGACTAACAAAGGTAAAGCATAGGGGGATGATGAATATGCATTTCATCATCTTTATTCATTTATTTTAGCTTAAATCCCTTATAAAACACCTGTATATAATTCTAACCATATTCTTACTAACTTGTATTTGTGTGTAAATATTGTACACTTATTACAATTTTAACCTAAAATAAATAAAAAAATAAATAATGGAAAAATAAAGAAAAGAAAATAAAATAAAGACTATATACATGTAATAGATACAAGCTGTCCCAAATACTGAGAGAAGGTCAAGACTTGACGTGATAGACCAGGAATAAAATAGGGGGAGATAGCATCCTTAATCAAAAAAATCCAAAAAAATGTGTGTTGTGTATATTTGTATATTACACTATTTTATTTGTACATAAATTGACCTCAAGTTAAATAATTTTCAAAACATAAGTTGTAAATAAAAAAATTTCCTAATTAATAAAAATATTTGCAAAATAAAATCATGTACAGAATAAAAGCAACTACACTAGGAAAAAAGCCTCTAACTAATAATTGAAAGACCAATTCTAATTCCAGATGAACTCAAATTGAACCAAACTCATTTCCATTGTCTTCTAAATTAAATTATCTTTAAAATGTTGTGATTTCATAATTTTTAGAGTTACAGTTGAAAAGTTAGTTTTCTGGGGTGGTTTGTGCAATTTTACCGTTTATTTGTACATATTGTATTTGTAAAAATTTGTAAATATTTTTCGAATTATTTAAAATAAAAATAAAAAATTTAAAAAAAAAACTAATTTCCTTGTTAACTATGTATATAATGTATTATATGTATATATAGTATATGTATATAGTTGTTATTCTTAAATAACCATCACAAAAAATAAAAAAATTACCATTTTTTATTTAATTTAATTAGGTGACGAAAATACAAAAAATACTTTTTGTAAATATTTTAACTTTATTTCATTTCAAATTTTCTCTCTTATCTCTTATCTTCATTCAAAATTTTAAAAAAAATCAAACTCCATTTTTTTATCTATTAATATGGCTCACTCTCCCTCATTTCAACTTGATCAATCTTTGGTGAGAGGAGACTTTTCTCCAAGAGCTATATTGTCGTAGAGAGGTGCCTAGCCTCCGAGCCATCCGGTGACAACGAACCGGCCTTCGTCGAGGCGATCACGGTCTTTTTCACTCCTAAGGTGAGAACCATTGTTTTTAATCTAGGATTAATTGTAGTTTTATTTTTTCGCATTTTTATTTCGTTGTCATTTTTTATCTATATCTTAGAATCCATCACAAATTTTATTCACCTTCGATTCCGATTTCTCATCTCACTTTCTCGATCTCTACACATTCTCGTTCTATCTCGCATGATCTCTCACCTCCGACCATGCACGGTGGTCGGAGATCTGATTCCATCCACCATTCTCCTCGGAATCGCACTCATTCACGTCTTCTGTTTTGATTTTGGGATCAAGCCGTTGTGCTCACATCCTAATTGTTTATAAATAAAAAAACAAAAAATATTTTTGTTTTTCTTTCTTTCGAACATTTGTTTTGCAGGATAAAAAACAACAACAATAAATAAATAAAAAAATTATAAAAAAGCTCTACAATTTCTGTTTTTCAAAAAAATAAGTTTTTTTATTTTTTTTCCTGTTACTGTTTACAATTGAAAATTAAATAATAATAATAACAAGCCGCAGGCGCCACCTCTCCAGCCGCCAACGATGCCAGCGGCTGCTCATCCCAACGGCCGTCCCTCCTCGGTCGTGCAACCTCTTTTAGGAGCAGAGCCCCTTCCATCGCCACCACGACCACCTCCTGACCACCAATGAGCCGCCGATGTTCACAGCCATCGTCTGCACCTGAGCGCAGCCCTCCTAGCGCCCGCGGCTGGGGCATGTGTGACCAATGACCACCGACCGTGAGGCCTTCAGTCCATCCACCCGACGCTACCTCCGCTAGTGCTGTGCGGAGTCCACACTGTCATCGCTGCGGAGAGTCCACACCACCATCGCCGCCTGTCCAGCCAAACCCCAGCACCAGTCCTCGCGACTGCCGGTAGCCCACCGCAAACGTCGCGCGCTTGTGGAGAGGAAGAGAAAGGGGGCACCCCCCTTTGCCCCTTGACTTGAAAAAAAGGAGAGGAACAGGAACCCTAACGTGGATTAAAAAAATATATTGGAAAAAAATACAACTTTGCCCCCTATAGGTTTTGCAAATTGCAAAAGGGCCCATGTTTCGGTACCATATCACATGTTCTACATGCAAGTTGTGGGTAAATTGCATTTTTGCCCTCTATTTTAGTTGTTGTTAATTTTTCTTTCAAAAACTTCGAATAACTGCAATTCAGTCCTTGCTTCCCAGACTTTATTTTGCATGCTTTTTATCATTGGAATAAATGTGATTCATGTTCACCAAATTCTCAAAAAATTAATTTAGACTCATGATTTTTATCTCTCCATTGTGTAAATTTTCCATTGATATTTATTGTCCTTTGTGATTATTAAAAAATAAAAATAGTGTCCTTTTCTCTTACTGAAATTCAAAAATTCATAGAAATTTGAATATTGCTCCAAAAATTCCAAAGAAATTAGATTAGTTTTATTTTATTGTCTTTTAATTCTGATCCTATTTTCGAGCATTAATTCTTCTCAAAATCCAAAAAAGAGAGAAAATATAAAAAATATTAGAGAAATAATAAAAATTCTAGAAAAAAAAATCCAAAAATTGTGATTTCACTTCTTTTTTGTAGATATTTCTCTACATTAGTATAAAAATAGTCTCCAGGAGTTTGGGGCAATTACAATATTTTTAAGTTGCAAATTACTCCAGGTTGTGTACTTTTATCATTTTTCCACTATTTGATTTTTAGAAAAAATACAGAAACATCTACAAATTCTACAAAAAAATTCCCAAAAACATTTCAAATACTTAAAACCCAAAAATATCTTCTTTAGATTTTTCTGAGTATTTTTGATATAATTGAAAAATACAATAAGAGTGTGGTGCGCGTATTTCTTCCCTTGTGTATATTGGTCCTTATTTTTAAAATAAAAAATTGCAAAAATCAAAATCATTTAAAATTTGAAAATCATAAAATAAAAAAATTTGGAAATAAAAAAATTAAAAAAAATAGAAAGACCAAAAAATTACAAAAAACCAAGATAGTTTGCATTTAAGATTCCCTTTTTCTTTTAATCGATTTTCGATTATTTGAATAACCCTCGGGAATTGTAGCCTCCCTAAGTTCGATCATATTGCTATACAAGTAAATAAGTAGCAAAAATTTCTCTCGCTTTATTATTCTCTTTTAATTATTTCTGTAGCTTGAGAAGAAAAAAATGTGTTTGTTTGTTGCAGAATATTTGGGTTGCAACGACCACTGTGCATTCAATTTTCATATCAATAATTTGAAACCTCAAAAAACTCTCTCAACAGCAAGTTAGGTCACTGTCGACAAGAGTCAAGCGTGTGTTCCAAAATATTCTACATTAGGGTTGTGGTATCAAAGAATCTTGTGGCGCTAAACCAAATTGTGTGGTCTCAAAGAATTAAGTCTAGCAGATTTGAAGTTCCTCAATTCTAGTTCCCTTAAGGTTCCTGTGATTAAGTGGATTAAGGTCCAACCAAGCTCCAATATCCGGAATTTATTTATACTTGTTCATCTGTCATTATCAATCCAAAAAATGCAAATATTATGCACAATGCAGAAAATCTTTTTGTGATGTAATTTTCTAATTTTGAACTTTTTTGTGGGTTTTCGAAAAGTCTTGCAAATTTTTATGCAATTTTTTAAAACATTTTGCATATTTTTTCTAAGTTTTTGGTGTTACAAATTTTTAGGGCTCTTATTTTCAAAAATAAAATAGTTAGTAAAATAAATATGTGCAACTATTTAAATGGGAGTGCATCTTATTATCTTCAGGAATTAGATGAAAGAATTTATACTTGGTATTTACAGATTTATGTACAGGAAGTTTGTAAAGAATTTCACTTGCTCGATTTACGTACAATGTTCTCAAAATAATTTGCAAACATTTGATAAATATTTTGAAAATTTTATTCTGAAAGAATAATTTGATAAATAATTCTTGCAAATATTTACAAAATTTGAAAATCATTTTGCAAAGATTTTTCAAACAGTATGTATAGATTTTTCAAAGTGTTTTTGAAATCATTTTCCCAACCATTTGCCAATAGATTTTCAAAACATTTTATTCAAGCAAAATAAAGAAGTTTTTACAATCAAAACATTTTTACAAAGGTTTGAAAATATTTTACAAAAAATTCAAATGGTTTTACAAAAGTTTTCTCAAAGAAATTTTCCAAACATTATTCAAATATATTGCAAAAACATTTGAAACCATTTTTTTAACAGTATTTACAAGAATTTTGATGTGTGTATTGAGTTTCTATTAATTAGCCATATTATTGAAAATATGCAAGTACGAGTTATGGCTAAAATATATATAACGTATATGATGAATCTACAATTCATCACATTTATTCTTTTATTTTAGATTTATTCGTTAGTTAAATTACTATAGATACCCACTAATATCATGAAGTTATCATTTTGCATGCATTTGTTTAATATTCATTTTAGCACTTTTTTATTCATTCAAATAACAGAGTACAGAAGAAAAGAAAAAGAAAAGAAAAAAATAAAATAAAATAAAAATAAAGGATGCATTTATAAAAATTATTGCAAACTGACCTCAACCCCGAGAGAAGGTCAAGACTTGACCTGATCGACCAGGAATAAATTATGGGGAGATTGGGTCTTTAATCCAAAAATCCAAAAATAATTTGTAAATATTTTTCCTTTTTATTTTTGAATTAATTTTTTGTATATTTGTATAAAACTTACAGTATTTTATTTTTATACAAATTGACCTCAAATTAATGAAAGTTGTAAATAAAAATGTTTTCAAAATAATAAAAATAATTGCAATGTAAAACCATGTATAGAGTAAAAGTATCAATATTCAGAAAAAGTCATAACGTGATAATTGAAAGATCAATTCCGGCTCCATACTAACTCAAATTGAATTAAACTCACTTCATTATACACTAAATTAAATTATCTTTAAAATGGTTGTGGTTTCCTAATTTTTGGAGTTACGGTTGAAAAGTCGATTTTCTAGGGTGGTTTTTCCAATTTGACCATTTATTTATTGTATTATTTTTTATTATTTATTTTTGTACTTATTATATTTTTAATAATTGTAAATATTATTCAGAATGATTTAAAGTAAATACTTTTTAAAAAATTATATTTAAAATTATTTCCTTATATGTACATGTGTATAATGTATATTATATAAAGTTGACATTCTTATATAAAAACCACCAAAAAATTAATATCTAACATTAATGAATTAAATTAATATAATTATGAAAATTTGATTGATTGATTTAGTTATTTGATTTGAAAACCTACCATGTATATAAGATTTGATTGTATAGCTTAAATAACCACCATTAAGGTGGCTAATTAATTTTTACCAATTAATTATTTTTTATATTTTATATAATTACGAATTTTGTTTTAAATTTATTTATTAATTTATTTATTAATTTTTTAAATAACCACTAAACACTTTCTTTTTTATACATAATTTCTTTTTGATTTCCTTTTCCTTTTTGATTTTCTTCTCCTTTTTATTGAGCTCCTCTCCTTCTTTTTTCTCTTGATTAACCTTTGGTCAAGAAGGAGCCTCATTCTCGAAAATTCCGTCGGTCGATAGAGGAGCCCAACCCCCAAGCCATCTCGTGACAACATACTAGTTGTTGTCGAGGCCATCACGGTACCCGCTCCCTTAGGATAGATCCAATTTTTCTTCATATTTCATCTAGAGTAACCGTGGCATAGTTTTTATTTTCAATTTGTTGTAGATCTAGATCCGCAGTTTTAATCATTCATCATCATCGATCCTGATCCAATTTTTGATTTTTCACTCATCTCTCGAACCTCTCCATTTCATGTTCTATCGTACACAATCTCTCACCTCCGACCACACACAGTGGCCGGAGATCCGGTTCCGATCTCTCACCTCTGTTGGAACCTCGCCACTAATTCCTTTTTTATTTTTGCAGACCGAGCAGTGTACTAGAGTTAATTTTTTAAATTATTTTATTGTAGATTAAAAAATAAAAAATAATAATATTTCATTTTTTTCTTGATCCTACAATCTCATAAAATAATAAATAAATAATATTTCATTATTTTATCTCTAATGTTTTTATTGCAGGAATAAATTAATATAATTAAAAATTATTTTTTTTATATATTTGTTTTGCAGGTTTATAATAAAAAATACAATATATATATATATTTGTATTTCTAACATTTATTTTGCAAGTAAAAAATTGCAAAAAAATATTTTTTTTCTTTCTCGTTACTATCTAAAAAATAAAAATATTTCTTTCTATTGGTTATAAAAAACATTTGTTCACTGTTTTCAAAAAATATATATACCAAAAAATAAAAAAAAGCAGGCAGCACCTATGCCCCCGTAGCGGTCGATCTCTACCGCAGGAGCATCTCCGCTCGACGCCGCCCACTCCACGCTCCTCCAGCTCCGCCTGAAATCACCTCCACTGTCGACCTGGGCGTGTGTCGCCCCGCCCTCGTCTTCTCGCTGACCAACCGTCACCGTTGCTGCCCCTTGGAGCTCCTTTAGAACCAACTATCATCCACACCATTCCATGAAGAACCTCGCGTGAAACACCAAACCACCTTCGCGTGAAGGTGATCCTCCCGTCGGCTGTCAATCATCCGCCATCAACAACAGGCCATCCTCCACCATGGATCCGTCTCACACCACCTGCTCCACGGATCTCCATGCCATTCCCATAGAGGTGCGCCTCTTCCCCGCTCGCCTGGAGTCACCACCCCTCCGCCTGGATCTCGTCGAGCAGGAGCTCCAAGACCTCCACCTCCTATGCTTTGGCGTCGCTGCCCTTGCGTGGAGAAGAAGGGAGGGGCACCCTCCTTTCCCTTTGGCTTGAAGACGAAGACAACAGAAGCCCTAACCCCAATTTAGGGCTTTTACTCTAACGACTCCAGATATTGCCTACGTTAATTACGGGGAATTATCGAGCGTTTAAATTAATGTTGAATGTATCGCTGTCGGGCAATCAGAATCGGTCAAGAGATAACCACAGGAAATTTAGTCAATTTTTGGACGTAAGATAAATATGTTATGAATTTATGATTGCAAACACAATGACTTCCAATAATTAATTCTAATAAATATTAAACCTAATTATTTACAAGAGATAAAATTGTCCAAGATCTATCACTAGGTGATTGATCTCAGAAAAATCCTAAACCTTGAAAATCCTAGATTTAATACCTATTAAAAATTGAAGATTGAAATATGAAAAATGATTTTTATAAAACAAACCATGCATGCAAATGCAATTTTAGGCACGATGTGACATACAACTGATTCTACAATCTGTGAATTTTTGTCAATTTTTAGAGCAATGGTTAATCACTTATGAATTTCCAAGCACAGAATGGGCAAAATATGCAATTTTTCATGAAATAATTAATTATTAATTAACCACATACCACAAAAATATCAAGCATATGCCATAATGTAGAAAATTAATTGAACAACACAATACCTATTTTTAATAAATAAAATGATGTAATGAAGAGGTCTAAAATACCAGAGGAAAATAAGAGTATCACTGCAAAATTACAATAATAAAAAGCAATGGAAGGACTTTATTTAAATTACCAGATTCTAAGGGGAAGATTTGCAAAATACCCAGTAGGTCACGTGCAAAGCACATGACCTCTAATGGCGGGACTAGATAGCAAATGAGGGAATACGCATAGGCTTCTTTGCAAAAATCCTAATTGGTCACGTGTTATGCACGTGACCCTTGGATGGCTGAGCAAGGTTAACGATGTTCCCCCGGCACACATGATATCATGTGGCGGGGGTCTCGGAGTCTGAGCCCGATCTCTGACGTCGAAGGTGAGAATGCTCCTGCGGCGAAGGCGTCGACGGTGGAGTTGTCGACGAAGATAAGCGGATAGGTTGGAAGTGTTGGAGACTGCTGGCAGTTTGTGGAGAAGGAGATGGCCACGGTAGAGGCGGGGGTGTTGATGAAGACTGGCGAAGAGAGGAGGGCCCCTGGAGAGAGCCCTTGTTGGTGGCGATGGCGAACTGTCTGCTGGAGTGTCGATGAAGATTAATGGAAGTGAGTCATTCATTGCGTCATCGTTGGTTGATGATGATGGTGGAAAGTTGGACTCGTGGTGGAGGCGGAGAAAAAGATGTATGGGGTTAACAGCGGTGGCTTGACGACGTGAAGCAGCCGGAGCTGAAGCAGCATGCTTAGAGGTTATTCTGCAACGAGTCGCCAAGCCTCGTACCATGTCGAAGAAGAAGGAGATCGGGTTGTCACCCCGAGCCCCATTCTTGCGTGCAGTCGGTGGATGGAGGAGCGAAGGACTGGCGGTGGTGGCTTTATAGCAGAGAGGGGGATGGCGAACATGGAAAGGAATCAGATGACAGAGGAGATCTGGGGATTTGATTGGGATACGCGGGGAGAGATGGGCGGTGGCCGACCAAAATAGGAAGGCAACGTCGTGACGAGCGGAGGGCAGCGGCGGCATCAAAGGAGGAAGGTGGCGGCTGACCTGATTTGGAAGGAGGCGGTAGAGCCGATGGAGGAAGGGGATGGCTCTTGGGTCGTATGATTGGCCAAAGATCGGATGGCCCAGATGAAGCCACGTGTCACATTTTATTATTGTTTTTTATTTATTATTATTTTTTGTTTTATTTTATTTTATTTAATAAAACAATTTAAAAAATGCCAAAAAAGGTGCCATGTGGCGGCTCTAGGAGCTTCCACGTGGCACCTCAAGAAAATTCGAAAAATTAAATACAAAGAAAAATAGAAAAGAAATAGCAAACGACCTCGGATCGAAAAATTTTCTTCAGGAAAGTTTATCCTCTCGACGAGACTACAATTTTCATGAAGAGATAAAAACCAAAATCGATCATTTGTGTAAAGTGATATTTTTGGGGTATCCCATGTACATAGAATACCTTTATTTTTGGATTTTGTCATTTTTTGTCATTTTTTAACTAGATAAAAATTCTGAAAAATATGATAAAATCAAAGATAAATATTTACACATTAATCTATTTTTTTGGATTTTTATTAATTAAGGAAAAGAAGAAATAAAATAAAACATGAAAGAGACCATTTTTGTACAGACAGTTAGTGAAGACTCTGACTCAGTTTTGTTTCTTTGAATTCAAGCTCAGTTTGATTGGATTTTTGTGCATTTTAATAAGACTTTTATCAAAGAAGACCAATGAAAGGAAATAAAATAAAAAGAGTCAATTATGTACATAAAATAATAGGTCAAAAACCGCTAAAATACAAAATGTACAAAAGAGGCCCAAAACCCAACTTTCACAGATGAGCTCTGATTCACTTGAACTTGATCTTGTTTTGAAGTATTTGAATGTACACTAGTTCAAAAGTGAGTAGGATATACTAGATGAGGAAGATATCAAGGTTTTAGTCCGAAAAAACCTAGAACTAGGGTTGAGTTTTTGGTCCACTTATTTAGTTAGTGATTTTTTTTGTATTTTTCATTTATTCTTGTTAGTGATATGTACACAATGGAGTTGGTTTCAAGTCATTTGAAGTTAGCATGAATTAGTTAAAAATCATGGAAGTTAGGTTATTTTAGAGGTCAATTGGATTGGGATTTTTGGCTTCTTATTTTGTGCAATAATGAGTGTTAAAATGCCATTCTTATAAAAACATGCATGAATGCTAATTATAAAGAATAAATGAAGAAATGCCAATTAATTTTAGGGATTTGAGCTTAATTTATGACTTTTAGAGTGGTGAATCTGAGATTCATCATCCCCTATACTAAAACCATGCTCATCCCTAAGCATCTAATGTAATGCAATGAAGTGAAATGAGATTGGATTCCATACCAAGACAATGAGCAGAAGGTGAAAATGGAACTAGACCTACCTTTGGGTTATTAGTTTGGCGACTTGTGTAAGATTTAGGATTTAAAAATCAACAGCCTTCAAGTTCTACACATCATTGTCACAGTTTTCGCTTAGAAGTCATCTTAGATCAATCCTCCTCCCAAAGCATACCCCATGAACATTGAACAATCGACTCATGTCGTGAAAATATTCTAGCTCTTCCCATCCAGAATGTCGGACTACCATGCAAACCTCCTCTCCAATATCTCGTCCTCGGGAGTCAGGTATTTCCTTTTAAGGTCTGTCACGCTGTGTTCACAATCGAATAGAGGGAGAAATTTAGAAGAAGGAGAAAAGACGGCCAGTTTAGCCAAGTCTCCACCAAGATCTACAGGTTTTATTGAAGCTTGGACCCTTTTTTGGTCAAATATTTATTAGTAGTGTCTTCTTTTTATTTAGATTTTTGGTAGCTCTGCTTGGATCTTTTTGTGCTCCTACAGATATGGAATCTTTTTTCCGTACATGTTTTGGAGTCTTAGAAAGAATTGTACCCAACCATCCATCCCTTTTCTGAAATTTTATTTCAACCTGTACTCCGGTCTTTAGATGTCAACGCTACCAGAAAAGAAACTCACACAGTCTTCCAACACCTTGTCTGAGTTGAGCTAAGTACATAGTGCGAGAGTACAAGTTAATTCCTTATTCCAGAGTCCATACCCAGAATTAAGAGACCGGGTTAGACACTAAGAGTCAAATGCTGCACATTGTCATGTGGAACTCAAAGAATTAAGTCAAAGACCTGAAGCTTCTAAAATCCTATTTCTCAGTGAAGTTCCTCTGAAAATAAGGTGGATTAAGGTCAAGTCCATAACACTCTCAGTTTATGCTCATAACTCGGTTCAGAATCCCAAGGACTTTTCACAAATGCAAATGCATGTAATGCTAGATGAAGTGCAAGTGTGGGGAAATGCAAAAACACAAAAATCGTGTGATTTTGTGATGATTTTTTATTTTTGATTGATTTTTACAATACAAAAATGAATAAGAAGCTATTTTTTCAAATTTTGTTGGTTAGACACAGTTAGTGTTAGTAGCAAAACTTTTTTTGTTTTTTTCAAGTTAGTTACCCACCTCGTAAATACATATAGACTTACGCGAAAGTACGAGCTATGGGTAAAATATATACATAGTATATATACACCCCCTATACTTACAAGATCTGGACTATAGTGGGCTAGAAAGTCGCCTGGTATATATCCTAGTAGTCAAAGTGCTCGCAAGAGGCATAGAGAAGACATAGCTCGGGCAAAGCGTAAGATAGTGAAAAAGAAAAAAGAAAAAGATAGATCGATCCCCCCATATTTAGGCTGTGAACAGGCTAAATATAGAAGAAGAGTGAAAATAAGGCAGTCGGGATATGGGAGTGAGGAGAGTATATACAAATGAGCATAAGTTCCCCCTATACTTAGGCTCTGGTCAGCCTAAGTATAGAAGAAGGGTGGAAATGAGACGATCGTGAGATGGGGAGAATGGTATGTACAGATGGCATCGGTCCCCTCTATACTTGGACCTTGGCCTAAGTAGAGGAAGAAGATGTACAAGGAGACCGATGGGGTTGGGAGAGAGGGTGGGTAGTCGATGATTAAGGCGGTTTTCGGATGATATTTTTGTGAGCCTGTGGTGGGAGATTGTAATGATAAGAAGGAGATGAAGCATATGATTCCAACCATTATCAGTGTTATCCTTAAAGAAATCATGCTGGAGATTAGATGAAGTGTATGAATCATATAAAAGATAGCCATCATCGGAATTATCCTCAGAGAAATAGTATTTGAAAGGGGAGGCACTCCAGATATTCTTATTATTTAATTTCTTGTTTTTTAATCGCTTCAGTTGTTTTCTCGGAATTTGTTCCTTCTTGGGATGAAAATATTCATCCTCAGATGATGACTACTCTGAAGCACCAGTCTCAATCAGCTCATAAGAAATTATTCTAGTATATTTAATGAGACCGGGGAAATCGGCTTTGGATAAAAATAGTGAAAAACGTGAGTCGTCCAACGGGAATTGAAGTTTGGATCTTTGCAAAGATAAGGTTTTAGGACTGCTGAATAGACCTCATTCATGTAGATTACCTTTTCCGGACCTGGTGAGGGATCATTAGATGATTCCTCTTCCGAAAGGTCGAAGGCGACTCTCTTTTTAGATGAAGGAGCAACCATTTTGTTTTGTGAAGGTGCTAGTCCTGGGAGTGAGGTATTGACACTTGAGTTTCTAGATGAATAACCATTGACATTTTCATCCTTGGTCGGTGTTCGTCTCATGTATTTGTTCTTAGTTTTCTTAATGTTGGTGCACTTCTGAGTTGGATTGATTTGGTCAAGGTAGTCAGAGAAGGTTGACTCGGGGTGAGCCCATGCATATGTCTCAGGATCATATAAGAAACACTTTTCCATGGTGAGAGAATCGGGAGATGGAATAGTGGGGAGAGTCTCTGCATATTCATTCACAATTGACTTGATGTTGATGCATTCCTGTGTCAGGTTGATTTGATCCAAGTGGTCAGAGGAGATTTCGACCGACTCAGGATGGACCCATGCATATGTCTCAAAATCATGAGTCATGTATTCGATTTTTCATGGTGAGAGCAGCGGGAAATGGAACAGTGGGGAGAGTCTCCAATCCAATAGTCTCATCAACAGCCACTATCTCAGGTATAGAAATGGGGTGGGGCTCTTCTATCGCTTGATGGTTACGGCTGTCGAGGGCTTCGTGGGTTGCCTCAGAAAATCGTGGTTCCT
Organism: Ottelia alismoides; assembly: GCA_037367405.1. Lineage (NCBI taxonomy): Eukaryota > Viridiplantae > Streptophyta > Magnoliopsida > Alismatales > Hydrocharitaceae > Ottelia > Ottelia alismoides. The sequence continues at coordinate 490,030 of JAZKJV010007377.1, read as the reverse complement.
CAAAGACTTGTTGAGATCGAAGTGCTCCCAATGCTGTAAAATTGATTTCCCGAGTCTCACACTCAATAATTGCCTTAGCCAATGCCAAGAATGGCTTTCCGAGAATGATTGGAGACTGGGTGAATTCTCTTTGATGCTCAATATCGATGATCGTGAAATCTACTTTGAGCGGAGCACCTTGGAATGTAATGATGACTGAAATGGTTCTTCTCGATCGCTTTATTGATCGATTAGCTAGTTGTACGATCTCTCTTATTTTCCTGATAGGTCCGAGTTTGAGCTTGTCAAATACAGAGGTCGGGAGGATATTGATTGGTGAGTCATCATCGATTCGAGCATGGGTAAATGTTGTGTCTTTGATTCCACAATCAAATCTAGGCAATCGCTTCACTATGCGGCTCTTAGTTTTCCTCCTCAACACCAAGGAGGTGGTCATTGACAAGATATGTCTTTCAGTCTTTCTTCATATCCTGCCCGACTTTTTATCATTTATTTGTTCATTACAAATACTTTAAGGTCGGGGAAGTGTTCGATGGCATGTATAAAGGGATGTTCAAAATTTAGTCTTGATCCAAATTATTTAAATCTTCTTCAGTTTCAATTTTTTATGTATTTTTCTGGATTTTCAGTTTTTTGGGTATTTTGAATATTTCATATTTTTGGTATTTTCTATGTGGTGTGTTCCCCAGATGATGAGGGGTTTTAACATGCCAAGTCAGAATCAGAGTCAAAATCAGATTCAACCCTAAGGGAGTAATAGACAGAGGTGTTGTTTTTAGGATCGTCCATAGGGTGATAATATTCTTGAGAATTTTCAACATGAGATCTAATCTTTTCCTCCTCCATTTTTATATCCGAGCTACCATAGAGTGAAACTAGTTGGTCGGTGAACTTTCTAAATTTATCCTCCATTAAATCATATCTCTTATTTATCCTCGAAATATCATCCTCAAAAATCTTTTCATGATCAATCATGGGAGCAGTCGGTATGTGCTCTTGTTTTTGAATTTGAAAGTCAGTAATTTTATCTTCCATTTTCCTGTTTGAGATGAGAGGAGAATCTCTTGGAATATCCAACATATGATTGTTATTTTTTGAAAATTTCTCCTCAAAAATTATGGAAGGAGTCTGCTCAGTGGAAGGATTTTGCAAGAATCTGTAGGTCTCATACTCAGCCTAACGTGACTAAGGCATGCAATGTTGGTTTGAGTAGAGTCTACTTCCATGGTCATGATTGATTGTCATCCCCAAACAATGGAGTCATACATGATGCATATGTGTCTATGTCATCTGTTTGGTCCTTTGGATGTATAGGCTGATCAAAGGAGTGGTATTCGGGTTGGGTGATCATTAGGGTCAATCCACTGTGGTTGATCATTAGGTGTGTGCCTCTCCTTGCGGTTTGATCGGGCCATCATATTATTCCCTAAGGTCCAGACTGATTGTATTTATGTGAATTTTGGACTTATCCCAACAAGATCGTGAGGAAATGATGAAGTTGGGTGGGTATGGTTTCTCGGCCAATCATGAGTCTCAAAAGTGATTTGTTCTTAAAATGGTTCATTAGTTTCGACGAGAAATAGGGAATAATATGGTTCAGTCCAGGATGGCAGTTGCTCATGTGTAGTCACAAGTGATGGAGGTGAAAAATATGAGGCTATGGTGACTTTGATCGGATGATTCAAGTAGAGTGGCTTGGAATTTATCGAGGGGGTCGGATTCATCTGAGAGTGAAAGTCTCCCGCAATTATTGGAGGATTCTGGAAAGAAGAGGGTTTAGGTGATTTGGGCCTGACCGAGACAAATTCATTTTCATAATATAGATCAGATATATACTCGGACCATCATCCTATATTTGTCAAAGGAGGTTGATGAATCGATATAGTTGATCTTGGTGCAAGTGCATAGGATATTCAAAAGAAATTTTTATCAAGGAGGTTGATGGCACAAATGTGCGACTTTTGATCTTCGAAATCGGTTCACACACACCGATGCAAACACAAAACAAACCTCATGTTCACCAACTCACACAATGAAGCCGCAAGAGTTCAGCAAATTATCTTTTCAATTTTAGTTGGTGATTAATTCAATCTTGGAAAAAATTTAGCGAGTTGTTAGGTGCCGAAAATTTTCTTAAAGACTGCCCCGAATTCTTACGACTAGTTGTATCCACTTTCAGCCAGCATGGGTATAAGTACAGACTATAAAACGGCTACCCATGTTACTTAAGGACGGAGCCTTACACAGTGTCCTTTAAACTACCTACTCTGCTAAGGAAATCTGAACCGTTTATCGGCTACCGTATATCCTCACTGAGAAGTGGCTAATCATTTTTACAATCAGTAGTCTGAATGAAAATTTTAGAGTTGGGCTCTAACCTTAAGTGTCGTCTTTCTTTCACTCAGATAAATAAATGCATCCAAGGTCGGGTTTGTTGTCCCGCAAACATTCTTGATTTTATGGGTTAATTAAATTGGATTTGTTTAGCAGTCTCAATTTTAATTAGGCAATCATTGAAAAATTAGATGAGCACAAATACACGTCTACCATCCAGTCCCAATTTCTTTCTGGAATTATGTGACGAAAAAGGAGGGAGAAATTTGGGAAAAGATGATGCACGTGAAACAATGATGTATGCTCAGTTAGAATACTTATAGTGATTCCTCACGATCTCCATATGGGATGCAATACAAGAATTGAAAATTTAATCTATATGAATGCAACCCGATGAAAACCGCACCTAACAGAAAGTTCTATTAACTGTGAAGAATTGATTAGAATTTGACTAAATTGAACGATCTATTGTGCATCTCGATTAATGTGTAGTGTGATCCTAGATTCTACAAGCACAATCAGAAAATATAGAAGCTCTAATAGTCGTATGTGTAGGACTAACCTACGAGCCACTCAAGTCAGGCCCCACCTTCACCGGAGAGTGAAACAAGCCATGACACACTACAGAAAAAGTTCAAGGTCTTGTTACACACGCGAGAGTCCAAACGGACACTGCTATAAATGAATAATTAATTACAAAATTAAAATTGCAAAAAAATAAATCCTAGACTCTACGCTCTCTCACAACTCGACTCGATCTTAATTTAATTGCAATTTTTCGGGCATCGGTGAAGATGCGTCGATTTTGTGAGAAACCGCTCCACATACATCGGGTACCTCGTAAGAAAAATAAGAGAGAGAATGTAAGAGAGTGACTCAAAAACTTACAAAAATAAAGATAAAAAATAAATGCGGAAAAATAAAATAAAAATAAATGCAGGAAAAAATGGAATTTTTATAGTGAAGATTCAGGGGACAGTCTACCCAAATGCAGAAAACCGAACATAAAAATTTTTAGATAAAAACTAAGTCATTTGCCTCCCGACAACGGTGCCAACTGAGAGTACAGATATTGCCTACGTTAATTATGGGGAATTATCGAGCGTTTAAATTAATCTTGAATGTGTCGTTGTCGGGCAATCGGAATCGGTCAAGAGATAACCACGGGAAATTTAGTCAATTTTAATCAACGTGGTTTTATATTTATTTTACTTGGGCAAGTCTCAAGGTCGAACTCAAGAGGTAAAGGAACAACCTAGAAATTTGTCTATCAAAGTTCGTGCACAATTTTCTAGTCTGTATTTGTTGTATTTTTAATGCAATTTGGGATGCAAGAATGCAAATGTGGCCACTTTTAGGGACTAAAAAGTAATTTTCAATCAAACTTTGTCCGAAAATAATTAAATTTGGCCGATATGTAAAATATGGTTTAAATGCATGCACTGTAATTTTTTTGGAATTTTTGGACATAAGATAAATATCTTATGAATTTATGAATGTAAACACAATGACTTCCAATAATTAATTCTAATAAATATTAAATCCAATTATTTCCAAGAAATAAAATTATCCAAGATCTATCACTAGGTGATTGATCTCAGAAAAATCCTAAATCTTGAAAATCCTGGATTTAATACCTATTAAAAATCAAAGATTGAAATATGAAAAATGATTTTTACAGAACAAACCATGTATGCAAATGCAATTCTTTTTAGGCACGATGTGACATACAAGTAATTCTACAATCTTTCATTTTTTTTGAGATTTTTAGAGCAATGGTTAATCACTTATGAATTTCCAATCATAAAATGGGTAAAATATGCAATTTTTCACGAAATAATTAATTAATAATTAACCACATATCACAAAAATATCAAGCATATGACATAATATAGAGAACTAATTGAAAACACATTGCCTATTTTTAATAAATAAAATGATGCAATGAAGAGGTCTAAAATACCAGAGGAAAACAGGGTATTACTGCAAAGTTACAATAATAAAAAGCAATGGAAGGACTTTATTTAAAATATCAGATTCCAGAGGGTAAGATTTGCAAAATACCCAGCAGGTCACTACAAAGCACGTGACCTCTGATAGCAGGATTAGACAACAAATGAGGGAATCCGCATGGGCTTCTTCGCAAAAATCCCAATCAGTCACGTACTATGCACGTGACCCTTGAGCAAGGTTGACGATGTTCTGCCGGTGCACGTGAGTATCACATGGCGAGGGTCTCGAGGTCCGAGCCCGGCCTCCGACATCGAAGGTGGGAGTGCTCATGCGGTGAAGGCGTCGACGGTGGAGTTGTCGACAAAAATGAGCGGATAGGTTGGAAGCGTTGGAGGCTTCTGGCAGTTGGTGGAGTAGGAGTTGGTCACGGCGAAGGCGGGGGTGTCGATGAAGAATGGCGAAGAGAGGAGGGCCCCTGGAGTGAGCCCTTGTCGGTGGCGATGGCGAACAGTCTGTTGGTGTGTCAATGAAGATTGATAGAGGCGAGTTGTTCGTCGCGTCATTGTTGGTTGATGACGATGGTGGAAAGATGGACTCATGGTGGAGGCGGAGAAAATAATGGATGGGGGTATCAGTGGTAGCTCGATGGCATGAAGAAGCTGGAGCTGAAGCAGCAGGCACGGAGGTCGTTCTACAATGAGGCGCGGAGCCTCGGACCACTTCGGAGAAGAAGGCCGAGATGTCACCTTGAGCCCCATTCTTGAGTGCAGTCGACGGATGGAGGAGCGAAGGACTGGCAGTAGTGGCTTTATAGTAGAGAGGTGGATGGCGAACATGGAAAGGAATCAGATGACGGAGGAGATTTAGGGATTTGATTGGGATACGCGGGGAGAGATGGGCGGTGGCCTGCCAAAATAGGAAGGCGGCGTCGTGATGAGCGGAGGGCAGCGGCGATGCCAAAGGAGGAAGGTGGCGGCCGACCTGATTTGGAAGGAGGTGGCAGAGCATATGGAGGAAGGGGATGGCTCCTGGGTCGTCCGATCGGCCAAAGATCGGAAGGCCTAGATGAAGCCATGTGTCACATTTTATTTTTTTATTTATTATTTTTTATTTTTTTAATACAACGAATTTAAATAAGGCCAAAAAAGGTGCCACGTGGCAGCTCCAGGAGCTGTCATGTGGCACCTCCAAAAAATTATAAAAATTAAATACGAAGAAAAATATAAAAGAAATAGCAAACGACCTGGGATCGAAAAATTTTCTTCACAAAAGTTGCTCGTCTCGATGAGATCTACAACTTTTATAAAACCAAATCAATCATTTGTGCAAAGTAATATTTTTGGGGTATCCCATGTATGTAGAATACCTTGAGTTTTGGATTTTTCTAATTTTTTCATTTATAAATCTGATAAAAATCCGAAAAAATATGATAAAATAAAAGATAGATATGTACACATTAATCTAATTTTTTTATTTTATTAATTAAGAAAAAGAAGGAATAAAATAAAACACGAAATGGACAGTTTTTGTACAGACAGTTAGTGAAGATTCTGACTCAGTTAGTTTCTTTGATTTCAAGCTCAGTTTGTATTTGGATTTTTGTGCATTTTAATAAAACTTTTATCAAAGAAGATAAATGAAAGAGAAATAAAAAAAAGAGTCAATTATGTACATAAAACAATAGGTCAAAAACCGCTAAAATACAAAATGTACAAAAGAGGCCCAAAACCCAACTTTCACATATGAGCTCTGATTCACTTGAACTTGGTCTTCTTTTGAAGGCATTTGAATGTACATTAGTTCAAAAGTGAGTAGGATTAAATCGGACACTAGATGAGGACGATATCAAGGTTTTAGTCCGGAAATCCTAGAACTAGGGTTCGGGTTTTTGGTCCACTTATTTAGGTTAGTGATTTTTTTGTATTTTTATTTATTCTTGTTAATGATATGTACACAATGGAGGTGGTTTTATGTCATCTGATGTTAGCATGAATTAGTTAAAAATTAGGGAATTTTGGTTATTTTACAAATCAATTGGACCGGGATTTTTGGCTTCTTATTTTGTGCAATAATGAGTGATAAAATGCCATTCTTATCAAAACATGCATGAATGCTAATTATGCAGAATAAATAAAGAAATGCTAATGAATTTTAGGGATTTGAGCTTAATTTATAACTTTTAGAGTGGTGAATCTGAGATTCATCATACTCTTAGCCATCGGATGAGATCCGATCGAACAGATCTAAAAAAATTAAATAAATAAAAGGGCAAATTGTAGATCGACCCTCTAAGTTTTTAAAAATTACAAGATCCCCGCCAGAGCTCCAAAACACGTGCATTGATGCCTTCATTGGGTAAATTCCATTTTCCCTTGCATAATTATTTTTGTTATATTTTAATGCAAAAACAATAATATTTACAATTCAATCCATGTATTATAGACTTTCAAATTGCATGTTTTCCTTATTAAAATAAATAGCATTTATGCTCAATAAAATTCTGTAAAAAATTTGCTATACTCATTTTGCTTGTTTCTTCATTGTGTAAATTTTGCATTGTATTTTATTTGTATTTGGTATTAGTAAAAAATAAAAAAAACATTGTCTTTTTCTCTATTTGACATTTGAAAATTCACAAAAATTCGAAAATCATTTTAAAAATTCCAAAAAAATTATATTAGTTCTATTTTTATGTCTATTAATTTCTAGCCAATCTTTAGGCTTTAATTATTTGTAAAACTCCTAAAAATTGTAAAATACTCAAAACCTTAAAAAAATGTAGAAAATTGTTAAAAAAATTAAAAAATGTGTTTTGGTCTCTGTTTGTAGATATTTTCCTCTAGTTTCGAGGAAAAATAAATTTAATAATTTCCACATTTATATTCCTTCTGAAGTTGCTAAATACTCCTGTCTAGTGTAATTTACACTTTCTGTTTTTATAACATCATTAAAAATTTGAAAAATCTCTGAAAAATCACCAAAAATAGTAAAAAAGATTTAGAACTCAATAATATTTTTTTGAAAATTCTTGAGCATTTTTGTCATATTTGAAAAAAAACAAAAAAAAACTTGTTTTCTTATTTTGTATATAAATTTTGCTTTTGAAATTAAATTTTTGATAATTAAAATGTTGAAAAAATAAAAATCACTGAAAAATTCAAAATCAAATAACATAAAAAAATAAAAAAAAGGCATAAAAGATTTAAAAAATAAAAATCTCACAAAAACCAAGATAGTTTTGTTTTGAATTTCCTCTTTCATTTCTTTGATTTTTCATTAAATTGAATAACCCTTGCACAATAGCAGTTGCCTCCTTGTGTTCGACCCTGGAAGCTATACCAAGTTAATTAATAGATAGTAGAAATCCACTTCTCTTTTATTTTTTTGATTTGGATTTAAAATAGAAATTGTTTGATTTGGGAATTTGTGGGTTGCGACGACATTCACATTATTTGCATTAAATAAAAACCCCTGAATTTCTATACTTCAGTATATATGCCCCCCATACTTAGCTTGAGCTATGTCCTCATATATTAGAAAGAAAAGGAAGACATAACTCATACTAAGTATAGGAAAGTCTATACTACAACGACTAAATGAAGAATAGGAAGTCGATTGTCCCCCTATACTTAGGATCAATTAATCATGAGTATAGCAGACTGTACGCAAAGAAGAGAGGGTCAAGGGTGGGAAAAAATAAATATCAACGACTCAGCTTGTCTCCCCCTATACTTAGCGTAAAATATCCCTATGTATAAACATAATATCAAGAATTGAGGGGACAAGCTATGAGATTAAAGAATGAGCACCCATATACACTCATCCCCCATATACTTAGGATGAGCATATCCAAAGTATAGCTCTGATGAATGGAATGGGTGACTTGTCGTAAGAATGAAATAATGAAAATGAAAAAGAAAAGAAAAGAAGAAAAGTTAACTTATCAAAATATTTATGATAGCCTTGTCTGAATCTGTAGATGTTGCGACTGGACGTTTTACATCCCAGACCACCTGAATAGAGTCAACCACAGATAGAAAGGTACCATGTTCAAGATAAGGCTTTAGAAATTGTTTGTTGATGATGAAGGGTTGTGTGTCAACTAACAAATCGGATATTATGATATTTCCATTGTCACGTAAAAGTTTCACTTTGAACGACCTAGTCCACTTTCTCTTCAACTTCCCTGAGAATAGTTTCAACTTTTCATCAAACAACCAAACCTTCTAACCTAGTTCAAAAGTCTTGCGGTGGATATGCTTATCGTGTCACTTTTTGAACTTCTCCTTGTATATAAAATTGTTGTCGTATGCATGGTCTATAAACTCAAGAAGTCTGTTCAGATCTTGTTTTCTGTTCTTTCTTGCTTTCTTTAGATCCAAACTACATATATTAATTGCCCATAAAGATTTATGAATCAATTCGACGGGCAAATGAAAAGTCTCGCCGTATACCAAGCGGTGGGGAAACATTCCCTAAGGTGGCTTATACGTTGTCTGATAGGTCCTGAGATCGAGTCGAGCAGTTGAGATCAATTCTTTCTGTATGGATGTACAAGCTTCTAAAGATTCATCTTGATTTCCCTATTAGAATATTCTACCAAGTCATTAGATTGTGGGTGGTATGGAGAAGCTACTCTACGTTCTATGTAGTATTCCCAGGTCAACTTCTTCACTTCTCCGTTGATAAAATTAATACCCTCATTTGATATTAGAATTTCAAGGATCCCAAACCTTGCGATGATGTATTCTTTCAACTCAGGTTGGGATAGCCTCCACCCAACGGCTGACATAATCGACAACAAGCATAATATACTCATATCCCTGATTGTTGGGAAATGGTCCCATGAAGTCAATGCCCATGCATCAAACACATCTAAAATCTGAATATACTTCAGGGGCATTATGTCTCTCATTATAAAGGTATCGCCTATTTTCTGACAATCAATACATCTTTTCACAAAATCTTCTACATCTTAAAGAGAGTCGGCCACCAGAGGCCACATTGCAGCACTTTTGATGTTGTTCCAGAGTCATTTCCTCAGGATTCTCTAGCACAACATGTTCGATGACATTATGGACTTCCTCCTGAGGATTACACCACCTCTCAATGCAATATGGCCACTCACAAATAATATATGGATCCTTACACTGATAGAAATGAATATCTAATAAAAAAATTCAACTTTCAACTCGCCCAATCCTTTAGAGTTCTCTTAGACACGAGATAATTCACAATATCAGAGAACCAGGGAAGCAAGGTGACTAACAAAATTGCTTCATCTGGGAAAGTTTCTGTGATCAGAATCAAGCTCTGCTCGGGATTGTATGGCTCTGACAATCTTGAAAAATAATCTGTAACCACATTTTTAACTACAGGTTTGTCACGGATGTCAAGATCAAGTTTCTAGAGCAGAAGAATCCATCTGATTAGCCTTGGTTTGACATCCTTCTTGGCTTGCAAGTACCTGATGGCATAATGGTTTGTATAGACAATTGCTTTGGATCCGAGCAAGTGAGATCTGAACTTCTCCAGGGAGAAGACAACTACCAGCAGCTCTTTCTCAGTGACTGTGTAATTCTTCTGCGCCTCAACAAGAGTTCTGATGGCATAATCAATTACAAATGGAAGATTGTCTCCCTTCTGTCTCAAAATAGCTCCAATGGAATAGCCTTAAGCATCTTTCATGATCTCAAATGGAAGAGTCCAATCTGGCAGTTGCAGAAAATGGGCCTAAGAGATTAGATATTTTAATTGATTAAAGGCTTGGAGGACTCTAGCATATATAATAAAATCTGCCTCCTTGCCTAGAAGCTCAATCAACGGTCGGGCAATCTTGCTGAAATCTTTGATAAATTGATGATAATATCCCATATACCTCGAGAATTACTGGACTTGCTTCAAATTTGTAGGTGGCTCTAGCTTCAAAATGACTTCCACCTTTGCAGGATCGACTTCCATGCCACATTTGGATATGACATGGCCTAGCACAATCCCTTTAATCACCATGAAGTGACTCTTTTCCCACGAGAGCACCAAGTTGACTTCACAGCATCTCTTCGAAACTCGGTCTAGATAAGATAGGAACTGATCAAAGCTGCCTCCATAGATCAAGAAATCATCTATAAAGACCTCGAGAAAAATACCAATCATATCTGCAAAAACTGCCAACATGCACCTCTGAAATGTCACAGGAGCGTTGCATAATCCGAATGGCATCATGAAGAAGGTACACGTCCCAAATGGATAGGTGAAGATAATCTTTTCTTGATCTTTTAGTGTGATTGCAATCAGATTATATTCAGAGTATCCATCCAAGAAGTAGAAATGTTCCTTCACCGCCAGTCTTTCGACGATTTGGTCGATGTTAGGAAGAGGGAAATGATCCTACCTGGCCACTAGATTCAGGCGTCTGTAATCAACATAGATGTGCCAAGATGTTGTAAATCTTGTTGTGATCTCCTATCCTTTGTCGTTTTTCAAGATGGTGATCCCTGATTTCTTTAGCACGACATGCAAGGGACTCACCCATTTTGATTCGGAGATGGGATATATGAAGTCTGCATCACACAATTTTGTATTTCATTCATAAAAACCTCCCAGAGATTCAGATTTAATCTTCACTGAAATTTGCAGGACAACTTGCTATCTTCTTCCACGTGGATATGATGGGAACACAATGGAGGGTTAATCTCATGGAGATATGAAATTTTTAAGCCTATTTCCTTGTAGTTTCTTTATAGAACCTCGATCAGTCGAGATTTTTATTTTGGGGTTAGCTGGGAATTGATCATCACCGAAAAAGTATTTGGTGCACCCATCATATTAGCTGGAAGCAGCTTGAGCTCTAGTGGGGTATGAATCTTCTCAGTGGTAACTTCCGTGAATGTGTAGGGCATCGGTGGTGTCAGATCTTTCAATTGTACACTGTCCACCTTTGACATTTCAAGCTCTGAATCTAAAAATGCACAAAATTTCTCAATGATATAATTTTGTCCAAAGAAATCTTCAATGATATGCTCTTCCTTTTCCAAGGATAGATGGCCATCAATTTGTTCCTCAAGCAGATCAGCAAAAATCTCATCTTCTAAGTCAGAGGAGAATTCGATTGTGATATCCACTCCTTCCTCGTGAGAGAGGAATTTGTGGGTCTTGTGTCATCCATAAATAGATTTGTATCACTAATCTCTATATTAAAGTCACAGTCTTTTGTCTGCTCTGAAGGTACACTCATATCTGATGCAAATTCTATCTGTTTCGGTACCTAGATCGTCTGAATGAGCACTTTGTCACTTCTAAAATGAAAGGTGATCAGTCTGGTACCATGATCCACTACTGCTTCAGTTGTTCAGAGGAATGACCATCCAAGTATAATAGGGGTATGCAGAAGAGGAGCTGAGGTGTCCATGTCGAGCACAATGAGTCCACATGGAACTGCATTCCCTGAATGGTGGTGATGACAACCTCCAAAATTCCTCAGGGTTGCTTGATTGAATTGTCTACAAACTATAGAATCATTCTCGTTGATTTGAGCAGTCCCAACCTAAATTCCTTCAGTAGTAAAGTATGCATCAGATTGATGGACACCCCACTGTCAAGAAGAGTTCAGTCGAACCCTTGATTAAACATCTGGCAACCGATGAGAGGGGCTCCCATGTCTTTTTTTCTTACTCGATAGATTGTTGATTACATTGACAGTAGCTGATGTCAAGATGTGCTTCACATTTCTATGTCTGGCTTGACACAACTGTCTCTTTGAAGTACATGCCTCCTTAAGTCCCTTCTTTATGTTAGGCGTGTACTGAATGGCCTTAAGAAGCTTCCTCCCCTTCTCTCACTGCTTCTCTCTCATGCTCTCTCCTGGTTGGCTCACAAGTAGAAGAGCTAACCTCCTCGCGGCTCGGTTGCATCCACCTCCTAAGAAGTGGTCGTAGCCAAATGGTCCCTCGCAAGGAAGTTAAACAAAGAGATATGGGTCAGAAGTATATACAATAATTATAAAAAAATAGAAGGTAGGAAATAAAGAAAAATGATGTGTAATATATATACAATAATCTGCTATGATATCCGTTGCTCCTCGGCGATGGAGACATTTGAAATAGCCCAACAAGACAAGCGGAGCAGTCGTTTTGTCCACTCAAGGCGGGACCACAGTCGACGTTGCGATCGACGCGAAGCTCAATGAACTAAGCCAACAATCAACCCACAACAGAAATAATCAATCAAAGAAATATAGTTGTGGATCAAAATTTATTATAACCATACAAACAAGTGTATGTGTGTGTAGTGACAAGCAGAGTTGAGTGTTGAACACGGGGAACAAGGGGTGTAGCAAGAATTATTTATAAAGAAATAATATGAGTGTTTGTATGTATCAATATGCATAATATTTTCTCAAGGTTTTTGCGGGGTTTTAATTTGATAATATTTATTTTTTAAAATATATAATACTATATAAATATATATATGTATAAGTATATGCAATATAAGTTTATATGTATAATATAAGGGTTATATACACTTTATAATAAATATATAAAAAAAAGAAAATATACAAAAATGATCCTTTTTATTTTTTAAGGATTTAAAATATAAGTAGGGTATTTATAATAATTAATATTATATAAACTATACATAATAATATATAGATATATATAAGCTATAAAGGGTAATATAATTATAAATATAAATATATAGTCAAAAATTTCCAAATAAAATATTTTTATTTTTTCCAATTATTTTTCAGTTTTTATGAATTTTAGGGATTTTTGCTATTTATTGTATTTTTAAAATCAGAAAAGGACCAAAACATGGACTTTTATATAGGTTGAATTGATTTGAGAATTAAAAATAGCAAAAAGGTTCAAAATTTCTCAAAACCAATTTTAATACATAGAAATATATATATATATATATATGATAGAAAATTTATTTTTTATTTTTAGAAAAATATTTTATATTTTTTAGGGTTAATAATGGTTTACTAATTTTTTAAAATTTCTTTTGAGATTTTTTTGGTCTGAAACTATAAAATTAGCCAATAAGAACTAGGTTTTTTTGGAATTTCAAAAAAGGTTTTATTTTTTTGTATTTTCTGAGTTAAATAGGGAATAAAAGGCTCTTTTTTTTTTAATAAATAGTAAATGCAAGCAAAATGGCAAATAAAATATAGCGTGAACAAGCAACAAATCATGCACTTACACCTATTTTTACCATTTTTTAGAGCGCATGAGCTATTTTTTAATAAAAGAAACGCATAAATAAAAATAAATCAAGTTGGCAGGGGCATATTTCCAACAAAATATATTCTAGGGGGTGCATGCAAAATAACCAAAACTTATTCTACAACTTGATTTTTAAGTACCAAATATTAAATACAAAACCTAGAGGGGGCCGCCTGAAAAATGTCCACTCACATAGGGGTCCACGTGAGGTGACCTAAAACTAGACTAAAGTGCAAAATCAAGAAGATTCAAGGTCATTCAAGCAATTTATCCTCAAAGTTTTATATTTAACTAACTATTTACAACACTTTTCGTGAAATACAAAAAGGTGAAGGGGTAGGAGCAAATTTTACCACTTGTGTCCTTCTGATCCAATCGTCGAGATCATGGCACGTGTTTGATCCAAGGGTCCTCTCCACGCATCGCTTCGAATAAATTTCATGACTCAGATTAGATCTGGGATGGGTTCTTGATCGGATAGTGGAGTGAGGGCCTGGAAGAATTCATGAAGAATTGAACTCCGGTGGGCTTTGATTTGACCATTCTTCTTGCTCCAGTGACAGATCGAGGATTTAATAGGCCCAATAGCTTGCTGGGACTCCTTCGCGTGCAGTGGTCGGCTCCAATGAATTCGGTGGTGCCCTAGGAGCTCGGACTGCTCCAGATGACCTAGAGCTGATCCAGGTCTTCACTTGGGTTCTAGATGGGTTGCCAAGGCTCATGACCTGCACCAAAAACGTCCCTAGTTTGAGGGCTATCTCCTTGACCTAAGGGTGAAGCAAAAAGCAATCGAGGGTGAGGTGGTGATGCATCTCCAGTGAAGGGCGGCGGAGGTGGAGGTGGAGCTCAGATTCCAAATCAACGGTGGATCTGGGTTGGAATATGGGAGAATCGATGGAGAACGTGAAGGGAAGTAGAATGAGATGGAAATAGAGATGGATCAATAGTTGTATCATGATAAATCGACCTAAAGCTCGAGCTCCGAGATTTTGAAATTAAACCTCTCGAGAAATTAAAGCAGAAAATAAAGGCGAGGAATGAAAATAGGGTTAAAGGATTACCTAGGAACAGAATATAGAGGCCTACACTTGGATAAAGTGGAGGAGGCGGAACCAGACAGCTGAGCTCCTCCAACGATAGGTGGATCACCACCCCTAAACAACCCTCCTCGTTGCAAATCTACCTAACTTCAAGTTGTCACCAAGAAGAAGAGGTTTGGATGGATCTCAGGGCTAAGGCCGACCAAAATGGTATCAAAATTGGAGGAGGAGGTGGAGGCATTTAGTTATAGGTTGAACGAAGAGGGGTCTTTCAAGGCAAATTCTGATCGAGTCGAAGAAGATCGATGAGATCTTTGGCCTTGGAAAGAATTAGGGAGGTTAAATCTCTAGGAATCAAGCAGCACGCCAAGGCATATGATGATGGGTGAGAGCGGAAAAATGGGTGAAGATGCGACCTGACATTCCTGTGCTCAAGGGAGAGAGGGGGGGCAATTGACCGAGGTCAACTGGGGGAGGCTTCTTGTTGGTCCACGTGGACCAACCAGAAAATTACCTGGAAGAAAATCCTTAATAAATAACAAATGATTTAAATAAATTGTTATTAAAACATGAAAATGTGTGTAACTTAATGTAGTATTTTATATGCATTTTTATATATTTTTATGAGACTTTTTATTATGAGTTAATATTTACATGTAAAATATAGGTAAAAATACATGTGTTTTAACATTTTTATTTTATATTATATAGTTTTTTATTTTATACATATATTTTATATTGTTTTGATTTATTTTAATACACATTTAGGTATTTTTATCATATTTTCTGACTTTATTTGTGTACTTAATTAATTATGTACATATATATTATAGATATATATAGGTATATTTTACCTATGTATTTAAGTGTATTATTTATTTTGATTTTATTTTAATTTAATTATGTACATATGTTTTAAGTAATACGTACAATTTATACCGATGAAAGAATTTGAAAAAATATGAAGAATGGAAATATCGAATAAAACATACATGTATAGTGCCCAATAGGGGCCCAAAACCTTGCATCTTAACTCTGAATTAAATGAAACCACCTTCATTAAATAGCTTATTAAAAGTTATATAAAACTAAAGATGATTTTGGTCCATTTTGATAGAGTATGGAGAAGATACAAGTCAGTGAATTTTTTATTTGGATTTTTATTTTATGTCCCGAGCACACTGCATTATTTTTCAGTCAACTCAATTTTGTATTTTTGTTTATATTTTTATCTACAATCTTCATGTACAAAGTTTATTTATGTGAGGCATAACTAATAAAGAATAAAATAGGCTGCAAAAATCAATTATTAATGAATTTAATAATTAGGGATTTGTGTATATTTTGTACAATTAATCTGACCTATCTCCCCCTACATTATTTCTTATCGACCAAGTCATCATGATGACTGGGTCTCGGGGTCTAGGTTCATTCGATACCTTAGGTATGTTATTTCTTTTTCTTTTCTTCCTTTATTCTTTTAATTTGGAGTTAAATAAATTAAATATATATTATTTTATACAAATTATAAAGTATTTATTTTGATAAATTAATGATATACACAAGCACTTAGCTAGGGACTTATGGCCAAAATGAAAGAATAAAGGTGATGAAATGGTGATTCATCAGTTATATCTCTATTCTTATTTACAATTAATACATCATCACACTCCATTTTAATTGATCCATCGTCTTTGATGAGCATTCCCCATCCACGTGCACACTCTAGGTCATTTTCCTTCTTCCTCCATAACTCTCTCCACTTTGGTAAAGGACATTTCCTTGCATAGGAGGTGTACCCATTAGGGCTCTACCTTCCTTGCTCTGATCATCCCTCCATCTCATTCCATTTCACTCCAAACCTCTTCCTATCCACTTTAGCCATATTTTTAATATCTACAGAATCCAAAAAGCTTCAATAATTAAAGGTTTTGATGCCTCTCCGCTCTCAATCTTCGCCTTCGATGAGAAGGCATCTTCCCTTTGAATTAGACACTCTAACGGCTTTGCCTACCCAAAATCATCTTCGCCCACACACTATCGTCTTTTCCAAGCATCCAGATATCTTCTCGACTCTCCAAAAGCTTCTCAGGAGAACGGAGGAAGAGCAGGTCTCTCGCCGGAGCCCCACCTTACAACCACCGTATGCGGCAGAGGAGATAACCCTCGGAGAGCAGTTTCCGTTGGATCTATTTGATCCTATGGCTGTAAGCGAGCCCCGAGCCACCCGTTCGAGTTGCAGCCTTGGTTCACCAAGCCTGTGACAAAGTATAGGAGAACCATGCGTGACTCGAGCCTCAAACAATGCCTGAGCTTTAAGATCACGTGATTCGACTCACCTGTATTAGAGATTTTGCACTACATACCCTGTGGTTTACCTTTTTGCCGAAATACCCCCATGTAGGCAGTATCCTACAAAATCTAATTGTGATTTTTCATAATTGCATTTCAGTCCCTGTAGGGACCCATTTGTAAGACTTCAAAAAATTTTAATTATATTTTCTTTATAAATGTACCCTGACTTGTCCCTTGAATAGTTTGAATTATATAGATCCAAATTTATTGAAACTGATGTCATTCTAAGGTCTTGGGATGCTCTTCATTGATGTGCTTGATTCTTTGATTTACTCTTTCCAATTTAAATTAAAAATTTAGACAGCTCTCTAACATTTCAATTGTTGAGTTGAGCATCAGTATATCTTTTTATAACCAAACTATGATCATTTAGTGCTCTGGTTGATTGATGTTTTTATGCATTGATAGAGTGATTAATTATTTGATTAGATAATCATTTGTTTAGAATAATCACCTCTTGTTGAATAATAAATTAAATTGTATCAATAAATTAAGGTATAAAATGAACATTAGATTTTGATCGATTTGCTAAAAATCAGGACCGATATCTATAATATTAATTTGAATTGATCACTAATTGGATATTTAATTGATTAATCAGAAGCATACTAGTGTTTAATTATATTGTATTGTGCATTATAGTTTTGTGTGCATTTTCATTACCCTGTCATGTTCATATAATTGCATGTAAAATCAAACAAAAATATACGTATGCATACTATTTTGCATTCTTGACATAGAGAGCACCTAAAATCACTTGAAATAAATATCTAGGACCTAATTTAAATTAGCATATAATTTCTCGTGTCCTTGAGTTCGAACCTGGAATTAAATCGAGTCCTCCTCGTGGAGATCTTTCGACTATATTCTGATAAATTTTCTAAAGGCCGAATTACAACGCATTGATACTAAACTAGCCAATTAACGATTCATCACTTATATACTTTGCCAACTCCCCTCTCTTACCTCCTCCACTTCATAATCTCTAAGCCCACGGTCACCCTCACCCTTAAGGAAGCCTCCTTATTCATATCTCAGGCGCCCACCATGGCCAACCACCTCGGCGAGATCATAATGCTCTTATGCGGTCATAGGCCAAACATCCTCAAGCTTGTTGAATTAAAAAGTAGCCTCGATTTTTCGAATAATTACCTCCTCCACCTCCACAACTTTGCCTCGGTTTGTTACACACCATTTTGTTTGCCGCATATGATTTATTACCTTGCCTTGTTTCGATCTTGCCCTAATACATTGCAGGGCATATTAAATCGATTCCTATTTTATATATGTAATTGGAATATGAATTGGAAATGCATGATTATAATTCTATTAATATGCAATGCATTTGTAACGATTTTTGTTAATAAGGATAATTACCCTTTCATCTATATCATGTTGAATCTAGCAACTAGTTCATAAACCAACTAAGTGTCCAACAATTACTACTTTAAAAGCATATATTATTCAGACCAATGGAGACGTCTTCAGAAGTTCTCTTGATTGAATGAGAAGTGAAGTTTACATACCAACGAAGATGTCTCCATCAATTTCTCCTTGAACTGCAAAAATCAACATATTATATTTGAATTATTGCTTAGAGTTGTTTGCTTTCACTCCAGATATAAAAGTGTTGTTAGATAAGAACAGCCTCCACGATTGTGACAGCAACAATGGCGATGGAAGAAGAGGATGAGTAGCTAAAGAAATGGAGGAGGATGGTAGAGATAGAAGGTTGTGTGATAGCATTTGCAAATATGATGGAGTAATAAGGGTAAAATTGCTAACAATTAACGGATGATGTGAATGTTAAGAGAAAGTTAACGAAGGATAACATAGGGGTATGCCATGTAATGGTTAACAATTACTAAGGGTTCTATGTGTAATTCAAAATTATGAAAAGCTCAACGTGTAATTATGAAAAAATAAAGGATTGTGTGTGAAAATCTAAAATATAAATATGTATGTGTATCGAATTTTTAACGAACTGAAGGAGAACAAACCTACCTTTTTTGAAAAATATTCACATTCATTCATCAGAATAGTGGCTAAATACGTTCTGTACATCAAAGAGGGTCGGATGGCCCCCCCACTACAAGAAAAATGAATTGGGGCCACGGAATGTGGCTACGGAAACTTGTGGCCATGATAATTCCGTAGCCACTAGTTTCTCGTAGCTACAATTCCATAGCCAAAGTCTTCATACAAGAGTTGTGGTCACGACAAGTTATGTGGTCACTTGTAGTGGCCACGATATATTCGTGGTTAGAGAACTCTCACGACGAGTTTTGTAGCTATGGCTACTGGCCACGACGTGTTGTGGCCAGAGCCCAATTCTGTGGCTACAAGCCCCACATCCGTGGGCATAATTCTGTAGCCACAACTTATTTTCCTTGTAGTGCCCACAGATGCGGGGCAAAAATTTACAACCACCTTAGATATAAAATAACAAAGTATTAGCTTAAAACACCCTACATCAGAGCAATTAAGCCAACCAGATAATACCCCCAAATCTAGTAATGAAAACACCCAAAAAAACCAATAAGATATGATTTTAGCAGGTCTACATTCACTTCTAGAGAAGCTAGCAACGGACGTTGATCTGAAAGATGTCCCAGATCAAAGTTTTGATGATAACCATGCAGAGGCGCTCACCGAGATCGCCAGGAAAGGAGGGAGAAAAAGAAACTCCGGACAGCTGAGGAGAGAATCACAGGGCAGCACAACCAAAAGCGAGTAGGCAGTAAATTGAGTACATAAAGCACATGTCATCCTAAACCCTAAGTTTATAATTAACACAATTGTAGCAAAAAAATTCATCGATGGACTTTTAGATCAGGGTTTCGCCTATTCTAAAAGCATAAACCATGGAAGCCTTGTCAATAATCTCTTTTTTGTTAAAAGGGACATCATCAAAAGCTAATTTACAATGTTCTCTCCAAATTGACCACACCAAAGTAGACACTATGGCCCATCGTTTCCATTGAACCTCAATTAGAGGGTTCAAGTTACCGATAGTTATGAAAATCCAAATAGCATCAAAATTTGATTGAGATCCACAATTAGCGAAGATATCATGAGTAACCACACAATTTTTGAATAGGTGTATGTAGCTTTCAAGGTGATTATGGCATAAATGGCATCTATTCGCCGACGAGATTTTCATCTTATGGAGTTCACCTTGTGTTATAATTTTATTATTATCTAGAAGACAGATGAAATAAGATACCCGAGGGTCAAAAAAATTTCAGAAGTTAGCGTGCATAGTAGACCGTATTCCCCCATCAGCGAAAAGTGAGTACAAGGTTTTGGTGATGGATTTTTTATTTGTTGTTTCAAAACCAGGATAACACATCATATCTTTTTTTGGAGGGATTAATAGCTCTGAAAATTTCCTCAAAGATATTTCTTAAGGCAGCCATGCTACCCCACATACCAATAGGGATCCTGTTTTCCAGAGCTTTAAACCAATTAAACCTTGCCCTCCATTTCTCCAAACTCGCATTAACTGAAATCTGAATATTTTTTATGAACGGTTTGAAGTTTTGAAAAATATGTATTAGAGGTTTTTGTTGATCAGAGGGTCTTTCCATGAGGAAGAATTTTTACCCCTACCAAGATTCTTTTGAAGAACCGGATGAAGAGGTTTTGAGCCCCTCAAATGACTTTTCCAAACAATAGAATGGCTATCTTTAGAACCATCGATAATTGTAATAGGTGCTCCCCGATAGTAGGTAGCACTTTTCAAACCCGAGATCCATGGATTTTTGAGGGGATGTTCCTTCACTCCAATTTAGAGTTTCTTTGATTTTTGAAATCTCATCTGGTGTGATATTTAAGCCATAAAATGCTGATTTGTTATGATTTATTTCCAATCCAGAAAGCTTACTGAAGATCTTCAAAGTGGTTAAGACATTTTTTAGATGTTCCTCATCATATTCAAGAAAAATAAGGAGTTCATCTGCAAATTGAAAGTTTGCTTTAATGATATCCCTTGATTTTTTTATTATCAGCCAATTTGACTAACATGGCAACTAAAGATGGAAAGTGAATAAACCTACCATTTCAAAGTCCGATTCATTTAAACAAATGATAAAAACTCTATATTAGGATTCGGTCCGCTTATTTTCAAAAGTAATTTAATCAGACTTTTAACTTATTTAACCTGAGTGACTATCGAACGTGAGGTCGAAAAAATTACAGAACAGAAAAATCACCTTCCCCATTTTAATAATGTTAAATAAGACAAACAGATAATTTTGCAAACACAGAAGTCCTTGTCACATGTTTTATATCCTAACCCACCTTCAGTAATAATCTTATGGTTAATTCTGCACTTGCTTCACTTTTACAAAATTCTTGTTCATCATTTGATTATCATATATCTGTTATATTCATGTTTGAAATTTCAACTTTTGAATCGAAATTTCACTGACGATCATACCAACTTAGCCACCATACCAGAACGTTTAGCCAGATTTGATGATTTTCCAAAGCAGATATGGCATTGTAAATGAAATACACACAAAAACAAATAACTATCTTCGATAGAGAAGTAATTTATTTGACAATATCCGGAGTAAACGAGGTATACAATCTTCCATGCAACATTCTATGGTGGCTGTCTTCTGCAATATAATAAAGGCAAATTTCTACGTAGTATCGGCAATGGCATACAATTTCAAGCAAGGCATTCAGAATTGTTACAAGTAAGCATAATAATATGGAGTAACAACAATATCGTTCAACTGCCAAACAGTTAACTGTGCACAATTGAAAAGATGCACACACATTATATATCTACGTACCAATGCCGCCATGAGTAGGGAATAATTTCATTTGCGAACGTCTATGTTATCCTCTGGAAATTGTCCTCTTTCTCTTTCTCGTCAGTACCGTTTTTTCTTTGTTACTATATAAATAACTTTCTTGAAAAAAGTTTAGCAGTTCTCATATGGGTAGCAATGAAGAACAACTAGTCTGTAATATATATGTATGTCAATTTCTCGATATCACGAAAAACGACGTGTAAGTAATGCAGAAGGTAACGATATTACACGTATGTAATATGTCATATGTTGAGACAGTTGGTACTTATTCAAGAGCCGAACAAGATCACAGATAAAGGAAAACAGATGGGTTCACAACACTCATGCCAATTAAACTATACATCTACGCAGGAAGAACCACACAAGCATGATTTAACAGCAAACAGCAGAAGAACCGACCATGTGATAAAGAGAACATGATAACTAAAACTGCGTGACCTAAACAAGAAAACATGGATAATAAACCAGACCAACATCAGGTATGGGTGGTTACAGTGCTCAAGCAGCAATAATGTGGACGCCTATGGCGATGAGGAAGACGGTGATAAGGCCGAAGTAGATGAGCGTGTGGACAAGTACTGAGACGAGGCTCGTTTGGAGGTTGCCGAACTCGACAAGCCTGGTCTTGCCGGGCAACTGGAAGAGAAGCCCCGGAGAGAGCAACATGAACAGCAGCACTGCTATCACCACCGGTCCCCAATCCGCCATCTCTATCTGTCTCTCTTTACTCCACACCTCCTGATATCTCCTCCCTGCAGACAATGCACTCGTAGTATTGTTGGTAATGTGGCAAATGCAATTTGATGAGCTTCGCGCTTCAGGGCGTCTGGGGGAAATATATATATACTATCAAGCATATTATGAGCAGTTACCTTTTGCGGTTGGGAACGTGGGAATGTGGGGAATGTTTGAAGTTGCAGTTGAAATTTTGAATAATTGGAACCGACAGATTTGTGCTTTCTTTTCATTGGAACTCCACATTTTGTTGGTATTTCACATCAAGCTAAATTCGGAGGCCACTTAGTTTTCACCCGAGTTGTTTTAAAATCAATCCTACTCAGGCAGTTTGGTCAGACTTGATCGATTCTTTTTTTTTATATAGAAAGATCAGTTTCATTCGTTTGAGATTAAAATTTTCTGGTTAATTTTCTCATAAGTGGAGCAAAAAATTGAACACGTAGTGCTGGATATGGCCTTTTTCCAGGCCCTAATACCCAGCTGCCAGTAGATGATGCTTCATCTTTATGGTCAATCTCCACCTCCGGTGTCAAGCCTTCAAAACTCGATGTCCTTCCACTGTCCCTCTATTAGGTTGCACTACGCATATGTATATATGTGTTATATGTTTTTAAATACGAATACACGTTACAGCAATGTCCAAATACAGGTATGTAAATGTTGAAATAGCCTAATTTCGATGTATTTACACGTCGAAAATTAACGTCAATTCACACGCATTGAAATTAAGTTTACTTGGCAAATAACGTGTTATGCTGATTTTGCCTGCCTGGCTGACCATGTAAGGCGGCATGTAAACGTCAAAAAAATTCCATATGACAACTTTTGATTTTTAAACGTCAAGTATGATACCAGATTGAAAATTTTCGATATTCCAAATAGGACCCACTAATGCTTGCTTCAGAAAGGTCATGAGGGACTAATTCATAAATAAAACTAACTTTCAAACATAAACGATAATATCAGAAAAAAATAATGCAAGATGATAGTCCATTGTTGTGCACTATGCTAAAATAGTCATGTGTTGTAGTATGGGCGAAAATCAAACTAAATAGAACCACACTAAAATGTCTCTAAGAAGAGCTGTGACTTACGTTTTACCTAGGTAAGTTCAGAATCGAACTCATGGATATGACTATTAAGCTATTTAATTTCGATAAAAATATCTAATTTATCTAATATAATATTTTTATGATCAAGATGAATGCAATGCATGCATTTATAGTAATTTTTACACAAGTCCTGATGCTACAAAAATGTATGCAATTAAATGATGACTTAATGCACACACAATCACAAGCAAGCTAGTCGATTAATGTTTTAATCTCAAGCTCAAAATCAAATAAAAGTGGTCTCAAATTAAATTCCAGGTCATACTCCAATTTCACTGTTAAGTTCAATGCACATAAAATCTCAAGTCCTAAGTTGGTCAATCCACAAATAACACCTAATCTGGAAACTTGTGATCCTCAATCAGAATTTTGATTTTCTAATTAAATAATATATAAATCAGGGATTTTGAGGCCTATTTAATTGTGAGTTATGGACTTAGGTATTAATTATGACGTCTAAAGCAAGAATTAACAATTAATGATCTTCTCGGAATAAGAAATAACCGTAGAAACATCATATCAGAGAGTATAACATGCCATCAGAAAGATAATAAATAGAGCTTTAAAATAAAACTAATTTCATTTAATTTGGAGTTTTCGAGATATTCACAATATAGTCCGGGGATCTTTTACAACAAAAACATAATTAAAATGAATTAAAAACAAATTAAAAAGTGCGAACATGGGCTTCTGCAAATAAAATAAATCACAAGAGCTTCTTTGTAGTTTACTAGGCGCAGGGGTACATGTTTTGTTCTTGATTTGCAGAGGGACATGAGTGTAATTATTCCCAGGTTGCAACGTATTATACGTGTGGATGGGTTGAAGGGTGATGTGGGAGGAACTGGAGGGCAACCACTGGAATTTGATCATCCACGTGCAGGGGCCACGTGAGAGGAGCTAGCTTGGAGCAAGGCACGATCAGGGGGTTGGATTCTCGGTCTACATGGCTTAGTGCAAGGGCTTAAGCGAGCCTTGATGTACCCCAAGCCTGGTAGTCTGGTGAAAAGGCTCAGGAGGAGATCCAAACAGTCAGATCGAGGAGATCTAACAATCAGGATCGCAACAAGGGCATGTGGTGGAGATCTTCTATAGGGCAATCGGTGAGTGTGGATGACAGTGACGTCTCCTTCTATGGACTGTCGGATCAAGCTGAGGACAAATCCAATGGCATCCGGTATTCTGGCCTCCTCCGCATGCGGCTGAAAGAGAGCATATCTCTGATGAGCTCCTAGAAGCTCCTCCGATGCTATACTACTCGGCTGAGGCTCTTAGAGGTTCGATGAGGTCTTAGCTAAAGTCTGGGATGTATGATGAAGATGAGGTTGTGGCTGGACTGACGTGACAGTTCTAGTTTGTCGAAGGTGGAGCATGAGATTGGAAGGATCATGTAGCACCCAACCAATGAAGGTGTGGGATACATGCAGTGGTTAGAAGCACAAAGGGGGACGAGAGGGATGGAGTGAAGATCCCGTGATGCACAAAGATGGTGGAGAACCTAGTGATCTTTGTTAGTGACTTAGATTTTTCTAATGAACTTAGTTGCATGTTTGTTATGTAGCTTGATTAACCTTTCAGGTAAAAGCTTTATGATGATAAGTGTAGAAAAGCTATGAAATGGAGTCAAAGCATGAAGTGACTTTGAATTACTTAGCTTGAAGGTTCTTGATACGCCCTACCTCGTGGGGAGAGCGTCAGACCTAACTCCTTAGGATCCAGATACTCAGTAATATCTAAATTCATACGTTGTGATTAACATTCAAAATGTAAAACAAGAAAAGTAAGTAATAAAATGCTCCAAAAATATTTATATAATCATGTTTATCAAAATATTTACAAATTTTCAATAGATTCCAGAATATATTTTTACATGATTAATAACTTGTACTACATGAGCTATAAAAGTATAACAACTAGTGCAACTCTACAAGTGAAATTGTACCTTGAGTCTGGTACAAACTGCAGAAGCTCAAATCACTACTGCTACTCAACAACCTGCAAACATGGATGGGTTTGCAAAAAAGTAGCCTGAGCAGAAAGCTCTGTGCAACTAAAACATGCTAACAATAACTACACTAACATAAATGTAAAAGAGTAAAGAGAGGGATGTATGTGTTCCATTAATATCATTATACTTGTTCACTATCCCAAATCATCTGTAAAGATTATTGTTGTAAGTTCCATGCATTTTACTACTTGCGCTCTAAAGTAATTGTATTATCATACATATATGAGCTCATTAGTTACACATTTAGCTACATGATAAGTTGGGTTAATCAAACATGTATCTACACACTATGATAATATTCAAAGCATTCTTCCTCATTTAATTGTTGAGTTAAAAAATCATAATGATATTATCTCAATGGTTATGTATTGTACATTGTAGTAACCAATCAACTTCAACCCATTTCTTCCATGTTACCTGCCACAAAGGAAATATCTAGGAACAAGTACATCATGGCCAAACGGGACTACACGGGATACACCCTTATGAAAAAGCAAGCATGTAGTACTATGTTTAATCGACAGGGTGTGGAACACACTGATAGTACCTGTGGAACTTGATTAATCTAAAAGAGACATCATAAAGTGGATGTGTGGCCTCACAAGGCGGGACCACATTCATTGAGGCGATCAACGTGAAGCCTAATGATTAAATCAACAATTAACCCACATTAGAGGAATCAAGCAATGAAATATAAAGCGTGTCAAATTTACTATAAACCCTACAAATAAATGTGTATAGTGGACACGTAGAGTCAGGTGTCGAACACATGGAGCTACGGGAGATCAGAAATAGTTATTGTATACAAGGAAGAAACAACAATTATTTTTTGTACTTTTTGGATTTTTTTATTTTTTGTGGGTTTTTAATTTTATTTAATTTTTATGGATTTCTAATTTATATATTTTTAAATTTTAATTTTTTTTTACATTTTTCTGATTTTTTATTCCTTTTTCTTTTTCTTTTTCAAATAGATAATAAGTACTTACATATATCATTATATATAATAAGTATAATATAGGGTATTTATATATATTATATATAATGAATGTAGAAAAAATAAGAAAATATAAATAGGAACATTCTTTTTTATATTTTAAAGATTTTTTTAAAAAAATATATAATTAAGGTATTATAATAAATAATAATAGTATTAAATAATAATACTTATATAAAGGTATCTAATATAATATGGGATATTCTATTTATAAATATATTTATATAAAGTGAAAATTTACAAAGTAAAATTTTTTTATGTTTTTTTTTAAATTTTCTTCTATTTTTGGTAATTTTATAGAGATTTTTTTCTAATTTTTATATATTTTAAAGTTTAAAATACTCCGAATCAAGGTGTTAATGAATAGACCAAAAGTTTTAAGGCTTTAAAAATAAATAAATAGTAAAAAATTCCTTAAAACTATTTTTAATATATAGTAATATGTATATATATAAAAATATAAAATAAAAAAATTATTTTTGTATTTTGAAAATATTTTCTAATTTTTTAGGGTTAGAGGGGTTTTCAATTTTTAGGGTTTTCTTTTGCTATTTTTTGTTATTTTTAGTCTATACCTATGTTATATAGTAATATACTATATATAATTGTATTGGGATTTTTATGGGTGTTTTTATAATTTTTTTATTTTTATCTCTAAATAGGGAATAAATAGCACCATAATGATTTTTAATAAATTGAAAATGCAATGAAAGAAATAAAAACTGCAATGTGAATAAGCATCATTCAAGGCATATTTAATAATTTTTGTACAATTTTTGGAGCAAGGTAGCTATTTAATCAAAAAGTAATGCATGAAAATAATTATACAGGCCTAACAAGGGTATATTTGCAATTAAAAATAAAGTCAAGGGGTTACATGCAAAATATCCCAAGTTTTGAAATTAATATACAAATTTTAATATTAAATATTAAATAAACAAAAAGGAGGGGACATGATGCAAAGAGCAAACTCACGCGAGGCGCCACGTGAGTCAACGTGGCATTGGACCTAGATGCAATATAAAGGAAACTTGTGGGCCTAGTGATGAATGCCCATTCAACACTCTTTATTCTTTTATTTTAGCTACAAAACCTATGCAAAACACGTGTAGATATTTGTAAATAGCAATAATTATCATCTTGCATGCATTGTATAAATATGCAGAATTAGCATGTTTTTGTGCATAAATAAAAGAATAAATAAATAAAAGAAAAAAGGGAGATATTTAGAATAAATATTGAGCGACCTAATCCCAAGGGAGGGCTCAGCATGGGCCTGACTGCAAAAGAATCCAAGTAGAGAGAGATAGGGAAGCTCATATGGTTGTACAAACACCTGTATATAAATAAAAATTATTTTCCTCTTATTCAAAATAAAAATGGGTGTTTATTTATTTGTACATATTTGTAAATATAAAATTAAAATAAAAATGGAAAAATGACAGAAAAAAAAGAAATAAAATTCCTTCATCATTGTACATAGACCATGTGTATAGAAATAACTTATCTATTTATTTCTCCTTGTAAATAATTAATAAAAATCTAATAAAAATAGGTACATATTCCATATTCCATAATGTAAATAAATAAAATAAAAATCATAAAAATAAAAATAAAATAAAAAGAAACAAAATAAAAATCAAAATCCACCTTGTGTATATACCATGTACATATGTATATAAAAGTATTTATTAAACCCTTGTAAATAAATAATAAAAATGAAATAAAAATACCCTTTTATTCCACATTTTATTCTCTAAATAAATAAAATATAAAATTGGAATAAATGTATAAAAATAAATAATTAAAAAATCAAAAATCAAAAATACATATGTATATACATGTATATAATAATAATATTTTGTAAATACCTAATTTATATTTCAAAAAAATAAATAAAAATCACAAAAAAATTTAAAAATAAATAAACATTTTTCAAGTTTTAAGTTTTTTGAAAATAGGCCATTTTTCTTTTAAAATGAATTTCCAAATCTTTATTGCTTGGCGGCCTGTGATTGGTCCACGGGGGATTGTTGACCCCCGGTCAACTTCCCCCCTGGACCAGTCAACCCGGATCTGTACGCCCGACCCAACTTCTCACAATTATCCTAGCATGATCCGAGCTCCATTCACCTAAACCCCGGGTCCTAATCGTACTTCCTACATCCGAGATCCACGCCCGGGGATCTATCTAGGGATCCGAGCTCCGACCACCTCGCCCGACCCCATTCTTCTCGG
Source organism: Ottelia alismoides (assembly GCA_037367405.1). NCBI lineage: Eukaryota > Viridiplantae > Streptophyta > Magnoliopsida > Alismatales > Hydrocharitaceae > Ottelia > Ottelia alismoides. The sequence goes on along the minus strand of JAZKJV010007377.1, from coordinate 461,205 downwards.
ACCCCTAGCCATATTTAGCTGAACCTCGGCCGCACTTTTCACTCCATCTTTGGCGTTTCTCCTTCGTCCCAGGACCTCCACCCTAATCCCTAGAGTGACAGCTATCGATTGGCGTGTCGAAGGGAGGACAGGAAGCCCTCTGCCACTAATCCGGCGACGTCTGCCGTCGTGCGCCGCCGCGAGGTGCGCTTAGCCTCGGAACTCGACGTTTCCTCGAGGCTAGGACCCCCAGAGCTCCACGAGCTCATCCCCAGTCGACTGCATCCGTCAGGTAGACCCGAATCCTTCTGGTTTTCCTTAATTTTTGATTACGCCCAATTCGCTCCGTCGTCATCTCCCATCGATTCCGTCCACTCCGATCATCCATTCCATCATCCGACCCGACCAACATCTTCGCTAGACTCCTACCCACCTTCTGCACCCACTCACTCCCCTTGGTTCATCCCGGAACCAAGGCTCGACCTTCATCACCGTCGCCTCGTCGGAGGTCGTCCATCTCGACTCGCCAGCCACCCATTCCACCTCTAACCGGGTCGAGGAAGTTTGCCCTCGACCCAGGAAGCTCCCTAGGTTGTTTTGCAGGTCAATGCGACCCATCTGAGGGTCGTCTCGTTCGAGCCCGAGAACTTCGAGCTTCCGACGTCGTCGGGCCACTCCGGTGGTCTCCGGTCTCATCGGAGGTGTCCTTCGGCTGCAGAGTATCGAGATGAATCTTTTCCATATCCCAGCAGCACTGGAGGAGGCCCAGCGCGCCCGCGGTGCTCTGGCGAAGTTCGTCGAAGCTTTGTTCTTCCAGGACCCTCCTCTGTCGTCCGATCAGCCCCTTCAGCTCCAGATTCGATCCGATCCATCTATTTGAGGAGCCCCGCGACCGTCAGATCTTTCGGAGGCTTGATCCGGACCGCACGTTTATACGAAGAGGTGCCCGATATTCACCACCGTTCGATCTACACGTGGCGCGATCATCACCGTCCATGCAGGCGAAGGGTTAGCCGCATAGCAGCCACCGTCAGATCCTCCACGTGGCAGGCCTTCAGCCGTCAGATCCGAGCCAGAGTTCTTCAAAGAGGCGCAGCGCCCCTCAGCCGTCCGATCTCATACGTGGCACGCCTCCAGCCGAAGATCTCAATAAGGGGTAAATTTCTATTAGGCCCTTCTTTCTTTTGTTTTTATTAGTTAGTCCTGTAAATATAAGATATAGTTGTTTTTATTTTGGTTAAATTGCACTCTGGACTTGGATGTTTATCATATTTGCATATTAGTCCTTGTGTGTGTGAACCACGTGCATCGACACGTGAGGGTCTGGACTTTTTGCACTTTCTGTCCTGTAGTTCTTGGATGTTAATGTTAGCATTTTTATAAATAGAATTTACAGTTATACCCCTTTGTGTCTGAATCACGTGTTTTGCACGTGCACGTTGGGCTTTTTGCATGTTTGGCCCCTAAGCTTTTTACATGTGTTACGCTTTGGCCACTGGAAATATTTTTTTCTTGTGTTTAGGTCCCTATGCATTGTGTGCTTTTCTTTTATTTAAATAAAATATCAAAATAAGTCCAAATCACGTGAGAAATTGGACACGTGGCTCATGTCACTGTGTAATATTTTCACCAAAAATTTGGTACATTTTTTAGGCTTTTTCATTTTTTTAAAAAATTCAAAAATTGTTGTTTTTCCTTCTGTCCAGTTTAGAAAATCGTAAAAAATATAAAAACTATTTTAAAAATTCTAAAAAAATTAGTATTTGTTAGTTTTGGTGTATTTGATTTCCAATGCATTTTTTGTTATTTTTTGATATATAAAAACCCTAAAAAATTAAAAACCATTAAAATTTTATAAAAATCCAAAAAATTATAGAAAATCCAAAAAATCACAAATTCTTTTGTTGAATTTTCTTTGTTGTTTGTAGTTTTCATAAAAAATACCTCCAGGCTTTTACAGGTCAATTTGATATTTTAAATTGATCTTCCAAGCCTGGTTGGACAGTAGCTCACTGTTTCTGCCCTCTTTGATTTTTTGAAAATTACATAAAATTCATAAAAATCTCAAAAATTCGCCAAAAACAGTAAAAAACCTATAAAACATAAAAATATTTTTGTTTGAATTTTTGGAGCTTTTTAGAGTGTTTAAATAAATTGTTGATTGTGCTTGATTTTATCTTTTTCCTATTTTCCTTTATTATTAAAAATCCAAAAAAATATAAAACTAATTAAAAACCGCCAAAAATATTTGTTTTTATTTTATTTTGTTTTCTTACTACTTCGTAGGCCGCGAGGCCAACTCGTGCTCCCTGAGACTGACCCTGGGTGTTATACCAGGTTAATCACATAGCAGGACCGCCATTTTGGTTTTCATTGATTTTTGTTTTTTTTTTCGATTGGTGGTCTGATTTTATTTTCTTGATTGAGCTCTGAGCCCCGAGTGACTGAGGTCGCAACGACCTTAGTGATATATTTACCTTAGTCTATCGGGCGGCTCATTAGAATGGCGCCGTTGCCGGGGAGCACGGCTTAGTAGTCAATTTTTATTTTCATTTTATTTTCTTTGGATTTGCGTGGCTCTCTGTGGCTTTTTCTTCGTCAGCGGCTTTTCACGGCTTTTTGATTGTCTTTTATTTTTATTTTCTTTTATTTTCTTTTATTTTGTTTTTGGGTTGTTTTGAGTGTTTATTTTTATTTCCCATTTTTGCACATATACCCTATTTTGTTTATTTGCTTTGTTTATCTGATCTGATCACACTCTTCTTGTTTACTTGCGAGGGCCCGAGGACCGAGGCAGCTCCTCTCGAGGAGCCGACACAACCGCGGGAATCGGAGGCGGCTCCCTTCGGCACGGAGCCGCAGGAGAGAGCGAGGAGACAGCAGGAGTGCGGGAGTAGTTTAATCTAGTTTAGTTTATTTTCTGCACATTAGAACTGTTGTAATAATATAGGGACCAGATACCTTGGAACTCAGACTCTCGGGGTCTGTTTCGCCGAGCACCGGTGTGCTCGGGGGATCCCACCGGCTTTTTCGCAGTTTTACGCGTTTTTTGTCGTTTATTTAATGCCTTTGTTTCTCGCGGATTTCAGCTCTAGCATAGGATTTTTGCTTGATTGTGCCGTAATAAATAGGATCCAAACACTTAATAATTCGCCTGTACCTATAGACCGTTAATTGGACCAACAATAAAAATAAATAAAAATACTACTTAGTCACTTGAGGGGTCCTGCGCTGCTAGAGGTCGTATACAGCGCTGGCAGGACCCGTTGTGGCGGGCACCGATCGGCATTCGAGACCGGACACCGACCCCTCCTGTTGACCATTTAGCCATTGTTCTTTCGAGTTGAACTTCTTGTTAGGGTCCGGATTTCCGCTTGCATCATTTAGGTAGCTTTAATTCTGTCTTTCGATTATGTGCGTATCATATTGCATGTAGACTGCTGGAGTCAGGTACGCCTTCTATCTCGTACATGCATCATTGATTTCACGCGCAACAGCTTTTTCGACTCCCCCTCTGACAAGTCCTTGAATACGATGTTTAATTTGTGTTCGTTGTGGTACGTGTACCTAGAGATTCGGTCAGAACCGAGAGGAGATCTCTGTGAAGAGTGTCTCGGCTTAATTTATATCCTGGGCAAGTCCGGGGTCGAACTCAAGGAGGCAAAGGAACAACTTCGATTTTAATTCAAAAACTTAGGTCTAGATATCCAATGCGTTATTTTTTTAGAATTTTTAATGCAAAAAGAATGGTGAAAGGCAAATGCAAGTGAATTACGACACTAAGAAAGCATACAACAAGGCCAAATTAATTTTAATGTCAAAATAATCCAATTCAGCCAAATTATATTTTTCCTATAGTCCTAATCCAGTAGGGAACACAGAACACATTTTTTTGTATTTTTTAGGTTTAAAATGCAACAATGAAAAATGCACACTTTTTATGGCTTTTTTCGTAATTTCTCACACAAAAAGTAAGCAAAAATTATGAAAAATTACTGGAATGAAAACATGATGAAAGAAAGCTACGGTATTCTTTTTGGAATTTTTTGACAAAGTATGAATTTTTTATGGATTTTTTAGTGAAAACAGAGTGGCAATGAGTAATTAATTTCTATTAAATCCACATTATCATATTAATCAGAATTCGAATTATCTCAGAAAGATATTTAGATAAGCAATCCAGGAGAGTTGAAATTTCACAAAAATGATTTATGTAGATTTAATTAAAAATCAAACACTAAATCCACTCTACAAATTATTCCAGGCACAAGACAACTCCATTTTGGATGAAATTTGGACTATAAGTTAATACATAACAAGGTATCATTCCTATTTTTTGTGGAATTTTTAGAGCAACCTTTTGTGAGATATAATTTTAAGAGTCCAGATTAGGTAAAATATCCTATTTTTCAGTTAGACAATTTTAATTAATTACCCACAACTCACAAAAATACAAATAAAGATTCAGAATGTATAAAATTAGTTGCTCAACATAATGGCCTTTTTCATTGACTAAAAAGTTGCAAGATGGATGTCCAAATTAACAGGTGAACACAGGGGTATCCGTGCAAAAATAAAAATTGAAAATAAACAACACAAATATGTACAAGGACATTTTTGTAACTACATAAATGTAATGGGAGAAAACATGCAATTTTACAATAAAAAAATAAAGAGAAAAGGTAGACCTTCTTCTTCCTTTGGAGCACGATGGGAGAACCCAAAAATGGGTGGGGGCGGCGGCGTCGGACGGATGTGCGGCCGGCGGTAGGAGTTGGGGACACGGCGGTGCGCGCTGCGCCAATGCGCGGAGGCGCGCGGCTGGGAGCTCGGAGGAGGCGGGCGGAGTGGCGGTGAGGGGCCACGCGGCGGAGGCGGGGCTCTGGAGGGTTGGCGGCTCTCGCGCAGCCACGGACGTGGGCGTCACGCGGCGGAGCAGAACGGAGGGGGGTCGACGGCGGTGTTGGAGGCCGGCTGCGCCGCCGGCGGTGCTGCGTCTGATGGTGATGCAGGGGGCGGCGGCCGTGGGCTGCTGCTTCCCTGATGTTCGCCGGATTGGCGGAGCAGCTACGCTGGACTCCTGTCATCGCCTCGATCCGATTTGCGAAATCAAAATTGGAGAAGCTACGCGAGCTCGATGGGGAACTCGTGACGCGGAGCGGAGCTCCGCGGATCTCGCCTGAAGGAGGTCGTCGCTTGAGGAAGACGTTTTGCCGCTGTCACCAACGCCACGTTCCAAGCTCTTTCCTTTATTCTATTAGAATGGCGGATGGGGAAAAATGAGGATGTACATATGAATATAAAGAGAAGAAGAATGGGAGTTAGAAAGATGGTGGAGTTGAATGGGAGGTTAAAAAAATGGTGGAATGGAATGGAGGTTAGATGAAGACTTGGTGGTTAATGGAGGAAAATGGAAGTTATTGTAGAGAATGGGAAAAATAAATAAATAAATTATGATATAAAGTATGCTACTTTAAATACAACAAAAATAAAGAGGGAATAAAAAGTGGTGAATTTACAAGTAAATACATACAACATGTACATTTTTTTGTTTGCTTTTCTAATATGTATATTTTTTTATCTTTTTAATAAGAGATATTTACAACGAAAAAATACAATAAAATACAATAATCAAAATACAACACAATCATAATTTTTTTGTATTTTTAGTAATTGAGAAAGATAAAATAAAAAATGACTAAAGAATGAATATATACATAATGTACAATGTACATCTAAGTCCCAAAACCCAAGTTTTGCAAATGAGCTCCGATTTTAATGAAACCACTTCCGTTGGATAGATAATTTTCTAACTTGAACTTTAAAAGTGAGTTTAGTGGATTTGGAGTTCAGATGGAGCAGGAATTTGGCTTGGAAGTTGGACTTTACGGCTTTTTCTCTTTGGGATCTAGGAGCATTTATTTGAGGTGAAATTTGTTTTGTATTTTTGTATTTTTATATACATTTTTATAAACAAGTTAGAAAAAGAATTAGGCAAAAAGGAGTTGAAATGAAATTATTAAAAATACATGAAGTTTTGGGCTATTTACAAGTATAAAACTCCTTTATTTTTGTGGCTTTTTATGTGTAATTTATTTTGTACATTCTAATATACAATAATTAGTGTGTTTTATTTACAAGAGTTATTTTGTTAATTTATTGATTTTATGGACATTTATTTGGGATTTTACTCGGGGATTTTGCTAAGATCAAGATATTGCGATGATGAATCGCGGATTCATCACCCCCCTATACTTAAACTTTGCTAGTCCTCGAGAAAATAAAGAATGAATAAGTTGGGTTAACCCCTGACTGTGCATGTGAATACAAGACTTGATCCGTTCAAGAACTCTCAGTTTTAGAGATCCTAAAATTTTAAGCTGAACCAAGCTCTAGTCAAAAGGTACCCAATTCCCCTAATCATCAGACTCTCTTTGTATACGTATATATAAGGGATATGACTTTAAGTGTGGACTGCAGTTATAAGAGTAGAGTCGTAACGTCACCCAAGGTTCCAGTCTAAGGGACTCTCCTAAGAACCTGATTCTCAACACTAGGGAATAAACCATTTCTTGCATCCAATTCACCGTCTCTTTAGTTGTCAGACTTGAAAGTGTAGATGGCAGGCCAGTTGATGGAGGGTATAGGATTGTGTCATTTCTTCTCTCCCTCTCATTGGAACAAGGATCCTCTCAAGTGCCTTATTACGCAACACATTTTTTTGGTGTTGATCAGTGCGTCCGTCAAGAGAAGTTGGAGCCGTCTGCACTTGTTTTCCTGGGAGTACACCGGGGCGTGCCTTTTTTGAGTACCTATCGTACCTTCTACACCCAGACTTGTAGCACTTACGATGTAGAGCCCTTTTTTGGTGCAAGCCCGACTCCTGTTCCTAATAGCAGTGGTCCAAGTGGACACTTTGAAATGGTTGGGAGCGCTCGCCTTTGGTGGAAGCTCTTTTGATAATTGACTTTGTGGAATAAGAGCTTTTCTTTGACATTTCATTGCTTTGTAGTATTTTTGGCTAGCTCCACTGCTTTTACCAAGAGTTGGCGCACACTGATCAACATTTTTTTATTTTATCACACCCTGGCACATAGGTAAATGTCAAGAGATAGTACAAGAACCATGTTCTCATACTGGCTAAAGATGCTGACACTCAGGTTTCATGAAGCCTTCATTGATTTTATCCCATCCTCGAGCATCATCAAATCAAGTCCAAACTCAAATCCCTCATCCCAGTTTCTTAAGTGAAATTTCAACTCATCTCATCATAACTGCAGTCGTGTATGTGAGGTGCTGATCATATTCTTAAGGTAAAGACTAAGCATGCAATATAGCACACAAATCTTTCAAACTAAGGAAATGTGAATAATTAAGTCAAGGACCCTAATGACTAAGGCTGGTTAACTCAAAATCTCAAAACCTCGTAAACCAAGTGTTCTTGAACATCACTAGTCTTGTGTGAAAGTGAATGATGTCAGGGATTAAACCAACTTATTAGTTAGTTTTTTTTAGTTTTAGGTTTTTTATGATTGCTTTTTTTTAAGTTTAAAAAAAGTTTTTTTTTCAAAAAGTTTTTTTAAGAAAAGTTTTGCTTTTTTTTCAAAAGGTTTTTTTTAAAAGAAAGTAATAAGAAAGGACTTCTTTTTTTTTGAAAAAGTTTTTTAAGCAAATAATGAAAAAAGTTTTTTTAAAAGTTTTTTTAAAGAGTTTTTAAAAAAAGTTTTTTTAAAGGGTTTTTTAAGAGATTTTTTTTTGAATTTTTTTTACCCACCCCATAATTATTGTATAATATATAGAAAAATACATGAAAGTACGAGGTATGGGTAAAGTATATATGTAATATATACAAGCCCCCCTATACGTAGCTTGTGTTATGTCCTCATGGCACTAGGTGACAAAAAGCCATAGCTCGTACTAAGAATAAGTGGGTGAAAAGAATAGAAGTGAACGAAAGAAAAAAAATGTGGATAATATACAACGGGCATCGCCCCCCCTATACTTAGGCTCTGGTCAGCCTAAGTATTGGAAAGAACACAAGAATGGGGGACCGATGAGAATGGGAAAGAATATACAAAAAGAAAATAAAAAGAAGAGAAGGAGCAAATCGGGTCACTCACCCCCCTATACTTAGGATCTAGTCATCCTAAGTATAGCCACAAAATGAAAATGATACGGAACTGGGGCGAGTGATGCGAATCATGAGGGAGGGAGGTGAATAAAGGAAGGAAAACATGTACAAGGAGGAGGGAGAATATACAAGGATCAAGAAGGTTTGTGACGGACCTTCTTGCGGGAGCGATGGGGTGGGTAGTATACACATGTGTCGCTGTCAGAATCGTCCTCCGAAGAATAATAGTGAGGTGTGGGGAACGTCCAACGGGGGTCGACACACGGCTGCTTGCTCAAGTATGGCTTTAGAACAGCCGAACTGAGCTCACTCATATAGATCACCTCATCCGGACCTGATGAGGACTCCTCAGAAAATTCCTTCTCTGAAACATCGAAGGTAACCTTCTTAGTCGGTTTTCTAGAACCTGAAGCATCAAGAGGAAGAGGAGAATGATACGTCTTAAGGAGTTTGGGGGAACACCTCAAGGAATCAACACCCGTCTTCTTCATACCAGATGGCCGACTAGAGGAAGGAGCAACCGATTTATCAAGATTGGTCAATTTGGTCCCAGTTGTCTCCTTTGATGTATGTCCTGGATGTGGTGTGTGTGAGGTTCTGACCAGAGGTTCATCATCAGATGAGTCACCGTATGCATTGTAATACTCCTGCAGGGTCAGCACACGTCTCTGATAAGGCACAGTGTTCTCAGTTGGCTTGATATTGTTGGGTTCTTGTGTCGGATCATCGAAATGATCAAGGCAATCCACAAAGGTCATGTCCGACTCAATGATAGCTTCTGGTCGTGAGTCCTCTCTAGAAGCTGTCGTGGTGGTGGTGCAAGCAGTAGGCGGTGTGTGGTTGTAGGAAGTCTCTAAACCAATGGTCGTCTGGACAGTCGGTATCTCAGGTGTAGCAGAGAGATGGGACTCAACTGTCTCTCGAAGGTCACGACTGTCTGCAACTTTACGGGTTACCTTGGAATATCGTGTGTCCTCAAAGATCGGGTGAGGTCGGAGTGCTCCCAATGCCGAAAAATCGATCTCCCGAGTTTCACAATCTATAGTTGCCTTAGCCAAGGCTAAGAACGGCTTCCCAAGAATGATCGGAGACTGGGTGAACTCTCCTCGGTGCTCAATGTCAATGATCGTGAAGTCCATCTTCAGTAGAGCACCTTGGAAAGTAACGATGACTGAAATGGTTCCTCTCGACCGTTTAATGGTCCGATCTGCCAACTGAATGATCTCTCTTGACTTCTTGGCAGATCCGAGTTTGAGCTTGGCAGACACGGAGGTCGGGAGGATATTAATCGGTAAATCATCATCGATTCTTGCATGGGTGAATGTGGTATCTTTGATTTCACAATCAAATCTAGGTAACCGCTTTACTCTGCGACTCTTGGTTTTTCTCCCTATCATCAAAGATGTGGCCATAGACACTATATGTATCTCAGTCCTTGTTCTCTTATTGCTCGACCTTTTAGGCATCAATTTACTCTTCACAAATCTTTTAAGGTCGGAAAAGTGCTCAATGGCCATTATTAAGGGAAGCTCAAAAATCAACTTTCTATCCAATGCTTCCCGAACCGCAGGATCCAATTTTTTTAGATCTTTTTCTTTTTCAATTTTTATGGTATTTTTGGTAGGTGAAGGAGGACTAGGAGAATGTACAGACTCTGGTTTGGAGGGAAAGTGGTTAGTAGAAGAGGGAGGTAGAAGGGACTCCAGCTGTACATGACAAGTGGTCAATCCGGTGTCTTCCAGGTTTTCAAGATTCAATCCGCGAAATCCATGATCCACATTCCTACCTGGACTCTTGATCGGTCTATAAATGTCATCCTCCAATAAGTTCTCATGACACCTCATGAGAGAAGTCAGCGCAATTGGAGGATACTGCTGAGAACTTGGGATCTTATACTCAACACATCTTGACTCAGGCGTGTAATGTTGGGTTGAGTATGACCCATTTGTATGGCAGATGTTGGTCGGAGCCTCATAAGGTAGAGTCAGTAGACAGGGGGTCTGTAGATCGGTCTCATGAGTCCAATCCCCTGTATATGTCAGCTCTCCGAATGGGTGATATGAAGGTTGGTCAATGTGGTCTCTATCACTCAGGTCAATCAAGTCAGGAAGATCGTACGGTGCAGGCCTCTCCATTCAATTTGTATGGTCGACCATGTTGTACCCTAAGGTTAAGTCGGGATGTGTATATGGCAATTATTGTTCTGTCCCAACTCGAAGTGAAAGTGAGGTATGTTGGGTCAACTGATTATGCCAATCATTGATTTCAGCAATCGCTTGCTCTTCGATTTGTTCCTTGATTTCAGCAAGCAGACGAGAATATGTTGAGTCAATACAGGGTGGTTGTGGGTCATGAGTGTAAGAATGTGGGGTAGGTGAGAAGGACGAAGAAGTACGGAAGTCAGTCGGAGTTCTGACTTCGCGGTCGGGGTATGGGTATGAGGAGGAATGAGAGGGTGGAGATGATCGAAATATGATCGAAGAAGAATGACGTGGATATGATGACCAATATTCTGACATCTTGGAGGGAAATGGGAGAATGAAGCGGATCGAGGAAGAAAGCGTGCAAGTACACCGAATAACACACAAACAAACAAACACAAGAGCAAACCCTGTGTTCACCTACTCAACACAGTGATGGTCGCAAAAGTCCGACTGTTTATCTTTTCAGTTTTAATTAGGTGATAAATCAAGATATAAATCCAATTACGCAAGGCTAAAAAGTAGGTTTTGGGCACTATCCTAGGGATGCGTCCTCACCTCTCAACAATCACAATTAACCAAGCATACAATGAGGGTTTTACTCTCCCAAAACAAGTGTTAGTTTTAATCAGTTTTTTTTAGTCAACTCTGATTAGCAGTCCCGATTTTAAGTTTGGTTATCACTTGATTAGTCCACCAAACAAAGCACGCCTAACGATCAGTCCCGATTTCCTTTTAACCTAAGTTTCAAAAACCAAGGGGAGGGAGTCGAGAAAAGCTGATGCAAAGAATAAAATCAATGATGCATGCCCAGTTCAGAAGACTTACAGTGATCCCCGCGCTCTACATGCGGGATGCAAGGCAGAATTGAAATTTTATACTATATGAATGCAAACGAGAACACCGTTCCTAGACAGGCAGTTCTATTAGCGAGTGATGAACAAGTTAAATTTGACTAATAGCCCAGCGATCTAAGTACGTCTCGTTAAAAGTGATGTGTGGTCCTAAAAATTACGATGGGCACAAACAAGTTTGAATCTAAACTACCGTGTGCCTAATCCTTAAGTTCGCCACTCAAGTCGAGACCCCACCCTCACCGGAGAGTGAAACAGGCTCGACACACCACAAATAATGTCCAAGTTTTTTACACACGCGAGCTCTCAAACAAGAGCCGCTATAAATGAGCAAGCTAAATAATTACAAGAATTTACAAAATTTCTCTCAAAAATAAATAAATTATCCTCGCACTTCAGCAGTCGGCACGCGTCGCGTCCGTCGACCTCCGATGCACTCCAAGTCCACCGGGCCCTCGCAAGAAAAATGAGATTTAGATTAGAGAGATAAACAACAAGATATATACAAAAATATAAAGAGAAATAATTGCAAAAAATGGAATAAATACAAGTGGCTCGGGGGTCAGACTACCCGAGTAAATGGAAAACTAAATCTAAATTTTTTAAACTAATCCCTAAGTCGTTTGCCTCCCCGACAACGGTGCCATCTGACAATTCGCTGAATACGATGTTTAATTTGTGTTCGTTGTGGTACGTGTACCTAGCGATTCGGTCAGAACCGAGAGGAGATCTCCGTGAAGAGTGTCTCGGCTTAATTTATATCCCGGGCACGTCCGGGGTCAAACTCAGGGAGGCAAAAGAACAACTTCGGTTTTAATTCAAAAACTTAGGTCTAGATATCCAATGCGGTATTTTTTTAGAATTTTTTAATGCAAAAAGAATGGTGAAAGGCAAATGCAAGTGAATTACGACACTAAGAAAGCATACAACAAGGCCAAATTAATTTTAATGTCAAAATAATCCAATTCAGCCAAATTATATTTTTCCTATAGTCCTAATCCAGTAGGGAACACAGAACACATTTTTTTGTATTTTTTAGGTTTAAAATGCAACAATGAAAAATGCACACTTTTTATGGCTTTTTTCGTAATTTCTCACACAAAAAGTAAGCAAAAATTATGAAAAATTACTGGAATGAAAACATGATGAAAGAAAGCTACGGTATTCTTTTTGGAATTTTTTGACAAAGTATGAATTTTTTATGGATTTTTTAGTGAAAACAGAGTGGCAATGAGTAATTAATTTCTATTAAATCCACATTATCATATTAATCAGAATTCGAATTATCTCAGAAAGATATTTAGATAAGCAATCCAGGAGAGTTGAAATTTCACAAAAATGATTTATGTAGATTTAATTAAAAATCAAACACTAAATCCACTCTACAAATTATTCCAGGCACAAGACAACTCCATTTTGGATGAAATTTGGACTATAAGTTAATACATAACAAGGTATCATTCCTATTTTTTGTGGAATTTTTAGAGCAACCTTTTGTGAGATATAATTTTAAGAGTCCAGATTAGGTAAAATATCCAATTTTTCAGTTAGACAATTTTAATTAATTACCCACAACTCACAAAAATACAAATAAAGATTCAGAATGTATAAAATTAGTTGCTCAACATAATGGCCTTTTTCATTGACTAAAAATTTGCAAGATGGATGTCCAAATTAACAGGTGAACACAGGGGTATCCGTGCAAAAATAAAAATTGAAAATAAACAACACAAATATGTATAAGGACATTTTTGTAATTACATAAACGTAATGGGAGAAAACATGCAATTTTACAATAAAAAAATAAAGAGAAAGGGTAGACCTTCTTCTTCCTTTGGAGCATGATGGGAGAACCCAAAAATGGGTGGGGGCGGCGGTGTCGGGCGGATGTGCGGCCGGCGGTGGGAGTTGGGGACACGGCGGTGCGCGCTGCGCCGGCGCGCGGAGGCGCGCGGCTGGGAGCTCGGAGGAGGCGGGCGGAGTGGCGGCGAGGGGCCACGCGGCGGAGGCGAGGCTCTGGAGGGTTGGCGGCTCTCGCGCCGCCGCGCAGCCGCGGACGCGGGCGTCACGCGGCAGAGGAGAACGGAGGGGGGTCGACGGCGGTGTTGGAGGTCGGTTGCACCGCCGGCGGTGGAGGAGGGAAGGAGGTGCCGGCGGTGTTGCGCCTGATGGTGATGCAGGGGGCGGCGGCCGTGGGCTGCTGCTTCCCTGATGTTCGCCGGATTGGCGGAGCAGCTACGCTGGACTCCTGTCGTCGCCTCGATCCGATTGGCGAAATCAAAATCAGAGAAGCTACGCGAGCTCGATGGGGAACTCGTGACGCGGAGCGAAGCTCCGTGGATCTCGCCTGAAGGAGGTCGTCGCTTGAGGAAGACGTTTCGCCGCTGTCACCAATGCCACGTTCCAAGCTCTCTCTTTTATTCTATAAGAATGGCGGATGGGGAAAATGAGGATGTACATATGAATATAAAGAGAAGAAGAATGGGAGTTAGAAAGATGGTGGAGTTGAATGGGAGGTTAAAAAAATGGTGGAATGGAATGGAGGTTAGATGAAGACTTGGTGGTTAATGGAGGAAAATGGAAGTTATTGTAGAGAATGGGAAAAAATAAGTAAATAAATAATGATATAAAGTATGCTACTTTAAATACAACAAAAATAAAGAGGGAAAAAATAGTGGTGAATTTACAAGTAAATACATACAACATGTACATTTTTTTGTTTGCTTTTCTAATATGTATATTTTTTTATCTTTTTAATAAGAGATATTTACAACGAAAAAGTACAATAAAATACAATAATCAAAATACAACACAATCATAATTTTTTTGTATTTTTAGTAATTGAGAAGATAAAATAAAAAATGACTAAAGAATGAATATATACATAATGTACAATGTACATCTAGGTCCCAAAACCCAACTTTTGCAAATGAGTTCCGATTTTAATGAAACCACTTCCGCTGGATAGATAATTTTCTAACTTGAACTTTAAAAGTGAGTTTGGTGGATTTGGAGTTCAGACGGAGCGGGAATTTAGCTTGGAAGTTGGACTTTACGGCTTTTTCTCTTTGGGATCTAGGAGCATTTATTTGAGGTGAAATTTGTTTTGTATTTTTGTATTTTTATATACATTTTTATAAATAAGTTAGAAAAAGAATTAGGTAAAAAGGAGTTGAAATGAAATTATTAAAATACATGAAGTTTTGGACTATTTACAAGTATAAAACTCCTTTATTTTTGCGGTTTTTTATGTGTAATTTATTTTGTACATTCTAATATACAATAATTAGTGTGTTTTATTTACAAGAGTTATTTTGTTAATTTATTGATTTTATGGACATTTATTTGGGATTTTACTCGGGGATTTTGCTAAGATCAAGATATTGCGATGATGAATCGCGGATTCATCACCCCCCCTGTTTTTGGACTTAAATAACCAGGAGAATCGAAAAATTCGTTAGGTGATTGTTTTATTTGAAAAATACCTAAAAATCAAAACCATAAATTGGGACTGCTAAATCAACTTGACCCTAAAAGACACTCACCAGAAAATTTTGTCTTGGGGAGAGCAACCCCCTCCTTGTCTGGTTTGCATGTGCGAGAGAGTGACCCGCACCCTAGGATAGAGCAACATCTGGACCCCTTTCAGACTACTGCTTCTGGGCTCGTCATTCTCCAGTGAGGATCGCTCCGGTCTCCGGTAAAGCGGGTCGCGATATCCTTAACAGAGCAAGTTGATCGAGTAGCTGGTAAATGGTCCGCGGTTTGTACTGGCTGGGAAAGATCTAGTTCGAGATCAAGCCAGTCTCTTGGGGGAATCGGATTCCCAACAGGTCACGTAACCGCTCTGCTATCTTGACTTGATCACCTAATAAAAACTGACAAGATAATTGACCGAACTCTTACGATCTTCAGCTCGCGTTGAGTAGGTGAATCTGGGGTTTGTATTGCTCATCATAGTTGTTTCCAGATCCCATCCGCCCGACTCGCCAGATCAAGATGATGGGCAGGAGGTCCCTTAGGCATCCTCTGGCTACACCGCTTTTCAGCACTCCCGCCCATTCATCTAGGTTGGTTCACGAGATCCGAGACCCGCTCTCCGAACCTGAGTTCGATTCTGCCATGTTCCCCCTCGACCACCCTTCTACCAGTCCAGAGATACCAGTGCCAGATGAGAGACCACAGTCAGATGATTTATCGGCACCTGAGTTTGGGTCTTTTGCCTTTGCAGAGACCATGGCCGGCAGCAGCGACGACTGCACCGGAGGTCCCCGAGCCGAGCAGACATTCATCATGGACCAGGGTGCGATCAACTCCGCCCTGATCGCCTCTCTAGAGACAGTACAGCAGCAGCTGAGGGATCAGGGTGCCTTTATGATTAAGATGAGGAGAGAGATGGAGCATATGAGAGCCGACCGTGATCAGCGTGGGCCAGGAGACGAGCCGAGGAGACCCGACGATGCGGCAGCAGCCGCAGCAGCAGCCGCCGCAGCAGCAACAGCACCAGACCAGCCGAGACCGATGTGGGAGTTGCACAACCCTGGGTCGACTTTGACGCATCGTTGGGTCGTACTACTAGCTATCATGGGGGACTTCAAGTTCCCCCTGAACACCTTGCAACTTCTACCCCGGTTCCATGGGCTCGCCACTAAGGAGCCCCATCTCCACCTCCAGGAGTTCCTGATGATATGCAGCACCGTGCACGACAGACTGGTGGACGAGGATACCATCTGTATGATTGCCTTCCCCTTCTCACTGGCCGATAGAGCAGCCACCTGGCTGAAGCATTTGGGGAAGTTCGTGTACAGCTGGGAGCAGCTCCGCACCGAGTACTTGAACAAGTACTATCCACTCGGGCGGACGAACGCAGCGAGGGCCCTGATCAGCAACTTCTCCATTCTCCCCAATGAGAAATTCCACGAGGCATGGGAGAGGTTTAGAGAGCTTACCGACAGATGCCCGTACCACGAGATCTCGAAGCCGAACTTAGTTTAGAGCTTCTTCTGCGAGCTGACACCAGAGCTACAGGGCCTGGTGAATGCTTCATGTGGCGGGTCCTACTTCGCCAAGGACGAGGATCAGGTCTGGGCCATCTACAAGGAGATGGCCGAGAACTATACGGTGATGTCCCAGACCTGACTCTACACTCAGGGACACCCCCAGCCACAGTCCGTGCAGTACCAGAGGATTGCACGGGTCGACGTCGGTCCTTCCACTTCGTCAGCGGCAACCGCACAGGCCGAGTCCACAGCCGCCGACATGGGCATTATCAGCGAGAAGCTGGACCTGATGAAGCTAATCGAGAAGAAGCAGTGCTAGAGCATATCGCAGATGGAGCAGATGGCACAGTTGTTGAGTGA
This sequence comes from Ottelia alismoides, assembly GCA_037367405.1. NCBI lineage: Eukaryota > Viridiplantae > Streptophyta > Magnoliopsida > Alismatales > Hydrocharitaceae > Ottelia > Ottelia alismoides. The sequence goes on along the minus strand of JAZKJV010007377.1, from coordinate 444,680 downwards.
CCTGAAGACACATGTCATGTGTCTCCAGGAGACACGGACGACTTCTCAGCCCTGTCTTCAGGCACGAGAAGATCCGAGCAGCAGTGGCAGTTCGTCCCAGCGCTCCCACCAGGCTAGACAGGTTCACCTTATACAGGTGGAGTCGTACCAGCAGCCGCAGCCACACTACCAGTCACCACCATCTCCAGACACGCAGATGGTGTTCTACCAGCCGGATCAGCCTCTGGCAGTACTCCCGCCACCCCCTTACAAGCCGGAGCCGTTGATGGATGTCAACGGGATTTGGTACGACCGACCCCAGCCAGGTATCCGACGAGACCATCCCGGATTCCGTTGGTCGGTCGGAGGTGCCAGTTCCCAGCAGCAGCCTCCAGTTCAGGGTGGCCAGTACGGCCATCAGCGAGATCAGCAGCAGCAGCAGCAGCCCCCAGTGTACCAGCAGCAGCAGCAATCATCCCAGTTTGGTCCTCGTCCCTATCAGCAGGGACATTCTTGGAGGCGTGAGCAGCCTCAGCAGCAGTATCATCCTCAGCAGTACCCCTCTCACCCGCAGCACCAGCCACAGCAGCAGCCTCACCACCAGCGAGGCCACCCGTCAGGTTCTCATGGGCCATCCTATGAGAACCCCGCCTTAGATGATATAGCCCACCTCTTGACTGACGAGCAGGCTACTTTTAGACGGGAGATGGACGAGTTCCGCCAGGAGATGCGGGAGATCGTGAGAGGGAAGGCCGCCATCCCTGCCCAGATCGAGCCTTACCCGAACAACCTGAAGAGGAAGTCTGAGCAGGTAGATTTCACAGAGCTTGTCACTCTGAATGATTCTTTTGGTGATATGTCTGCCTATCAATTTAATACTGACTTTGTCACACTTAGGAGCGGTAGGATGCCAGCAGGCGGCGCCTCGTCTGAGCGACACCCCCAGGCCACTTCCAGAGCGCCAGGCGAGGAGGAGCGCGGTACTGATGCCGCGAGAGATGGTGACGGTGGTACTGATGCCACCATGGATGTTGATCCCACTGACGGTATTGATGCCGTCGCTTTACCAGATGGAGGAGGTGGTACTGATGCCACCATTGTTGCCGAGCCAGAGCGTGGTGCTGATGTCGCAAGTCGACCTGCCGAGGGTGGTGCTGATGCCACCGTTTTTACTTCTGATAGTCCTGTAGCCTTTCCATCTGTTCATGTATCTCAGGACACTTCTGGCAATAAATGAAAGGGTTTACTTTCTTCTGATCCACCTGTGGTGCTTGATGTATGTGTGGATTCTGCCGGACTTGAGCAGCCTAGACCCTCTCCTAGTCCTTCATCTGAGAAGGACCCTGTGATCCTCTTTCCACGAGCACTTCACATGGGAAAGGGGAAGAAAATCGAAAATCCCAAAAAGAAGCAGTAGGAAGAGTTCAACCAGCAGATGATCGACAGATTTCATATCCAGCTGACTCTCCAGGAGGCCTTGGAGCACATCCCTCTACTCCAGAGATCGCTCAGAGACAGGACCACAGTTAGGAGGAAGAGGAGGAACCACCAGTCTGAGATCCATGTGCAGACCAGGGCCGCGTGTTTCGTGATTCAGAACCGTCTGCCGGCCAAGAGGCCAGATTCAGGAGCCCCTTATGTCAGATGCCATATCCGTGAGCAGAAGTTCAACCGCACTCTATTAGACAGCGGTTCTTCGATCAACCTACTTCCGGCAGCCCTTCTCGACCGCTTCGAGTTGGGCACTCTACGACAGAGCAGGATAGTCCTTCAGTTTGCTGATTGATCTGTCAAGAGGCCGAAGGGGATGCTGAGGGGCGTTGTCGTCACGATTCAGGGCCTGTAATTCCCCGTGGACTTCGTTGTGTTGGACATGGAGATCCCTGAGTCTGTGACTGATAACGGGCATTCTGCGAGGATCAAAATGTAGTGTCACTGAAGCGACCGCTTACAAAACACCAGTTGATCAGCAATTAACCCGCATTAAAGAATAAATCAATTAAGTCCCAAAACCGTGAATTAACATTTAACTCTACCACAATATGCATAGTGTATAAGCATGTAGAGGTCAAACCACAGAGAGCAATAAAATTGGGTAGCCCACCTTGTTCAAATACATCAGGGTCATCCTTGTATGAATCCTAATTATGTGGGTAATTCATTTATTTCTTTATTTCTTTATTTATTTTTGTTTTAATTTTGTATTTTGATTTTTCATTTTCTGATTTTATTTTTTTTATTTTATATATATATTTTTTGTTTTTATAAATAGGATAGGATAAATAGATAATATAAGAAAAAGAGTGAGAACATATTTATAGAAATAAGTAAAAATAGTCAAAAAGTAGGAAATAAAATATTTTTGGTCTTTTTATAATTTTTTATTATTTTTGTGATTTTTGGGTATTTTTCCAAATATTTTTGGCATTTTTAAATGGCAAAATAAAGGAAAACAGTGAATTAATTACTGGCCAAAATTAAAATGGGAATGAAAAATACCAAACAATATCAAAATTTTCCCAAATTAATTTTAAAATAAAGATAATAAAATAGGGAACCTACAGAACTTAAGTTTCTATTTTTTTTGATTTTCTACTATTTTTTAGATTTTTTTGAAGCTTTTAGGTATTTTCTAATTTTTAAGGTTTTGGTTTTGAATTTTTTAGTGATTTATGGACTGACACTAGGATATAATAAAATAGACAATAGGTAATTTTTTTGAGATTTTTCAAGGTGTTTTAATATTTTTTTAGTATTTTCTAAAATAGAAAGTAGCTGAAATACATGTTTTGATTTTTAATAAATATTAAAAAGCAACAAAAATGCAATGCAAAAATATGGTGTGAATGCACAACTAAACAGGAGCTTACATTAATTTTTAAGGAATTTTTGGGGTTTTATAAATGCATGGAATAAATAGACAAAGCATACAAAAATACAAGGCCTGACAGGGGCATTTTTGCAAATAAAATAAATCCCAGGGGGCATGATGAATCTCCATTTCATCACCTTTATTCTATCATTTTGGCCTTAAAAACCCCAGCAAATGCATGAAAATAGCATTAATTTGTACATATTAGCATTCATCATTTATTGTATTAAATGTACACAAAATAAGGTTTTTAATGCCAAAAATATAGAATAAAGAGAAGAAAAGAAAAAGGAATAAAATATTGCAAATATTTTATGACCCTAACCCCGAGACCAAGGCCAGCATGGACTTGGTCGACAAGGAATAAAGTAGGGGGAGATAAGGGCCAATTATACAATAAATATCTCATTTATTAATTCATTCAGTTATGCATTTTTGGCACCTATTTTGTACAATATTATTTATTCATCAAATAAAGAAACTTTGTTCATAAAAGTTGTAGATAATAATATAAATAAAAATACAAAATTAAGTTTGTGTAAAAATCATACACAGTGTACATTGAATACGCAAAATAAAAAGCAAAAATCTCAACTTCACAGACCCATATCTTGCAAATAAAAACTCCAAATCACCCAAACTCACCTTTAATTGTATATAGCATTTCATAAACTATTTTATAAAATTAGTTTCATAATTTTTGGAGTCAACCTGTGGAAGTTAGGTTTTTGGCCTATCTTGTACATACTACCTGATTAAAATATTCATTTTATTCAATATTCATTATTTCTATAAATTCATACTTTTAGAATCTTGTAAATAACGTCTATCATACAGGTACATAATAAAAGTAAAATAAAATCAAAAAGAATTTGTAAAATAAAAATAAGTCTATAAAACACATAGACAAAACACCTATGTTACCTAATGTACATAAATAAAAGGGGATTTTAATTCTTTTATTCTTTATTCATCTATATTTTTTTATGATGTTGTAAATATTATATAAAACTTATTAATACAAATCCAAAATAAAAACAAATAAAATACATTAAATAAATAAAATATATATAATTCATAGGTAAAATACCTGTAAGTATACCTACATATACATATACACATTCCTTTAAAAATGTAAATAAACTCTTAAAAATGAAATAAAAATATATTTATACTCACAAAAAGAAATTATAAATTTATAAAATAAGACAATAAAATAATAAAATTAAATAAATAAATTAAAAATAAAATATACAAAAATACATGTAGATATACATACATATACACATTATTGTAATAAAACCGTAATAAAATAATTCATAAAAATAAATAAAAATCGTATTAAAATACTACATACAATAATAAAGATTTTTTATTTTATACTTGAAAAATAATAAAATCGGTTATTAGCTTAAATAATTCATTCTTTGATACTCCAGCCTATTTTGTCTTATAGCGGCCCCCGTGGACCAACCACAGGCCGGCAAAAGTTGACCTCGGGTCAACTCTTCTGACTCAAGGATGGCCCCTCTGACAAGTCACGAGAGGTCCCTCTTCCTCGATTTTTCGCGCCGATTGTGTTGCTCGAGGGTGATAAGACCCTTTATGAGATTTGTTCCTCGAACATCCACGAATCACGCCGCATCCCATGATTCCTTGTACAGCATCTAGATTCACCAAGATCTGCCGGCCAATAAGGGCGCAAACTTTGCTTATAAATAAACCCTCCGACCTCCTCATCCATTTTGGCCTCCCTTACCGTCGTTTTCCACCGTCTATTCCAGTCCTCTGAGGTTCCTTGTGACAGGAGGGTCCTCCTGGAAGCTTCAGGCAGTTGGAGGAGTCGAAGGAGCGCCCACGGCCGCCGCGTCGCCGGAGGTCCTGCTCCCTGGTCGCACACCAGGTATAAGAGCTGCTTTCTTTCCGTTTTTAGCTTAGTTTTAGTCGTTACTTCGTAGTTTAGCTTTTAGATCAGTCATTAGAGCCTCAGGTGCTCGGTTAGCTTAAGATCGAAGTTCGCCGGAGTTTAGCTCCGGCGAACCTCTCTACTCTGATCAGCACGGTATCTGACCCTTCTCCCCACCTCATCGCCTTCCCCTACGTATTCTCCACGCACCCACGCTCCAAGATCAACCAGAGCTCGCCCAGCTCTGCGAATCGAGGTCCTCCCTCCTCCGCTTCGTCGGACCTCGCCGCCCTCCACCTTTCCCCGTTCGTCTATCCTAAACCCCGGGTCGAGGGAGACCCCCTCGAGCCCCTCTTTCATTTGGTGCAGGACTCAAGCTGAAAGGAGCCCTCTGGGGCTCGATTCAAGTCCCTTCAAGGTTCCAGGACCCCCTTGTCTTCTCCGAGCTCGTCCAGCCGATCCAGGAGGTCTTGGACCTTCTGGAGCATCTCGAACGGTGCGCACCGCTTCGCCGGACGCCTGGAGGGCACAAGCAGCAACATTAAGCGCCTGGAGGCGGAGGAATCACCGATCGAAGCCAGGGAAGTCAGCCGTTCTTCCCTGTTCTTCGCGAGCAGCAGCAGCCGTTGGATCAAGAACGCAGGTCCAGATCGAAGCCCAACCGTCCGATGAAGCCACGCAGCAACCGTCGGATCATCTCAAATGATCTAATCCTAACGCTTCATCGGCGAAGCGTCATCGGGCGAGGAGATGGTGACGCGTGTCAAGTGGCGAACGAAGAACCGTTGGATCGCGCGCACTTAGGGGGTAATTTTCACATATACCCCCGCTCTTTTGTATATTTAATTTTTAATATTGTAAATTAAATAGCACGTTGTAAATAAATTGTATATTTTGCAGAAAGGACCCTAAGTTTATTAGATTTGCATTTAGGTCCTTACGCGCCTCACGTGCAGTCCCACGTGAGGCGCGTGAAAATTGCAAGTATGCCCTGGCGGTTTTTGTATATTGTAGAACAGTTCTAAAAACTAAAATAAATGTTTATTTTAGTATGTATTTTTGCACTGATGCCCCTGGAGTTTATTTTATTTGCAAAAATACCCCTGCCAGGCTGTTTTAATTTCGTATCTTTATCTATTTATTAAAAATACCAAGATGGCTCCTAAAAATCCACAAAAATTAGGATAGATGCTCTATGCCATGCTGGTTCACGCGCGTATTTTATTTTGAATTTTTGGCATTTTTCCTGATTATTAAAAATAGATTAGGAGCCATTTTTGCACTGTTTGATTTAGAAAATACAAAAAAAAAAATAGAAAATGTTTTTGGAAAATTCCCAAAAAAATTGCATATGGTATATTTATTTCTATGTTGAGTCTAGAAAATGAAAAACCCTAAAAATAATAAAAAAAAAAATAAAATAAAAAAAAAAGAGAGACCCACTTCACTCAAGAATGACTGGTATGCACATATAGGCTCATGCATTTCTGTATTGCTCTCTGTGGTTCGACCTCTACATGCTTGTTCCCTATACATTTTATGGTAGAGTAAATAAAGATTGATTCACATTTCCTTTGAGCTTGATTGTTTTATTCTTTGATTGTGGGTCAATTGTTGATCACTCGCCTTTTATTGAGGGTCGCCACGACGACATATTCAGACCCTCGATAAAAAGCGCGTCCATCAAATGGCGCCGTTGCCGGGGAGCAATGAGCATAGCCTACTTTATTTTTGTCATTCTTGTATTCATTTTTGAGTCATGATTGATTATATTCTGTGAGCAGCCATTTTATTGACATTAATCACTATGCTTAATTGATTCAATTCTTGTGATTATCTTTATGTGCTCTATGATTGATTAAGTGAACTATTCTAATACACTCTTTTTGTGACTTTGATGCGAGGGTCCGCCACGCAAGGATGGCTTCTTAGGAGGCCAAGGCAGCCAAGCTTGGAGGAGGACGGTCTTCTCTTCTCATGACCATCAGGAGAGAGTATCAAGGAAGCAAGGAGATGTGAATTAGATAGGCTTAGAACATTTAGGATTATCTCTGTAATTTTTGGTAAGAGAGAGACAATTTTGGTATGTAATAATTAACCGGACTCTACTCTTCACAATGAGGTCCAGTGCCCGGGTGTCTGTTCACCTGGGGGCCTCATCGCTGTTTTCCGCGATTTCTACCGCCTTCTTTCTTTTGTTTTCCGCTGTTTTGTGCTTTTCGCCTTTATTTTACTTTGTTTTGTGTGCTTGGAGCCCCTAGATATAGGTTGCTTGACTCGGTAGCTAGGTCCAAACATTAATAAGAATGCATGTTCCTATAGTCTACTTCGTATGGATCTAGTCAAACTTAAACAGCTAAGTCATTTATCTCTTAACCCACGTGCCGTGAGCGAGCCCCATCAAGCGCTACTCCTAAACTCGAGTGTGTCGAGAAGAGGAGGGGTGAGCCAAGACCGGACCCTTAGGTTAAAAATGAATGACCAAGCTTGTGGTTCTTCACGTTAATAGCAGCTAATGTTTAGGGCGATTTTGACGAATGCACACCGCCATGTAGATAGGTTTAAAAAAATTCTGTTTTGCATACCACATGGAGAGAGCTGGGATGCACTGTAAGTCTTCTAACTCAGCATGCATCATTCGGTTCAATGATGAGATTTCCATCATAGAACCACTTGCATGGCTTTTCCGCTATCTCCCTCTGATTTTGAGCACCTAGGACTTAAACGAAAATCTATCAAAACGTTAGGCGCTGGTATGAAACAGATCCAAAAAAAGTGAAAACCCAAAAATTAAAACTAGGGGACTGCTAAATAAACTTTGACCTTAATTAAAATCCGTAATGGACTATCATTGTACCGGGTTCATAAAGCCCTCATTGTTTTCAGGTACCTTGGAGGGGGACCAAAACCCTACTCCCTTGAGCGAGTGCGACCCCCTAAGGATTAGAGCCAAAAGCCCAGTCTGCAACTGCCTTGTGTATCGCCTGGATTTCCGAAGTAATGGCGCTTCTATCGTACGTAGGCGAGTAGGGCTTGGTCACCAATGGTGACTCTCTGTTGTGAGAGCATCGACCCTGTCCGAAGTATTGAGCATAGGCCACGCCTTCACGGGGGTGTCTGTCTCATCGTCCTGCGTCCGAGTAGGTTCTTGCACGCTCACGGGTGATTCCGTTGCGAGCGAGAACCGAAGTAGCGGTTTCGCCTATCGGCTTCCTCTCTCTATTTCTTTGGCTGAGTAGGGATCCAGGAAGGGTTACGAGGACTCCAAAAAGTACAGACTACAGGTTACACAGGAGGAGGACAAGTACGGGATACCCTTCCGTCAGTACTCTCTCTCCTATAGGGTAGCGTACTAAGGACTTGTTACAAGATATGCCTGAAATAACAACTCTAAAAATGAAAAGATAATAATAGCCGAACCTTTACGGCTTCACATGGCGTGAGTTGGTGAACCCTATTTTGAATTGTGTCTGTCTGGATCTAGATTAAGGTTCAAAGATCAAGTCCCGCGCCTTTGCGCAAAATTTTGTTGTGTCACTCCTCTTTGACCCCCGCTCAGTTGAGCCTTTTTCTACTGTTTTGCACTCCTTTGTAATCCTCGTTGACCATCGTATCATTCATCCAACATCCTACCTTCTCTTGTACTTCGCGAAGGTGATCCATGGATGGTTTCCGTCGGGACCATGCCGACACCCACATCGATTCCATGGACTCAACTTCGCCAATAATTTCGAGGCGATTCCCGAGAACTGATCCGGACCTTGCGGATCGAACTCCAGACTCCTCGTCTTCTACCTTTCTCTTGGCCACCAAATAAACTGGGATCACTTTTGTCCCACTATCACCGTTGTGAATGGGAGTCGATTACAGTCTACATCATTTTTCCATTCACAACACGCTGGGGTTGACTTGAACTCTAGCCTCATCACGACAGCTGAGTATTTATGGCAAGTGATCTGATTCGGGCCGTCTCATTATGCAGATAGAAGACAGTGCGAGCCCTGGAGACTCCTCCAGAGTTCATCTCTTCCGACTCAGACCCTGACATGGCTCCCGGAGGAAAGGGCAAGGGTCAGCAGCCACCCACACCAGAGGGACAGATGCCAGATCAGAACCAAGTCAATGCACAGTTGCTGGCATCCATCCAGGCAATACAGCAGCAGCTGACTGAACAGGCCCTCACTCAGACAGCTTTCCAGGACATGTTGAATGAGGTGATTAACCGAGATGATGGAGGAGGAGGCAGAGGCAGAGGAGGCAGGAGAGGAGAAGGTGAAGGTGGAGGAGGTGGTGATGACCACAATGATGATCTTGAATTACCACCACAGAAACCTACCCTTAAAGAAACATACAACCCGGGAGACAGCCAGATGACCGAATGGATCCTCATTCCACCGGTACACGCTCACTTTGAGCTGAAACCCCAATTCATTGCTCTTCTTCCTGCATTCCATGGAAACACCAGCGAGGAGCCGTACATCCACCTGCAGCAATTCTCCCGCATTTGCCGTACGACTCACTATCCCAATGTCCCTCTGGGCATTGTCAAGATGACGGCTTTCCCCTTCAGCCTACAGGATAAGGCCCTTTATTGGGTCAATCATATGGGAAAAGTTGTGACGACCTGGGAGGAGCTGAAGTCTGCCTTCTTGCACAAGTATTACCCTCTGGGTCGACTCAACCAGATGCGGGCCCGTATCAGTAATTTCTCCCAAGGACCCCATGAGTCGATACATGAAGCATGGGAGAGATTCACTGATCTGCAGGAGAAGTGTCCTCATCATGATATTCCAAAGACCAGCTTGGTTCAGCATTTCTTCGGGGGACTGAACATCGAAAGTCAAAGGCTCGTAGACGCAGCATGTGGGGGCTCACACTTCAATAAGGATGAAGATGTCGTCTGGCAGATCTTTGAAGAAATGGCCGAAGGAGAGGCCGCCCTCTCTTCATCCAAGGCTTATCAGAAGCAACCCCAGATCCTTCAAAAGCAAGTGCACATGGCAGCGTCTAAGGAATCAGAGAGAGATGAGAGCTCCAACCTCAGCATCATCGGGGGCCATCTCTCTAAAGTTGACATCATCGAGAAGCGATCACAGGATCTCGAAAAACTCGCCGTGATCGAGAAGAGGACCCAGAGTTTGGACAAGCTGGATCACATCACCAAGCAGCTAGAACTGCTGGTAGGTACCATCAATTCTGTTCAGTCGGCAGCACCGCTCGAAGCTCCAGCTGAGAGAAAAGACGAGCAACCACCGCTATACCAGCCTCAGCCTAGCCAGCAACCACCGGCGGTTCAGCACGTGTACTACGTGCAGGCACCTGATCAGAGCCAGCCGCAACAGCAGATGGTTGTGTATCAACCAGAGTTTATTTCAGAATCCGATTCAGTGTTCCCACCACCACCCCTGGTCCAGGAAGTTAATGGGGTTTGGACTCATGACGCACAGCCGACCCGTCCTATGGGACAACCACAGGGTCAGCCATTTGCCAACCGGCAATACCACCAACCTCAGGGTGGTCGCTTTGGGCAATCCTCCCAGCAGAACCATCAATACCAGCAGCCTCCCCAGTTTGGACATCAGTGGAGGCAGAACAATCCATACCAGCAGCAGCCGCAATACCGGCACCCACAGCCGTATCACCAGTACGCGGCTGCTCCGCCTCAGCAATACCAGCAGTATCCACCTCCGTCTTATCAGCAACTTCAACTTCCTGCCCCGCCTCAGCATCACCAGCAACAGTCTCAGCACCAGCAGATGCAACAACAGCGTGGTCTGCACGCTGCAACCACCGAGGCACCTCCAGTGAACCCCTCCATGGACTGTCTAGCCCAACTTGTCAAAGGGCTAGCAGAGATGACCAAGCGGCTTGATGACCTGACCGCCACTCGCACTACCATTCCGGCGCAGGTCGAAGCCAACCCCAACAATTTCAAGAAGAAGGAGCAGGTAGAATGTGATGTCCAGTCCGCGTGTGATAATGATATTACTGCTTTTTCTAATGTTGTTACTCTCAGGAGCGGTAGGGCCTTGCCTCCGCCTGCTACCAGATATGGGGTGAATAAAGAAACAGGTGGATCGTCATCTTCCGTATCAGCCGTACCAGCCACAGGGGCGGGTGAGGAGGAAGAAGAAGGAGAAGCCAGTCCAGCCGTCGAGCCATGCCAGCAACAACCTCAGCCGAAAATACAAAAAAATCAGCAAAAACAAAAACACCAAAAAGAAGCCTGTAGCAGAAGTGAAGCCGCGCCAGCCTTGGAGGAGCCGCCAGCAGCAGCTGATCCTGTGCCAGCCGATGGAGCCAATGCTACCCTTTTTGATCGCCCAGCAGCACCAACAGAGTTAGATCCAGCTTGTACGCCTTTTTGTAGTCCGGATGTACAACATTCTGTGGGCGATAATCTTGATGTAAATAAGAACTCTAATTTTCCTGCCAGTAATGTGAATATTCCTTTTCCTCATGCAATACAAAAATCCAAAAAAATTGCAAAACAAAAAAATGCATTGTCCGACCCAGGTGTTGTGGACATCTTGGACAAATTGACTGTTGAGATTCCCTTGCTAAAGGCCGTGGAATACATGCCAGCCGTAAAGAAAGGACTAAAGGAAGTATGTACCACTAAGCGTAATCCATCAAGAAAGAACAGACGCCAGCAAGTTGAGAAACATGTCCTCTCATTAGCCACAGTCGCAGCTATCAGCAATCTCCCCCAGAAGAAACAAGACACCGGAGCACCTCTGATCAGTTGTGTGATTTTTGACCAAGTCTTCGAGCGCACTCTCTTGGATAGTGGTTCTTCCATCAACCTTCTGCCCTCGACCATAATGCAGGAATTTGGGCTGGGACCGCTCAAGCAGACACGCATGATCCTTCAGTTTGCTGACCGATCCGTCAAGCGGCCCCAAGGTCTCTTGGAAGACGTGATAGTTAAAGTGCAGGAAATGAAATTCCCAGCTGACTTTGTAGTCCTTGATATGGACTCACCTGCACCCTTGCTCCAGACCCCTATCATCCTTGGCAGACCATTCCTTCGTACTTCAGGCGTCGTGGTCGATTACGGGTCTGGGAAGATCACTTTCAGCTCGAATTCCCAGCAAATCACGATAAACATGAACAAAGAGCAGAATGCCACAACAGATGAGAGGCAGGTAGCGTCAGAAGCAGACTGCGAATTTATTGCGGAGATCAGAGACTCAGTTTTATCATTGAACGATTCATGGACCCTAGAAATCCTCACTCTCGAGGAGGACTTGGGAAGCGCAGTCAGCATGTGCTCCGATGATTCTTGGCAGATAGATTCTCAGATGCAGGCGCATCTTCTAGAGCAGTCATTCCAGACCGAACATGATCAGCTTAGCGCAGACCCGTTCGGTGCATCACCGGGATCTCAACAGAATATTGAGGATGGCAGCCTCTTCACAGAAGCACTGCCCACCTACAGTATGATGTCAGAGGTGACAGACAAAGTGGACAGATCAACACCAGAACTCAAGCCACTTCCGGCAGGCCTGAAGTATGCTTTCCTTGCGGGTGAAGAGCAAATGTATCCGGTCATTATCAGCAGCAGGCTGAGACCAGATCAGGAATCTCGACTTCTAGAGGTTCTAGAGAAGAACCGTAAGGCACTTGGATGGAACGTATCAGATCTCCGAGGGATAAATCCAGCCTTGTGTTCACACCACATCTATTTAGAAGAAGACGCCAAGCCGTCCCGCGAATTTCAGAGAAGGCTGAACCCTAACCTTCGGGACGTCGTCATGAAAGAAATCACGAAGTGGTGTGACGCAGGCTTCATTTATCCCATCTCCGATTCAAAATGGGTAAGCCCATTGCATATAGTTCCCAAGAAATCAGGGCTTACCGTGGTTACAAATGACAAAGGGGAGGAAATTTCTACTCGGGTACCAACATCCTGGCGGGTTTGTGTTGACTACCGCCGTCTCAATGCAGCAACTAAGAAGGATCACTTTCCCTTGCCATTCATAGATCAAGTGCTGGAAAGATTAGCAGGCAAAGAATTCTTCTGCTTTCTGGATGGGTACTCCGGGTATAACCAAGTGGCGATCGCCCCTGAAGACCAAGAAAAGACCACCTTCACTTGCCCGTTCGGCACCTACGCCTTCAAGAGAATGCCCTTTGGTTTGTGCAATGCACCTGCAACCTTCCAAAGATGCATGTTAGCAGTCTTTGCCGAGATGGTAGGCAGTTTTCTCGAGGTGTTCATGGACGATTTCTCTGTCTATGGTGATAGTTTCGATTCTTGTCTCGAGCATCTAGACAGAGTGCTTCAGAAATGCCGAGAAGTAAATTTAGTACTCTCATGGGAAAAGAGCCACTTTATGGTCACCGAAGGTATTGTGCTGGGTCATGTCGTTTCCAAACGTGGCATGGAAGTCGACCCGGCGAAGGTGGACGTCATTTCAAATCTTCAGCCACCTCAGTCAGTCAAGAATGTGAGGTCATTTCTGGGGCATGTGGGATTCTACAGGCGATTCATCAAGGATTTCAGCCGCATTGCCCGACCTCTGACAGAACTCTTGTGCAAGGAGACGGATTTCATTGTTGATCAGCCAGTTCTCCTTGCTTTCAATCACTTGAAGGAGCTTATCACTCAGGCTCCGATCTTACAGCCGCCCGACTGGACTCTTCCCTTCGAAATAATGACCGATGCGTCCGATTTTGCAGTTGGAGCTGTTCTTGGGCAAAGAAAAGATAAAGCGCCCTACGCCATTCACTATGCCAGCAGAACGTTAGACGAAGCTCAAAGAAATTACACTGTAACAGAGAAAGAACTGCTGGCTGTGGTTTTCGCCTTAGAGAAATTCAGATCCTATTTGTTGGGATCCAAAGTCACCATCTTTACAGACCACTCTGCTATCCGCTACTTACAACAAAAGAAGGATGCCAAGCCAAGGCTGATTCGTTGGATCCTTCTACTCCAGGAATTCGATTTGGAAATCAAGGACAAGCCTGGAACCCAGAACGTGGTAGCAGATCATCTCTCCAGAATAGAGCATCATGAACCTCCCCTGAGCAATGCACCTATCACAGAAACCTTCCCTGACGAAACCATTTTAGCTATGGATTCTCTTCCTTGGTATGCTGAGATTGTCAATTACCTCGTCTCTGGGGTAATACCGTCGGATTGGACGAAGAACCAAAAGAACAAATTTATGTCGACCATCCGTTTCTACCATTGGGAAGATCCTCTTTTATTCAGAGAAGGGGCAGATTGTATTTGGCGCAGGTGCATCCCTCAGACGGAACAATCAAGTGTCCTCGAGCATTGTCACTCGCTCGAATCTGGCGGACACCACTCTGGAGATCGGACGGCAGCCAAAGTACTTCAGTGTGGCCTCTGGTGGCCTACTTTATTCAAGGATGCAACTGAATTTGTTAAACGATGCACTGACTGTCAGCGAATGAAAGGTACACTCACTGCCAAAGATTCAATGCCCCTGAAAATCATTCAGATAGCAGATGTCTTCGATGCATGGGGCATTGACTTCATGGGACCTTTCCCTAACAGTCAAGGATTTCAGCACATCCTTCTCGCCGTCGATTACGTGAGTCGTTGGGTTGAAGCTATCCCTGCTCGAGCCGCCGATAGCAAAACAGTTTGCCAGTTTCTCAAAAAGAACATCATTTCGCGGTTCGGGATACCGAAAATCCTTATCTCAGACGGGGGTAGTCACTTCATCAACAAAGAGGTCAAGAAGTTGACGAAGGAGTACGGCATTGACCACCGGGTTGCCACTCCTTACCATCCTCAGACCAATGGCATGGCAGAATTATCGAACAGAGAAATCAAGACTATCCTGCAGAAACTTGTTAGGCCAAACAGAAAGGACTGGTCTCAACTCTTGGACTCGGTTCTATGGGCATATCGAACCGCCTACAAGTCTCCCTTGGGCATGTCGCCCTATCGTCTTGTATATGGAAAGCCGTGCCATCTGCCCGTGGAGTTAATTCACAAGTCTTTATGGGCAATCAACAGCTGCAATTTGGACTCACACAAAAGTGGTCAGAAGAGGAAAGATGATCTGAACAGACTCTTGGAATTTCTAGACTATGCATACAATAACACCTTGATGTACAAGGAGAAGGTGAAACGCTGGCACGACAGGCACATCAGACGAAAGACCTTCGAAGTTGGGCAGAAAGTGTGGCTATTTGATGCAAAGTTGCGAATATTTCCAGGCAAATTAAAGAGTAAGTGGACAGGGCCATTTCGAGTTTGCGAAGTGCGTGACAATGGAAGCATTGCCATATCCGAATTGTCCTCTAACGCACAGCCATTTGTCATCAACGGCCAACTACTGAAGCCTTACCTCGAACCAGATACATTTTTGGCCGTTGTTGATTCCGTCCAGCTCATGCAACATGATGGTATCTCGACAGCACCTGCGGCATCGAAAGATTCAGACTATGCAATCCAACAAATTCTTCTCTGATTTTCTTCTTTTCTTCTTTTCTTCTTTTCTTCTTCTAGCCTATTCTTTGTATCTAAGAGGTGCCGACCTTGTGGACAGTTTTCTGTACTTAGCACGTACTTTGTCCTAAGTATAGGGAGGTCGTGCACCCCGAGTAGGTCAATTCGTTGATCCTCTCCATTGTCTCCTCTCCTCGTCTATACTCAGGGATATCTTACCCTAAGTATAGGGGGAGGCAACCGGAGAACGATCTGTTTATTCTTACCCTTGATCCTCCCCGCTTTTTGTACAGTCTGCTATACTCAGGATTATTTGATCCTAAGTATAGGGGGGACGGTCAACTTCTCATTCATTCATTCATCCCGTTAATTATTCCTTCATTCTTTAGATCTGTCTATACTCAGTACGAGTTATGTCTTTGCTTTTCCTTTCGATCTATGAGGACATAGCTCAAGCTAAGTATAGGGGGGTCGTATATACTGTGTATATACTATAAGCCATAACTCATACTGAAAAATAAAATATCACCTTGATATAAAATAGAACATAAAAAGTAGCTCTATAGTAATGAAAGATGATTGTGAGTTCCTCAGACTCTTTGTAATTATACTGACTAGTAAGTCAGAAAAGGGTTTTGTGTGAAACGTTTTCCTTTGAAAAATCTTGTGAAAGTTGTTTGAAAATAGCGTGAAAAAGTATGCAACGATTGAAAAATTAGTTTGTGTGTAAAACCTATTTTCTTTGAGTGAAAGCAAAAACTTTGTGAAAATTAGTGTGCAAATGATTGTGAAAATTGATTGTCAAATTGTTTTGAAAAATCTATCTATGTTGTGTAAAATCTTTGCAAAAAGGATTTTCAAATGCGTGTAAATATTGCAAAATTATTTTGGACTATAGTTCTCAAAATTCTTGTGAAACTAATCCTCGAATAAGTCTGAGGAGTCTGCACAAAAATCTCTCATTTGTAAATAAGGAATAAGTTCAAATAAAGCCTATAAAACCCACAACCTTATTGTACAGCAAATACAGTTTTCCTTCTTTTGTATATACTGATTAATAAATCAGATACCTATATAGTATGATTTGAAAAATAGTGTGACCAGTTTTGAAAAATTTGATGTGAAATGATTTCAAACTGTGTGAAAATTGTTTTGATGGCAAAAATTTTTCTTTGTGTGAAAGAAAGGATTTGAAAAACCTGTGTGCAAATGTTTTGGAAAATGTTTGACAAAATTATTGTGAAAAATGTACATATAGTGTGAAAATTCTTTGCAAAAATATTCTTCAAATGTGTGTAAATGATTGCAAAAATTATCGTGTACTACAGTTTGCAAAAATTATTTTCAAAACTAGAACTGAAGAATAAGATCACCATTACAAATACCTGTTAATCAGAAATAAATTACATAAAAATGCCTTCTCAACAACCAAATAAAACCATTCCAGTAACACATGTACAGTCTGTATAAATTCATATATTTTGTAAATAAAGCAGTACGCCCGTGTAAATAATGGTATATACTTTTTGTATGTGTCAAGCTCTTATTTTATTTGCAAAAAAAAAAGTCTTTGTGTAAAAATAATCTTTGATTCTTTTTAAATCCTCTGTGAAAATTTGCATCATTCATTGTGCATAGCATAAGCATACCATGCATATTCTTTTTGAGTGAGCTTGATGATTGAATCAGTCTAATAAAGTCTCAGAGTGGAGCTCGGTTGGACCCTACTGCACCTAACTGCACTGGAACCTTATGGGAACTAGGTCTAAGGTACTTCAGGTCCAGTCAGACTTAATTCTTTGAGAAAGCAGGGCTGGGTTCAAGGCACCTCAGTGGACTAACTAGAACTTTTCGAAACACACGCATGACTCTTGTCGGCCGTGACCTCACTTGGACACCTGCACCTTTCACATAGCTCTCCATGGAAGAGGTGGTGAGGAGGCAGCTTCTTTTAGCTTGGGGTAGCATATGAGGGTAGTACTTCTAGGCGGAACCTCTCTTCTTCTTATAGTGAAGGAAGTGCACCTCAACTTGGTCTAGTGGTGATGAAGGCTAAAGACAGAAGCCGTGGGTTGCAATAAAGCTTCAAAAGAGGGATAGTCTACTGGCTCAAGAGGAAAATTTCTTGTATATGCTGCTCATGTAGATATGTTGTACAGATGCAATGGAAAAAAAAAATGCAAAAAGAACTCCAAAAAGTGGTGGGTCAGATTGAAAATTTAATAATCCCACCGGAGTATGTATATAGTTCAATAAAGCAAAAGCTTATGGTATCCATGTTTCATCTCATGAAGCTTGCAGCGGGAGACTCGGCTACACTGGCTGAGCTTCCAAAAGTCTATACTTCTTCCCCCTCTTCTTGAGCCGGTTGCACTTGAACTTAGAAGGGAATACCCCGCTTCTCGAGGAAAGAGTTGCTAGACCGAGGCATTAGAGTTACCAGGTTGGGGGAGGGTGTTTCTTTGTCACTTCTGAGGTGGAGAGCCACTCTCACTTACACTGTACAAGTCAGCTTCATAGTCATAAGGGTTTGTGTATGGTGTAGGCTAGTTCTGACCAGGCTATTAAGGTGCTTTGAACCGAATTCTGCGATTATCGAAGGCTGTTGTGCTTTAAATTTGGTTCCCGACTAGGTTCCACACACATCCACACCTAAGGACTGACAGGAGCTCCAATCTCAGATTTTGTAGAGACATGCATTGCACTGAAAGCACCCCTATTCACTCTATCTTCTTTTCATTTTCCTTTTTCTTTCCTTTATTCTTCTGGTACTTATTGCATAAGTATTTGCTAGGGACCAACAACGGCAAGTATAGGGGGGTGATGAATCTCCATTTCATCACCTTTATTCTATCATTTTGGCCTTAAAAACCCCAGCAAATGCATGAAAATAGCATTAATTTGTACATATTAGCATTCATCATTTATTGTATTAAATGTACACAAAATAAGGTTTTTAATGCCAAAAATATAGAATAAAGAGAAGAAAAGAAAAAGGAATAAAATATTGCAAATATTTTATGACCCTAACCCCGAGACCAAGGCCAGCATGGACTTGGTCGACAAGGAATAAAGTAGGGGGAGATAAGGGCCAATTATACAATAAATATCTCATTTATTAATTCATTCAGTTATGCATTTTTGGCACCTATTTTGTACAATATTATTTATTCATCAAATAAAGAAACTTTGTTCATAAAAGTTGTAGATAATAATATAAATAAAAATACAAAATTAAGTTTGTGTAAAAATCATACACAGTGTACATTGAATACGCAAAATAAAAAGCAAAAATCTCAACTTCACAGACCCATATCTTGCAAATAAAAACTCCAAATCACCCAAACTCACCTTTAATTGTATATAGCATTTCATAAACTATTTTATAAAATTAGTTTCATAATTTTTGGAGTCAACCTGTGGAAGTTAGGTTTTTGGCCTATCTTGTACATACTACCTGATTAAAATATTCATTTTATTCAATATTCATTATTTCTATAAATTCATACTTTTAGAATCTTGTAAATAACGTCTATCATACAGGTACATAATAAAAGTAAAATAAAATCAAAAAGAATTTGTAAAATAAAAATAAGTCTATAAAACACATAGACAAAACACCTATGTTACCTAATGTACATAAATAAAAGGGGATTTTAATTCTTTTATTCTTTATTCATCTATATTTTTTTATGATGTTGTAAATATTATATAAAACTTATTAATACAAATCCAAAATAAAAACAAATAAAATACATTAAATAAATAAAATATATATAATTCATAGGTAAAATACCTGTAAGTATACCTACATATACATATACACATTCCTTTAAAAATGTAAATAAACTCTTAAAAATGAAATAAAAATATATTTATACTCACAAAAAGAAATTATAAATTTATAAAATAAGACAATAAAATAATAAAATTAAATAAATAAATTAAAAATAAAATATACAAAAATACATGTAGATATACATACATATACACATTATTGTAATAAAACCGTAATAAAATAATTCATAAAAATAAATAAAAATCGTATTAAAATACTACATACAATAATAAAGATTTTTTATTTTATACTTGAAAAATAATAAAATCGGTTATTAGCTTAAATAATTCATTCTTTGATACTCCAGCCTATTTTGTCTTATAGCGGCCCCCGTGGACCAACCACAGGCCGGCAAAAGTTGACCTCGGGTCAACTCTTCTGACTCAAGGATGGCCCCTCTGACAAGTCACGAGAGGTCCCTCTTCCTCGATTTTTCGCGCCGATTGTGTTGCTCGAGGGTGATAAGACCCTTTATGAGATTTGTTCCTCGAACATCCACGAATCACGCCGCATCCCATGATTCCTTGTACAGCATCTAGATTCACCAAGATCTGCCGGCCAATAAGGGCGCAAACTTTGCTTATAAATAAACCCTCCGACCTCCTCATCCATTTTGGCCTCCCTTACCGTCGTTTTCCACCGTCTATTCCAGTCCTCTGAGGTTCCTTGTGACAGGAGGGTCCTCCTGGAAGCTTCAGGCAGTTGGAGGAGTCGAAGGAGCGCCCACGGCCGCCGCGTCGCCGGAGGTCCTGCTCCCTGGTCGCACACCAGGTATAAGAGCTGCTTTCTTTCCGTTTTTAGCTTAGTTTTAGTCGTTACTTCGTAGTTTAGCTTTTAGATCAGTCATTAGAGCCTCAGGTGCTCGGTTAGCTTAAGATCGAAGTTCGCCGGAGTTTAGCTCCGGCGAACCTCTCTACTCTGATCAGCACGGTATCTGACCCTTCTCCCCACCTCATCGCCTTCCCCTACGTATTCTCCACGCACCCACGCTCCAAGATCAACCAGAGCTCGCCCAGCTCTGCGAATCGAGGTCCTCCCTCCTCCGCTTCGTCGGACCTCGCCGCCCTCCACCTTTCCCCGTTCGTCTATCCTAAACCCCGGGTCGAGGGAGACCCCCTCGAGCCCCTCTTTCATTTGGTGCAGGACTCAAGCTGAAAGGAGCCCTCTGGGGCTCGATTCAAGTCCCTTCAAGGTTCCAGGACCCCCTTGTCTTCTCCGAGCTCGTCCAGCCGATCCAGGAGGTCTTGGACCTTCTGGAGCATCTCGAACGGTGCGCACCGCTTCGCCGGACGCCTGGAGGGCACAAGCAGCAACATTAAGCGCCTGGAGGCGGAGGAATCACCGATCGAAGCCAGGGAAGTCAGCCGTTCTTCCCTGTTCTTCGCGAGCAGCAGCAGCCGTTGGATCAAGAACGCAGGTCCAGATCGAAGCCCAACCGTCCGATGAAGCCACGCAGCAACCGTCGGATCATCTCAAATGATCTAATCCTAACGCTTCATCGGCGAAGCGTCATCGGGCGAGGAGATGGTGACGCGTGTCAAGTGGCGAACGAAGAACCGTTGGATCGCGCGCACTTAGGGGGTAATTTTCACATATACCCCCGCTCTTTTGTATATTTAATTTTTAATATTGTAAATTAAATAGCACGTTGTAAATAAATTGTATATTTTGCAGAAAGGACCCTAAGTTTATTAGATTTGCATTTAGGTCCTTACGCGCCTCACGTGCAGTCCCACGTGAGGCGCGTGAAAATTGCAAGTATGCCCTGGCGGTTTTTGTATATTGTAGAACAGTTCTAAAAACTAAAATAAATGTTTATTTTAGTATGTATTTTTGCACTGATGCCCCTGGAGTTTATTTTATTTGCAAAAATACCCCTGCCAGGCTGTTTTAATTTCGTATCTTTATCTATTTATTAAAAATACCAAGATGGCTCCTAAAAATCCACAAAAATTAGGATAGATGCTCTATGCCATGCTGGTTCACGCGCGTATTTTATTTTGAATTTTTGGCATTTTTCCTGATTATTAAAAATAGATTAGGAGCCATTTTTGCACTGTTTGATTTAGAAAATACAAAAAAAATTAGAAAATGTTTTTGGAAAATTCCCAAAAAAATTGCATATGGTATATTTATTTCTATGTTGAGTCTAGAAAATG
Source organism: Ottelia alismoides (assembly GCA_037367405.1). NCBI lineage: Eukaryota > Viridiplantae > Streptophyta > Magnoliopsida > Alismatales > Hydrocharitaceae > Ottelia > Ottelia alismoides. The sequence goes on along the minus strand of JAZKJV010007377.1, from coordinate 423,494 downwards.
AAAAACCCTAAAAATAATAAAAAAAAAAATAAAATAAAATAAAATAAAAGAGAGACCCACTTCACTCAAGAATGACTGGTATGCACATATAGGCTCATGCATTTCTGTATTGCTCTCTGTGGTTCGACCTCTACATGCTTGTTCCCTATACATTTTATGGTAGAGTAAATAAAGATTGATTCACATTTCCTTTGAGCTTGATTGTTTTATTCTTTGATTGTGGGTCAATTGTTGATCACTCGCCTTTTATTGAGGGTCGCCACGACGACATATTCAGACCCTCGATAAAAAGCGCGTCCATCAAATGGCGCCGTTGCCGGGGAGCAATGAGCATAGCCTACTTTATTTTTGTCATTCTTGTATTCATTTTTGAGTCATGATTGATTATATTCTGTGAGCAGCCATTTTATTGACATTAATCACTATGCTTAATTGATTCAATTCTTGTGATTATCTTTATGTGCTCTATGATTGATTAAGTGAACTATTCTAATACACTCTTTTTGTGACTTTGATGCGAGGGTCCGCCACGCAAGGATGGCTTCTTAGGAGGCCAAGGCAGCCAAGCTTGGAGGAGGACGGTCTTCTCTTCTCATGACCATCAGGAGAGAGTATCAAGGAAGCAAGGAGATGTGAATTAGATAGGCTTAGAACATTTAGGATTATCTCTGTAATTTTTGGTAAGAGAGAGACAATTTTGGTATGTAATAATTAACCGGACTCTACTCTTCACAATGAGGTCCAGTGCCCGGGTGTCTGTTCACCTGGGGGCCTCATCGCTGTTTTCCGCGATTTCTACCGCCTTCTTTCTTTTGTTTTCCGCTGTTTTGTGCTTTTCGCCTTTATTTTACTTTGTTTTGTGTGCTTGGAGCCCCTAGATATAGGTTGCTTGACTCGGTAGCTAGGTCCAAACATTAATAAGAATGCATGTTCCTATAGTCTACTTCGTATGGATCTAGTCAAACTTAAACAGCTAAGTCATTTATCTCTTAACCCACGTGCCGTGAGCGAGCCCCATCAAGCGCTACTCCTAAACTCGAGTGTGTCGAGAAGAGGAGGGGTGAGCCAAGACCGGACCCTTAGGTTAAAAATGAATGACCAAGCTTGTGGTTCTTCACGTTAATAGCAGCTAATGTTTAGGGCGATTTTGACGAATGCACACCGCCATGTAGATAGGTTTAAAAAAATTCTGTTTTGCATACCACATGGAGAGAGCTGGGATGCACTGTAAGTCTTCTAACTCAGCATGCATCATTCGGTTCAATGATGAGATTTCCATCATAGAACCACTTGCATGGCTTTTCCGCTATCTCCCTCTGATTTTGAGCACCTAGGACTTAAACGAAAATCTATCAAAACGTTAGGCGCTGGTATGAAACAGATCCAAAAAAAGTGAAAACCCAAAAATTAAAACTAGGGGACTGCTAAATAAACTTTGACCTTAATTAAAATCCGTAATGGACTATCATTGTACCGGGTTCATAAAGCCCTCATTGTTTTCAGGTACCTTGGAGGGGGACCAAAACCCTACTCCCTTGAGCGAGTGCGACCCCCTAAGGATTAGAGCCAAAAGCCCAGTCTGCAACTGCCTTGTGTATCGCCTGGATTTCCGAAGTAATGGCGCTTCTATCGTACGTAGGCGAGTAGGGCTTGGTCACCAATGGTGACTCTCTGTTGTGAGAGCATCGACCCTGTCCGAAGTATTGAGCATAGGCCACGCCTTCACGGGGGTGTCTGTCTCATCGTCCTGCGTCCGAGTAGGTTCTTGCACGCTCACGGGTGATTCCGTTGCGAGCGAGAACCGAAGTAGCGGTTTCGCCTATCGGCTTCCTCTCTCTATTTCTTTGGCTGAGTAGGGATCCAGGAAGGGTTACGAGGACTCCAAAAAGTACAGACTACAGGTTACACAGGAGGAGGACAAGTACGGGATACCCTTCCGTCAGTACTCTCTCTCCTATAGGGTAGCGTACTAAGGACTTGTTACAAGATATGCCTGAAATAACAACTCTAAAAATGAAAAGATAATAATAGCCGAACCTTTACGGCTTCACATGGCGTGAGTTGGTGAACCCTATTTTGAATTGTGTCTGTCTGGATCTAGATTAAGGTTCAAAGATCAAGTCCCGCGCCTTTGCGCAAAATTTTGTTGTGTCACTCCTCTTTGACCCCCGCTCAGTTGAGCCTTTTTCTACTGTTTTGCACTCCTTTGTAATCCTCGTTGACCATCGTATCATTCATCCAACATCCTACCTTCTCTTGTACTTCGCGAAGGTGATCCATGGATGGTTTCCGTCGGGACCATGCCGACACCCACATCGATTCCATGGACTCAACTTCGCCAATAATTTCGAGGCGATTCCCGAGAACTGATCCGGACCTTGCGGATCGAACTCCAGACTCCTCGTCTTCTACCTTTCTCTTGGCCACCAAATAAACTGGGATCACTTTTGTCCCACTATCACCGTTGTGAATGGGAGTCGATTACAGTCTACATCATTTTTCCATTCACAACACGCTGGGGTTGACTTGAACTCTAGCCTCATCACGACAGCTGAGTATTTATGGCAAGTGATCTGATTCGGGCCGTCTCATTATGCAGATAGAAGACAGTGCGAGCCCTGGAGACTCCTCCAGAGTTCATCTCTTCCGACTCAGACCCTGACATGGCTCCCGGAGGAAAGGGCAAGGGTCAGCAGCCACCCACACCAGAGGGACAGATGCCAGATCAGAACCAAGTCAATGCACAGTTGCTGGCATCCATCCAGGCAATACAGCAGCAGCTGACTGAACAGGCCCTCACTCAGACAGCTTTCCAGGACATGTTGAATGAGGTGATTAACCGAGATGATGGAGGAGGAGGCAGAGGCAGAGGAGGCAGGAGAGGAGAAGGTGAAGGTGGAGGAGGTGGTGATGACCACAATGATGATCTTGAATTACCACCACAGAAACCTACCCTTAAAGAAACATACAACCCGGGAGACAGCCAGATGACCGAATGGATCCTCATTCCACCGGTACACGCTCACTTTGAGCTGAAACCCCAATTCATTGCTCTTCTTCCTGCATTCCATGGAAACACCAGCGAGGAGCCGTACATCCACCTGCAGCAATTCTCCCGCATTTGCCGTACGACTCACTATCCCAATGTCCCTCTGGGCATTGTCAAGATGACGGCTTTCCCCTTCAGCCTACAGGATAAGGCCCTTTATTGGGTCAATCATATGGGAAAAGTTGTGACGACCTGGGAGGAGCTGAAGTCTGCCTTCTTGCACAAGTATTACCCTCTGGGTCGACTCAACCAGATGCGGGCCCGTATCAGTAATTTCTCCCAAGGACCCCATGAGTCGATACATGAAGCATGGGAGAGATTCACTGATCTGCAGGAGAACTCGCACTGGGCGAGCTTCGATCCTGAACCATGGGCTCCTCCAAGCTTCCCCCTCGCGTCTGAGATGTTCTGATCGTAGCTGGAGGCGTCCCGCATCTTCCGGTGGTCTTGGCATGGCTCCTGGAGGTCCAAGGAGCCCAGGCGAGGTCGATGAAGGTCGGGACCTCCAGGAGCCTCTTCCTGGATCGAATCGAGTCCAAAGGGCCTCGTTGCTTTGTGTAACCTGCATAGGAAGAACCAGGGGAACGAGGGATATCTCCTCGACCCTGGGTTTTGAAGCTTGGGTACAAGATGGGGTGAGGCGGAGGAGCTCCGATGATAGGCGGAGGTGGAGCTCTGATTCGCAAGGATTGGGGGTCCTTGGTTGAACAAATACAGTCGAAAGATGGAGAAAATGATGGGGAACGAAGTGAGGTGAAAATGGCGATCGGAAACAGTGGGTATCACGGTGAAGAAGTCGCCGGAGCGGAGCCCCGGCGAAGTTCGATTTAACTATTTTACGCTACTCTACTGATCTAGAAGCGAAACTAAGAACGGGAATGAAATGTTCGAACTAAAATCCACCTAAAAAGCAAGAAAGAATAGCTCTTATACCTGGGGGCCTCCAGGGAGCAGGACGGACGCCGGAGCTCCGCTGCGACAAAATTTACCCCTCCCCCGGCCGATTCACGTTACTGAAATGCTCCTCCTCTCACAAGGAACCTCCCAGGAACGGATTCAAGGCTTTTGGGTGGATGGAAATTGGCCAAATTTGTGGAGGAGGTCGAGGGCTCTTATTTATACACATTCTGGGCGTCCTACTTGGCCCGCATATTTCGGCAAGTACAATGATCATTTCCTCGATCCAACAAGCATGTGTGATAGATGGATGGTCCCTCTACAGATCTCGTGAAGGCAGCGAGCGAAAATAAGGGACGAGACGCCCAGGAAAAATGGCGCAAGTTATGGAAAAAGCATGGTTCAGAGGCGCCAGGTCTCGATGGGACAGTTGACCAGAGGTCAACGAGGGTTGGCTCCTCATTGGTTCACGTAGGCCGCTAACGGACAAAATAGGCCCCTTTATTCTGAAATGAATTATTTAGCATAATAAATGATTTTATTACTTTTTTGCTTATAAAAAAATGTTCCTAAAATAATGAAGCATTTATTTATGATTTTTATATTTTTTTTGATGTATTTTATTACGCTTTTATTTTTAAAAGTGAATGTATAAAGGTATTTACAAGTATTTACAATTTTTTATTTTATTTATTTCATTTTATTAATTTATTGAAGTATTTTATTTATTTATAACTTATTTTTATGAGTATAAATATATTTTTGTTTAATTTTTATGAGTTTATTTACATATTTAAATAAATAGGTGTATGTGGTATGTAGGTATTTTAATAGGTATTTTACCTATATTTTATTTTTGTTTAATTTTTACGAGTTTATTTAATGGATTTTATTGGGTTTATTTTTAATTTGTATTTTTAATAAATTATATGTAATATGTACATTATTATAAAAATAAAGATGAATAAAGAATAACATACTGAAATCCCCTTTTATTTTATATATCTATACAACATAGGTATTTTGCCTATGTGTGCATAAGCTTATTTTATTCCACAAATTCTTTTTGAGTTTTATTCTAATTTCAATATGTATGTGTAATATATATATATTATTTACAAGATTCTAAAATTATCAATTTATAGAAATAATAAATAATGAATAGAATGAATATTTTAATCAGTACTATATACAATGAGGGCCAAAAACCTAACTTTCACATATGAAGTCCAAAAATTATGAAACCAATTTTATTAAATAGTTCTTGGAAAGCTATATACAATTAAAGTGATTTTGGGTGATTTTGAGTTTTCATTTGCAAGATATGGGTCTATGAAGTTGAGATTCTGGCTTTTTATTCTGTGTATAAAATGTACATTGTGTATCATTTTTGTACAAACTCATTTTGTAATTTTATTCACATTATTATCTACAACTTTCATGTACAAAGTTTCTCTATTTGATGAATGATTAATTATATACAAAATAGGTGTCAAAATGCATAAATAGATGAATAAATAAATGATGTATTTATTGTACTCGTGGCCCTTATCTCCCCCTACTTTATTCCTTGTCAACCAATTCCATGCTGGCCTTGGTCTCGGGGTTCGGGTCATAAAATATTTGCAATATTTTATTCCTTTTTCTTCTCTTCTCTTTATTCTATATTTTTGGCATTAAAAACCTTATTCTATGTACAATTAGTACAATAAATAATGAATGCTATTATGGATAAATTGATGTTATTTACCTGCATTTACCGAGGTTTTTAAGGCCAAAATGATAGAATAAAGGTGATGAAATGGAGATTCATCAGTGAATGATACCCCCATCATTCTAGGTCGCCCGTTCTTGGCCACAGCCAAGGCAGTGACCGACCATGATAGCGGGAAGGTATACTTTCGCGTCGAGGGCGAGAGTGTACAAATAGAGACGGTTAAGGATATCAGAGCCAGAGAGTCAGATTGCTCAGAGCCGACCATAGACACAGAGCAGATGACAGACGCAGGGCCAGACATCCACAAGGACTGCGATTTTTTGATCACAGATGATGAGGTAGTATGGGCAGATCCAGTCGCACAGGTCATCCTCTCACCTTCAGAGTCTGCTGATGCAGAGACGCCAGTAGAGGAGATCTTGGAGAGCGCATTCCTGGTCCAGGATACCTTTCAGGCAGCAGATTCAGTTCTCGATCGCGAGACAGAGTTGTTTTGTGATGATGAGACAGATCCCTCGGAGTCAGATTTTGAAGCAATGGGGAATCAATTTTTGGGTCTTCGACGAAAGAGGGGGAGGAGACCCAACCTTAATCTCACTATGATAGGCAAGCCTAAGGGTGATCAGGTCGTGCTAGGAGGTGGATGATGATCTAAGGAGTCGATCTGAGCGGATGAGTTTAGGTAACAGGGCTCCGACCAGCTGGTCGGAGAAGAGGGACGTGTAGCGACGAAAATGGGAAGATCGAATCGAAATGGAAGGAAATTGAATACGAATGGTACCTAAAGATACTGGCGGAAGCAAGAACTCCACGTGAACCGGAGGGCGAAGTTCATGGCCTCAACCGAGCTACGGCAGGCTGGGAGGCTTCACGCGGTGGAGCTTCGAGCGTGTCTCGAGCTACGAGCCTTTAGGCATCTCCGAAGGATCCTAAGATGTACTTCAGGTGGCTAGGGAAGAATGGTGGCACGAGGGACGAGCAATGGAGCATTGGAGGCGGAAGGAAGCATTATATAGGGTGCCTCAGGGTCTAGAAGAATCGGCGAATGGAGCAAAACCCTAGGTAGATCCGATCCACCCTACGGATCTGCGAGATTCACGAATCCTAGGAGAGGAATCGGGCGGTGGAATCAAGGCAATCGGAGGTCTGGTGCGATCAAGAAAAATCTGAGAAAAAGCTTCGGCGACGTAATAGAAGACCCGACCCATCTGGAAGGAGGCGTTGACCAAGGTCAACAATCCAACGTGGACCGTAGGAATTTCAAGATTTACAAAACGAAAGAAAATTAAATAGAAATAGTGAATAATTTTAAATTAAAAAGCTTATAAATTAAAATTTGTTTATTATTTTATGATTTATTTTTCTATGATTTTTAATTATTTTTATGAAAATGATAATAAGGTATATACAGTATGTAGTATTATATACATGTATAATATACCTTTGTGTTATTTACAAATATTTTCATTTTATTTTTTTTGCAAAAATTCTTTTTATTTTATATTTTATTTATTTACAAAATAATTTAAGGAATACAAAATGATTTTTTATTTAATTTTTATAAATTAATTATCTCTGTAAAATAAATAGATATTGTATTATATACATGTGTCTTTTGTATAAGGAATTATTTATTTTATTTTTTTATTTTTATGATTTTTTTATTTTATTTTTATATTATTTCTAAGGCTATATACAAGTATGTAAAAAGAATAAGATATATTTATTTTGTCAAAAATAAATAAATAAATATTCCGTGCAAGTCTAGGTAGTATGTACAAATAATGCACCTTTATCTCTCTCTGCTTATTTTCTTTGCGATCAGGTCAAGGATTGACCTTCTCTTAGGGTTTGGGTCGCTCTGTATTTATTCTAAATACATCCTTCTTTTTCTTTTCTCTTTATTCTTTTATTTTTGCAAAATAGATGTTAATTATGAGATATTAACAATGACATGCATAATGCTAAGTTATTATATTTACATGTATTTATAGATGATTTTGCTAACAGAAAGAGCTAAAATAAAAGGATAAAGAATGAGAATCGTAGACTCATCATCCCCCTATACTTTACCTTTACTAGTCCCTTAGCAAACACTTATTTGGAAAATAAGTAAAAAAGAAAAAGGAAAGAAAAATGAGGAATCAAAGCTGATTATTAAACTTGTCTTCATTAAATTGGAGTATGGAGCTCAGTCAGATCTTTAGATTATTAATTTGGCAGAACCTTATTGGGAGATAGGTTTAAGACTCAACAACCTCTAAGTTCCACACTTCTATGGTCAGGACTCCTTAATAACCAGGTCAGAACAAGTCTACATACGCAAACTCTAATGACTATGAATCTCTACTTGTACCGTGTAAGTGATATGTAGCTCCCCACCTTAGAAATGACAAAGAAGCAGCCTCCCTCAACAAGGTAACTCTAATCCCCCAGTCTAGCAACTCTTTCCTCGAGGAGCGGGGTATTCCCTTCTAAGTTCAAGTACTACCAGCTAGAGGAAGGGGGAAAGAAGAAAATGGATCGTGACCAGGGTAGCTACGTATCCCTTGGAGCTTAACCGGTGTAGCTACGTCTCCAGCTGCAAGATTCCATGAGATGAGAAGGTGGAATAGATAAGCTTTGCTTATTCACTATATACACTCCGGCATGCATTCTGTTTTCAATCAGCCATGCCCCTTTTTTGGAGTTTTTCATATTTTGCATATTTTTTATGCATATATATAATATATTTACATGGTGCAGCATGCACATAAGGAGTTTTTGCTCTTAAGCCAGTAGACTATCCATCTTTTGAAGCTTTATTGCAATCCACAGACTCATGTCTTTAGACCTCAATGCCACTAAACCAGGTTGAGACGCACATCCCACCCTAGAGGAAGACGAGAGGTTCCGGCTAACTGTACTACCCTCGTATGCCACCCCAAGCCAAAGAATTCTACCTCCTCACCACCTCATCCGTGTTGAGCTACATGTAAGGTGTGTGTTCAAGTCAAGCCATTGTCTCTGAGAGTCATGCGTACGTTGTTAAGTGTTCTACTTAGGCTCATCAAGATGACATGTGAACATAGCCTAGCGGACTCAAAGAATTAAGTCTCTATGGACCCGAAAAGTCTTAACCCCAAATCATGTAAGGTTCCTCTGAAGTTAAGTGGATTAAGGTCTTAATCAAGCTCCATTTTTCAATTTAATTCCAGACTAGTTTAAATGTCAACCATGATGTAAAAGAATGTACATGCAAATATATACAAAAACTCTTTTGTGAAAAAATTTTCAAGATATGAAAATTTTTGTGGAATTTTTTGAATGCAAGAAAGAAGGAAAAGTTTTGCAAAATATTTTACAAACAAATTTTCGCAAACCTTTATTTTTTAAATTTTTTTCAAAAATTTTGTACTATATACATAATTTTGATATAAAAATATTTACAAAATTTTACAATCAACATCATTTTTACAAAAGTTTGTTTAAAAATAATTTTTACAAAAAGGTTTTTACAAACATTTATGTACAAGAAAAAAATTAATATTTTTGTGATTTTTAGTTTTGTGATTTTTAGCCATATTATTAGCACACACAAAGTATGAGTTATGGCTAAAGTATATATACAATATATACGACACCTCCCTATACTTAGCTCGAACGATGTCCTCAGAGTGATCAAAGAGCGATGAAAGGAAGACATAACTCATGCTGAGTATTGGGACGTGAAAAGAATGTTATATTACAACGACGAATGAAAGAATGTAATGAATAGATGTCGGTGATCCCCCTATACTTAGGATCAAATAATCCTAAGTATAGAACTCTGTACACAAGGGGAAAACCGAGTAGGATGTACAAGTATTACCTCCCCTATACTTAGGGTAAAATATCCCTAAGTATAGGCAGCAAAACAGAGGTAATGAAATCAAATGGATAATCATAGGTCTGATACCCTCCCTATACTTAGGGCAAAGTGTCCCCAAATTATAGCATAATCATAAGATGAAGACGAGGTATCAGAGAAAAAGAATGAATGATAAGGACAATATGGATCTATACAGTTGCGAAGAAGAAGTGATAATTAGGCACGCGATGCAAATGATGTGAGTCAAAGACCATATCTCATGCACAATGAATAGGGAAAACATCAAGATCAGTGGATCGTGATCAAGATATGGCTTCAAGCGCTGACCGTTAACTCGAAAGGTGGAATCAGATGACAACTCAGATATATCAATGCTTTCATTATCATGCACCTTTCTGACCAAGTATGGTCCCTTCTATTTGCTTTGTAACTTTCTTCGGGCAGGGATGGCCTCAACCCAACGACTTACATAATCCACAACAAGCAGAATGTACTCAAATCCCTGACTCTTAGGTAATGGACCCATGAAATCTATGCCCCATGCGTCAAAAACCTCACGGAAGTGAATGGGTAGCATCGGCATCATATCACACTGTCCACAAGTGCCCATCCTCTGACAGTCAGTGCACCTCTCAATGAATTTATCTGAATCCTTGAAGAGGGTAGGCCACCAAAGGCTAGATTGGAGAACTTTCTGTGTTGTCCGACTCCTAGAGTGAAGTCCTCCTACCTCAATATTGTGGCAGTAGGTGAGGACGATGCGGTGTTCCTCCTGAGGAATACACCGACGCCAGATACTATCCTCCCCTTCATGATAAAGGGTGGGATCCTCCCAATGGTACGACTTGGCCTTCGCAAGGAAGGCCTCAAGTCACTGCCTGGACCAACCTTGTGGAACTTTCTTGACAACAAGATAGTTCACAATGTCAGTGTATCACGGAAGCAGGGTGTTAGCAAGAATCACCTCGTCTGGAAAAGTCTATGTGATAGGTATGGTCTGCTCTGAATCCTCAAGATACTATAATCAGGAGAGGTGATCTACCACCACATTCTTGACTCTGGGTTTATCCTTAATCTCTATATCAAACTCCTGGAGTAGAAGGATCCATCTGGTCAATTTGGCTTTGGCATCCTTCTTTGTCATGAGGTATCAGATGGCGGTGTGATCTATATAGATAGTCACTCTAGATCCAAGAATGTACGATCAAAACTTATCCAAAGCAAAGACTGCGGCTAGCATCTCCTTCTCAGTTACGGTGTAGTTCCACTGAGCGGCATCCAAAGTCCGACTAGCATAGTGAATGGCAAACAACAATCCATCCCTCCTCTATCCAAGTAGAACCCCTATGGCAAAATCAAAGTGCCCATCATGATCTCGAATGGGAGAGATCAATCGGGTGGCTGAAGGATAGGATCATGAACAACAAGTCCCTTGAGAGTCTCAAAATGACGCGAGACACTTATCATCTACAATGAACTTGGTGTCTTTCGTCAACAAATCAGTAAGCGGTCGGGCAATACGACTGAAGTCCTGTATGAACCGTTGGTAGAAACCGACATGCCTCAGAAAAGACCACAACTGTCGCAGATTGGACAGTGGATTGAGTTTCTTGATGATATCCACCTTGGCTGGATCAACCTCCATGACCTTGTTGGAGATGATATGGCCAAGGACCGTCCCACGAGTCATCATGAAATGACTCTTCTCCTAATATAAAACAAGGTTAACCTCGATGCAGTGCTAAAATACTTGGTCTAGGTAGTCAAGACAAGCATCGAATCCATCTCTATATACCGAGAAGTCATCCATGAAGACCCCTAAACACTCACCCGCCACGTTCGAGAAGATGGAAAGCACCTATGGAATGTAGTCGGGGCATTACATAAATCTAAGGGCATCCGTCTAAAAACATACGTACTAAACGAACATGTGAACGTCGTTTTCTCCAGGTCTTCGGGCGCTATAGCCACCTAATTGTATCACGAGTACCCGTCAAGAAGCAGTAGTGACTCTTTCCAGCTAGCCTCTCGATAATCTGATCAATGAATGGCAGCATGAAACGATCCTTCTTGGTGGCATGATTCAATTGTATGTAGTCCACATAGACCCTCCAAGAAGTGGGTACTCGAGTAGCTATCTCCTCTCCAAACTCGCTCAAAATTGTGGCGATATCCATCTTCTTGGGTACCACATGCAATGGACTAACCTACTTGGAGTCAGAGATGGGGTAGATAAAATCGACGCTCCACCACTTCGATATTTCTTTCATGACCACATCTCGAAGATTTGGGTTCAGACGTCGCTGGAACTCATGTGAAGGCTTGACATCCTCTTCAATAGATGTGGTGGAAGCACAGGGCCGGACTTATCCCCTGGAGATCAGCTACACTCCATCCTATCGCCTTGCGGTTTCTTTCAAGAACCTCCATCAAACGAAATTCTTTGTCTTCAGTCAAATTCGTTGAGATAATGATTGGGAACATATCTGGCTCACCCACAAGGAATCTGTACTTCATACTCTGCAATAAGGTCTTTAACTCTGGACATGTGGGAGCCGGCAAATCTGATCTCTGAAATGTCAACGTGAAGGATACCAGATCTGTGTGTGAGAACACTCGATGTATCTACGAATCTGATGAAGACGACACTGTTGGTATATCTATCAACTGTCCTGGCTCTCTCTCCGCCCTAGTTGTAGTCTCTGTGGACACAAGACACGGTAAATAATCATCGAACTCCTGCCAATCAAAATCTGTGTCTGTGTTTGAGGGATCTGAATCTGAACCACATGAAACAAAATCTGCCTTGCTATCCTGAATGCGGTCACCAACCTCTAAGGTGTCATGCACCATGAGTGTGCTCTCTGAACTCTCATCAACTGTCATCTGAAACTCTATAGTGTCTGATTGGGTCTGCCCAAACTGCTTCATCATCTGTAATCACAAAGTCGTACTCCTAGTAGGTATCTAGCTCTACATCTATCATCTGCTCTGAGTCGTTCATCTGCTCTGAGAAAGCTGAATATCTGGCTCTGGTCTCCTCGACCGTCTCTATTTGTACACTTTTATCCTCGACGCAGAAGTATACCTTCCCTTTATCATGATCGGACACTGCCTTAGCTGTGTCTAAGAAAGTTCATCCTAAGATGATGGGGGTATCAGTCACAGATTCAGGGATCTCCATGTCCAATACAACAAAGTCCACGGGGAATTTCAGGCGCTGAATTGTGATGACAATGTCCTTAAGTAACCCTTTGGCCTCTTAACATATCTATTAGCAAACTGAAGGACTATCATGCTCTGTCTAAGAGGGACAAACTCGAATCGATCGAGTAAGGCAACTGGGAGGAGGTTAATCGACGAACCACGGTCTAATAGAGTGCAATCGAACAGCTGCTCATGAGTGTGGCATCTAACATACGGAGCTCATGTATCGGGTCTCTTGGCTGGCAACTGATTCTGAATAGCAAAACAGGTGGCACAGGTAAGCACATGGGTCTCTGCATTGTGGTTCCTCTTCTTCCTACGAATGGTGGTCTTCTCTCTCAAGTTCTTCTGGAAGAGGGGGATGTGCTCTAGCACCTCCTGTAGAGTTAGTTGTATCTGGAATCTATCTATCATCTTCTCATTGAAATCTATCTGGTGTCTCTTTTTGGGTTTTTTTTGGGGCCCCTTTCCTAAGTGGAGTGCTTGAGGGAAGGGGATAGGACCCTCTCTAGAGAGATGAGGATCAGGAGTGGGTTCCTTGCATGCAATAGGCTAGAATCTATAAAGTGATCATTATGTAAAGTAGATGGACTCACATGAGATACAGAAACCTTTCCTTTATTCATATTTTTTATTTTTGTTTTTCTATTTTTATGTTTTTCAAAAACTGGCCTTAGGTACACAATTGGTCAACACAACAGAAGGTAACTTGGTGGCATTAGTACCGCCGACAACATCTGAACTCGCAGCATCGGCACCGCGCTTTGGTATGGCATCAGGAATCATGGTGGCTTCAGCACCACCGTCTGCAACTGGAGATACGACGGACTCGGTATTGTCGTATGGATCAATATCCTTTTTGGCATCAGTACCATCGTCATCATCATCCTGATCAGCGACGTCAGCACCGCTTGCCTCCTCGTCTGGCACCTTGGAATCTGCATCATGTCGTCGCTCAGATGAGTCACTGCCAGCTGCATCCTATCGCTCCTAAGTGTCACAAATCAGCATCAAATATAGTGGAATAAGTATCATGCAAAACATCACTAGGAGTGGTGGTCTCTATAAACTGTACCTGCTCAGATTTCCTCTTGAGATTGTTCGGATTGGGTTCGATCTGAGCGGGTATGGTGGCCTTTCCCTTTATTATCTCCCTCATTTCTTTTCGGAACTCGTACATCTCTCGTCGGAATGATGCATGCTGATCAGAGAGTAAGCGGGCGAGGTCATCAAGGGTTGGGTTCTCATATACTGGTGCATGAGAACCGGACGGGTTGCCTCGCTAGAAATGACGTTGAGTCTGTTGCTTCTAGTAGTGAGGAGGAGGCTGGGAATACTTTTGAGGTTGCTGCCTCTACTGCTGTTCCTGATAGTGGGGACAAGGACCCTACTACTGCTGGTACTGGGGAGAGTGCTGGGGCTGCTGAGACTGGTTGCTCTGCCCTGCTTGAGCTGGAGGCTGCTGTTGGGAAGAGGTGCCTCCAGTGGACCATCGAAAGCCGGGATGGTCACGACGAATCCCGGGCTGAGGTTGGTATTGGGAGTACCAGATCCTGTTTACTTCCATCGATGACTCCTTCTTCTCAAGGTGTGGTGGGGAAAGGGCTGCCAAGGGCTGATCCGACTAGTAGACTACTATCTGAGTGTCTGGAGATGGTGGTGGTTGATGGTAGTGCTAGAGCTGCTGGACCGGCTCTGCCTGGATATGGTGAACCTGGTGGTATGAGGCATATGGCTGGGTGGAGCTGCTCCTTGGATCAGTCTGTGACCTGAGATTGGGCTGAGAAGCCATATGTCTCTCCTAGAGACACATGATTTGGGTCTTCAGGACACTCAAGGTCTGGGCAAGATCATCAAGCTTGTTGAGCTTGTCCATGCCTTGGCTCTTCTTCTTATCTATAATATCGATGCGGACCAACTTTTTGCTGATAATGCCCATGTCGACAGCTGAAGACTCGGCAAGTGCTGCTGCTGACGAAGAAGTGCAAGGGTCAGCATCAACGCGTGCAATCTTCTGATAGGAAACGACTTGTGGGAGAGGCTTCCCATGAGTTTAGACGCGGGTTTAGGACATCATTGTATAGTTCTTTGTCATCTCCTCATAGATAGCCCAGACCTGGTCTTCGTCCTTGGCAAAATAGGATCCTCTACAAGAGGCATTCACTAGCCCCTGCAACTCTGGTGTCAACCCATAGAAAAAGCTCTGAACAAGGTTGGGCTTTGATATCTCATGGTGTGGACTCTGGTCAATGAGCTCTCTGAATCGATCCCAAGCCTCACAGAACTGCTCGTTTGGGATCATGGTGAAGTTGCTAATCATCGCTCGTGTTGCTTTGGTTCGGTCGAGTGGATGGTACTTGTTCAAGTACTCGGTCCGGAGTTGCTCCCATGTAGTGACTGCCCTCCCCAGGTACTTCACCCAGTAGGCTGCTCTGTCAACCAAACAGAACGGAAAGGCAATCAACTTTATCGTGTCCTTGTCCACAAATATGTCGTAGAGAGTGCTACAAATCATCTCAAACTCTTGCAGATGGAGATGGGGCTCCTCAGTGATTAGCCCATGGAACTTGGGCAATAGCTAAATCGTTTGGGGGTGAAGCTCGAAGTCGCCAAGTATCTCTGGCAGCTGGATTCATTGATGGGGGATGGTTGCACCATGGTTATGCAACTGTCTCATCGTACGTGTTGGTCTCACTAGCTCCTGTGGCTCCTCGGGATGTCCGTCCCTGCCCTCAGCTCCGGGTATCTCTCCACCGGCTGGTCTCTGCGGCTCTGCTCTCCCAGCTCGCATATGCGTCAGCTCTCGTCTCACCTCTGCCATGAAAACTCCATGGTCTTGTATCTGACGTTGCATGGTCTCCAAGGAAGCAAGCAATGTGTTGTTGATGGTGGCTTGATCTAGTACATATAAGGAAGTCTGTGGTTGTTCATCAGTGTGGTTCTCGTTGATGGCCATATCTACGGTCTCTACAAAGGCAAAAGACCCCAGCTCAGGTGATATTAAGTAAATGAATAACTGTGATGGCCTCTACTATGCTACCTCAAGTAAAGAAGAAAGGAGGTCGAGGGGGAACAAGGTGGTAGTGAATTCGGGTTCAGAGAGCGGGTCTGAGCTCTCTGAAGCAGCCCTGGGTGAATGGAGAGGAGTGCTAGAAAGCGGCGCTGCCATAGGCAGCCTAAGAGACCTCATTCCCATCATTGTGATGTGGGGATTTATGAAGATTGGACCTGAAATGCAAACAAGATGAGAAATCAAACCCCAAGTTCACCTACGCAATGCGAGCTGATGATTGTGATCGGTCATTAATCTTGTCAAATTTTATTAAAGCGATAATTCAATTTATTAGAGTGGTTAAGCAAGTTGTTAGGAACCCAATGCTCCCAAGAGACTGTCCCAAATCTCACAACTAGTTTTTCCCAACCAGTACGGGTGCAGACCGTTTACCGGCTACCCGATCTACCCAATCTACTAAGGAAGTCCCAGACCAATTACCAGCTACCCGGTGAAATCCTCACTGGAGAACAAATAATCACAAGACCAATAGTCTGAAGAGAGATCAAGTGTGGCTCTATCCTAGTGTGTGGATCGCTTTCTCGCTGCTGATAAATCAAACAAGGAGGGGGTGACTCTCCCCAAAACAAAGATTTTTAAGTGAGATCGGTTTTAGGTCAAGTTTGCATTAACAATCCCAAATTTTATTGGTTATCTCTTTTTTTTATATTTTTCTAAAAGAATACAACGCCTAACGAATTTTTCGATTTCTTTGGTTATATTGAGTCCAATAAAACTGGGGGAAGGAAGACGGAAAAGCCGATGCGTGATCAAATACAATGATGCATGCAAAGATAGAAATGTGTACCTTGCTCCAGCACTCTACATGCAGGGTGATCCGCGCATAAAATAAAAGACGTGAATAAAACTACCTATATGATGCACGAAGAAATCGTCCCTAAGAAGAGAAACTTCTATTATCGTGAAGAACAATAGCTAACTATCAGGAAGAGAGTCCGGAGTCCGGTCTTCGATGCCAATTGGTGCCCACCACTATGGGTCCTGCCAGCGCTGTATACAGCCTCACTCGGCATGTTGTCTCTAATCCTAATAAACTAACTTTTTATGTTTTATTTTAGTATGTCCAATTACATTCTATTGGAACAGATAAGCAATTAAGGTGTTTGGACCTGGCTAATTACGAGCTCAAACAGATAGAAGTCCTAAATCTAGGGGCCAAAACCTCAGGAATCAAATAGAAAATAAAGCGAAAATCCATGAAAATCTACGGTGAGGTCCCCTGAGTACACTGGTACTCGGCGAAACAGACCTCAAAAAGTCTAAGTGTCACGACCTCCTCCCGAGGACCTTAGGTTACCCGTCAAACACGTCATTCGCCTACTTAATTAGATTAGAGTTAGCCGTTGTTAGAAAAATCTGGGGAAATTTTTCGCTTTTTATCATGACATTCACAAGATTTATTTTAGCTAAACAAGCAACCATGAGGAAAATAAAAGCAGAAGTAAAAAGTGCACTAAACTGAACAACAGGATATCCATTCCTTTTCATTTCATTCATATAAACATGTTGGGTTTTCACAACACCCATATACATATTTCTACCAAAAATAAGACTACAGAGGAGAGCACAACTAACAACTGTACAACTGAACTCCAAAAGATATACCTGCCATGAAAGTGTATCCTCCAAAAGAAACAACTGCAGCCCTAACTACGTCGGCTACTCGGTCGCCAGACCCTTGCCTGCCACAAGTAGAAAGGGGACAAGCAAGTATCTATCACAAAATTATCAAGTACAAATTCTATACAGTTCTACTAAGGAAAGTAGTAAGAAAAAGACTAGAACGGCTAGAAAAATAGTAAGGTAATTGTAGTGGGCAAAAAGAGAACTAGCAAGCAAAAATGGGTTAATTGTGTCTTTTTAAGTTATTTACTTGCTTTTGGAAGGCTAACAAGAAGAACAAACTCGCTCACCACCACACCGTGTCTCCCTCGCTCAATGGAACTAACCAAACAACAACTCAAGCCTAAAAGAAAGTCTGTGGTCTTGGTCCGGTTAGGACCTCGATATCCGGGTAGGACTTCAAAGTCCAGATTGAACCTCACACTATGACTATGAGATATGATGTACGCCTCAGGGTTGGGATGCCTCCGTAGGCATGCGATGGTACCTTGCATCCTAACTAAGTTCCCAACACTTCTTCTAGCTTTTCTCTCAACTCACAATGATACTCGGTCGACACGTCTGATAGCTTGCTCATGAAGGTGTAGAAGAGGAAACGAACTCACAACTCTCTCAACACCCAACCCTCATTAGTCTCTACTAACGGTACATGTCATCACTAGTCTCTTAGTGGAAAGTCGTCACTAGGCAGATAGCGGAAAGTCACCCATCTCTTACCCCACCACGAGGTCACAGCCTGGCGGAAAGTATAATTAAAGGATTCATCAGTGTCTACTAACCACTACCCCATCACCAGGTCGCAAACCTGGCGGAAATGTAATAATGAAGTCATCAATGTCTACTGATGGAACTACAACTTAACTGGGTAATTGGTGAACTGTCACAAGTATATTAATCACTACCCCATCACCAGGTCACAAGCCTGGCAGAAAGGTAATTAATTTCTACTGTGAGGAAATCCCCGAAGGGATTCGTCTGTCTCACCAATCCCAATGGAAGTATGGTCCAAGGAAAGGCAGTGGTAGTACGCCACTAGAGGCAGGAAAAAGAAGAGGTAAGCATGCTGGACCCGACTTCCTCTTTCATTGCTCAACTCCTGGAGGAGAAGAGTTAAGTAAAAACCAGACGAGCTCGTAACTAACTGCGGAGAACCCCCAACCTAGGCTCTCTAAGAAAAACCAACGGGTCAGCGAAATGGTCTAGACAACTCGTGGATCCCAAAGAAGCATAAAAAACTGAGCCGGCTCGAAGAAAACACGTGAAAAAGACTGGGATCCTAGACCCATGCTCTCGGTGTCTGCTACCCAAGCCTGAGCGACCTCATCTCCTGCTCAGGTGAGGGTCACCGCGCCCTCGCACAGTCGGAGCATAAATCTCCATGATTGACCATATGTGACATCTCCATTTCTTTTATTTTCATGTTTCACCCTAAATGTCTACGGTTTCTCTGAAATCACATCTACAAGCTGTCAGTCCCAGACCCGAACTTGTTCTATCAGAACCTCAACTGATCCTAGGTCAGGGATACAGACCTGTTATGATAGTCTATCTCTCAACTCTTACTGAAGAACATCAATCTTATGATCTTGGATATCTTATCGGAAAACATCTTTCTTTCCTACGTCCCAAAGAATTCACAAGCACCCACAAGATCGGGCTACCTATTAGAGGAAAACTTGCTTCATGGCAAGTTCATATAGTCTTATTATCAGGTATGATAACCACATATATATATCATTAAGTTCATCCCCAATCTCATAACTCATAATATGTGTTTCAAGCCCACCTTTATACGTAACAATTATCCTAAAGCACGCTCAAAAATGGTTACTAATAGGGGTTTACCCTTTCAAAGTTTGTCATATCAAAACAGTGGCAATGTGCGCGTACACTTCATAGTAGTTCAAGGTATCTAATCCTTTTAAGTTCACACCCAACTTCATGGCTTCAAAGACACCATCTAAGCATTCAATTGACTTTAAAGTCTAACATTTATAGGGTCCTTTAGAGGGCATCACATGCTCCAATCATGCATCTATTCTACTCATAAATCTATGTGTATAGTAAGCATATGACCGCAAACATAAGGCAATTCAAAGCATCGAAGTTCTCATAATTACTCAAGCAAAGTTATAGCTTTCAAGACCACAAAATCCACTAACAATCCATGCTTAAAGATCATCAAATCAGTGGTCAATATCCAATCAAATTCATCAATGCTCAACAATGACTTGCAAAGGTGCACAGTACCACATAGCAGTGCATCAATAGCCAAAATCATCAATTCATCCTCTCTTAATCCCTCTCCTTTATGGGATTAAATCATAAATTGATTTCCCAATTCAATATAAGGAGAACATGGGGCTTGGGGTTTTTAACACCTATTAAAGGATGCCTAAAAATTTGATTAAAACATGCATTCAACAATGAAATTCGGCCACAGCAAGGTCCATGGACAGCAACCAAATTGGTCTCAAAATCAACACCAAAACCAATCCAAATACATGGATTTCATGGGTATTGTATCCCCCATATATCCAAAATCAAATCCACCAAAGGGGTGTCTAAGAATATTTCTAAAATCATGCATCTCCTTAGCCATAATGCAACCATATCAAATCTGGACATTCTGTGGCAATCATAATAACAACATTCATAAACTCCTCAAAACTCGTACTATTTCGAAACTAAACCCACGGATTGACGGTTAACATGAAGGAGTATCTATCAACAAGTAATTACACTCAAGGAAACATGAAGAAACTCCCCAAATTCATCATAAAACTCTAATTTAAAGTGCATGGACAGATCTGAACACATTCAGTTACTTGTATATAACAACAGCCAAATCATTTCCAAATCACCTCAAATTCCAAATTAAAATCCAAGAATCATAGGCCAACCTAATGGAGATATAATCAGTAAGCAAATCTACCCAAGAGAACTTAAAAAAGATCCCCAAATCATGAAAATTATTGGCCAACATTCAGCAACAACAATCTGAACATTTTAGAAAAACTGTCCATGTATAGCCTCTCTAAAAATTCCTAATCACATGCAATTTCATGTCCAAATCCATGAATTGAAGTCCAACTTAATGGAATATTAATCAATAAGTAATTCTACCCAAATGGGCTCAAGAAAAATACCAAAACATATGCATAACTTGGATTTGAAGAACAACAATCAGATCTGGACACCACAAAAACCGTCCACTCTAAAGCCTCCAAATCCCAATTTTTTGCAACAAAAACCCCAAAACAAAGACTTGAATTAAGACCTGGGATATAAGTGGTAGCAAATCTACAAATGACAGCAAAAGGAGGGCTAAATTTGTACCTCAAGTTCAAGCTTCAAAAGCTTGAGGAAGAACACTCCAAGAACAAGTGTTGAGCAGTCCACACCTTGGGCTTCAAGCTTGGATTTCTCTTCTTCTTTGGCCCTTGATCTAACATGCAATGCAAGATCCAAGATCCTATCCTCCCCAGCTTTGATTTGAGCTCTTGAAACTCAAATTTGGATGAGAAATGGGGAGTAAATCAAAGGGAGAAGGTGAAGGAATAAGGGTGGTCGGCCATGGCTTAAGGGTGAAGAGATGAAGAGAGGAGATAAGTGAGGTTGAAGGGGCGTGAAGGGTGTTTATCCCTTGGGAAAATTGCAACATAAAACCCACGCACTCCTCATATTTTCACTTAAGGCCCACCTATGAATAGTAACCCAAAAATAACTACTAAACCTTACTTAGCCTCTTAATTCCACTTAACCACAAATGGCATCTCAAAATTCCATCAAGCTCACTAATGATTCATCATCTTGGGCTTAATTAGTCATTAGGATTTAGGGATGTTACAATTATAAAAACCTCAAAGAGAGTCTCGTCCTCGGGACTCCGCATCTAAATCGAGTTTTGTTTGAGCTGTCATAAAAACCTCAAAAGGTTTTTAGCCCATAAAAAACTCAAAGAAGGTTTTTACCCAAAATGTGAAATGATTTGCCACACAGATAAATTGATAAATTTACACTGAGAAAGTACCTGAGAAAAGTCGCGGGTATCTCTCGCGCATTCCTGCTTCAGTTTCCCATGTCGCCTCCTCAACACCCTATCGGTGCCATAGTATCTTGACCAAGGGAATTTCCTTGTTCCGAAGCCTCCTGACAGCAAAATCAAGTATCCATACAGGCTCCTCCTCGTATATCAACTCTGGCTCTATGTCAAGGATCTCGTAGCTGATGATGTGCCGAGGATCGTGCACGTACTTTCTCAAGTTCGACACATGGAATACGTCGTGTATAGCCGCCAAACGTGGGGGAAGTGCCCGTCTATATGTATTTTTCCTAACACGTGAAAGTACCTCGAATGGCCCAACAAAACATGGCGCCAGCTTGCCACGAACTCCAAACCGTTGTATCCCCTTCATGGGTGATACACGTAGGAACACAAAGTCTCCAACTTGAAACTCCAAGTGTCGGCATCGTCGATCTGTGTAGCTCTTCTGGCGACTCTGTGCCGTCAAGAGCTTCCTCCTCACCAAGTCAACAACCCTCGCAGTCTCCTCCAAGAGATCCATGGTATATAATGCATGATTGCCTACCTCGCGCCAACTGATTGGCGTAAGGCATCTCCGCTCTTAAAGAGCCTCGAATGGCGCCATGACGATGCTCGAATGATGGATGTTGTTGTAAATGAACTCAACAAGAGGTAAATGATCCTTCCAGGATCCCTTCCACTCTAGAGAACAGGCGCGTAAAAGATCCTCCAAGGTCTGTATCGTACGCTCACTCTGTCCGTCCGTCTGAGGGTGTTATGCTGAACTCGTTTTCAGTTCGATATGTAATGCTGACATGAACTGCTGCCAGTAATGGGAAGTGAACCTCGAGTCTCTGTCAGACACTACCTCTCAGGGTATGCCGTGTAATCTCACAATGTGTTGTATGTACAATCTGGCCAACTGAGAAGATGTATAAGTCATGCTAACAGGTATAAAATGGGTTGACTTCGTCAACCTATCAACAATGACCCAAATGGAATCGTGGCCTCCCGGTGTCCTTGGCAATCCCGTAACAAAGTCCATCGAAATGCTCTCCCACTTCCACTCAGGAATGGGGAGAGACTGCAGTAAACCAGGTGGTCGTCTGTGCTCTGCCTTCACCATCTGGCAAGTCAAACACCTGCTGACATGCCCAGTTACTTCCCTCTTCATCCCGTCCCACCAGAAATGTCTGTGAATATCGTGGTACATCTTCGTACTGCCGGGATGAATGGAAAGATGCAAACAATGCGCCTCGTCAAGTATGTCTCTTCGTAGCTGCTCATCGTCGGGAACCACTACCCGACCTGCCTTCCACAGAATCGACTCTGAGACAACAAAGTCGTCAAACTCGTCCTTCACTGCCCGCATGTATCTATTGCGAATCCACGGGTCTGTTTGTTGACCTGCCACTATACGGTCCTAAAGACTGTTGTACCTCGAAGGTACGAAAATGGGAGAAGACGCACTATCTTGCAGATGCCAATCCGTCAGTGTTGCAAGTAAGTCCCAAGTGTATAGCCAGTTCATCATACCCTCCATGTGCGCTCTCCTGCTGAGGGCGTCTGCAACCATGTTTCCCTTACCGGGATGATAAGAGATCATGCAATCGTAGTCCTTCAGCAGCTCTAACCATCTGCGATGTATCATGTTCAGCTCCTTCTGATCAAATATGTACTTCAGACTCTTGTGGTCTGTGAAGAGCTCAAAGTCAACCCCGTACAAGTAGTGGCGCCAGATCTTCAGAGCGAAGACCACTGCCGCCAACTCAAGATCGTGTGTGGGGTAATTCCGCTCATGTTGTCTCAACACTCTCGAAACATAGGCAATTGCATGCCCCTTTTGCATCAGCACTGCTCCCAAACCGTCACCTGACGCGTCTGTGTAAACCGCGTAGTCCTGTGTATCTGACGGTAGAGCAAGAATCGGAGCTGTAGTAAGTCTCTTCTTTAGTGTCCTGAAG
This sequence comes from Ottelia alismoides, assembly GCA_037367405.1. Taxonomy (NCBI): domain Eukaryota; kingdom Viridiplantae; phylum Streptophyta; class Magnoliopsida; order Alismatales; family Hydrocharitaceae; genus Ottelia; species Ottelia alismoides. The sequence goes on along the minus strand of JAZKJV010007377.1, from coordinate 400,087 downwards.
GCCTTCTCGCACGAACTATCCCAAACAAAAGGTACTCCCTTTTGCGTCAAACGCGTCAAGGGTAGTACGATACGCGAAAAGTTGCTGACAAAGCGTCTGTAATAGCCTGCCAACCCAAGAAAACTACGGATCTGTGTCACTGTCTTGGGCTGCTCCCAAGACATCACTGCATCTATCTTCGCAGGGTCCACTGCGACTCCTGCTCCTGAGATGATGTGTCCCAAGAATGAGACTGAGGTAGCCAAAACTCACACTTACTCAACTTGGCATACAGTCTATGCTCTCTCAAGGTACCAAGCACTGCTCTCAAGTCGTTCTCATGGTTCCATTCATTCTTCGAGTAAACCAGCACGTCATCTATGAACACCACAACAAATTTATCCATGTAAGGATGGAACACTCTGTTCATCATGTCCATGAATGTCGCGGGGGCATTCGTCAGTCCGAATGGCATCACTACAAACTCGTAGTGGCCATACCGTGTCCGAAAGGCTGTCTTCGGGATGTCTGTCTCCCGAATCCTCAGCTGATGGTAACCCGAGCGGAGGTCGATCTTCGAGAACACCGAAGATCCCTGTAACTGATCAAATAGATCATCGATGCGTGGCAGAGGATAACGATTCTTCACCGTCCTCTTGTTCAGATGTCTGTAGTTAATGCACAACCGCATGGTTCCATCCTTCTTCCAAACAAAGAGTACAGGAGCGCCCCAAGGTGAAGTGCTCGGTCTCACAAAGCCTAAGTCAAGAAACTCATGTAGCTGCACCTTCAGCTCTCTCAGCTCTGCGGGTGCCATGCGATACGGAGCCATGGAGATCGGCTGCGTATCGAGAAATAACGAGATGTCAAATTCGATCTCTCTAACTGGAGGTACTCCTGGTAACTCCTCAGGAAACACGTCGGGATACTATGACACAACTCTAATGTCCTGAGCCATCGGCTCTCTATCTGTAACCTCCTAAACAAAGGCTAGAAAAGTGTCTTATCCCTGATCAACCAGTCGTTGTGCTCTCAGTACTGAAATGTACTCCATCCTGGAGTCCTGCAATGTCCCCTCAAAAGTGAACTCTGTCAATCTGGGGATCCTGAAGACAACAGTCTTCCTGTAACAGTCGACTAAGGCGTGATGTATAGACAACCAATCCATGCCCAAAATCATGTCGAACTCATCAAGTTGTAGTAGAAGGTGGTCCGCAGTCATCTCGTGACCGCCTAAGGACACTGGTAGCCCTCTAACTATCTCTGAAATCACGAAAAACTATCCGCCTGGCCCTCGGATGTGAAATGGAGGATCTACGTCCTCTGTGACTCTACTCAATGTAGCTAGAAGCCTCACAACCAGAAATGAATGGGTAGCACAGAATCAAACAACACGTGAAAAGGATGGCTCGAAACTGAAACCATGCCTTTCACGACCATCGCCGCGGACCGTGCCTGCTCAGCTGTAACCGCGTGAATCTGTCCCTGCCGCATAGATTCGGCATTGGATCCTGTTGCGCTTTGAGCTGGTCTCTGTTGACCTCTATACCAAGAGCTCCTCTCGGTAACTCTCGAACGCGGTGGAGGTGGAGGTGGTGGAGTCTGTAGCTGTGGGCATTGGGACCTGACATGCCCCACCTGCTGGCACTGGTAGTACCTGATCGTCTTGTTCGACGTAGAAGATGGATCGGCACTCTCTGCGGGTCTCGTGCTCTGTTCTCCAAACCTCTGCGACCCAGATGGTTGCGCTGCCTCAAAACCTCTACTGGCTAGTGCTCCTCCCAAAGTACTCGTGGGGGTCGAGCGAACACTGCCAGAAGAAGCCGTCCATGTCGGACGAAAGCGTCGTGCTGACCGCTGTGGTCGGAACTGCCGCCGAATAGGTCCAGACGACCTCTGTGGTACCGGTGGCGGTCTAAAAGTACTCCCAAAATGTCTCTCGCGGACATCCTCAATCTGCTCTGCTGCGTGAGTAACCTCAGCGATGGTAGTCAGACTCAGCCCTGCCAACTTCTCCTGAACATCCTCCCTCATGCCACGAACAAACTTCTCCAGATTCTCATCTGGAAAAGCAGTTGCAGAAGATGTGTGGCGTGACAACTCTGTGTAGCGCACAAAGTACTCTCGCGCTGTCAGATTGCCCTGTCTCAGCTCTGCAAACAACCTACGTTGTGTCTCTCTCCACTTCCCTAAGAAGAAGTGGGCTCTGAAGTGGGTCTCAAAGTCTGTCCAAGTCGGCACACGCCCCATCTCAGACACAGTAGCCTCCCACCAGCGCTCTGCAAACCCAGTAAGTGAGAACTCAGCAAAGGGTAACCACGATTCTGGTGGTGCCTAAATCGTCCTAAACACCTTCGTCACCGTCCTGAGCCATTGCTCAGCCTCGTCAGACGTACCCGTGCCCTGGAACCTGGGTACTCCAGCTCTCTGGTAGGATGTGAAAACATCATGGTGTCTCGGTGCAGTAGGAAGAAAAAACCCGGTGACCTCTGCTCCTGCTACATGCCCTTGGCCTGCCTCAGCTCTGTCGGCTCCTGACTCCCTCGGAATTTCTGCCTCAGAATGCTGGTGAATCTCCTCAGAGAATAGATGCTCGGCTCTAGCGGACTCATCCCTGGATGGGTGGTATGAGAAATCAGACAGCTCCTCCATCCTCAGCTCCATCCCAGTCGGTCGCTCTGCCAACTCAGTCTGCTGGGCAAATATCTGATCATGTCTCTGGCGTAGATCAGTGAGTGTGGCTAATACATGCGCCATATCTCCTGGCTGATCACGAGCTGCTCGTGGTGCCATGCTAATCCTTCATGCATCGGATCATAGCGTAGTTAAGCATACTTTAGGAAATAATCAGTTGTACTATTTCTCCTCTTGGGATACTTATATGAATGAAATGTTCTTGTGACTTGTGGTTACATAAATCTTATGAATGTCAAAAATTTTCCCATTCGGCTTCACAAGACGTCAGAAGACTCTCGTTAATCGAAACTCAAGCTATTAAGTTATGCAAACGCGTGTATCGGGGTAACCTTGCTCTGATACCAACCTGTCACGACCTCCTCCCGAGGACCTTAGGTTACACGTCAAACACGTCATTCGCCTACTTAATTAACTTAGAGTTAATCCGTTGTTAGAAAAATCTGGAGAAATTTTTCACTTTTTATCATGACATTCACAAGATTTATTTTAGCTAAACAAGCAACCACGAGGAAAATAAAAGCAGAAGTAAAAAGTGCACCAGAACTGAACAACAGAATATTCATTCCTTTTCATTTCATTCATATAAACATGTTGGGTTTTCACAACACCCATATACATATTTCTACCAAAAATAAGACTACAGAGGAGAGCACAACTAACAACTATACAACTGAACTCCAAAAGATATACATGCCCTAAAAGTGTATCCTCCAAAAGAAACAACTGCAGCCCTAACTACGTCGGCTACTCGGTTGCCAAACCCTTGTCTGCCACAAGTAGAAAGGGGACAAGCAAGTATCTGTCACAAAATTGTCAAGTACAAATTCTATATAGTTCTACTAAGGAAAGTAGTGAGAAAAAGACTAGAACGGCTAGAAAAATAGTAAGGAAACTGTAGTGGGCAAAAAGAGAACTAGCAAGCAAAAACGAGTTAATTGATTCTTTTTAAGTTATTTACTTACTTTTGGAAGGCTAACAAGAAGAACAAACTCTCTCATCACCACACCGTGTCTCCCTCGCTCAATGGAACTAACCAAACAACAACTCAAGCCTAAAAGAAAGTCTGTGGTCTTGGTCCGAGTAGGACCTCGATATCCGGGTAGGACTTCAAAGTCCAGATTGAACCTCACGCTATGACTCTGAGGTATGATGTACGCCTCAGTGTTGGGGTGCCTCCGTAGGCATGCGATGGTACCTTGCATCCTAGCTAAGTTCCCAACACTTCTTCTAGCTTTTCTCTCAACTCACAATGATACTTGGTCGACACGTGTGATAGCTTGCTCATAAAGGTGTACAAGAGGAAACGAACTCACAACTCTCTCAACACTCAACCCTCGTTAGTCTCTACTAACAGTACATGTCGTCACTAGTCTCATAGTGGAAAGTCGTCACTAGGAAGATAGCGGAAAGTCACCCATTTCTTACCCCATCACGAGGTCACAACCTGGCGGAAAGGTAATTAAAGGATTCATCAGTGTCTACTAATCACTACCCCATCACCAGGTCGCAAACCTGGCGGAAAGGTAATAATGAAGTCATCAATGTCTAATGATGGAACTACAACTTAACTAGACAATTGGTGAAATGTCACAAGTATATTAATCACTACCCCATCACCAAGTCACAAGCCTGGCAGAAAGGTAATTAATTTCTACGGTGAGAAAACCCCCGAAGGGATTCGTCTGTCTCGCCAATCCCAGTGGAAGTGTGGTCCAAGGGAAAGGCAGTGGAAGTACAACTACTACGCCACAAGAGGTAGGAAAAAGAAGAGGTAAGCCAGCCGGACCCGACTTTCTCTTTCATTGCTCAACTCCCGGAGGAGAGGAGTTAAGTAAAAACCAGACGAGCTTGTAACTAACTGCGGAGAACCCCCAACCTATGCTCTCTAAGAAAAACCAACGGGTCAACGGAATGGTCTAGACAACTCGTGGATCCCAAAGAAGCGTAAAAAACCGAGCCGGCTCAAAGAAAACACATGAAAAATACTGGGATCCTAGACCCATACTCTCGGTATCCGCTACCCAAGCCTGAGAGACCTCATCTCCTGCTCAGGTGAGGGTCACCGCGCCCTCGCACAGTCGGAGCATAAATCTCCATGACTGACCATATGTGACATCACCATTTCTTTTATTTTCACATTTCACCCTAAGTGTCTACGGTTTCTCTGATTTATTTCACATCTACAAGCTATCAGTCCCAGACCCGAACTTGTTCTATCAGAATCTCAACTGATCCTAGGTCAGGGATACAGACTTGTTATGATAGTCTCTCTCTCTCAACTCCTACTGAAGAACATCAATCTTATGATCTTGGCTATCTTATCGGAAAACATCTTTCTTTCCTACATCCCAAAGGATTCACAAGCACCCACAAGATCGGGCTACCTATTAGAGGAAAATTTGCTTCATGGCAAGATCATATAGTCTTATTATTAGGTATGATAACCACATATATATATCATTAAGTTCATCCCCAATCTCATAACTCATAATATGTGTTTCAAGCCTACCTTTATACGTAACAATTATCCTAAGGCACGCTCAAAAATGGTTACTAATAGGGGTTTACCCGTTCAAAGTTTGTCATATCAATACAATGGCAATGTGCACGTACACTTCATAGTAGTTCAAGGCATCTAATCCTTTTAAGTTCACACCCAACTTCATGGATTCAAAGACATCATCTAAGCATTCAATTGACTTTAAAGTCTAATATTTATAGGGTCCTTTAGAGGGCATCACATGCTCCAATCATGCATCTATTCTACTCATAAATCTATGTGTACAGCAATCATATGGCCGCAAACATAAGGCAATTCAAAGCATCGAAGTTCTCCTAATTACTCAAGCAAAGTTATAGCTTTCAAGACCACAAAATCCACTAACAGTCCATGCTTAAAGATCATCAAATCAGTGGTCAATATCCAATCAAATTCATCAATGCTCAACAATGACTTGCAAAGGTGCACAATACCATATAGTAGTGCATCAATAGCCAAAATCATCAATTCATCCTCTCTTAATCCCTCTCCTTTATGGGATTAAATCATAAATTGATTTCCCATTTAAATATAAGGAGAACATGGGTCTTGGGGTTTTTAACACCTATTAAAGGATGCCTAAAAATTTGATTAAAACATGCATTCAACAATCAAATTTGGCCACAGCAAGGTCCATGGACAGCAACCAAATTGGTCTCAAAATCACCACCAAAACCAATCCAAATACATGGATTTCATGGGTATTGTATCCCCCATATATCCGAAATCAAATCCATCAAAGGGGTGTCTAAGAATATTTCCAAAATCATGCATCTCCTTAGCCATAATGCAACCATATCAAATCTGGACATTCAGTGGCAATCATAATAACATTCATAAACTCCTCAAAACTCATCCTATTTCGAAACTAAACCCACGGATTGATGGTTAACATGAAGGAGTATCTATCAATAAGTAATTACACTCAAGGAGACATGAAGAAACTCCCCAAATTCATCATAAAACTCTAATTTAAAGTGCATGGACAGATCTGAACACATTCAGTTACTTGTATATGACAGCAGCCAAATCATTTCCAAATCACCTCAAATTCGAAATTAAAAGCCAAGAATCATAGGCCAACTTAATACAGATATAATCAATAAGCAAATCTATCCAAGGGAACTCAAAGAAGATCCCCAAATCATGAAAATTATTGTCCAACATTCAGCAACAACAATCTGAACATTTTAGAAAAACTGTCCATGTATAGCCTCTCTAAAAATTCCTAATCACATGCAATTTCGTGTCCAAACCCATGGATTGAAGGCCAACTTAATGGAATATTATCAATAAGTAATTCTACCCAAATGGGCTCAAGAAAAATCCCAAAACATTTGCATAACTTGGATTTGAAGAACAACAATCAGATCTGGGCATCACAAAAACCATCCACTCTAAAGCCTCCAAATCCCAATTTTTTGCAGCAAAAACCCCAAAACAAAGACTTGATTTAAGACCTGGTATATAAGTGGTAGCAAATCTACAAATGGCAGCAAAAGAGGGCTAAATTTGTACCTCAAGTTCAAGCTTCAAAAGCTTGAGGAAGAACACTCCAAGAACAAGTGTTGAGCAGTCCACACCTTGGGCTTCAAGCTTGGATTTCTCTTCTTCTTTGGCCCTTGATATTACATGCAATGCAAGATCCAATATCCTCTCCTCCCCAGCTTTTATTTGAGCTCTTGATACTCAAATTTGGATGAGAAATGAGGAGTGAATCAAAGGGAGAAGGTGAAGGAATAAGGGTGGTCGGCCATGGCTTAAGGGTGAAGAGATGAAGAGAGGAGATAAGTGAGGTTGAAGGGGGCATTAAGGATGTTTATCCCTTGGGAAAATTGCAACATAAAACCACACACTCCTCATATTTGCCCTTAAGGCCCACCTGTGAATAGTAACCCAAAAATAACTACTAAACCTTACTTAGCCTCTTAATTCTACTTAACCACAAATGGCATCTTAAAATTCCATAAAGCTCCCTAATGATTCATCATCTTAGGCTTAATTAGTCATTAGGATTTAGGGATGTTACACTAAGTATCCGAATGTCCAAATAGAGTCTAAGTTATTAGACAAATAAATTTTGCAAAAATGAAAACTATCTGTATAATGTAACTGCCTCCTCTACTCCTCTGCTCCTCCTCGGATGCGGTCTCCTCCAAAGCGAACCGGGTCGTCCTCAGGCGGTCCCTCGCACAAAAAGTGAAATAGAAGAATGTTAGAAAGCAGTTATAATAGATAGATACAAAAATAAATCAAAACTGAGATCTAACTACTAAGCCGTGCTCCCCAACAACGCCGTCATTCTGATGATCGGCCAAGCGACTAGAGTTAAGTATCAAAATAAAACAATGGTCGTTGTGACCCAAATCACTCTGCTCGGTCGACGAGAAAAATAAACCATTCAAGAAAATAATCAACTAAAAGTAAGCGGTCTCGCTATTTTATTTACCTGGTATAGCGAGTGGGGTCGAACACAAGGAGCACGATTTAAAAACTAAGTAGTAAAATCTCTAATGAAAAAGAATTATTTTTGGTGGTTTTTAATTTTTTAAATTTTTAATTTTTCAATAAAACAAAACAAGCGCAAAATAGAAAAGACACACACAACACTTTTTAGATTTTTCAAAATGATAAAAAATGCTCAGAAAATTAAAGTAAAAATATTTTTTGGATTTTATATGTTTTAAAATATTTTTAGTAGTTTTTATAATGTTTGCAAATTAATAATGTTTAAAGTGACCAAAAGTCCTGGATGAAAATTTTATCATAAAAATATAAACAAAAACCTACAAACAAAAAATTGAAAATGCAAATTTTGAATTTTTCTTTAAATTTATACAATTTTTATAAGTTTTTGATTGTTTTGTGATTTTTAGGGGTTTTATAAAGATTTTTCAAACAAAATTAATACTGGAGTTAAAACACAATAAAAGACAAACATAGAAATTTTTGTGGGATTTTAAAAAAATCAAATTTTTATAATTTGTATAAGGGTAACAGGGCTCTTTTTGGTAGTTTTGGAATTTTTAATAATATAAAATGCAATTAAATTAACATACAAAAATTACCACAAATATTACACACTAGATGAGCTATCAGTATTTTTTATGTAATTTTTAGAGTTATTTTAATATTTATTTCATCACATAAAAGACATGTAATTGAAAACAGTTCACAAGGACCTCATTACAATTATTTTATCTTTCTGGACCAAATAATAACACGTTATAAAAGCATAGGGGTCAAATCTGTATAATCCAAACAAGGCACGCACATCACCTGATCCAGGCTCATAGGGGTATATATGCAAATTTCAAAACATAGCATTGATATCATAATATCCAGAAAGCACATGACTAATGTTGCAAATAACCCAGCAAAGCAAGTGGGGACACACATGACTAAAACTCGAAGGGACTAAAATGCAAATACAAAAAATAGAGGGTCCTAACTACAAATATCTTCAACTACATAATTTATTTACTGGACTAAAACTAAACAGGAAACCATGCAAGATAAAAGTGTAATATGCCCAATGGGGGCATGTGGCGCACGCGGATGAAGGCACTGACAAACGGTCCTGATGACTGATGCAGGGGGATCTGACGGTCTGGTGGTTGTCACGGACGTGCGGTCAGATCTGACATGTCATGTCAGATCTAATGGTTTGGACAACCCTTTTGTCAGGCGGTTCAGATGACTGGGCCTAAATCTGATCTGAGCGTCAGGATGAGACGCGAGCGAAGGGCTCGAATCAAATCTGGGACGAGTCCCTCGATCGGACGGTGGAAAAGATGGCTGGAAGAACACCTATCTAGCAAGCTTTGCCTGAGCTTGGACGACGATCCACGGCTTTGACGAAGCTGCTGAAGAGCCCAGCACAGTTATGGGAGTACTCCACGTCGAGAGGAAGGCTCTGATGGAAAGATGGACGGTCGAATGAGGCGTTCGGTGGTGCTCCGCCTGCAGTTGCTCTGCTCGAGCAATTGGGGCTTCAAATGGTCCTCCAAGTGCGTACCAGTACCTTCACAAGGTAGAAGGACTCGGGGGAGATGCTCTGGTCCTATTATGGCTTTGGAAATATAGGGAAGCGATGGGGAATGGATTTTTGGGTCTCCGGCGAAGGCAGGGGTGGAGACCCAACCTTAATCTCGCTATGATAGGTGATCCTAAGGGTGATCAGGTCATGCTAGGAGGTGGATGATGGTTTGAGAAGTCGATCTGAGCGGATGAGTGCGGGTAACAGGTCTCTGACAAGTTGGTCGGAGCAGAGGGATGTGCAGTGACGAAAATGGGAAAATCGAATCGAAATGGAAGGAAAGGGGAACACAAATGGTACCTGAAGCTACTGACAGAAGAAAGAACTCCAAGAAAAGTGGAGGGCAAAGGTTATGGCCTCAACCGAGATGGGGCAGACTGGGAGGCTTCACGCGGTGGAGCTTCGACTGCATCTCGAGCTACGAGCCTCCAAGTGTCTCCGAAGGATCCCAAGCTGCACTCCAAGTGGTTGGCACTTCCCTGAAGGTGGCTAGGGAAGAATGGTGGCACGGGGACGAGCTAAGGAGCGTTGGAGGCGGAAGGAGGGACTATATACGGTGACTCAGGGTCTAGAAGAATCAGCAAATGGAGCGAAACCCTAGGTAGATCCGATCCTCCCTAAGGATCCGTGAGAATCACATATCCTAGGAGAGGAATCGAACGGTGGAATCAAGGCAAACGAAGGTCGGGTGCGATCGAGAAGAAGCTCCGGGGACGCAATTGAAGACCTGACCCGACTAGAAGGAGGCGTTGACCAAGGTCAACAATCCAACGTGGACCAATAAGAATGTCAGGATTTACAAAATGAAAGAAAACTAAATAAAAATAGTAAATGATTTTAAATTAAAAAGTGTATAAAATAAAAAATGTTTATTAATTTATGAACTTTTTTTCTGTGATTTTTCATTATTTTTATGAAAATAAAAATGATGTAAATATAGTATATAGTATTATATACAAGTATAATATACCTATGTGTTATCTATAAATATTTTTATTTTATTTTATTTTTTGCAAAATTTTTTTATTTTATATTTTATTTATTACAAAATAATTTAAGGAATACAAAATGATTTTTATTTAATTTTATAAATTAGTTATGTCTGTAAAAGAAATAGATATTGTATTATATACATGTGTCTTTTGTACAAGGAATTGTTGATTATATTTTTGTTTTAATGATTTTTATTTCATTTTTATATTATTTATAAGGCTATATGCAAGTGTGTAAAAAGAGTAAGATATATTTATTTTGTCAAAAATAAAAAAAAATAAATATTCTATGCAAGTCTAGATAGTATGTACAATACATAGTGCACCCTTATCTCTCTCTACTTATTTTCTTTACGATCAGGTCAAAGATTGACCTTCTCTTGGAGTTTGGGTCACTATGTATTTATTCTAAATACATCCTACTTTTTCTTTTCCCTTTATTCTTTTATTTTTGCAAAATAGGTGTTAATTATGATATATTAACAATGACATGATAATGCTAAGTTATTGTATTTACAGATGGTTTTGCTAATAAAAAGAGCTAAAATAAAAGGATAAAGAATGAAAATCGTAGATTCATCACAACTCTATAATTTTATTTAGAATTTTTAAAATATTTTTCAAATTTTTATGATTTTTTCAAGCTAAACAAAAGGAAATAACAGATGTTTTTTAATTTAAAAAACAAAAAACCAATTAATTTTCAAAACAAAAATTATGAGTTACAAAACAAATTAACATAAGCTTATTCTAATTTTTAGGGATTTTTTAGAAGTGATTAACTATTTATTAAGAGTAACTAACAACAAAATAATTAATCTGCAAAGGGGGGACTAATATGCAACTATTTTATGTTCCAAGACTAAATAACAACAAATATAATATTTGCAGGGTCAAATGTGCAAAAACATCCGAGATTCACGTGTTTCTGCACATAAATCCGGGTTCGAGGGACCTTAATGCAATTATTTATACTTTCAAGAGCAAACAATAACAAGAAATAACATGTGATTTATTGTGAATATTTCAAAAACCATGTGTCAACGCACGTGAGTTCCAATGAACATGACTAAAATGCGAATAATAAAAACAACCAGGGTATATATGTAATTGTTCAAATAACATCAACTATACACGTGTTGAACTTTTCTTTATTTACCATAGGGGCTTTATCAGTTGTGTACTTCTTAACTTCTGCGATATAAGTTATATCCCTCTTTTTTGGAATATAAGATGTGCCACTACTTTCTTAGAGTAATTTTCTAAAAGCAACTAAAAATAAATGATTATAATATTATATTGGGATTTTTACACCCATAACCTTGAGTAATTTCATAATTACAATCATAACCCTTGATAATCATGAATTACACTCAAGACCCTGCATAAATGATCTGATTTATACCCATAACCCTCCGTTAGTTTAATTCATTAACTCAACCATATGATTGAGTTAATCTAACCAAACAATGACCTAATGGCTAGGATTAACCAAAATTAGAAAAAGAAAAAAGAAAAATATGATTGAGGGAGGCAGGCTGGAGGAAGGGGAAGGGGAGCTTGTCGCGCGAACTCACCGTGCGGGGTGGGTGTGTGGAGGCGGGCTGGAGGAAGGAGAAGGGGAGGAAATCATCGCGTGGGGTGGGTGGAGGCGAGCTGGAGGAAGGGGAAGGGGATGAGCTCACCACGTGGGATGGGTGGGTGGAGGCGGGTTGGAGGAAGGGGAAGGGGAGCTTCCCATTTGGAGGCGGGTTGGAGGAAGAGAAAGGGGAGCTTACCGCTTGGAGGCGGGCTGGAGAAGGGAAGGGGAGCTTGCCGCGCAGGGTAGGTGGGTGGAGGCGGGCTGGAGAAAGGGAAGGGGAGGAGCTCGTTGCGCGGGGTGGATTGGTAGATGGAGGCGAGTTGGAGGAAGGGCAAAACTACACTGTACCCAGCAATGGAAACCTCAGTCACGACGTTCCCAACAAGCATCCCGACAGGCGAACATGGCTATGGCCTCTACGGCCACGACGGCATGAATATCGAGGAAGCCTATGACATGCAAGAGTTCAACCTGGAGTACCACAGGAATGATAAGTATTCTAAAAGTTTCCACAACAGGAATACCAGAGAGAATAATGGTGTTAACAACGGTTATTATGAGATGAGTGATACGAGGTTCATGGAGAATGGGAGGTACTTCTACGAGTGAACAAGGAGGGAAAGGGGAGGAGCTCATCGTGCAGGGGTGGGGCTGGCTTGAGGAAGGGGAGGAGCTCGGCGCACGAGGGACGAAGCTAGCTGGAGGAAGGGGAGGAGCTCGACGACGGGGTGGCAGGGTTGGCTGGAGGAAGGGGAGGAGGAGCTCGATGCGGGGGGGGGGGGGGGGGGGGGGGGCTGCCTGGAGGAAGGGGAGGAGGTCGATGGCAGGGCTGGCTGGAGGAAGAAGAAGGGGAGGGGGAGGAGCTCCGTGGCGGGGCTGGCTGGAGGAAGGGGAGGAGGAGCTCGGTGCAGGGGCTTGTGTAGAGGAAGGGGAGGAGGTCGGAGGTGGGGCTGGCTGGAAGAAGAAGGGGAGTGGTCTCCTTTGCAAATAATGGGAACTTAAAGGGTATGAATATAAAATATTTGACGGGATGGAAGTTAACATGAGGTTATGGATGTAAGAATTAAGTCCTATTCAGGGTCTTCGATGTAGTTCGTGATCATGCGGGTTATTATTGTAATTACGAAATTACTCAGGGTTATAGGTGTAAATATCCCTATTATATTTATATATAATGCTAGAAAATGTGACGAACTTGTGTAGAGTTTTACTTAAAATAGACAATCATGTTATTCTATTGAAAGATTTGACCACTTTGCACTAGAATGCCCTACTATTATTGAAATATGGAATACAACTTCCTTACTTCACATAAACTGGGACAGATAGAGAGCGTAATGGAAACATTTGGGATACTATGAACCCCAAAACAAAAGCAAAACAAAAGAATTTGCGCTAGTCTTCTCAACTTTACAGTTTATTTGGAAAAAGAGAGGTGAAATACTAAAAAAATCTACCTTGCTCTTAAAATGTCTCTGGTATTAATGATGCTCAGAATATCTTGATTGATTACTAGATCAATAACTTAGGAATTCAATTTGGCATCTGAGAAGATAATTACCCTTGTCATTGGCCAAGAAAAATCAGGCCGATTTGTTTCCAAACAGGATGGCTCTACCAACCTTTCGGACCTTCAGGGCATTGGTAGGAACTTAGGTTGGAATGGTAAGCTAAGCTGTTTGGTTTTATTTTTTTCTAAACCAGCTCATAAAAAATCAGGCATAGGTTTAAAAGGAACTCACCAAGGTGGTACAAGGCACAACAAACTCAACAATCCAGAACCCATTGCTGGGAAGTTATGGCGGTTGAAATACTGCAATTTGTCGAGGTGTTCGTAGTGGTTCGGCATAACCGAAATGGATTTTCAACTGTAAAGATGCCACCAAAGATGTTAGTGGTTGCTGGGAGGCTGATGAGGCAACAGCAGCAACACCAGTGATGGAAGTGGCTTGTGGTTCATGGTTGAGCAACGGATGAAGAGTGGTGTCAATAGTTAGTGTTAAAATCCATGGTGGCATTGCAATGGAATTAAATCATGGAAGAACCTGGAGAAGGTAACGTTGCAAGAGGTGTGGAGAATGTGAGGTTGGAAATGAGGAGTGCATGAGAAGTTTGTGAGGTGAGGCGCATGCCAATTATAGATTCAAAGAGAAGCATGGAGATTGCTTTTTATCACTTCAAGCCAACTAATTCATTCCCTTCCCCTCTGGTTATCCTGCAATATTTGAGAACTTATGCGAAAAATGACAAGATACTGTGACTAAAGTTTCCTATACCAATCAATAGAAGTCCTTTTCGTAATGAAAAATATTCAAGTACATCAAGAATAGAATCTGTTACGTATCTGTATGCACGAATCAAATATGCACTGAAAAAGAATGAGCTGATGTTTCATGTTGGCAACCTTACAGCAGCAAGAGAGTTGCAAAGAAAGCTCGTGAACATGAATGGCCAAAGTCTCAAGGGTCGCCTACATAATCTTAGTTTTCGAGCATATGTTGAGTTTTCCCAGCATCATTGATATTGATATCATTCAAAGAAGATCACTTCTGCAAAATCCAGCAGCTGCAGCAGAAAAGGTCGCCACGGAATCATCCAATTATTAAAATACACGGTTATTCAGACGGAGACAAATCCGGCAGCTGCAACAGAAAAGGTTACCACGGAACCATCTAATTTACTAAAATGAACTGTTATTCAGCTGGAGACGGTTGGTCCAAGAGTTCAGTAGAAGAAACATTTTGCTTTTTTCCCTGCAAAAAAATGTAAAATATTCACGTTAGAAACAGGCCAGAAGATATCAAGCCAGGTTCAAATATGTGGATGCGGATTCTTCGGGCAGGCACACAGCGACTATATGATATATGGGAGTATGTTGGTTTCTGCGGTTTACGCTTTTTAAATTTAAAATAAAGATAATTCCTTATGAATATTTTATTTTAAATGCGTGGCTTACATGTAAACATTAATCTCATTATTACACGTCACAAGACTACTAACAAAAATAAATCAATTGTTAAAGAAATAAATGTTAAATTCTATGGTATATATCAACTAATCTAAATATGGACTGAATGTGCCATATATGCAACCTAATAAACGTTTATACAGACCGAATATGATGTAGACTGCAGAATGCAGTACATACATAGAGAATACAGCTCGGTCCATCTACCTCTTAGCCATATGTTGCCCCAAACCTGCCACGAACCCCAACAAATTAAGATGTGATGCAATGTTTCATGATGATGCCTCCCTCATGTTGCTTATATAATAGATATTTAGTCAATTTTAAAAAAAGTAAAATCTGCGGTACGAATTGAGAGTGGAGACTTTTAATCGTAGTCTCCCAAACAGATTATTAGCATTTCAACTTCTATAAAAGGACATCAACTTTCAAGAGATCTAAGCTGAAAATTGTCCATAAGCATCCCTTCTAATGTCTCTATTTTAGAGAGTATACGGAATGATCCGATATCAAATCAAACTATCAAGCATATAGAAGAGTTTTTCTCTAGTGATGTGAATGTGGCAAAAGGGTCAAGAAGAAATATATCCATTTTTTTGACATGCAAAAGAGGGTGTGTTCCCGAGTCGGGAATCAACACAGATTGTATTAATAATTGTAAATAAGAGTTACATTACAGAGATACCCAAAAGCTATGTAAGGCCCTGTAGTGGGAAACAACATTCTCCCAGTAAAATCTCTGATTTTTGAATATCACATCATTCCGCCCCAACCAAATGGCCCACAACACCGCAAAAGGCTTAGAGCAGTCATCCGACGAACTCCTGCCTAGAGCACGGATCGATCTCCAGAAAGCGTCAGTCCCAATGGTCTCAACCCAAGCGAGCTCCGTGCCCCTCCAAACTTGCATCGATGTAGCGTACCCAAAGAACAAATGGTTCGCATCTTCCATAGAGTCCTCACATACGTCGCACCTCGAGTCTTCGATGCCAAACAGTCTTCCCCTCTTAGCTTTATCACATATCCTGTTTCTTCGGAGGCGCTACAAAAAAATCTTCACCTTTAGAGGAATCCGTGCTGCCCAGATGATCTTCATATCCTGACACAGCTCCTCGCCCCGTCCCTCAGTCGCTGTCGACCCTCTCAGAGACATGTAAACCTTCTTGACCGAGAATCTCCCCCCATCCCACTCAAAATAGTCCGTCGTCTGTGTCAGCTCCCCTGGCGGAGGGATCTCCGCCAGCATCCTCATGAAGTCCTCAAAACGTTGGTCCGAGAGACCGACGACGAAAAGCGGCCCCCACGCCCCATGCTCCGCCATCTGTGCAAGAGTTGCATCTTTCTCTGTCGCCAAAGCATCCAGCCTAGGAAATCTTCCCCTCAGAGTACTCTCTCCTGTCCAGTCATCTGAACATGTGTCCGTTACCCATGTAGGGTCTCAGCATATGCGCAATGGTCAGCAGAACAATACGTATACCGGTCCATAGCGGCGACTCGAACCTTCTTCTTCTGGCAACCAGCTCCCCCTTGACACCATAGATGGTCCTCACCAGTCTAGCAGCCAATGATGTCGAGGAACCCCAAATCTGATATATCCACTTTGCAAGCAAGGCCTTGTTCATAAGCTCTATATCACGGACACCAAGGCCACCATCACATTTTCCTTTGATGAAATCTTCCCAGCTAACCAGATGCAACCCTGATTTCTTCTGTCTGCCATCCGACCAAAAGAACCTCCTCATCAAGGCCTCCACCTTTTTCCTCACACCAACCGGGATCAACCGCGTGGAGTAGTAGAAGACAAGGATGGCGGCAAGGACATGCTTTAGGAGCGTCAGTTTCCCTCCCCTAGACAACGTAACTGCTTTCCAACCAGCTAACCTCTCCTCCATTCTCAGCAGGACACTGTCCCAATCCGACCTCTTAAGCTTGCCATCCGTCAGCGAGAGCCCTAAGTACGAAATAGGAAGCTCCCCCAGAGGCCAACCCACCACATCCGCAAGCCTGCTGCGCTCCCCCAAGTCCATACCAAAACTTACAATCACCGATTTGTGCCAGTTAATGTCAAGCTCAGATAGCTTGACAAAGATATCGACGAGGTGTGCCGCATTTCGATTATGCTCCTCTGAACCACCAAGAAAGAGGATCGTATCATCTGCATATTGCATCACCGGTATAGACAAGGTTCCCATCCTAAAACCCTCACACCACCTAGTTTCCACTGCCTGCCTGCACAAAACCGCCAGAGCGTCCGCCACAAGAACGGAAAGCATGGGGGGCAATGGACAGCCCTGGCGGACTCCCCGTTGCAGCTGAACGAGACCACCCTCCGACTTGTCGTTCACCCATATCTTTGAGATTGAAATGGTACTGCCAATGTTGAGTTAAATGGTTCCAATACCTCAATTTTACGTGTTACAAATAATTCATTTTTTTCATTTAAAAAAAAGCATCCCTCTCTTAGGGAGCAGCTATTCGTCTTTCTTGGTTGTGACCATTAGAGTTAGGGTTTGAGTCACCCTTTCGGTTATTTCTGTATTTTGCTTTTTCTTTTTGTGTTAAGCCCTACCCATGTTTTTCTTTATATAATGAGATTTAAGACACACTAGTCGATATTTCATAGTATTCCGTTCCACATGGTAGCGCGGCAATAGACTTACACGGGTGTTCTCCCCAAATTCTCCCCAATATCCTTTCTCGCATCTTCGGGTCTCACTACCTTCCACATGGCTCCTCTACCACTTCAGTGGTAACGTCACACCCCACCATAACTGCTTCCATCCAAGTGGCACAGCCCACGTAACTATGCCCATGCAGCTCCACTCACATGGCTCATTTATCGTTGCAACGGCAGTGTGGCCGCCACAATTAGCAAAGCCGATTCCGCAACACCAGGTAGGTCGCCATGCCGTCTGCCATGGTTTCAATCATGATCTAAGAGTGATTGATAGGTATGAGCAGCTATTCGTTTTTGTTAGGTGTGAGCATTAGAGTTGAGTCACCCTTTCCGGTATTTGTGTATTTTTGAGTTTAAGTTACCCTATCGGATATTTGTGTATTTTCTTTTCTTATTTGTTAATCTAGCCTTCTTTTTACCTAATCACGTGGTTGGTTTTTAACTTACCAATACCTGTCACAAGCCCATGTAAATGAGGAGGGTTGCGTTAGGTAGCCTACAGCCAGCGTAAAATAATCGAATCTTCTAACACGGATTTAAGCAACCATTTAGTTTTCGTTGGGATGTTCCCTACTAGTGACGTATTATATAGCCGGAATGATCGAAAAATGGGCAAGATTCGCTACATCATTTGCTCAAATGTAGTTCAAAATTTGCAAGGGTTCTTGCAGAGGAATGCATCCGAGTAAATAAGCTAGTTCTAGTGCATCGTCGCCTGGATGCAGTCCAAAATTTGCTTAGGGTTCTCACATGATGGGCGCATGCAAGTAAAGAAGTTAGTCCAAAAGAGACCATAAAAAAGATGTGGATTGTAGTTGGAATATTGGCATTTTGACCGGCAAATAGATGGAGATGGTAGATATGATGGAAAGAAGGAAGATTCATATATTGTCGCCAGAGAGGGTAGAAATGGTGTTGGAGTGATTGTATCAAGATTCGAAGGATAGTGTAGTTGATGTGCAAAGATTTTGGGATCAGATTATTCTGCTAAAATTGGTACTTAAAGAAGAATTATGAATATCATCTCAGTCTATGCACCACAAATTGGTTTAAAGGATGGGACTAAACAAGATTTTTGGAAGGATTTGGATATATATTGTGCAAGAAATAAAATAATGAAGAACACCGGGATTTTTACGTGGAACCCTACTCCCTAAGAAGCAGGATGAAAACACGGGAAAACACATCAAAGGTTGATTCTTCTATTGAAGTTTCTCATCTGATACAGGTGGTGTGGGGCTTCTTATATATAGCCTACACTGACTCTCCAAGTCCCACGAATAGTAAATGTGGGACTAAATATAAGTGGGTGTGGTAATTGAACCTTGGAGGGATCCAATTACCCACCTACACATGATGCATACTCCAACATTCCCCCTCAAGCTTCTCATGTCGTGCAGGTGAGGAGGAACAAACAGGATGGAGTGTAAGTCGAACCGGGTCTCTTCTTCGGAGAACGTGTGCTTTGGGCCATACAATTCATGATCCTTATAAAGTTTACAGGAAAGAAACATATTCTTACCAAAGAAGAGCCGGTTGAGAAAACAGGGGTTAATGCCTCGTGGGAGGCAGATGATGCGTATGCCAAGGTTTGGCTTTCTGGTATATTGACGATAGAGATCGCCAATGATGTGTTATATCAGCCCGTCGCCAAGGCGATGTGGGATATCCTCGCAACCACTTATTCTCAGGAGAGGAATGAAACAAAGATTCTGCAGCTACAGCACGATATCTTTGCCATCAAGCAGAACGGACGGTCCCTTCATTCTTTATATACGTCCTTGCGTGGAATGTTTGAGAGGTTCTACAGTTCCATGCCTCTCACATCTACTCCCGAGCAGCAGAAGACATACCGGAATGCCACCATAGTTGGTGTATTCCTTATAGCACTTGACCTAAGGAATGAGGCGGCTCGTTCACAGGTATTGGCAGATGCCACCATTCCTCCCATGGAGGAAGCATTCCACAGACTCAACAGGATCATTGTCTCATCTTTTGCTTCTAGTTAGACATCTTCTGCGATGACAACCTCCCGTGGTAGGGGAGGCTCTTCTCAGTTTCGTGGGCGTAGACCTCATGGTAGAGGAGGTCATATTCATCAGGCATGCACTTATTGTCATCGCCCTGGGCACACAAAGGATACATGTTACTCCAAACATGGTTTTCCTGCATTGGCTCGTGTAGCCGAGCAAGCAGATTCTTGTGTTGTGGCTTCTTCGGATCAGAGGTATGATGACCTCGTTTCTCGACTGCAGGACATTATACCTTCAGGAATTTCCCTAGATTCTTCCCTTATTCCAGGAGGCCACTCAGACGTTGCAGCTTCTGCCTCCTCCAGTACCTCAAGTAGTACCTATGTTCCTACTACTTGTCTTGGATACGATACTACGGAATGGATTATGGACTCGGGGGCAACACATCACATATGTGGTGATAGAGATCAGCTTGCACCTTACAGACAAGTCTCTTCAGGGAGAACCGTTGTCATAGCAGATGGGATTTATTTCCCGATCACAGGACATGGGGGTTTGTTTAACACCTTCGATGTGTCTGCAGAATGTGTTGCATGTACCTGACTTTTTTGTGAATTTATTATCTATTAGAGACTACGAAGGATTTGCATTGTCGAGTTATTTTTGAACCATCGTCTCTTGTATTTCAGGACATACTAATGGGCAGGGTGATTCGTTGTGGCCGTGAGCAGGGGGACCTCTATCGACTGGTTTGAACCCCCTATGCAGGCCTATCTTCTCATTCTACTGGATCAGTCTCTCCTTTCACATGGCAATTGCGCTTTGGTCACCTTCCACTCCAGAAGATGTGTCATGACATGCCTCAGATCTCACCTCGCTCTTCTTTCCAGTGTGAGGCTTGTCAGTTGGGAAAGCATCATCGATCTGCTTTTCCTAATCATCAGAGTCGGAGCAGTAGCTCCATTTTTAAGTTATTTCATGTTAATATTTGGGGTCCAAGTCGTGTTCCAAATCACTAGGGACAGATTTTACCTAGTCGCAGTTGATGATTTTTCTCGCTTGTCTTGGATCTTTTTATTGAAGAATACATCTAAAGCAAGGAATGATATCAAAACTTTTATCAAAGAAGTGCAGAATATTTTTTTCTACATTTGTGAAATTTGTGAGAACCGATAATACATTGGAATTCTATACTCATGCTCTCTCAACATTCTTTTCATCATGTGGTATTATTCATTAGAAATCTTGTGCTTATACTTCTTAACAGAATGGTGTTGCAGAAAGAAAGCATTGACATTTACTTGACGTTACCTGATCTCTTCTCATTCAGAGTCGAGCCCCGCATTCATTCTGGGGTGATGCAGTTCTTACGACATGTTATCTTGTGAATCGCATGCCCTCATCTGTTCTGGGTGAGAAAATTCCTTTCTCTATGGCATTCATTCAGAGTCGAGCCCCGCATTCATTCTGGGGTGATGCAGTTCTTACGACATGTTATCTTGTGAATCGCATGCCCTCATCTGTTCTGGGTGAGAAAATTCCTTTCTCTATGGCATTTCCAGAAAAGGAATTGTTTTCACTTACTCGTGTTTTCGGCTCGGTCTCTTTTGTCCACTAGTTGTCTCTGGATCTAGATAAGCTCTCTTCTAAAGCTGTCAAATGTGTTTTTAGTGGGTACTCTAGGACACGGACGGGATATAGATGCTATGATCCTTTACGTAGAAAATATTATGTTTGTGTTGATGTTACATTTTTGAGTCGGTAATGTATTTTTCTCCTACATGTGATGGGTTGACTTCATCAGATTCAGATGATGAGGTCTACATGCTACCTCCTCCTACAAGCCCATCACCATCCCTACATGTGCCGGTTGTTCCAACCTAGCCACCAACTCCTCCTCCACCACCACCTCCTACTATACCACCACATGTGTATGTTGTTCCACCATTTCTACTATACTATACACGTCTGCCTTCTTCTGTTCATGGTTTACACATGTCATCCAGCACGCCTCAGGTATGCTCTGACTACAAGGTTTCTAACGATGGGTCTGGAGATGTGTCTGCATATGAAACATTGCAGGGGCTGACACTCAGTTTAAGGAGATTCCCAATGACCTGGATGTTCCTATTGTCAATCAAAAACAGAAGTATACATGTGCCACATATCCACTGGCTTCTCGGATCTCCTTTGATCGCTTGGCACGAGAGTCCAGAAGGTTTGCTACTGCACTATATATCGTATCAATACCTCAAACATACCAGGAGGCATTAATAGATAGTCAGATAGTCAGTGGCATCTAGCTATGGAAGAGGAGATGGTTGCCATACAGTCACGCGGTACCTGGAGCCTGGTCCTGCTCCCAATGGGGCTCTATTGTTAGTTGCAAATGGATGTTTACAAGGAAATACAATGCGGATGGGAACATTGATCGTTACAAGGCCAGATTGATTGCACAAGGATTCACTCAGACGTATGGAGTGGATTATTTGAACATCTTTTCACATGTAGCTCGCCATTCTATTGTACGAGTTCTTCTTTCAGTTGCAGTGGTATGTGATTGGCCTTTATTTCAGCTCGATGTTAAAAATGTATTCTTGTATGGTGATCTCTAAGAAGAAGTCTACATGCAGCAGCCTCCGGGATTTGTTCTTGAGGGGGAGTGTCAACAAGTTTGCAGACTTCACACGGAAATATATGGCATGAACCAGAGCCCGAGGGTATGGTTTCAGAAGCTCTTGGATTTAATTGAAAAGCAAGGGTTTAGAAGGTCAAATGCATACCATTCATTATTTGTACAGATAACATCCACAGGTAAAGTCATTATCATGGTTTATGTTAATGGCATACTTGTTAGAGTATTTGGAGCATGCGTCACTTATGTAATAGGTGGGTAAATGGATCCCTCCAAGATCCATTTACCCCACCACTGAGTTTAGTCCCATACCGCCTAGTGGTGGGACTTGGAGGCCCTGTAGAAGCTATATAAAGAACCCCAGGCCTCCTGTAACAGATGAGAAAGTTCAATAGAATATCCGCCCCTTAGAGGGCTTCTCCTGTGGTTTCATCCCGCTCCTCACGGAGTAGGGTTCCACGTAAAATCCCGTCTTCTTTATATTTCTTTATCTTTTTCCATGTTCGCTTCCGCATGTTTATTTTCTAATATGGTATCAGAGCGGGTCGATTCTCGAGGCATTTTTTATTCTTTATTTATTTTATTCGAGATTCGATTTGAGATTGAAGATTGTTCGAGAGGAAAATTGTTCTGAATTTTTTTCAAAAATCCAAGTTCTAGGGTTCCGTTCTGTTCTGGAACCCTATTCTCTGTTAACAGCTCCATCGGCGAGATCCAGGAACCCCTCTCCAGGAGGTGCGACGTTTTGTAAAGCAAAGGGAGTTCTGTTGACAACTCCATCTCGCAGATTCGTGAAACCCTAGCCGTGGAGCGGCGGCGTTGCTATTCCGCCCATAGCACATCCAGAAGAAGAAGCCCTACATGCGCAGATCCTCCTTTCCAACAGGCGCATCACGAAACATGTGCATCCCCAACAGGACTCAGAGGCGGCGGCTGCATCAGATCTTCAAGGCGGTCGCGCACCCTTGCGTGATGCTCCAGCGCCGAAGCCTCAGATCTTCAAGGCGGCAGCATTAGATCTTTCCACTGTTGGGCGCGTGCGGTTCCAGGCGCCCATCCAGCACCATGAACGGCGTTCTCCCCTGGCGGGTGATCCCCTGTAGTGCGCGCAATGCCTCTCCAGTCCACCAAGGCGCGCGTGCACCCTTCGACTCCCAGCGATCCTTCGACTCCAGCGCAGGCGGTGCTATTTCGGGTCCCGAACTCGCGCGTTCTTCTCCAGGAGCCGCACCATCCTTCCCAGGCGGCGAGGCCCTTCCCGCGCGAGGCTCCTGCTAGGCGGAGCAGGCCGCTTCACCATCTTTAGCAAGTGACGTCGCCCGTAACTCCAATCTCCTACGGCGCGATTCCTCCCTTTCAACCCGATCACCAGGCAGCACGAACCCCGCCCTCCAACTCCAAAGTCCTTCGGCGGCGGCAACAAAGAAATAGGGGGGCGGCTACAACGGAAAAAAAAGGGTTCCCATCGTGGGAACCCTAGAGGCCTCACGGTTTTAAAAAAAAAATGTTTCTGTTGTTTAAAGCCCAAGTGGGGCCGAGAGTAGAGGGAAAAAAAAAGAGGGAGCTTATTTCCTTTGGAGCCCAACAGGGGCTGATGAAGGGCCCAAGTGGGCGGTGCGTGAAGTATTTAAAAAAAAGGGAACAAAATAAAAGGCGCGTACATATAGCAAAAAAAAAGCCGTACGCAAAATTCAAAAAAAAAAGAGGTTGCAAAAGTCGAGAAAAAAAATTGTTTAAAAAAAATTACGGCTTAAAAAAAATTGAGAAAAAGCCGCAATGGATGTTTGGTCCCCTATTTATATTGTTTATGTATTATTCATCTCCATAATTATGTATTATCTTATCTTCTCCCAACGTGGTCAACAATGTCATTCCGACCAGTATGGGAGAAAGGGGGAGTATATGTAGAGTCACATGTCTTGTTCCAAAAGATTCAGATGTCAGATTTCCAGACCGATCAAATATTCAGACTCTACAATTCTCGGATTCAGACTCGACGATGACGCATGCCAATCATTTGTCATTCTTGTTGGTCGGCCAGAGCTTTCATGTGAGCCATAGGGACTCCATAGCAGAGGACTATTCCCTATGCCATTAAGGGCAAGGGTTTTCATGTGGTATCATAGGGACTCCACAGTAGAGTACCATTTTCTGAGCCAGATAGACACTCCAGCCCAGTTCGTCCTCCTCACATGCATGCCATGAGAAGCAACGTCCTCGACTGCAGCAACTGTGCGCGTTGGGTTGATATTGTCTGTAGTGTCATGTATTGTGAGTTGAGTTTCTTCCTGTTTGTCCAAGCTGAGCATTGCATGCTCCAGCTTGAGGGGGAGTGTTAGAGTATTTGGAGCATGCGTCACTTATGTAATAGGTGGGTAAATGGATCCCTCCAAGATCCATTTACCACACCACTGAGTTTAGTCCCATACCGCCTAGTGGTGGGACTTGGAGGCCCTGTAGAAGCTATATAAAGAACCCCAGGCCTCCTGTAACAGATGAGAAAGTTCAATAGAATATCCGCCCCTTAGAGGGCTTCTCCCGTGGTTTCATCCCGCTCCTCACGGAGTAGGGTTCCACGTAAAATCCCGTCTTCTTTATATTTCTTTATCTTTTTCCATGTTCGCTTCCGCATGTTTATTTTCTAACAATACTTGTTATAGGAGATGATGTGCAGGGGAAAAAAGGGCAAAGGAGTTTCTAGGACGTCAATTTGTCACCAAGGATCTTGGAACCCTAAGGTATTTCCTGGGTTAGAATTTTCCAGGAATCAGCAGGGTCTTGTGATGAACCAAAGGAAGTATGTCACAAACATGCCTGTTGAGACAGGTATGATTGGGTGTAGCATGCCACTACTCCTATAAATCCTAGTATGAGATTATATGATGATGATACAGATGAGGTAGACAGGAGAAGATATAAAGAATTGGTGGGAAAGCTTCTCTATGTTACTATCACTAGACATGATATTTCCTTTGTCGTTAGTTGGGTGAGTCAGTTCATGGATCAACCCCGACAAGTACACATGGATGTTGTATATATGATACTGAGATACATAAAGTCTTCTCCAGGTGCAGGATTGTTGTTCAGGAAAGGAGCAAATATTACTATTTCAGCATGTACAGATGCAGACTATATGGGATGTCCCGAGGACAGAAAGTCCACTTCGAACCTTGTTTTATATGTTGGCAGCTCTACTGTTTCTTGGAAGAGTAAGAAGCAAACTGTAGTTGATAGGTCGAGTGATGAATCTGAATATAGGGCTATGGCATAAGCGAGCACAGAGATGATGTGGGTTCGAGTAGTACTAGCAAATTTACATATAGATGTTCATCTGCCTATGCCATTATAGTGTGATAATCAAGACGCTCTATTCATTGCTAACAACCCTGCATTTCATGAAAGAACTAAACATATTGAGGTGGACTGTCACTATACACGGGACATGATCCAAAAAAGGTTTTATCTCTACCTCTCATGTCAGCTCAGGAGATCAAACAGCAGACATTTGTACCAAGGCTTTGCTCAGAGGATCTTTTCAGAAGTGTCCATCCAAGCTGAGCATGATTGACATATATGCTTCATCTTGAGGGGGTGTAGAGATATATTTATGTTTGGTGTATTGTTTCTATATTTATCTTTACTTTGTATGTCTTATGTAATTTACCCATAGGTCTCTCCTCTATATAAGAGAGCCTAGGGTTCCCATGAATAAACAACTTTCATTCTTTTCCCAACACCATCCAATCTATCCAACAATCATAGGTGCTCAAAGCTAGAACCAAATTTAGAACTGGAATTAGAAATCATTAGTTTCATCTCGTAAACATGAAAAGAATAGTGATATGTGAAATAATAACAGAGAAAAATATTTGACAACAAAGAACTAGCAAAATGATATCTTATGTAAGATATTGACGATCGAAATGATAACTTAGATTGTAGCTAATCACATCATTTTGAACTTAGAAGAATACTTAATTTTAGAAATAAAATAAGACACACACATCTATATACAAATCATTCTAACACGTGTCTATTAGATGCATTGTAGAGCTTGTGATCGTAAAATATTTGTTATGTGAAACACAAACAAATCAATTAACACCAAGAAACTGCATAGTATTCACAAGCACAATCTATATCCAACCTAACAATCATAAGACATGGAAGGTTGCTAACAGCCTAGCCCTCACACAGTCGTACATACTCCATATAATAAAGAGAATCAGCAAAAAGAGAGTCTGAGAAATAAGTAAATTTCTAGTGTCCTGTGAGATGAAATGACGCAATGTACTGCACCCTATATAGAGCTTGAAAATACCCTAAAGTGGTCGAAATTAAAAAATAACCCTTTGAGTGCTATTGATGTAGCAAAGAAGTCCGAGGACATTAGAGAGAGATGTTTTGGGAGTTCTTCTGGGACAACACTTGTACCACAACGGTCACCTGGACCGATGCGGCGACCATTTCAATGGCAAAGATCAACCCGACGATTCCAACCTTCAGGATCAACATTTTCTGGCAGTACGCGCTCCTCTCCCGTGACTACTTTGGGAGGAGCTCTTGCCAGTCGTGGCACCAATGCATCACGACCATCTGGGTCGCAAGGAGAGAGAAGACCCATAGCAGGACCGACTCGGAGCACCAACACGTTTGCTACGCCTATCCCGTCAGTACGGACTTGTGACATCAGTGGGGTCACTACCTGTCTCAGTGCCCCCAAGCTTCTAATACGCCTCAACCTCAATCGCAACCTTCGCATCTATAAACACATCGTACGGGGAGATTCTGTGGTAGAACTCCAACTTCAGAATGCCGGAGAGTGTTGCACCAGCAAGACAGAGACAACTCATGCAGTAACTCATGAGTAGGCACGTTCAGTAGCTACTGTGGTGAAAGCTATGTTCTCAATCTTGAGTTGTCCTTTCCATGTTTTATTTGATTCTAGCACTAACCCATTTCATTCATCGTCTCGAGACTAGTAGCTTCAGTGGGTAGAGTTGCAGAGGCCCTAGATCCTCCGTATTACATTCATGGGCCAAGTGGTCACATGTTCGTGATTAAATTGATAGCCAGTGGTCTACCAGTATTGATTGACAGTCACAAGATGAACGCAGATTTTCTTTCATTACAACTCGATGAGTTTGCCCTGATTTTGGGTATGGATTGGTTGTCAGCTCATCATGCCTTGACTGCATTAGGAAGACAGGTGTCTTCAGGATTCCAGATTTGCATGAGTTTGCTTTTGAGGATACCTTACAAGACTCCAAGATGGAGTACATCTCAGCACTCAGAGACTCGTTGACCAAGGATGTGATATATTTCTAGCATTTGTTCAAGAGACGCCCGAGAGGGAGATGATGATGCAAAACATCAAGGTGTGTCAGAATACCCTGACGTGTTTCGTGATGACTTTTCAGGTTTCCCGTCTGAGAGAGAGAGAGAGATTGAGTTCGAGATCACGTTACTACCTGATACATAGCCGATCTTGATAGCTCCATACCAGATGGCACCGACTGAGTTGAGAGAGTTGAAGGTGCAGTTGCGGGAACTACTTGACTTGGGTTTTGTGAGACCGAGCACTTCATCTTGGGGTGCTCGTGTTCTCTTTGTCAGAAAGAATGATGGATCCATGAGGTTATGCATTGACTACCGACATCTGAATAAGAGAACAGTGAAGAACTGTTATCCTCTACCGTGCATTGATGACTTGTTTGACCACCTATAGGGATCTTCGGTGTTTTCTAAGATAGATCTCCGATCCGACTACCATCAGTTGAGGATTTGGAAATCTAACATCTCGAAAACAACATTCATGACTCGGTATGGGTACTACGAGTTCGTCGTGATGCCGTTTGGGCTCACAAAAGCCCATGCAGCATTCACGGATTTGATAAACAGGATCTTCCGTCCGTACTTGGACAAGTTCGTGGTCATTTTCATCGATGATGTGTTGATATATTCTCGAAATGAATGGGACCGAGCAAATGATTTGAAGATAGTTCTTGACACAAGAGCACAAGTTGTATGCCAAGCTGAGCAAGTGCGAGTTTTGATTATTCCAGATCTCATTCCTTGGACATGTCATTTCTGGAGCAGGAGTTGTTGATTCTACAAAGATTGAGGCAATTATGTCTTGGGAACAACCCAAGATGGTCATACAGATCCGTAGTTTCCTTGGGTTGGCATGCTACTACAGACGCTTCGTCAGCAACTTTTCACGGATTGTTCTTCCCTTAACGCGGTTAACGCAGAAAGGAGTTCCTTTCGTCTAGAACGATTCATACAAGTAAGCTTTCAGAACACTGAAGGAGAAGCTGACGATTGCTCCCATTCGTACACTTCCGTCAGGTACTCAAGACTATGTAGTTTACATAGATACTTCAGGAGACGGCTTAAGAGCGGTACTGATGCAACGAGAGCACGTGATTGCGTACACATAACATCAGATGAGGTTGCATGAGCGGAACTACCCCACTCATGACTTTGGCTGGCAACAGTTATCTTCGGCTTGAAGATCTAGCGTCACTATCTCTATGGGGTGAACGTTGAGATTTTCATGGACCACAAGAGTTTGAAGTATATTTTCGATCAGAAGGAGCTGAACAAGAGACAGTGCAGATGGCTTGAGCTACTGAAGGATTACGAGTGCACAATCTCTTACCACACCAGAAAAGGAAATGTGGTGGCAGATGTACTTAGCAGGAGAGCCCATATAGAGGGTATGGCAAATTGGTTGTACACGTGGGATATGCTTGCAGCTTTGACTGATTGGCACCCTCATGAGAGTGCATCCATATCTACTGTCGTGCATCCACGATTCAGCAGTTTATGGGATCACGTGGTAGAAGGTCAGCAGAGAGATCCTTGGCTCAGAGACAGATACATGTGAGCCATCAAGGATAAATGTGATGATTATGTAGTGGTGGAATCCATTTTGTGGAAGGTCGATCGGGTCGTTGTGCTCGATGATGAGTAGTTGCGTGGAGACATCCTTGATGAGGCACACAATTCACAATTATCTTCATCTTGGCAGTACGAAAATGTATCGTGATCTATGTAAGTATTTAAGGTGGGACGGGATGAAATGTGACGTGGCCCGTCATGTTAACAAATGCTTTACCTGTCAGATGGTCAAGGCGGAGCACAAGAGACCGCTAGGGATGTTGTAGTCTCTCCCCAATCTCAAGTGGAAGTGGGAGAGTATCTCTATGGTTTTTGTCACTAAACTTCCGAAGACACCAGGCGGCCATGATGCTATTTGGGTCGTTGTTGACAGGTTGACCAAGTCAGCCCATTTCATACATGTCAGCATGACTTACACTCCATCTCGATTAACTAGGTTATATGTTCAGAACATCATCAAGCTTCATGGTATACCTTGCGAAGTAGTGCCTGACAGAGACTCGAGGTTCGCATCTCACTACTGGCACCAGTTCATGCCGATACTACAGACCGAACCGAAGATGAGTTCCGCCTACCATCCGCAGACCGACAGACAGAGCGAGCGCACCATTCAGACGCTTGAGGACTTGTTACGTACATGTGCTCTTGAGTGGAAAGGTTCCTGGAAAGACCACCTGTCGTGGGGGGTTTACATACAACAACAGTCATCATTCTAGTATCGGCATGGCACCTTTCGAGGCCCTATACAGGCGGAGATGCCTCACGCCTCTCAGTTGGCGTGAGGTAAGTGACCACACACTTTACTCCGTGGATCACCTAGAGGAGACTACGAGGGTTGTCGACCTTGTGAGGCAAAAGCTTCTGACGACGCAGAGCCGCCAGAAGAGCTATGCAGATCGACGGATGAGAGATTTGGAGTTCCAGGTAATCCGATCCTCTTCTCCCATCACTTTTCAATTATTATTTTTCTTCCCTTCAACTTAATCATTCATACTCGTGAATCTCTGTGAATACATATGGGAGACTGGGTATTCTTACGAGTATCTCCCACGAATGAAGTACAGAGATTCGGTATGCGTGGCATGTTAATGCCACGATATGTTGGCTCGTTCCAGATCATTGCACATGTGGGGAATCGACCTATCGAGTAGCCCTTCCTCCACACCTATCGGTCATCCATGATGTTTTCTATGTATCAAACCTGAGGAAATGCATGCACAACCCTCGCTACATTATCAGCTACGAGAATCTTGACATGGAGCCTGACTTGACATTCAAGGAGAAGCCAATGCAGATACTTGGTAGTGTTGTGAAGAAGCTTCGCGGCAAGGAGATTCCCCTAAACAAGGTGTCAAAGAGGTGAGATAGGAAACAGAAGCAGACATGCGGGCACGATACCCGCAACTCTTTTAGGTAACCTTCAAAACAAGCCCATTTGATTATATGTTTTGTGATATGGCTTGTTTCCCCTTTGAGGTTTTTATGGGTTCGAAACTCTTTGAGGTTTTTATGATGAAAAATTATAGATGAAACCTAGATAAAGTGCATAGTCACCATGACCTTGACATGAGTCTCGAGGACGAGACTTCCATCTAGTTTTTTTATATTTGAAATACTCGGATCCGAACTGCCCGAATCCGAAACCAAATCCGACTCGACTTGGGTCCACATAACCCGATAAAAATCCAATTAATATTGACTGAACCCAGATCGATCTGCAAATCATGGATCGGAGTCTGTCTGGATGTGATTAACTAAAAACCAATCACATTGAACCGTCACCGGAAAAGTCCGCGACGCTATCTGAACGGTAAAATAAACAGAGACCATCACTCATTCTGTTTCGACAATCCGGAACCAAGGAAATAGACTTTTTCGATCGGAAGTCGTTTGATCGTTTTTATCGTAAAATTTAATTATGAATAGGGAACAGTATTCTCATATTTTTAAATCCATCTTATGTCAGAAAAATATGGATATTGGACTCATTTTGATCAACACTTCGAGACTGTCGAAACAAGCCTTTATATGCCCGAATCATATATCAAAGATGATAATTACGATTGCTTTAGTATTTTATTAAAAATAGAAATGAAAGAAAAAATATGTAATAAATAAATATAATCAAAAAACTGACGTACAATTTTTTTTTATTTTATATTTTTTTTTCTTTCTCCAAATTTACAATTCCTCACCCCCTTTTTGTCAAGAATTTGACACATATCCCCCCCCCCCCTCCATTCTTCCTTATTTATATCACCAACACCTTCTTCCTCCCCATCTTCTCTTCTTCTCCTCCTCTCTTCTTCCCAAGCAAGAACCCACCTTTCTTCTCCTGATTTCTGCCTCAACTGCTGCTGTGATTGCCCATTTTCCTCCCTTTCTTGATCTAAAGGTACAAGTTAAACCATTCCTCTTGCTGACATACTTGTATATTCCACGCATTTCATGCTTTCGAGGTTGGGATTCATGGGTTACATGTTCACTACATCAATTTCTGAAAATTTCATATCTGACCTTCAAATTCTTTGCTCCGGTGGCTGTTCCTACTTGTACCTATAATGCCATCATATCCAAATAATATCATGATGGAAGATCCGTATATTTCTTGTGTGCATACCATTTCAGATTATTCTTGCAATTAAATGTGTGCCCCTACCTTTTTCAAATATACACTATACCTTTATAAACTTCTGAATCCGGAAATCTCAGATCTGATTTTAAGCTGGTTATCTGATTTTTTCCATTAGACATCAGATTAAGTTATAGCACCTCTTGCACTGCAACAATCTTAAATTTTCAAGTAGAAATCAAGTTTGGAGAATTTACTTCACTTCCTTGGATATTATATTTATGTTAACCATGGATTACTGCCAAGTTAGCAGCTTATGGATGCTGAAACAATTGCATATGCATTATACAAGTATCTTACGAGTTTGTTTAAGACGGATTTAATAAATACAGCTGATCTGGCACATATAAAGCTAGATATTACCCTCTGGAATTATGCTTAGGAACAGCATATAGTGTACCTAATAGTTACTCGATTCAAACTGCAGAAATTCAGTTCCATCAAGTATATAACTAACTTTTTCTTAATATATTAAAGATCCTGCAGTAACTTCTGTGTTTATGTGCACTTACCATAAGAAAATAATAGTTGAAAAGCTGTACTGATCCTCCATTGTCCATATTTCTTGTCTACATACAAATAGCAGGGTGGCTGAATCGAGTAGAAACTCCGATATCAAGTGGTTTGGACCATTAGTCCTCATAATAAACTAACAATAAGAAAGACATGTCAATGAGTAAATGGAGTCATGACCAGTGTTTCAAATTTTGGTTTCGACACTCTACCAAAATCGAAATCGAATCTCGATATGGACCCTTCACAAATCTAGGTCGATTTTGACCGAAATTGGCGAAATCAAAATTTCGAAATCATTTCGCTTTTTTCGCCGTCTCAAAACGAAATCGAGTTTAAAACCTTGGTCATGACTAAAGAAATGTCAACAGTCATAACTACCCAATTGAGAAGGACTTCTGATTGTATATACATTAGTATTTCTGATTGTATATACATTAATATGTCAGGATCCAAGCTCATCAATATGTATATACCTTTACATGTATTTACTACCATTACAAAGGTTTTGGCCTTTGATGGCAAAAACTCCTCTTTGTAGGATAGAGCAACCATCATTTTCTTAATGCTTTCTTTCATCCTGTAATTAAAAAAAAGCCTTTCGACGGAACTCAACCCTCTTCTTGGAAGCTTTTCTGAAAAATCATGTTAAAGTGAAGCATGTTAGATCCTTTTTGTATCATTCCCTGATTTGATTATATGATCTCTGTATCATTTCTAGTTTTGGTTATATAATCAACTTGCATTAAATTTCGTGTAAAAATGAATCTGGATCCATACACACCATCAAATAGTTACTACAACTTCATTTGTATATTGTTGGGAAAAGAGAATGAGTTGTTCTATTCCATAAGCCCTAGGCTCTCTTATATAGGAGAGTAGCCTATGGGTAAATTACATAAAGAGAATAACAGGAAAAATAAAATAACAAAGAGGTACAGTTATTCTATATGCGTCAACACTCCCCCTCAAGATGGAGCATAGATATCAATCATGCTCAGCTTGGACGCACACTTCTAGAATGGGCTTCGAAGTAATGCCTTGGTGAAAATATCAGCAGTCTGATTCTCTGATGTGACGTGAGATGTAGCAATGAACCCCTTCTGAATCATGTCACGTATGTAGTGACAGTCGACCTCAATGTGCTTGGTCCTCTCATGAAAGGCTGGGTTATTTGCAATGAACAAGGCGGCTTGATTGTCACATTCCAACATCATAGGAAGAGGTATATCAAGACATAGATCTGCAAGTAAGGATTTCACCCACATCATTTCTGTGCTAGCCTGGGCCATAGCCCTGTATTCGGATTCAGCACTGGATCTAGCTACCACTGTCTGTTTCTTGCTCTTCCACGAAACTAGAGCATCTCCAACATAGACTGCAAATCCTGATGTGGACTTCCTGTCCTTGGGGCATCCTGCATAGTCTGCATCTGCACATGCCGTGATAGAGATCTCCTTTCCTTTCTTAAATAGCAAGCCTGCACCTGGAGATGATTTTAAATATCTCAGAATCATGTGTATTGCATCCATATGGGCCTGACGTGGTTGCTCCATGAACTGGCTCACACGACTCGCTGCAAATGATATATCAGGTCTAGTGATCGTGACATACAGTAGTTTGCCTACCAGTTCTCTGTACCTTCTCTTATCCACCTCTTCTGTGTCATCATCATACAGCTTCATGCTAGGATCCATTGGTGTCTTAGCAGGTCGACACCCTAGCATACTTGTCTCACTCAGTAGATCTGTAACATACTTCCTCTGTGACATGACTAATCCATATGGATTTCTAGCAAACTCCAGCCCCAGAAAATATCTAAGGACTCCCAAGTCCTTGGTGACAAACTCGGTCCCCAGCCTTTCCTTTGCCTGCTTAATGCCCTGGTCATCATCACCTGTAATCAAGATATCATCAACATAAACCATGATTACAATGATACCTCTAGCCGTCTTCTGTACAAACAAGGAATGATCAGCATTGGAGCGTTTATATCCTTGTTTCTCAAAGAGATCTGAAAGCTTCTGAAACCATGCTCTGGGGCTCTGCTTAAGGCCATAGATGGCCTTATGTAATCTGCAAACCTTGGAACACTCCCCCTCAACAGCAAAACCAGGTGGTTGTTGCATATAGACTTCCTCCTGCAAGTCGCCATACAGAAATGCATTCTTCACGTCCAGTTGATAAAGTGGCCAGTCTCTAGCAACTGCAACTGATAACAGGATCCGTAGAGTGGAATGACGCGCCACAGGGGAGAATGTGTCAAGGTAGTCTACCCCATATGTCTGTGTGAAGCCCCGTGCAACCAGGCGTGCCTTGTACCTGTCAATGGAACCATCTGCATTGTGCTTCACTATAAACACCCATTTGCAACTCACCGGGCTGACATCTGGAGGTGTAGGAACCAAACTCCAGGTTCCTCTGGACTGAAGTGCCGCCATTTCTTCTTCCATTGCTAGCCGCCATCTAGCATCCTGCAAAGCATCATGATGATTCCATGGAATGTCTGTAGCTGAAAGTGCCAATGCAAACGTCCTGAAGTCTCCAGATAGCCTCTCAAAAGACACAGCTGCTGATAATGGATATTTGGCACAGCTTCTCTTCGGCTTGCGTAGAGCAATTGGAACATCCAGATCATCTGTGTTCTCACCATGCTCCTGTAATACATCCTGCTGAGAAATGTCGTCAGATCCATCTACATTAATATTTTCATTACATACCATAGGCGAGCTAGTTGACGGGTCAGGACCATGAGCTGGAGGAGGCCTGCGGGTGTAATGGAATGGTAGCGGGGATACTAGCGGTGGCGGTGGTGGTGGCGGTGGCGGTGTTGTTGTTTGTGGCAATGGTGGTGGTGGTACCATGAATACGGCATCAAGAGATATAGGTGGTAGCTGCATGTTTCCAGATTCTGAAAAGTACATAACAGATTCAAAAAATGTAACATCTGCACTGATCATATACCGCCAACGCACAGGATCAAAACACTTGTACCCCTTTTGAGTTCTGGAGTACCCCACAAAGACGCACTTGACAGCCCTAGGAGAGAGCTTGTCAGTACCAAGCGAGAACTGATGGACAAATGCGACTGACCCAAACACACGAGGGGTAAGAATGAACAAATCCTTGTCAGGGTAAATGAGTGAAAAAGGAATCTGTTCATTCAAGACAGACGAAGGCATACGGTTGATTAGGTAACATGCAGTAAGGACTGCATCACCCCAGTAGGAGTACGGAACATGACTCTGAATAAGAAGTGACCTTGTGACATCAAGAAGATGACGGTGTTTTCTTTCAGCAACCCCATTCTGTTGAGACGTATGAGCACAAGATGTTTGGTGAATAACCTTTTGAGGAGTAGTAATTGGCTAGAATGTTGGTGCACAACTCTAAGGCATTATCACTTCTCACAATCTTGACAGATGTGGAAAAAACATTTTGAATATCATTAAGAAAGTGGATAATAATATTTCCTGCTTCAGATTTATTTTTCATTAGAAAGACCCATGACGCTCTAGAGAAATCATCCACAAATACAATATAGAACCTGTGTCCCTGATGATCAGGAACACGACTCGGACCCCAGACATCGACATGAAACAACTCAAACTTGGAGTTACTACTCCGACCTTGACTA
This sequence comes from Ottelia alismoides, assembly GCA_037367405.1. Lineage (NCBI taxonomy): Eukaryota > Viridiplantae > Streptophyta > Magnoliopsida > Alismatales > Hydrocharitaceae > Ottelia > Ottelia alismoides. The sequence goes on along the minus strand of JAZKJV010007377.1, from coordinate 364,318 downwards.
CTGGGAAAAGACGACCTGTGATGCTTTCCCAACTGACATGCCTCACACTGGATAGGTGTGTGAGAGAGACCATAGGGTTGAACTAGACGCAACTTCTGAAGCGGTAAATGACCAAAATGCAGATGCCACAGGAGAGGAGATACTTGTCCAGCAGGAGAAGATGTGGTTCCGGCAAATGGGGTCTGGTTCAGACGGTAAAGGCCTCCTTGCTCATAGCCATGACCAATCACGTTGCCCGTACGGATGTCCTGAAAAATCAAAGAAGATGAATCAAAAATAGCTCGACAATGGAGATCCTTCGTAATCTGAATAATTGACAACAGATTCATAGAAAAATGCGGTGCATGTAGGACATTCTTAAGCTGCATAGAAGGTGTCAATCTAATCTCCCCCTGACCAGTGATAGGGGAATGCGTGCCATTAGCAATCACTATTATCCGTCCTGGAGGGATCTGAGTGTATCCTGTAAGTAGACTCTGGTCGCCACATAAATGATGTGTAGCACCCGAGTCCATGATCCATGGCAGTATATCAGATCTACTACTGTGGAGTGCAAGTGTACTACCTGAAGTACTAGTAGATGCAGAGGCAGAGGCAGAGGCAGCAGCATCAGTATGACTCTCTGTAGTCGGTGCTGGACCAGATGGTGGTATGATGCCCCTGAGGCGAGCAACTAGATCATCAAATCGTTGATCCAGGGTAGCAGCAGATGGGGGCTCTATCTGCTCAGCGGCTCGTGCAGATGCAGGGAATCCATGCTTCGAATAGCATGTGTCTTCATTGTGCCCGACTCGGTGACAATATGTGCATGTTGGCCTGGTGCGGCCACCCCTTCCACGAGGAGTACGTCCACGGCCCTGGTGATGAAAACCGCGGCCTCTGTTGGCCGCCATAGCTGAGGAATTCTGACTCGCATCTGCTGAAGGCACTGTGATCCTACTCAATCTGTGAAAAGCTTCCTCCATGGGAGGAATAGTCGAGTCCGCCAAAATCTGAGAACGTGCTGCCTCATACTCTGGATCAAGTGCAGCGAGAAACACACCCACCATAGTAGCATTCCTGTATGTCTTCTGCTGCTCTGGCGTAGGTGTCAAGGGCATGAAGCTATATAGCTTCTCAAACATCCCTCTCAGTGATGTATAGAGAGAATGTAGAGGGCGACCATTCTGCTTGATGGTGAAGATATCATGCTGGAGTTGCAGAATCTTTGTCTCGTTCTTTGCCTGGGAATATGTGGCCGCCAGAATGTCCCACATATCCTTCACTGTGGGTTGATGGAGGATATCATTGGCAATCTCAATTGCCAACGTGCCAGATAGCCAGACCTTGGCGTATGCGTCATCAGCCTCCCAGGAGGCATAGATTCCAGTCTTCTCAACAGGCTCTGATTCGGTAAGAATATGCTTCTTACCTGTAAACTTCATCATGCTCATGAACTGCATTGCCCACAGTTCATAGTTTGTACCGTCCATCTTGACAATAGGCGTTGGACCACGGAATGCGCCAATAGATGGGACATCTGCCTTGCTCTCTGACATATTGAAAAATAAAGACTGGAACGATTGACAAACGATATGTTTTGTCTACAATACCATAGATGGGGGTAGTTGCATGTGTAGACTTCAAGCAACTATCCCCATGAAGATGTTTGTGCTAAGACCTACACGCACACAGGAGTTGCGCACAGGCCGCACAGGAGATGCGCTGGGAGGCAAAGGTGATGCACTGGAGCGCACGGCTGAGGCGCGCACGAGCTGCGCACAGCGCACGGCTGATGCGCGCAGGGGCTGCGCACAACGCGCAAGTGCTGCACAGGGGATGCGCACGGCACGCTAGGGCTGCGCAAGGGATGCGCAAGGGGCTACGCGCGCAGGGGTTGCGCGCGGCACGCTAGGGCTGCGCAGGGGATGCGCAGATGATGCACAATGGCGGCGTTGGAGGCGCGCACGGCAGGGGTGGCAGCGTTGGAGGTGCGCCGATCGAGAGAGAGAGAGAGAAGAAGAGGGCCGGCGGGTGGGGTGTTAGGGTTAGGGTTTCGAGAACTCCAGTCTAGGACCGTCGCTCTGATACCATGTTGGGAAAAGAGAATGAGTTGTTCTATTCCATAAGCCCTAGGCTCTCTTATATAGGAGAGTAGCCTATGGGTAAATTACATAAAGAGAATAACAGGAAAAATAAAATAACAAAGAGGTACAGTTATTTTATATGCGTCAACATATATATAACACAGACATTTATAGTGATGTTGGGATACTATGTGATACAAGATTTTGATAAGCATCAGTGATGACAGATATTTGTCTCGGTCAGGGTGCCTCTTACACATAATCGTACGAGGGTGCGGTGACCTTCAACTGGGCTAGAGTTAGGATATTCATATTGGGCAGCGGTCGCCTAGTGCGCAGGTCTAGGATACCAGTCTCTTCCCCGATTTTATCACGAGCTCGCAATTTCCGGCTTCCTTAGGATCCATGTGTTTTCGCTTGACCAGTTCAGCTGACCCTGAGTTCTGTTAAGGTTCCTAGGCTGGAGGACCCTTGGTTTTTCTTCAAGCTTCTTTAGCCCTTTCCTACAACCGATTCGGGGAGGAGTGAAGCGATTCGGACTGCAGAGTCTCTCTCACTCGTGTTAGGGGCATAGTTGGAGTTTGCATAGCTTCCCTCTGGACCGCCCTTCCACTGGGAAAGCGAGACAGATGAGTCCCTTAGAGGGGCTTCTTCACCGCTTGAGTTTAGTTATTATTACGCCAATAGGCTTTAGTGAGGAAGAGATCGTGGCATGTAAATCATCATTAATCATCTACATCTAATGGGATCCAATACTACATCCTACAAATGATAATCCAGAAGGAATATAGGGAGGTTAGTAACGGATAGTGTTGGAAACTTAGTTAGGATGCATCTACTCCACGCGTACCTACGGAGGCCCCCCAACCCTAAGATACGATCTATCTTGGAGTCATAGTGTGAGACCCTCATGGACAAGACCACAGACTATTTCCATTACTAAAACTACCTTATTACTGCCGTGAACTTTTACCGACGAGCGGGAGATATTGGTTGATCATATTACCAAGCAAGTATCTTATCTCATCAGGTTGGACATTAGATCGGCACACCACATTCTATAAATGAAATCAATGGAAATGACATGATCCATATCTAGATCTTTTACTACGACATCATCTTATGATTAGTATATGAAATTGCAAAGTATTGATCTTAGTAAAAATGTGGTTAGTGTGTTGAGTTATTAGATAACATTCTTTCCACGCAAATAGTTAAATTATTATACGATGTCATTATCTATCTACTTGCTTCATGTTGTAACCACCTAAATACATGTTTAAACTTAATATTTAATGTCCGTACTCAACATTTGTTGACATCTCATTGTCCCTAACATGGATAGCAAGAAAGGAGCATGTAGCGGAGTAGTTTGGTTGGCAGGACTCATAGTTCCTGGTGGCAGTCATCGATTTCTTTTGATGGTACACAAGATATCATTGTACAAATAATTGTATCTCTTTTGTGCTTACTTTCTCTTCTGTCATATTTTTGGGATACATGTATAAAATGATAAATTTTCTTTTGATATATGTCATACTATATGGGAATTAATGCAATGTTTATTTAATGACACGAGTCTTGATGTGGCTTGTTATATTTTTGTGAATGTCATTCAATCATGTGAAAAATTTCCCTTCTTTTCAGTAACTTGATGCGATTAATCGTAAATTAAATAATGTGGATGACGTGTAAACGGGTAACCAAATCCCGAGGCACCACACCTAAGTCCTAAGGGATGTCGTCTCCCCTCTCGACAGCAGCAACCACATGTCATCGCCGCCACTGCAGCCGTGAAGCAGCAGCCGCAGCAACCACCTGTTGTTGCTGCCGCCTCAAGAAGGGCCTCCTAGCAACTATTCTCTGCCGCCCAAGTGGGGTTCTATCGTCATCCATAGCCCTGGGGGGTTATCGTCAAATCTCGTGGCGCTTTAGAAGTCACCATCATCGTCTGTTGAGGCTTAGAAATCACTGCCAAGAGCGATTTGATTCACTGCTCAATGTGATTTTGAGGTTTTTTAGGGTGGTTTTGATCATCTAAACGACCCTAGTTACCAGGAGAAGTCTCTAACAGATGGAAGAGGTTGTGCTATGAGTCTACACCCACAACCAACTTCATATACGTCTATGTAGACGCGTTCATCATTGTCTACAGCCCCAGTCTTCGTAGTAGTCGTCATCATGTTAGATAACAGGGTCGACTCCAAGGTCGACGTCCCATCCTCGGGTGCCTTCAAAGGCCCAGCATCCATTATCAAGATGGATGGGACTGATTATAAGTTATGGACTATGCAATTCATGAGCCTAATGTAGTGCAATAGTAAGAATCACATTATGACGCAGGACAAACCAATCAACAAGACTGAGGTTAATGCCTCGTGGGAGGCAAATGACGCATTTGCGCGTGTTTGGCTATCTGGGGCGGTGTCCATGGAGATAGCTAATGATATTCTGAGTCATCACACCGCAAACGCGATGTGGGACATCCTCGTTGCTACTTACTCGCAGGCGAAGAATGAGTCAAAGATACTACAACTACAGCATGTATCTTCGCATCAACGCAGAACGAGTGTCCTCTTTATACCCTTTACACTTCTCTCAGGGGTATGTTTGACAAGCTTCATGGTTTCATTCCCTTGACTGCTTCGCCAGAACAGCTTAAGGCATACAGAGATTCGGTGATGATCGGAGTTTTTTAACAGCTCTTGATCCTGGATATGATGCAGATTGCAGGTCGGTTACATATTCTTACTGATGTCATTATACCTTCGATGGATGAGGCAGATTAAGTAGGCTTTCTATAGCACAAAGTGGTGCTACTCAACAGTCGCATACCTCCTCAACTATGGATGCATCTCGTGGTAGAGGGGGTTCTATATGGTTCAGAGGGTGTAGTACCCGTGGCAGGGGAGGGGGTAGTCGATCCCATCAGTCGTGCACTTACTGCCACAGATCAAGTCATTCTAAGGATACATGCTACTACAAGCATGGTTTCCTGTTTCAGCTTGTGTTGCATAACAAAATCAGTCATCTGGCGCTCTTCTTCCAGCATCTAATCAAAGGTTTGATAAGTTTGTGGCAAGATTGAGATCATGCTCGCACCTGGGTCGTCTACTGCTCCATCAGGATCTTCAGAGGTAGCTGCATCAGCATCCACCACCACATCAGGTATTGCATATGCTTTTACTAGTTGTTATAGAGCAGATTTGTCAGAATGGATTGTGGATTCAGGAGCTTCACACCACCTCTGTGGTGATAGAGGGCAGTTTAGTACATACAGATCGATTCAGACATGCATATCTGTAGTTATAGAAGATGGGGCCCACTCTCTCATCACTGGACAGAAGGAGGTGCAATTGACTTCGGCAATGCGTCTACAGAATGTTCTTCATGCTCCTGATTTTTCTATGAATTTACTGTCTATTAATCAAATCACCATAGACTTACATTGGTGTACCATATTTGATCCGTCCTTTGTGCTTCAAGGCATTCTTGCGAGCAGGGTGATTGGATCTAGTCATGAGCACGGAGGTCTCTATAAACTGGTGCAATCCCCATATGTCGGTGCTTCATCTATTTACACTGGATCAGTCTCTTCTTATGTGTGGCATCTCTAGTTTGGTCATCTTCCTCTGCAGAAGTTGTTTCTCGCTCAACCCTCTAGTGTGAGGCTTGCCAGCTTGGGAAGCACCACCGGTCTACATTTCAGAGTCATCAGGGTCATAGTAGTCGTATTATTTTTGAGTTAATCCATCTTGACATTTGGGGTCCGAGTCGTATCCCAGACCATCCGGGACACAGATTTTATCTTGCTGTTGTTGACGATTTTTACATGTTGTCTTGGATATTATACTTAAAAATAAGTCTAATGAGGGTCATGTTATTCAGTCTTTTATTAATGAAATAAAAAAACATTTTTTCTGTAAATGTTAAGTATAGACAATGCATTAGAATTCTATAACTTACAACTCTCACAGGCCCTTGGTATTTTACATCAGACTTCATGTGCCTATACATCCCAACAAAAGGGGTGGTTGAACGCAAATATTGTCACCTTTTGGATGTCACCAGAACCCTCTTGATTCAAAGTCATGATCCTCATTCCTATTAAGAAGATGTTGCTCTTATTACCTGCTACTTGGTGAATCGTATGCCCTCGTCTATGTTGGAAGAAAATATTCTGTTTTTTATTGCATTTCCCGAGAAGGGTATTATCTCCCGTACTCCTCGTGTGTTTGGATCTATTGCCTTTGTTCATCATATGTCTCATGGCCATGGCAAGCTCCCTCCTAGAGTTGTCAAGTGTCTTTGCGGGGTATTTCAGAACTCAAAAGGTACACCATTATTTTGATCTTGTTCGACGAAAATATTATGTTAGTGCAGATGTCACTTTCTTTGAGCCTATTATGTTTTTCTCCCCTACAGGCGATAGGTTGAATCCTTCGGATACTGGAGAAGTGGTATACATACCTTTACGTTCGGTTTCTTCTACCACGCCTACAACTACTACGCATCTCACTCCATCCCCGGTTTCATCGGTCGGTTCATTTCCACCACCTTCACCATCATCACCACTACCTCCTCATCCACCACCTCTACCAACAGCTTCCATCTTTTGCCACTGTTCTACACTCATCGACCTCGTGCTCATGGGCATCCTCCATCATCCAGCATGCCCAAGGTATGTTCTGAGCACTTGGTTTTTACTGATGGCACTGGTGATTTGTATTTACCGCAAGATGCGCAGGTGGCTATAGATGTTCCTGCCTCGGTCACAGAGGAGGCTGGGGACCTTGACATACCTATTGCTTTACGAAAGTAGAGGCATACATGTGCTACATACCCTCTTGCTTCACATGTTTCTCTTGCACGTCTCTCAAAGGAGTAGCAAAGGTTTGTGTTGTCAGACTATCTACCGTGGACATACCACGAACATATCAGGAGGCGTTACAAATTAGTCAGGGACGCCTTTCTATGGCGAAGGAGATGGATGTGTTATAGTCACGTGACACGTGGAGTGTAGTTCTTGCTCCACATGGTGTATCTGTTGTGGGAAGCAAGTGGGTGTTTACAGTGAAACACCGTGTAGATGGTAGTGTGGATTGATACAAGGCCAGGCTTGTCGCTTGTGGATTCACCTAAACATATGAGGTGGCTATTACGATACGTTCTCATGTAGCTCGGCATTCTACATTGAATTCTTCTTTCTATTGTTGTGGTACGTGATTGGCCTCTCTTTCAGCTGGATGTCAAGAATGCAGTCGTGTACAGTGACTTGCAGGAGGAAGTCTACATGCAACAGCCACCAGTTTTTTTGCTGAGGGAGGGTCTCATATGGTTTGTAGATTTCGCAAGGCTATTTCTGACCTTAAGCAGAGTCTGAGGGCTCGGTTCCAGAAGCTCTTTGAGTTGACTGAGTAGCAGGGTTTTGTCAGATCGACTGCAATTCGCTCACTTTTCATTCAGAGATCCCATAGAGGTATTGTTGCTAATTTGGTTTACGTGGATGACATCATTGTTACAGAGGGTGATGAGCAAGGTATTCAGGTAACTAAGGATTTCTTGGACAGCAGCTTCTGACCAAGGACCTTGGCATCTTCGTTACTTTTTTGGCCTCGAATTTGCAAGGAACCAACGTGATATGATGATGGCGCAAAGAAAGTATGTCACTGATCTCCTAGCTGAGACGGGCATGACATGATATAGGCCTGCTACTACTCTTATGGATTCGAGTATGAAACTCTATATTGATGACAATGAGGAGGTTGATAAGAGATAGTATAGAGAGCTTGTAGGGAAGCTTTTATATATCACCATTACCAGACCAGATATATCTTTCGCATTGAGCAGAGTTGGTCAATTTATGGAGCAACTGACAGGTACATATGGATGCAGTTCACATGATTTTGAGATATTTAAAAATTTTCTCTAGGTGCATGGCTCTTGTTTAGTAGAGACACATCTCTTGCAGTTATAGCATGCGCTGACGTAGGTTATGCAAGATTCCCCAAAGATAGGAAGTCTACCTCAGGCTTCGATGTCTTTGTAGGGAGCTCTCTTGTTTCATGAAGAGCAAGAAACATACGGTTGTTGCTAGATCTAGTGTCGAATCAGAATATATAGCCATGGCACAAGGGAGCACAGAGATGATGTGGGTCATATCTGTCTTGACTGATCTGACTATTGAGGTGACACTTGCTATGTACCTCCAATGCGACAATCAGGTCGTCTTTTTATAGTCAATAATCCAGCCTTCCATGAAAGAACCAAGCACGTCGAGGTAGACTATCACTACACTCGAGATATGATTCAGAAGGGATTTATCTCCGCTTCTCATGTTACTTCAGGAGATCAAACTGAAGATATGTTCACCAAGGCACTTGTTAGAGGTTCATTCCATGTTGTTGTTCTAATCTGAACATGATTGACATACATGCTCCAGCTTGAGGGGGAGTGTTGAGATAGATGTTTTTGTGTGTTCTTTATTTATATTTACTTATTTTTCTATCTACTTTATGTAATTTTCCCTTAGGATTTTTCTCTTATATAACAGAGCCCTAGGGTCTCAATAGAATACAATTAACTCTTTTTCCCTTTCCACAGTATTTACATCCATCAAGTTTCAAAAAGGGTGTTGACATGCCTAAGTACATTCTCACAATAAAATATCTCACCCTTAAAAATAACGGCATTTTAGCTAGGCACAATGCCTAGATTAGCGCACTAGTGCTCATCCTCCCTTCCATTGAGCCTGACAGTCTCTGCCAATTGAATCCCAAAACACCACCTTATCGCTCCGATGGACACCAAGAATTTTTGCGATGTGTCATGTTTTAATAGATCCAAGGCATTGGAAAAAGAGATGATCAACGTCCTCGATCCCTCTACACCTTCAGCATCCATCTTCAACACCGAGAAAAATCCTTGCTCGTCGTGCTCCTGTCAAAACGCGCTCTCCTCTCAATAGCCACAAGAACACCCTAACCTCTGTAAGAATCTTCCAACTCCATATCCTAGCACAGTCCCTGGAAACCTTCGCATATGCCAGTGAAGGCTGAATCGAGATTGCACGTACATCTTTTTGAATGTGAACCTCACATCTCTCCAGTATCAAGAGTCTGTACCTTCTGAAGGCACCTCCAACCTCGCTAACCTGCCAGAGATACAAATAAACTCATCTACTCTTTGGTATGACGGTACTACTACAAAATCACGAGTCCAAGGCCCTTCCTCCTAGATATCTGCAACGCAAGCCTCCTTATCCATTGCAAGTCCAAAAAGCATGGGGTACATATTACAAAGGGCACCCTCTTCAGACTAATCAAATCTTGAAAGAAATGGAAACCACGCTCATCGCCCAAAATCGGCCACAATGAGTCCGTCAGGATCGGCAAGACCGAACAAATACCTCTCTAGAAGATGGATGGTGAGCTCACAGCTTTAGCACTGGCGTACAAGCTGGGTAATACACTATAAATAGCAAGGTTCAGAAAGTCGGTATGCGGTATTCATTTGGTCAAGCGGTCTGGAGTGAGTAAGTGGGTAGAAAGACATATATGCGGATTATGTGGTTTCTATTATTTTAATTTAAAAATAAGTAAAATATAATAATAATTTCAAACATTAGATATTTATGTTTAAAAAAATACAACATGGAAGAAATATGAAGTGGAGACTTTTTTGTACAATGTGATATCAACCAAAGCATTTCCAAAAGTCATCCATTTCCAAAAGATAAAGATGTTAAGTTAACAGTGGAGAGAGTAAAAAATGTTGTAAACTGATTGAAGATAGAAAAAATGATAGATATCCTTGTGCAAATTGGAAAGTAACCTTTTTTTGGAAGTGTAACATGATTAGTAAACACAACCATGAACCTTCGTACTTTAATAAATGGTGTATTTGTCTGCTCAAAGTTAAATATTAAAAAAATCAACCATTTACATTAAATATATGTAATTTGTTCTGTGCAGTTATAAAATTCCATGCAAATCCGACAACTATATACATTTTATCCTTAAAAGGATCTAAGATAAACACGTGTAATTTATTCTATATTCATGCAGTTATGAGATAATGTTAAAAAAATAGAGTTGTTGCTGGAGAATCTAAAAAAATAAAGAGTCGTTGCTGTTGAATCTAACAAATAGAGAGATTTAGGGCTAAATAGAACAATCAGTAAACCTTGGTAGAGGAGAAAAAAATGGCGGAGGAGCAACCCATGCAGAAGTCAAAAAGGTGGTAGAGGAGCAGAGAATTACCTCTATTACATATGTGGCCGCATATGCGGCCACATATGCGGATTACTCGACCGAGTATACCCCATAACCCGCATATAGAGCGAGTATATGCAGTAGGGGGACCGACTCCGCTGATGTGGCCGCATATGACCAACTTTCTGAACACTGATAAATAGATCTCACCGGTTTAGATAAAAGATCATCCCCACCTCTCCAGATCATCAACACCCACTTCCCAAGCAACATCTTATTTGCAAGGTTGTAGAAAGAGGTAGTCGGTACTCGGTCGACGAGGTCACTGACTAAGGATTAATCGACAATCGGGCGACTAATCGGATTTAGTCGGTCATTAGTCGGTTTTGATTTTTTTATTATTTCAAATATATAAATCATTTTTATACATAGATTTGTACATTTTTTATACTTTCATAATGAAATAAAAGAAGTAATTGACTTTAAATATAACATTATTGTTGTACATTTTTTATACTTTCATAATGAAATAAAAGAAGTAATTGACTTTAAATATAACATTATTGCATATTAGAATAAGTTTGCTTATGTATTAACATAGATTTGTATATTTCTATACTTACATAATGAAACAAAAGAAGTAATTGACTTTAAATATAATATTAAGCATATTAGAATAAGTTTGCTTTAAAAAAATAAAAAACAAAAAAAATATAAAAGCTTGATGTAAAAGTCGGTCGACTAGTCGGGCTAACCGACTAATGGCAAACTAGGCCTAGTCGAGTCGGCTACCCCCCCGACTCGACTAGTCGGACTGACTAGTCAACCTAGTCGGCCAATTTTTACAAGCTTGCTTATTCGTATCATCAATCTACAGCACTCTAAGTCCCCCATCATTATCAATGTAGTCACCACTAATCAATCTACTAGTGCAATTCCCTTTCCATCACAGGTCGACGACTAAAAGAAACGCAGCATTAACTCCTCCAGCCTCTTACGGATGTTAATAGGTAGAACTCTCGTGGAGAGAAAAAACACTAGATTTGCCAAGAGAACGGCCTTCACCAGAACCAGTCTCCCTCCTCTCGACAGGTAAGATGCCATCCACCCTGTCAGCTTTTTATCCAACTTCTCAATGATCAGTAATCATCAACCTGCCTAAGCCTCCCACACATCAGTAGCATCCCAAGATAGTTAAAAGGCAAGCTCTTCTATGTCGTATCCAGAATCTCCGTACAGGTTGCTACCTCCTCTGAAGTAAAAGGTTTAAGGGAACAAAAGCAGAATTTGTCTCATTAACTGATGCAGATAAAAAATCAAAGGTGGAAAAATAATTTTGGTGGGAGAATTTTATGGAGGAGAGGGAGAAAGGGAATAACACGCCAGTTGCGCGGGATTTTAAGACGAAGAACTGCGAAGATCGCGTCGAGGGAGAGATAGAGAAAAACGAGAGAGGGATAACAGAGATCAATCTCCAATTTCAATATATTCCGAACTGTCCTTTACAATAAACTACCAACCCCTTTATATAGGAGGGATGGAATTATAAAAATAGAAAGAGAAACAAATTTAAATCCCAACTTATCTAATTGACTCTTAGACTCTAACCAATTTACTTTAATTAGACTCTAACTAATTTTATCTACCAAAAGTTGAGATAACAATCTCAATTTATTTATATAAAATATGCAATTAATAGAAAATAACTAATTGAGGACGAAATTCCTTAATAGAAAAATCTCCAAATCAGCCCTCTGATTCAATTCGATTTGCCCTGCCAATTTGGGAAATATTGCATCAATTCTCCTTCGCTTGAAAAATTCGTCTCCTGACGAATTGCTTGATCTTCGGTTTGTTGTTGGAGAACCTCATCTGAGCTGGTGGATAGGACCCCCCCAATCTGAATTCTTTTCATTGTTACGTTTGTAATTTCTTTCCACCGAGGGGTATGGCTGCAAATGTTCTACCTCTTCACTTAAAATATATCCATAACATAACTTAGTCTTCAATTGGCCCTTTAGATAAATTCTCTTGTGAGGAGGGAGTTGATCGTAATTTTTCAAAATTCCTCATCCCCTGTTTTATGGGATCCGATTGAAGAGTGATACCTAACCCTCGTTAGGGTTCCCTTTATATGGCGGCGGTGGGTGCTTGGGAGGGAAGGCCACGAGCGGCGCCGTCTCAGGCAGGGAGGCCTAGAGAAGACACACGAGCAGCATTGATGGCGCGTGGTCGCAGACATGCGACGTCGACGGGACTGCACCAGTTAAGCATGAGGAGGTGCGCATGAGCTCGAGAGACGGCGACATCGACGTCAAGGTGGGAGCTGCTGGCGACGTGGGAGACGCGTGGAGCCGCGACGGTGAGCACGACTCGCGGTGCTGGCGCGAGGGCTTGGGAGGCTGTTGGGGCTAGCGTCTCGGCGACGTTGGCAGCGTAGGAGAGGGCGTTGACAGTGGCAGCGACGGGATGGTGGTTGTTGGGTTCGAGGGCAACGCATACTGCAGCGTCGACGAGGGTTGCTCAAGTTGCACGCAGGGAGGTGCGTAGGTTCGCATAGGCCTGGAGGTGGACGGTGATGAAGGAGCATGTTACGCGTGCAGGGGCTGCGGATTTGAGGGCTTGGAGCTTCCTGATGTTGGTGTTGCCTTGGAGTTGGCGCTAGGGGAAGCAAGGGCATCCGGGGGAAGATGGAGTATTCCGTAGTTGGTGGGAGCAGAAGATGGGGATTCGTTTGCACAGTAGCTTCACCCGTGAACATGTCGAGGATTTCATGTTCTTCGTCCTCAACATCTTTATCAAATATGGGCCACAAATCTTCCTTTTTTTCATTCTTTGATTTCTGGACAGCAACTTCGACCTCTAAAATCTCGATGATTTCATATTCTTCTTCCATAGGATCTTCGTCGAAAATGGGCCCTTGGTCCTCCTTTTCTTCTTGCACAATAGCTGTATCAAATACACCTTCGGTATGAATGAAAATACCTTTATTTTTTGCCTCAAAATCGAGTTGAATAGCAGCAACAACGGTCTTATTTTTGTTGTCGTCGGACGATTCTTCATTGATTGTCGCGTCCAGCCATTCTTGGACTTTAATGCTTGATACAAAACGTTTCTTGAACGTTCGTTGCCACGAACGAGCATGCGAACCATGAGATATGCAATTGAGATTGAGTTGCAAACGCCAATACTCGACAGGATCGTCGAATCGTAGGAACGATTCGGTTTCCATGCTCTGATACCACTTGACGCAGTCGAGATTTTTCAACGGTAGAGAAAATAATCTTAGTGAAAGAAATTTAGAGAGGGGTGGGAGAAGGAGCAAACGCGTCGGTTACGCGAGATTTTGGAGATGAAATACGTGAAGATCACGTTGAGAGAGAGAGAAATAGGGAGACAAAGAGAGATAACTCCAATTTTCATTTAATCTGACTTACTAAAACAATAGCCTATCATCCCTTTATATAGGAGGGATGAAATTACAAAAATAGAAATCCAAATTCAAATTCAAAACTACTTATCCTAATTGACTCTAACCAACTAACTAATTGATTTGAAATAAATTCAAATCTCTAATCGACTCTAACTAACTAAATTGAGATCACACGTGATCTCTTTATTTAAATAAAAATACGACAATCAAATAAACGTAAATAAAATTAACGGATAAAAATATCAAGCCCTATATTTTAATTTTGTACTACATCATTAACCTTCAATCCTAACAACCCACCAAAAATATCCAGCACTGCCATGGCCGCCTTGCACTCTACTACACCCCCTTCTATGAAGAAAATGGTGCCATCTGCATACTGCAAAATCAGTATCGAAAAATCCTATCCGGAGTAGACTTTGAAGAAACCGCCACCTTTCGCAAACCCCATCGTAACTGTGAATGCATCCGCAGCGAGAACAAACAATAGGGAAGCCAAGTGACACCCCTGCTTCACTTCCTTCTATAGCTTGAAGAATCCCACTCATGCTTCATCATGTTAACAAGCATCGAAAGTGATGAGGTGGTAATGCATCTCTTCGTCTAATCAATCCATATGTTCGGGGATCTCTCTGGACTAGCGAAGCCCAAATAAATTTCCACTCCATGTAGTCATATGCCTTCAAAAAGTCTACCTTACAGAGAAAACCAGCCACCCTTTTTCGCTTCCAATCTGCAACAATCTCTGAAGCTACTACCACTCCCTCTAGCAACTGATGCCCCGAAATAGACGTCGTCTGAGCCGGTAGAACAAGATCATCAAAAAAACCCTGAGCCGATTGGTCAATACCTTAGCCACAATGAGATAGATAGCATTAGATGATGCCATGGGTCTAAAATCATCTACTCACTCAACACCCTCCCTTTTTGAGAGCAAGAATAGCAAAGATCTATTGAGAGCTTCTCCAGACCCCTATTCCCCTCTCTAAACTCCACGATCAGTGCCATGACATCTTCATTAACCACATCCCAGAACTCTCTGTAAAAAAAGATCGAAAGACATTTGGACCTGAGCACATCAAAACCGTCTACATACTCCTCATTGGTGAAAGAGGAGATAAGCATCTCATGTTGTTCAGGCCTCAAAAACGTGACTCCCTTGCCAAGCCATGTGGACCTTGTGGAGGGTGTCCTCGTGCTGGATTCCCAGAAGTGATCCACAATTGCCGCATCAATCGCTACATTTCCTTGAATACTCTCCCCCTCAACATGCATGTCATGTAACAAATTCCTCCTCCTTCCACTCGCCACAGCATGGAAGCATCTTGTGTTTGAATCCCCCTCCTTAAACTACTTTTGTCTAGATCTCTGACACCATTCTACCTCCTTCTGCATGTCATCCTCAGCTACAACCTTCTAAAATTCCCCATACACCACCAGCTCCTCTTGATTAAGATCTTGTTCATCTTCAATACCATTCAGATTTGCAATTCCTTTCAATGCTTGTTCTCTTTGCATGATGTGGCTCTGTCCCAAGTCTTTCCTATGCTTCATCAGCATCTCCCACTAACATGTGATCTGCTTGGCCAATCTCTGCGGCTGACCCCTCCACATGCAAGGAGCTCCAATAGCTTGCAGCCATCTCCCCGAAACCGCCATCCATCAACCATGCTCTTTCGAATCTGAACATCTATCTCAAAATCGTACCCTCCCCTGACTCTCAATAAGCAAGTGTATGATCAAATATTGGCGTAGGAAGTGCATGCACTGTAGACAGAGGGAACAGCTCCAGCAGCTCCACCAATACTAGGAAACGTGCAGGCAAGATCTCGATGAATTGTAACTTGTTACGCCAAGTGAATCTCCCATTTAATTGGCATCCAGCACTTCCAATGTTATCTCCCCCAGACGCTCCATGAAATTTGTTAAACCTGGATCCCTCCCCCCTCACTCGAGTGATCTGAAGAAAGCAATGTAACATTAAAGATTCCTCCAACAATCCAAGGGATGTTTGGAAACTTCCTCCTGATTGATCTTAGCTCCTCCCAAAAACCCGATCATATGCACACCCAAACTCCATAAACAAAGGTAAGTAGCATCTTGCCAGCTTCGGACTTATGCTCCAACAACACAAAAACTGACTTTACACCCAATCTTTCTTCCAAAGCCAAAAACAAGTCTCCATCCCATGCCAACACCACACCTAATGCATTCCCTACGGAATGTATCGCCTTGAACTCCGACAACTCTAATTCACCAACAACCTCCAACGAAATGAATCCCAGCTATCTATCTTCGACTCTAGCAAGAACACTACATCAGCATGCCAAGAACTTCATAGACCACCAACCACCCTTCTTTTCTCCCTATCCCACAACCCTCTCACGTTCCAACTGACAATCTTCATTAAGATCCACTCGGAGGGTTAGTGGCAAGTATGACAGCCCTGAGACACTCCGCACCATGTACGTGAATGTCAATTGTACTACACAAGTTATCCGTAGAATGTCCCACGGTCTGTTCATGTTCCTCCAGCACCAAGTTTACCTAAATGTTGTCTTCACCCCTAGCAGGCCTGAAGGCTCCTACCATTTGGTCTTCAAGTTCCCACTCCAGCAACTGTTGCACCTCCGGCTTTCTACTTTTGCACCTGAAAGAATTGGATTGCCTATAATTGTTACCTTCTCCCAACACTAGTCACATTTCCCTTCACACTCTTTTCGCTGTCAGAATACATTTCTCGACCTTCTTACAACAAGCCACAGCAACCCCTCCCAACACCTTTGCCACCCACACTTCACTCTCCTCCTTCCTCTCCTCTGCCCCTGCAACCAACACTTCTCCATCCTCCCTCAGCTCTCCAGATCCCACCATCAAACTCGCATTCCCCATCTCCCCTCCAGAAGAAACATCCATAGCTAAAGTAGAAGGCCCACCTCCGCGCTTCGTTGGTGGCAGCCATGCAACATCCCCTTCTCCCAATGGATGCCCCGAATGGCCTCCTAATCCCCTCGTCATGTACTCCAGAGTAGGGATTCGAGGAGGCGATGTCCCAACAGGCCCTTACGTACGACCCAGGTCGAAAAAAAAAGCGTTGAATCACCTGAATCCACGAAAAAAGAAGTTGACGTACCCGAATCCATACAGCCCCTACACCAGCATTGATAATCGGACCCAAGATCCGACTCGAGCCAAGGAATCCGGGTCCACACCCCCCCCCCCCCCGACCAAAAATATCTCTTCCACAAAAGGAGCGAAACGGTTGCAACCCCAAATTAGTAGGCATTCCAATCAACGCGGCAATTTCAGGCGCAAATCTCGGTCCAAAATTGCCCGACCGTTTGTAAAATCCAACATCGTCGGCTACGACGAGGCTAAGATGGTCACTGAAAACATCATCGTTGGCTCCTCCGACCGAGTGCACATGTTCAACCAAGAGAACTCCTTCTCATGCACAACTGTTGCAGCACCATCATCAAGCTTTGAATCTAAACACAAGCCTACGGCTAGGTCTTTCATCGTAGCTAGCCAAAGTCCAAAGAGTACTCTTCCAACTCAAAACGAGATCTCTGCCAATAAGGCCATCAGAGGGCCTGGCATCAAAATAAATACAGCCCAATCTTCACCCGGGCGCAGCCCCGAACTCAAAACCTTCTCCACAACATACAGTGGTCGCATCACATCCCTTACAACCTGAAGGCCCCGACATTTCACTCAAAGGCCATGAATCTCCACCACCTACTATGGCGACATCTCCACTGCCCCATCACGCAGTCGAGGTTTACGCCAGCACACCATCAATGGGAACAAACCCCCACCATTAGCGAGGAATCCAGCCACCTCATCTGCCTCTACACCACGAACACACAAGAAAGTAACTAAGAGCCAGATTGCATCCTCCACGCAACCCTCCATGTGCCCTAGCTCTAGCACGTTGATCACCACTTTTAAGTCCTTGTTCGAGCCCTCTGCGATCAACACGCCCTCAATAAGGCCCCCTCTGCTCACAACTACTTCTTCCCTCTTCCTCGTACTGACATCATCGGTAGCCATGCTCTGTGCAGTAGTGGGCCTCGTCACGCACTCCTTGCGAAGGTGTCCCTCTTCTCTACATCTGTAGCAGACATTTTGAGCTGGACACCAACGTGCTATATGACCCCCCAACCCACACTTGAAGCAATGACAGCGATCAGGAAAGGAGAGCATGCCTCCCCAAAGACGGCCATCTTCTCCATTGCGACCATCCTCTCTGTCGCGACCTCCTCTCGCGTGATGGTAGACCTCGATGGTGGCCCTCTTCCTTGCATCCCTCCCACTCCTCCAATTATCGACGCGACGGCCGCCATGAGTCTCTCTCGCTCTCCATAGACGCTTCCCCCAATCCTCCATTAGAATGGCATGTGAACGATGTATTGTTGTAATAGCCTTCGATCTATATCTTGGATTAGTGGAGTTGTTCCCACTATGCAATATGTTTGAATAAACCTTCGTGAGAGATGACATCATGGTCAAACCGATGATGGCGATTACGCGCGTCGGTTGTTGTGCAAGGGTCGGGTTTCATGGAGACTCTAACCACAAGGGTATGAAGAAAGGGGGTGTGCAGTGCAAGGGCTTACGCCCTATATAAACCTCCCATACATAGGGGGGAAACACATCATTGGAACCTCGCTATCGGGGGGCCCCCTCCTGACCCAAATCCCTAATCCCATCTTTCTCTCGTACTCTCTCAGAAGTCATGAGCAATGTACCCCATGCGTACTTCAACTTCTTCACCTAGTATCAGAGCAGGAACTCAATCCCGTTCATGGCTTAGCTCCTCGTGCCACTATTGATTGTTATGGTCGATGCTAATCTCCATCCCTTACGCACAAAGCAAGCCACTCGTTGTTGTTGCTTCCTTCTCTTTCTTTTTCCTTCAAGAAACCTAAGAGGTGAAAATGAACGGTTAGGCTAACCCTTTTTTCCATTTTTAGGGGATGGTTACATGTTATTCATTGCATAAATAAGGAAAGAGTAACACTGGTTTTTAAATAAAAAGGGAAGGAGGGGGAAAAGAAAATCACATACTGTTTTTTCCAATCTTGCCTGGAACCAATTACACAGTATCAAGAGGAAAAGGATAGGAAAGTTTTTTTTATCTTTTGATTTGGTTTGGATCTAAGTATGAATTAAACTCATGTCTTCAAAAAAACCACCATCCTTGATTGAAGATGAATTTTAAAAGGAGGATTGAAGGTTTATTATTAACATAAAAAGTTTTTTTATTAAATACTATTGATTGTATGTTTTCTACAGGTAACTAAAAAACAACTATTATTTTTTTGTTGCAAGTTCTTGTGATCCTTTATAAAGTCCAAAGCCTTCTCCCACAATAAGTAGGGTCGGTTATATGGATTCTTGCCCAAATTCACATTGAAAGATTCGACTATTTTTTACACCGATTGCCGACTACCTAATACAAACCCCACAAGGGGGGATTTGAACCCTGGTCTTTTGCATGGTAGGCACATTGCATTACCACCAGACCATTTAAGTGGGTGTTCTTGTAATCCTTTATATTTTAAAGAAAGGATCTTCATCGAATCATTAACATCGTATTTTTTTTTAGACAAAAGAGGGAGAAACACACAAAGGTGCCCATCCCACATATACTAATCAAAGGAGAAATACAGGAGTTGCCTCAAATGAACCAAGATTAAAGGAGAATTTTGGCATGAAAGATTACATTTTCATAATATAAGCAATCAGAAGAGAAGATAACTCCATTTCGAGATAGCCACACTGCACACATGATAGAGATCGGCCAAAGTAGATATGCATCCAACTGAGATCTCGCACAATAGACAAACCTAGAAACATACAAGAGAACTTCTATATACCCAATCTATCCCCAGCTCCTACCATATTACATTAGTCTTTTGACTTTTCACACATGAAGAAAAGATGAACAATGGTTTCTGTTGCATATTCACAAAGAGGGAAAATGTCAATCCCATTGCCACTGAATCTAGCCCAACAATCTCTCGTAAGAATTCTATCTCTCTGCATTAGCCACAAGAAAACTCTGATGTGTGGTGGCACTTTAAGCCCGCCAATGAGTACAATCTCTAATCAACATATCAATTTTACGGTAGGCCTTCCCCACTGAGAAGTCCCCCTCATTCCACACAAAATGATCTCTACATGTGCCAAATACAGAGTGCGAGAAAAGTACCTCTTGACGGTTCACAAACTCTAGCATGTGTTGGTCTGAAAAAGCCCTGCTAAAAGTAGGTAACCAAGCATTGTCGATCAAAACTCCCACCACTATAGATTCTTGAGAAGCGGCCAGAGTGAACAGACGAGGAAACCTAGAAGCCAAGGTCCCTCCTCCCATCCAATCATCTTTCCAAAATGCAAAGGTATTGTCATCCCCCACTACTTGCTTGAAAAGTTGACGCTCATGAGGTAGAAGGGAGCAGATTCCCTTCCAAAACACCAAGTAATAAAAGGATGGGCGAGGAGAGACATTAAGGCAATCATGTACACCATAAAGTCATCAGAGAAGCCTGCAACAAAGATCTTCATTGTTCCTCCAGAGCCATCCACTTTAATAATAAAGCATTATTCATGATTTCCAGTCTTGAAATGCCAAGTCCCCCATCTTGTATATGTAGAATTATGGTCTCCCAATCAACAAGGTGTATCCCGGATAATCCTGGCCTGACTTACCCCAAAGAAATCTCCTCGTAATCCTCTCTATCATTTGTAGGATCCCACTGGAAGAAGTTTGGACAACAAAAAGAACATTAACTTTGCAATTAAGAGGGTAGTTGTTACTTGATCTTTTTTGTCCATAGCTTGTTAATCTAAACTCAAAAAAGAGAAGATTAAAAGAAGTTACTTTTTTACAAGGTTGTCATCTTTGCAACATTCCTTTTTTATTAATGAATCTCCGTCAAGAGTATTAATCATGTGTTCAAGATAACTTTGCTAAGTTATTTTTAAAATTAAAAGCCTGTTTGTTGCTATTGACCATAGTTATCGTATTTTAATTAAAGTTGCGTAAAGTTGTTAAAAAAACAACATAGCAGCAAATCAAAACATATACCCTTGTGTATTCTCGTTGAATTGTGCTTTCTTATCTTTGATTTACATTTATTTAGTTAGATCCAAAATGACAAACAAAACAATTGCCATTGAGGTTGGGAAGATTGGGTACCTTAATTGTACTAATTACAATCTGTAAAGTAGAAAGATCTATTTTGGTTAGTAACACGATAGCATTCACTCCATAAAAGACAAACACATCCCTATCTTATCTTAGGATCCCACCATGGAGGAAATCAGGTCCAAGGAACAGTGGAAGAAAATAGATAATAACACTGGGAGCTTTTTTTTTAGAATGAAACAGGTGAGCCCCCATTTTGGGGGTCACCGCCACTATATTTCATTAAAAAGTTTTAAAGTACATTACCGAGATAGCCAGAGATTATGAAGAGCATTACAATGGGACAAGATGTTTTCAACATAAAATCTCTGGTTGTTGAAGATTGCCTCGTTTCTCCCAATCCAGATGGCCCATATCGTAGCAAAAGGCTTGGAACAATCATCATTAGAGTTGCCACCAATCACTCTAATGGATCTTCAAAACTCCGTGAAACCCTTGCTTCGCACCCACGAAACCGCCACCTCAGTCCAAACCGCATTCGATGAAGGGCATTCGAAAAATAAATGTTCAGCATCCTCATCCGATGCTCCGCATCTGTCACAACAAATATCAACGGCTCCTAGAATGCGTCCCCTCCGTACCTTGTCGCAGATACGGTTCCTCCTCAAGCACCAACGAAAAATCTTTCCCCTCAACGGGATCCTTGCAGCCCAAATGATATTGACGTCCCGGCAGAGCTCCCTATCCTGTTCCTCTCTCCGACTGAGTTCCTTGTATGCCTTTTCACGGAGAAATTGTTGCCCATCCATTGAAGTGGTCCCTGACGCTAGTGTGGTTCCCCACGGTCGGTAAGATCGATTGCATCGTCACAAACTCCTCGAAACGCTGATCAGACAGGCCAGAGACAAAAGGCGGGGACCACAAACCACCATCGACTGCCACCTCCGAGATCACCGCGTCTTTAGCCTCCGCCAACGAAAAAAGACGCAGGAACTTCTCCTCTAAAGAGCCATCACCGAGCCAATCATCCCGCCAGAATTTGAAAGTTTGTTCGTCCCTACCTTGGGGCACAAATGATGGGCCAAAGATGGGAGCACCTCACGAATACCCGTCCTTAGTGGAGACTCGAAGGGGAGTCTCGCCGTGGCCAGTCCACCTCCCACCCCGTACACTTTCCGCATCAGAGTAGTAGCCAGCGAAGTGGAGGGCCTCCATATTTGTATTATCCATTTGGTTATGAGGGCCTTGTTCATGCAGCTGATATCTCTGACTCCCAGACCACCTTTCCTGCGTCTCCTCGTGATATCTTCTCACTTGACCAAATGAAGGTCGTGGCCCAACTGCTTCCCATCCGACCAAAAGAACTGCTTCATCAAGGATTCAATTTTCCTCCTAACCCCGATCGGCATGATTCTGGTCGAGTAGAAGATCGGAATGGCAGAGAGCACATGTTTCAGAAGGACCAGTTTTCCTCCTTTAGATAACGTGATAGCTTTCCATCCTGCCAGACATTGTTCGATCCGTTGCACCACGTCATCCCAGTCCCTGTTCCTCAGCTTCCCTGCCGTTAAAGGCAGCCCCAGGTAGGAAATGGGTAGATCACCCAACCTACATCCGCATACCGCAGCAAGCGCCACACGGTCGGTCTCCTCCAACCCAAAAGTTATGACGGAGGACTTCCGTCTGTTAATCTCGAGGCCCGAGATGTCGTCAAAAATCTCCACCAACTAGGTTGCGTTCTTGTTCTGATCGGTCGTACCTCCTAGAAAGATAATCGTGTCATCTGCATATTGCAATAGGGGAATAGAGATTTCCTCAGCACGAAAGCCCTCGCACCAGCCCGTTTCGACCGCCTGCTAGAAAAGGACCCCCAAGGCGTCGGCCACAATGACAAATAACATAGGCGCCAGCGGGTAGCCTTGTCTCACACCCCGCTGCGGCTGAAAGAAGCCCCCCTCAGGTTTACCGTTAACCAGGATCAAGTATGACGACGTCGTAACGCACCTCTTCACCCAGTCCACCCAAGCACTAGGGAAGCCCCTCTTCGTCAGGGTTGCTAAAGAAATTTCCATTGCACGCAGTCATAAGCCTTAGAGTGGTCGATCTTCCACAGGGCAGCCTTGGCCCTCTTCCTCTTCCATTCGAGACATATCTCCTAGGCCATGACCAATCCGCCCGCCATCTGCCTCCCTGGAATAAAAGCAGACTGGCCCTGCAGCACCACGGAGTCTATAATCCCGTTCATTATATTCGCCAGGACCTTCGCAATGATAAGGTATATCGTATTTGAGATAGTGATAGGCCGATAGTCCTCCACCCCCAAGGGGGTGCCTTTCTTCGGCCGCAGAAATATCAGCGAACGGTTTATCTTCTCAAAACCAAAGTTGTCGTCTCTGAACTCATTCAGGACCGGGGAGCCTTCTTCAGTAATTCCCAGAATTCACGATAGAATAGAACAGGAAATCCACCTGGCCCAGGGGAGCCTTCTGCATTCAGAGACCACACCGCCCGTCTTAGCTCTTCCTCCGTAAATGGTGTCGTCAACCCGTCTGCCTAAGACGTCGAGAGGGATTCCACCCCGGTTCCCCGCCATACTCCCTTCCCTACTTCTAGTAGAACCTACAAAAAGTGGCCCCGCAATGCCCCCCCCAATAGCCGCCTCTCCCGAAAACCGCACCCCTCCCACCTCAATTTCATGGATGAAGTTTCTTCTTCGCCGCCCTGAAGCCATCGAGTGGAAGAACCGAGTGTTGGCGTCCCCCTCCTTCAACCATTTCTGCATGGATCTCTGCCTCCATTCCACCTCTTCCTTCATGTCGTCAAGAAGAAGATCCTCCAATAGGGTCTGCCGAGTCGTAAGTTTGGAGTCAGAAAGCCCTCTCTTATCATCCAAGTCGTCGAGTCGAGCCACCTTGTTGTGTGCCTCCACCCGCTTCGTTCTACGACGAGCCCTAACCTCCTTCCCGAAGGATAAGAGGAGTGCCTTCAATGATTTAAGTTTGTCCGCCAATCGCGAGACCGCGGATCCCTCGGAAACCGCCCCTCTCCAGTGCTCCGCAACCAACTCCCGGAACCCCGCCTCTAGCAGCCAACTCTTCTCGAAACGAAAGAAGAACCTCCCCCGCCCCTCCTCTCCCGACGACCACATAATAGGCGTATGATCTGAAAGCACCCGTGGAAGAGCCCATGCCCGAGAGAGAGGGAATTGCTCAGCCCAACCCTGAGACACCAGAAATCGATCCAGGTGGGACCTGGAGTTCGTATTCCACCAAGTGAAAGCGCAACCTGCCGCATCCACAATCGAAAGGCCCAGCCGATGAATCATCCCACGGAATGCCACCGAGCCCGGATCTAGCCCCCCACGCCCCTGGGACCGATAATCTTGTAGGAGGGTGATGTTGAGATCACCATCGATCAGCCACGCATCATTCACCCCCAAGCTGCCCAAATGTTCTATCTCCGCCGCAAGAGTTGTCCCGCCTCCGCCATTAGGTCCGTAAACATTCGTCACCAAGAATTCCAGACCATCGGAGCGACGCCGGAGTAGTATGGAAAGACAGAACTGGGACCTGGATACGGTCTGGAGATCAAATAAGTCATTTTTCCATCCCGTCAGCATTCCTCCCAACGCGCCATGTGCCCCGCACTCCGCCAGTTGATACACCTCACCCCCATCCAGGCCATGAATCGCCACCGAGGAGGCGGCGTCGAGCTTCGTTTCCTGTACCAGAAATATGTTTACGGACCTGATAAGGGTCTTTGAGACCTGTAACTCAGCATATAAACTCTAAACTACGATTAAGGACAAGTATAACTCCATATCAGAAGTGAGTGTCCAGCTTCTTCTACACAAATACAACTCATGTAGAATAAAGGAATCTGAGAGCATCCTCGAACACGTGAATAAGATGATCGTGATGGTCAAAGATCTAGTGGTCATCAATTGTGCGTTTCCGAAGAGGATGCAAATAGTGACCATCTTACGAAGTATCTCGTCGTCCATCAACATGGTTACCAAATCTCTGAAGATGAACGGCAACATCAAGAATGTAACGGACCTACCTACACAGGTGGCAATTCAGCAAGATCTCTCGAATCAAAGATCAAAAGTCGAGATCTTTGAAGTCAAAGAAGAAGAAGAAGAAGAAAGAAAGAAAGAAATGAGGTAAACGCAAAGAAAAAACCAAGACTCTCCAAGGCGAATTTCAAGGGAAAAGGTGGGAATATCCACATATCTCATGCTACGTTTGTGGCAAATATGACCACTTCAAAGTTAATTGTCCTAACAAAAAGCCAAGAAATTCTGAAGTATCTAAGAACAAAGGCAAGAAGAAGATTGAATTCACAGTTGTTGTGGAGTGCAACTATGCAACTATGTGGTCACGAACTATGACAGGAGGTGGATTGACTCTAGAGTAACCACTACATTGCCAAGACGAAGGAGGAGCTAGTGGACTTCAAGGAGCTGAAGAAAGGTGAACAGATGATCTTCATGGGGAATAACATCTACTTAGATGTTGAAGGTGTTGGACATGTAGGCTTGACTTGGGCGATAGTATCATGGTTCTTAAGGATGTACTAGGCAGGAGTGAGGCTATGTGTTAGTAATTTTATAATTAGGCCAAGAAATTATGAGATATCGGTCTAGGATCTTTGCTTTGATACTATGCGAGAAAGAATGAGCCTCGTTAAAAGAGAAAGATGCTAATGGATCTTCTTTGATAGAGGGAGACCACAGTACAAAATACATAAACGCCCTTGCAATAAAGAAAGGGAATGACAACAAGGATAATATATAAAATAAATAAATAAATCTATAATTGACAAATAATAACTTGGCATAATAACTGCTGCAATAAAAAGTGATGATTATCTAATGTCGAGTCCATTCGAGTGAGGAAGTTGGAAAAATGAAATAGAAAAGTAATGAGAAGACTAAAGAAGTGTTGAAAGAAACTATTAACATGATCCACATAATCTACTTCAACGTGGCATGTCCATGGCGCAGATGCCACACCATGACAAAAGGCTTTATTTAAATTTTTGGTTTAGTTGGCACTATGTTGGGTTGTTGACAACCTTTCATATTTTATTAAAAAGATAAAGTATCATTACCGTGATGATCCCAAATGAGATTCTTATGGCATAGACTGACATAAGCTAAGCATATAAAAACTCGATCACATTCTCCATATGTGAACAAATGTGACAGGTGTACCTTATTTAAAAAGCCCTCGGCTAACATCAACTCATAAAGTTTACGCATAAGCATTTCTTCTTCCACCTTCACAAAACAACGCTGTTAACAACGATATAACCAATATTATATATTTTCACATCAAGTGAACCAGATTTTTGCACCTGTAGGATATGCAGCTCATGAAACATGGTACGGTAGGACTCCATAAGTCCTTCATTTTGATTCTCTAGATGTCTGCAGCGTCATGAAACCATTATTGGATTATTAACAAGAATGAAAGGGCAAAGTATTTAATAAGACAATTATTTCTCGCCGTTCAGGGAAGGGAAACATACTTCATGATTTCTGATGTGTGTTTAGCATCCATCTTTAGATCTAATAAAAAACAAACTTAGTGAGAAAAAGAGGATGCGGGAAAGTGTAATTCGTGCTAGTCTAGGGTGAATATAAAGTACGTGAATATAAATCAAACTTAGTGACAAAAAGATAAGATGAAAGCACCTAATAGATAAAGTGCGTGAATATAAATCAGCAACAACCTAATTTTTGTTATTGTAACTAGGGTAATCCCCCAATGTGAGGGTCATCGCCGCATATATTCCACTAAAAAGAGTTTAGATTACATCACCGTGAGATACAGAATTTATAAAGCGTCTTACAGTGAGTGGTTGCATTATCGAAATAAATTTTTTGGTTGTTGAAAATCAAGTCGTTACGTCCTGCCCAAATGGCCCATAATGCAGCGAACGCTTGAGCAGTCATCGGCAGAGTTGCCCGACCGTCCTTATTGATCCCCAGAATTTTGTTATCCCTTCACTCTTGATCCAGGGTATCCCTAGCTCCCTCCACACCTTCTACGACACCGAGCACTAGAAAAAATAGGTGCTCAGAGTCCTCCATCTCCTCGCACTTGTCACACTTTGTGTCCTCTAGACCTAACAATCTTCCCCTTTACTTTATCACATAATCGTCCCCTTCTCAAACACCACAGAAAAACTTTGACCCTGCACAGTATCTTCGATGCCAAACTTATTTTCATGTCTTGGACAAATCCACATCTTGTTCCTCTGCCCTCTGTCTCATCTCATTGTAGACCTTTTTTACTAAGAATTTCGAGCCCACCTACTGAAAATGGTCGTCGTCCATCGAGAAATCCCCAGGTGGTGGGGTTTCGGCCTGCAGCTTGAGAAAATCCTCCATGCGTTGGTCCGATAGGTCCGCTAGAAACGACGATGTCCACGTTCCAGCATCCACCATTTATGTAAGTGTGCCCTCCTTCAATTCAGCCAAAGCATATAGGCGTGGGTATCTGCCCTTAAGCGGGCCCTCCCCACTCCAATCGTCACGCAAGAATCTGAACATGTGACCATCACCCACCTTAGGCCGTAGTTTCGAGGCTAACCATGGCGAGACCTGGCGTATACCTTCCCATAGCGGTGACTCGTAACGAATTCTTCTAGCTACGAGTTTCCCCTTGACCCCATAAATCTTCCTAACAAGTCTGTCAGCCAGTGAGGTTGAGGGACCCCATATGCGAGTCACCCACCTTGCGATGAGCGCCATGTTCCTACAATCCACATCACGAACTCCAAGACCCCCGTCGTTGCGTCCCCTCATGATCTCGTCCCAACTGACCAGGTGCATTCCGAGCCTCTGTTACTTCCCATCTGACTAGAAGAATCTCCTCATCATAGTCTCTATCTTCCTTCTGACCCCCACCGACATTAGTCTAGTAGAGTAAAAGAATATTGATATAGCCAAGAGCTCATGCTTCAATAAGATTAGCTTTCCCCCTCTGGAAAGTGTGACCGCCTTCCACCCTGCCAACCTCTGTTCCACCCAAGGCCTTAAATGTCGGTTTCGGTCACCATTTCGGTGTCGACCAAAACGGAATTTCAATGGAATTTCGGTGGAATTTCGACCGAAATTTCGGTCATTTCGGTCATTTTTTGTACTAGGACCCCCATATTTCGGTCATTTCGGTCGAATTTTGATTTCGACTGGATATCGATATTCGACAAAAATTCGACCGAATTTCGCTGAAATTTGAGGCCATGGTTCCACCTTCTACAGCACCATATCCCAATCAGCTTTCTTCAGTTTCCCAGCTACTAAGGGCAGCCCCAGGTATGCACCACCATACCCCAATCAGCTTTCTTCAGTTTCCCACCTTCTGCACCACCATATCCCAATCAGCTTTCTTCAGTTTCCCAGCAACAACCTAATTATTGATTAGAAGTCTGTAAAAGATCCCATCTCTTCCACCCTCCAACTGTATAGCTTATAACAAAGAAATATCGAAATGGTTCCCTAGCAAGGGTGCAAAAAGTTATTGAGATCTCTACGTTAAGATAAAAACAGCTAATAGATAAAGTAGGTGGATATACAATCGCAACAACCTAATTATTGACTAGAACCCTGTAGAGCTCCTAATTATTAACTAAAACCCTGTAGAGCTCATCTCTTCCACGCTCTCCAGCTGTATATAAAGAATTATTTTCTTTGCACATCCCGTGGACCAAAAGTCAGCCTATAACAAAAAAAATTATCGGAAGGGTTCCTACCAAGGTTGCAAAAACTGATATTCAGTGTTATTCTTATACATTCATACACCTTTGGTCATTGGTTAATAAGATTGTGAGCCAACTTAATTTCAATTAGAACATAGCACATTTATCTTTTCATTTTCATTAAAAACCCTGAAAAATCAAAAAAAAAAGTAACAACTACTTTTCCAGCTGACTAGTCTGACCCAACTATTCAATTTTACTGACTGTATTCGATCACCCACCAAACTGCATAGTTATACAAACCAACTAGTCAGCCGACTACTGCAAGCTTGGCCTATGTATTGTTTGAAAAGGTCACAATGTTTCACATTTTACTTTTAATTTCATTTAAAACTTGAGAAATCAGAAAAAAATATAAACTAATTTTTTTCGGCAGACTAATCTAAACCAACTATTCGTTCTTATTAATCTATTTGATCATCCCACCAAACTGCATAGTTAAACTGAACAAACCAACTAGTCAGTCAACTATTGCAAGTTTGGTCATGTGGTGTTTAAAAAGGTCAACAAAAACCTCCCTTTAACCATCACCCGATAGGTTATTCCTTTTCAAAATTATCTCATTAGATAGATGGCAATAAGTAAGAAGGCTAAAATTCAAGATGTTGCGTGTAACGGAAGTATAGCACAAAAAACAAACAAATTAGCAAGCAAGAAACAACCACAACACAAGATGTACAAGGTTCACCCATAACTGAGCTATGTCATTGACGACGATGGTGGATCTCTCTCAATATGGTGGAAGAACTGAAGTACATGGGATAATGCAACACACCAACCCTATGAGGATTTAAATATCGCCCCCATCAATACAAAATATTCCCAAAACAAATCAGACTTCAGATTATATAGCAAACAGAACTTTGAATCTAGTAAAAACAAATAGAAATCCAAAAGCAATCAAGACTTTGAATTCCACAAAAAAATAGGATTTCAAATACAAAGCAAGCAAGACTTTGAATCCTAAAATAAGTAGGTCTTCAAATCGCAAAGCAAACAGGACTTCGAATCCCTAATCAAATGATTAGGACTTCAAAAGCAAACTGAACTTTGAATACCAAAATAAATAGGATAGTACGATTCAAGACATTATCAATAATCTCCACCTTAAACTGAATCCAGAGACTTTGACTCCACTATCTCCTCCCCCTCCTAGGAATTTCGTTGGAGACCCTATCATTAGGATATCTACCATGCCGACCTTCTTCACCTTGATCATCTTCTAACTTTTTTCTACAGAAGTGATGCATGACATCAATATGTGTGGTTCTCTTATGTTGCATTATGCTAGGCTGTCATATTATATGATAGTAACATCATCTGGTAGATCGAGATCTCCAACTAAGCATTTCGACAAAAGGCTTTCCTTTTGCAGATTTTGTCAACACCATATACGTTGGCTAAACGATAGGCAAAGTAAATAAAGATTGTAAGGTAGCCTTCCAACTTATGGTATAACTCCCTCAAGTAAAGACGTAGCATGTCATCGATCTCGTACTATCAACATTTGTATTAAAGTCTAAGTTTAAATATCCATAATCCAATTTTTTAAATCACTTCCAAAGATGAGGCTAATATCAAATGTTCCTTTCAGGTACCAAAAAATCCGCTTGATTATTTGTCAATGCTCCTTCCATGGATTCCCAATGAATCTGCTAACAACGCTCACAACATGAGCGATATCTGGACTTGTGCATACCATAGCAAACATGAGACTATCAATTGCACTAGCATCGATGACTTGTGATGTGTACTCTTTCTCTGCATTTGACTGAGGTGCAAAAGATAATGAAAAATGAATATTTGCAGCAGGTGGAGTACTCATGCGCTTTGTTGCAGATATCTCGTTTGCCAAAACCTTCGCAATGTAGTTCTTTTGAGATAAGAAGAATTTTCCTTTTACATGATCCATGATGACTTCATCCTAAAACTCTTCTTTACTGCACCAAGATCCTTCATGTCAAAATCTACACTAAGGAGTTTCTTCCTATCATCAATGATACTTTTTTTCTTTACAGCAATCAACATAACCTCCATTAAATAACCAGATAGATTTAGGACTCACTCTCCACCTTATTGTGGTAAACACAAGATCCCGCGTGCATCAGGAGGTAAATGCATCCATTTCCTTATACATGGCACGTTGCCATATATGATCCTGAAATGCATTGTGATAATCAAAAAGAACAGTGACTACCATGAGAGCATCTATAAATCTCCTGCCACAACTAGATAGACTATCAGTGGAAGAAAAATGATACAAGAGTGCATTTTCAATTTCTATATTACAATAGGAAATTATGAGGGTGCATTCGGATTCGCAATGGTGGGGCCACTTGAAAAGGGCGCACCATCCTACCAGGAACAGGTAAGGGAACTAACTCAGGCTGAACAATGTGTTTTCTTTTATAGATAATGGGAGGTGGTGGAAGCTCCAATAGAATATCACTAGCAAACTGAGTAAAGTAGCTAGTGTGTTCAAAGAATGTGACATCAACAAATATGTAGTAGTGATGACTAGTGGTATCATAGCATATGTACCCTTTTTAAGTCTGAGAATAGCCAAGGAGAGCATACTTAATTGCACGTGGAAATAATTTCTAGTATGAAAGTTGTGAATAAAAGCAGCTCAACCAAAGATTCTCAAAGGAGAGGAAAAGGTTCATCATCTTCATATAAGAGAGAAAAGGGAGCTACCCTATTGACAACCAACGAGAGTACCCGATTAAAAAAGTATGTGCTAGTAAGAACAGCATCCCTTCGGTAGGTTTTGGGATCCTCCGTATAAGTAAGAAGAGTACTTGTAATATCCAAAACATGGTGACCAACCCATTCTATTACGAGTTATATGGACATGAGGCCTAATGAAGAGTTCCTCACAATGTGCACGAAATCAGTCTATGTGACCGCATATGTGTGTGTGGCATCTTCAGCGCACCACTTTCATGAAGCCCTTTATTATGCGCCCATGGCGCTTGTGCCGGGCGCATATGCAGGTTGTGCAATCGCATATGCCCTCTGTGCGCCCGCTTAAGATAAAATGTGATTTTTCATATATAATTTTTTTTATTATGATTTTTTATATGTGATTTTTTAAGCCACCTATTTCATGTTATTATTCTGAAATGTGTCAAATATGTGTTATAGTATGATTGTGCCATGTTTTTTATTTGTGTCACGTTTTTATTGTATGATTTGTACCACTTGTCAGAATTCGATCATGTGACATGATTTGGATAATATTGCACCCTCATTTTACCCATATTCCTTGGTTTTGCATGTATGTCAACCAAGCGTTCCATGACCATTTAAATCCATCGTCGAAGTAGTCGTACTACGAGATTGGAGTAAATGCGCGCGGAAGAAAAAATATATATACCAATAATTTAGCAAACTAATTTAGTCAACTAATAGTTATTTTGAATGTAATGTATTGGTATATGTAGAATTTGATACTTTTGATGGAGAATCGGTGATAAATGACATTATAATTCAACAATAGAGGAATTTATACAAATATATATTCACATATATTGGTATATAAGTAGCAACAAAAATCAGTCCAGTTAATTTATTATTAAGAAGCACATCATATCATCGTATCATGAATTTTAGTAGGCATACATAGTTACATGTCTCACCTCCACATATTGTAGTTAACCAGTTAAAATATTGTCGCTTGAACATTTATGTTTTCTTATACTATTTTAGTTAGTACATTACTAATGCTATTATTGTTAAATTTCGATTTTCTTTCGGATACTTGCACATTTTGGTGATTGTTTACAATTATTATGTGTGCCAACTTTTTTATTGAAGTATTAATATTTGATTGAGCTCTATATGAAAGTCATTTTTCTTAGATCTTCTATTGGACCACAATTATACATAAATTTAGTTCGCTTGTGGTCAATTTTGTATATAATTATTTATTTATTTTTAAATAAAAAATTAGGGAACCGCATAGAGCCGCATATACCCCACATATGCCCCCGTATACTACTTAATCGCTATTCAATGACCAGCCTGAACGCATACGCATATCGCTTTCCTGAACCTTGGTTCCGCAAGCAGTAAGGAAAGTGGTCAAGTCATGCTGAGTGAATTCAAGAGCATTGTCAGTCATGAAAGTCTGAATACAAGTAAAGAAAGAAGTCTTTATAAACTAAAAGAATGAATTGACAATATTGTTAATATCTGACCGTTGCTATATTAAATAAACATAAGAAGATCCGATATGATCATCAATAAAAATAGCAAGTATTTATAACATCCTACAGTACGGACCAGACAAGGTCCCCAAATGTCACAGTTGACTAAAGAAAATGATAACAAAAGAGGAGGCTCAGTCCTTTAAGGAAAGGAGGTACGATGATGCTTGCCGAATCTGCATGCTTTGCACTCAAATGGCTTCATTGATGATATTTCTGGAAACATCAGAGAATGGGCTCTAGCATAGGGATGACCACAACATAGATGTCAAAGGAACGGGTCAGCAAACACAGAGATGACACCAAGAAAAGTGGAATTAGCAGGGATATCAAGATAGTATAGGGCGTTCTTCTCATGTACCCACCAAAAATTTGCATCATCTGGATGTCCTAAAAATAACAATAGAACTCATCAAAAATTACTCTACAATTCAGTTCAACATATAATTTATGAACAAATAGAATGCTCAAACAAATGCTAAGGTCATAGAAAACGCCAGAAAGCCTGAGTTTCGATGAAAACTCCATAGTCCCAATTATGGAAATAGGAGAATGTGCATCGTTGGCTAGGTGAACTGACTTCAAAGTGGAAGAGGGTTCAGAGGTAAATAGGCTACTTTCTCCGGTCAAGTGAGTAGACACACCAGAGTCAATAATCCATGCGAGCACTGTGGTGGAGGTAGAGCTGGCTACAATACCTGAGATGGTGGCAACATTCGCAGTAGGGATGTTCTCACTGTTGCAGAGTTTTGTAGTAGTGGCATGTGGGGAGAGTTCGATTGATTGTCCACCGAAGTCCTGGTATAAGCATGTCTCTGTCATCGCGCATCATATTCAGATACAGATGCAATACTGACCTATGGCGGTATGCCAAACTTTGCACAACACCTCTTAGATGGGTGATTGGATCGCCGATAGTGAATACATGGCATACGACCAAAGTCATGACTAGAGTTACGACCTCAGCCTCCTCGGGAGCTGTAGCACCTCTTCCAAACAAGGCAAGAAATGCAGAGTTCTCCACAGGCTGTGGAGGAGGAGTATGACTATTAAAAGTCTCATACTGTTGCAGTCGGGCAAATATGACCTTGATGGATGGCAAAGTGTCAATGTGAGGAAATGGCCCTTCACAGTTTGAGCGAGGATGAAGGTTGGCAAGAAATCTGTATACATGACACTCCAGTCCTTCTGACATCTGTTTGGGTCATCTGTTTGGGATAATGGGTTGGTTGAAAGATGCCAAATTCCTCGAAAAGACCATTAAGATATAAATAGTATTCCATAAGGGTGGACTCTCCTTGAGAAATGAACCAAATCCGCATGTAGATGTTGACAAGATGTGATTTGGTAGTCTGCTAAGAGTATGTTTGTGCCAGTTCATCCCACATGTCCTTCACGGTATCCTTGTACAGGAGATGCACCGAAAAGTGAGGCTCAATGTTGTTAGTCATCCATGTTATGACCCGATAGTTGTCTCCAAGTCAGGACTTATAGTCTTTATATGCATCTTTTAGAGGTTCCTTTGTAAGCTGACTGACGATGAACACCCAAGACCAGAGCATATAGTTATATGATGCAAATGGGGATATTCAAT
Source organism: Ottelia alismoides (assembly GCA_037367405.1). NCBI lineage: Eukaryota > Viridiplantae > Streptophyta > Magnoliopsida > Alismatales > Hydrocharitaceae > Ottelia > Ottelia alismoides. Next base: position 329,878 of record JAZKJV010007377.1, on the reverse strand, counting down.
GATAAAAAAATTGGCAGTGAAAAAGATATTTGGCAGAAGAATTTGGAGGGAGGAAAGAGAGAAGGCTCTCCAATTGCAGGGGATTTGGAGAGGAAGCATGGACATCGTGTGGAGGAAGAAGAGAGAGAAAAGGAGATATATGAGATAATCCTCAATTTTGAGTAACTCTGGAATTGACTTAAACAAATGACTACCATCCACTTTTTATATAAGAGGGTGGGACTACAAAAATAGAAAGAGAAATAAAATCAAAATAAAATAAAATCATAATTTGAATTCTAAATATCTCTAACCGATTATCTGCTTAATATAACCAACTAACTAATTGATTAGAGATTACATGCGATCTCTTTATTTTAAAATAAAATTGCAACGGACTCAATAAAATTAATTCGATCCTAATAGGTTAACGGGTGAAAAATAGAGCTATGTTTATTTGTTTCACGCTACATCAACTCTCTGCCGCTTCGAAAAATTCACCTCCTGACAAACTGCCTGGATTGTTGTTTGCGATGCGCGCGGAATTGATCCTTTGTGTTGATATAAGTTCTGTCTCATTCCATCCTTCAACATTTCTTTGTAGTTCAGAGAGGGGCTTAGTTGCAAGTTTCTCATCCCTTCAAAAAATATCCTCTCTTTCTTTCTTTTCCAAGTTCGACCTTGTCGTGAATTATTTTTGAAGGAAGGGCTTTTATGCAAATATCCCAAGACCATTGAATATCCCTAATTTTATAGGATTGGGATGTGTTTTCCCATCTTTCCTCTCCATGTAATAGCATCGAACCCTAGGGGTAGAGTTCCAGCAACGGTTGCGACGTGGAATCGCCCAATGGTGACGTCGAGTGTGTCCTTCCCGACGACTTCGGGTGGCGATGGGTCTCCATCAATGGTGTGTTTCAAGATGGCGACAGTGCCTTGTTCGATGGAGGTCATAGAAAGGGCGGCGGTTGTTGGTGGGATTTCGGTGAATGGGTCTAAGGAAGGGGCGATGGTGGGTGTGCTTTTGGTTGGGTCGGTGGCAGCAACGGTGGTGTTGTTGAGGGTTTAGAAGGTGGTGGGGATGCGGGGTTTGACCAGCGGTGGATGTGAGGGTTAGGGGAGGAGGAGATGGGTGGTTGGATGGGATGACGATGCTGAAGAAAGGGTTGTGGGGGGAGGTGATGGGGGTTGCAACGGGGGTGGTTGGGGTGTTTTAGCCATGCAGGGGGCTGGTGGAGGTGGTATATCTATGGTTGGTGGTGACGTCGGCATGGGGATGATGGGCATAGGACGTTGCGAGGAAGGCAGAGGGAGTACCTAGGGAGGCTTCAGAGGTGTAGAGGCAGCCGAAGGGGGGTGGTGGAATCGATTCCATTGGCATCGACTGATCGGAATTGTGTTGGACAACAAGCAGAATGTTGTTGACGGTTGTTTTTACTTGTTTTTCTTCCTAAAATACCTAGACAGTAGCTTAAAGGATGTGAGGTGACTTGACGTCTTCATGGACAGTTTCTTCATGTGATTGTAGCGTCACAAATGGTGGTGGAGTCGACCTGATGGTGCTCAGGGTCCGAAAATCTACGACCAACTCTCATAGACTCGGTTGAAATTCGAGCAATATGGTCATCAACTCTTTGTTGTAGGCTTCTCCAGCACATCGCTTGCATTCTGTTGAGCGAGATTCTTTCATTAGGTGTCCGCGTAAATGCCTGGATTGATCATCAGATCATGAGGATGATCTATAGGCTATGCTCTGATACCAATTGATGCAAATAGAGAAATTTCCAACGGTGAAAAAAATGTTTTTTTGATGGTGGAAATATATTTGGTGGAAGAAATCGAAGGGAAAATGAGAGAAGGATCGCCATATGCGAGGGATTTGAGGCATAAGATCCGTGAAGATCATGTGGAGGGAGAAGGGAGAAAAGATGAGAGATACGAGATAATTCTCGATTTTGATTGACTCTGAATTGCCTTCAACAAATGACTGCCATCCCCTTTACATAAGAGGGGTGGGACTATAAAAATAGAAAGAGAAATAAATTCAAAATAAAATAAAATCCTAATTTGGACTCTAATATCTCTAACCGACTAACTAATTTCTTAGAGATCACATGCGATCTCGTTATTTTAAAATAAAATTACAACGGACTCAATAAAATTAATTCGACCCTAATTTAATTAACATGAGAAAAATAGAGCCCTATTTATTTGTTTCATGTTGCATCAATTATTTGTATCCTTGAGTTTGATAGAAGTCCCTTTAACCATCATTAAAAATGTGGAAAATAGGCGTTTGATATTGGTGGGAGTCGTAGCCATCGCGGTCAGGTAGAAAGATCAAAGAGGATATTAAACCATCCAATCATGCATATGGAGAAAAGCTAAGGCAGTAACCCGTGAGTAGAGATGATCCTCATTCCTCACAGAATCGCATGAGGAGCACGCTAAGATAAAGTTGCAGTCACGGTGTCGTGTTGGCCCTAGCGACGGCTAGAGGGTGTTGAAGGCAGTATTGCGATGGCTAGAAGATGTCGCGGGTGGCTACGCGGAGCCGCAATGTGCCTCGATAGAAATTTGATGGTGTCACAGGTAGCCAGGCGACAACTAAAGGGTGTCGCGTGGGGGGCCTGACAACAGCTAGTAGATGTCGCAAATGGTCGCACGAGACCTTGGCAGCGATGGAATCGCACCTGAGATGGGGTCCCCGGTGGCCGAGGATACCTTGTTGTGAGGGGCCCTCTGGTGGCGGTGTAGGGAGACCACTGAGAGAGGGAAGATGACATCGATGGGGGTTGATGGTGGCGGCAGGAGGATGGGTAATGGTCCTGGTATAGATTTGTCACTCCGATACCATATCGAGAAAAATTGAGAATGAATTGAATGAGTTTACTCGATCAATGGGTATAGAATTTCTTATATAGCGTGAAACCCTAGAGCCCATATGTGGTAATTAATAAGAGACCCCGATGGATTACAAATAGAAATAGGACCAAGGTTGCAGAAAGCGGTAGTCGGTACTCGGTCGGTGGGGTCACCTACTAAGGATTAGTCGGCAGCCGGGCGACTAGTCGAATTTAGTCGGTTTTGAATTTTTTTAAATTATTTTAAATATATAAATCATTTTTATACATATATTCTTATATATATACATATATCTGTACTTTTTATATACCATCTTAATGAAACAAAAGAAGTAATTGACTTTAAATATAAAATTAAGCATGATAGAATATGTTTGCTTTTTAAAAAAAAGTGAAAAACTAAAAAAATAAAAAAGGTTGTTGTAAAAGCCGGCGACTAGGCCGACTAGTCAGGTGGACCGACTAAAGGCCGACTAGGCCTAGTCGAGTCGGCTACCCCTAGTCGGGCCGCCTAGTCAGCCGACTTTTGCAAGCTTGAATAGGACTCAAATAACAAAGAGAAGACAAATAAGTCAAATAACTTCAACACCTTCGAGTCCTAATTAAAAAAGAAAAATATAAATAATCTATGGCTTCAATTGAACTGAAAACATCCCAGTACAAAGGCCACGCACTTAACTAAAGACTTCAAGCCTATTTCTTGCCATTTCAAGACTTTCTCATTACTTTATTTATCAATCACGTTCATTTATATTGAAAATTCACATTAAATGAATTTAGTGGGTTACTTAGTCAGGTGGCTAACCTAAGTGGGTTGGGATCACTTTGGCTCAACCGGGTTCAATTAAAAAGGTACAAGCTTTAATAACATCCAAGGTGTTATAACTGGGAAATCAATTATAAAGTTGCAGAATATAAATATACATGCATGCATGTGCATCACGTATAGCCAAGCCATGCTCAAACATGAAGACAAAGTGGCCAAAGGTTTAGTGTTGTGCCTTATAATTCCAAAATTAGATGGAATCCAAGGATCCCAGAGGTTCATTCTCCTTGTGATTACAAAGCTCTCGATTTTACAGAGAGATGATAATGATGGATGACCACAAGCCCATCAACAATGAAAGACATGTATTTGATGGTATTGGTAAATTATCATGCCAGCTAGGATTCCATGTGCTGGTATTATGGGGGTTTTAGTTCTCCAAGAGTTTCTTTTCATGAATACAGCCGTGATTATTTTTAACTCAATTTGATATTTGTTTTTCTGCCCCTTACCGTGTGATTTGTTCATGTGTTCTGCGCATTTTTTTATTATACATTTAGTTTTTCAATTATTATTCTTGATAATGATGTTCAACCATGATTGTTTAACTCAAGTTTGTGATGTGATTAACATAAATGTAATTGATTTTGTCTTATCATATTGGTTTATTTCATTGTGCATAATTTCCTATAAGTGATGTTTTATAGAGTGGGGCCAATGGAGGAAGGGAGCACATAGTGTGAGTTAGAATGGTAGGGTCGGGATGTAGAGTAGCACGGTGGAAGGAAGATGTTGTTTAAAGAAATAGTACTATAAATTAACAAATAGGATGAATCTAGGGGTGTAACTGATCGAACATGAATGAACCTACTTAGTTTCGATTCGGTTCATTTCGTAAATATACAAATTCGGGTCCGGTTCGATCTAAATTAGAATCTTATTCGAGTTCAGTTTCTGTTCAGTTTGGTGGACGTTAATGAACATTAGATTCGGTTTGTTATAGATGTGCTTATACACAGAAATTGAATAGAACCATTTTATTTTTATTTTATTTTTTAAACTCATAAACCCGATATTGGGGTTGTATATAAATTCACTTTGTTATCACAATGGATGGACTATTAAGTTATAAACCTACAATAAATTGTTACAGTATAAATAGAGAAAAACTCTATCATTCAGGAGAGGAATCAACACATATATTAGTCTCAGGAGGGCGATCATTTCAAAACTCCATAGTTTCCTAATCAAACCATATATTTGTAGTTATTCCAATATTAACAGAAATCATCTCTACTGTTTTTCTGTGAATCCACGTGAAGCAACTGAAGCAAGTTGCAATTGGCTCAAATTTTGATCTTTTTTAAGAAAGATGAGAGTGGATATTCAAAAAGGTATAAACCACGGTAACAATAAAAACTACTCGACATTAATTACATTGATTAGTAAACGAGATTTGACGTGTTCAAAAATAGAGATTTACCTCAATTTCAACTTATCATTTGGAAGATGCATCTATTTGTCATCGACTTTGTGAATGGGAAAAACTCGGATGAATTATGAAAGACCCAAGGGTTCTCTTATATAGGAGAAAAACCCATTGGATAAAATACAAAAAGAGGAAAGGATAAATAAGGGATTACAAAGGATAAAGCAAAAATAAATAAATAAAACTGGAATTGTCTAAATATAGGAATTATCTCAACACTCCCCCTCAAGCTGGAGCGTAGATATCAATAAGACTCAGCTTGGAACAACATTTCTGATAAGGTCCTCTTGCTAGAGCCTTTGTAAGTATATCTGTTGTCTGGTCTCCAGAGCTGACATGTGTAGTGGTGATAAAACCCTTCTGTATCATGTCACGAGTGTAGTGACAATCCACCTCTATGTGTTTCGTCCTCTCATGAAAGGCTGGGTTATTTGCAATGAAGAGAGCAGCCTGATTATCACACTGGAGATAGATAGCCTTGTGTAACTTGCACACCTTATGACACTCCCCCTCAGCAGCGAACCCAGGTGGTTGCTGCATGTAGACCTCCTCCTGTAAGTCACCATAGAGGAATGCATTTTTCACATCAAGCTGATAAAGAGGCCAATCTCGTGTTACAGCAATAGCAAGGAGAATACGTAAAGTAGAATGTCTGGCAACTGGGGAGAAAGTATCGTGATAGTCTACCCCATATGTCTGGGTAAACCCTCTTGCCACAAGTCTCGCCTTATAGCGATCTACACTCCCATCTGGACGGTGTTTCACAGTAAACACCCATTTGCATCCCACAATTGATGCATCAATAGGAGCAGAAACAAGACTCCACGTACCACGTGACTGTAGCGCAGCCATCTCCTCTTCCATGGCTAACCTCCATTGACTATCTTTGAGAGCCTCCTGATACGTTTGCGGTATCTGTACGGCTGATAGTGCTAGTGTAAATCTCTTGAAATCCTCTGACAACCTATTCAAAGAAATCTGGGTTGCGAGAGGGTAAGTAGCACATGTTCGTTTCGGCTTTCGCAGAGCAATTGGTATATCAAGATCATCTGCCAAGTCATGGGCCTGTATATTTCCCTCTTGAGAGGGTATCTGCTCCTCCTGTTGTACAGGTAATTCAGTAGTACTGTCAGTGGAAATAATATGCTCATTACATACCTGGGGCGTGCTGGATGATGGGCAAGGCTTGTGAGCAGGGCGAACAGGGCGAGGTCTGCGAGGAATATTACGAGGCAAGAACTGAACCAGCGGAGGTGGTAGAGGAGGTGGTGGAGGTGGTGGAGGAGGAGGAGGTGAAGGTGAAGAAACTGGAGGAGGAGGAGGAGGAATGTAAATCTCATTCTCAGAGTCAGATGGATTAAGTTTGTCACCTTTAGGAGAAAAATACATGACCGACTCAAAGAAAGTAACATCAGCACTAACAAAATATTTCTGGCTCAATGGATTAAAGCAGCGGTATCCCTTTTGGGTACGAGAATAGCCAACAAATATACACTTGATAGCTCTAGGAGAGAGCTTGTCACGCCCTGGAGAGACATTATGAACAAAGGCAACAGATCCAAATACACGAGGTGTAAGAGAGAAGAGATCCTTCTCGGGAAACGCAATCGAGTAAGGAACCTTCTCTCCTAACACGGACGAGGGCATACGGTTTACTATATAACAAGCAGTAAGGACAGCATCACCCCAGTAAGAATGAGGAGCACGACTCTGTATCAACAATGTTCTGGTCACATCAAGTAAGTGACGGTGTTTGCGCTCGGCAACACCATTCTGCTGGGAAGTGTAGACACATGAGGTCTGGTGAACAATGCCATGGGTTTTAAGAAACTCAGAAAGATGTAAGGTGCAAAATTCCAAGGCATTGTCAGACCGAATATACTTGATATTGGCAGAAAATATATTCTTTATTTCTTTAATAAAATACTTGATAGTGGATCCAGCCTCAGACTTATTTTTCAATAAAAAAACCCAAGAAAGTCTAGAAAAATCATCGACTGCTACTAGATAAAAACGGTGTCCTTGGAGATCAGGAACACGACTAGGACCCCAAATGTCTAAATGAAGAAGCTCAAATAGCTGAGAGCTGCTCCGACTCTGACGGGATGGAAATGATGAACGGTGATGCTTCCCAAGTTGGCATGCTTCACAATGAAAGGAGGATCTCGTAGAAATCTGAGGGAGAACATGACATAACTTCTGCAGAGGAAGATGTCCAAACCTAAGGTGCCATAAATAAGGAGAGACTGGTCCAGTAGGTATAATAGAAGAACTAGCATGAGGAGGTTGGACCAGTCTGTAAAGTCCCCGCTGCTCATGGCCACTTCCAATCATCCTGCCCGTGAGTATGTCCTGAAACACAAGAGATGAAGGGTCAAAGATGGCACGGCAATGCAGATCCTTAGTGATCTGACTAATAGAAAGTAAATTCATCTGAAAAGCAGGAGCATATAAGACATTCTTCAGACATATGGATGGTGTCAACTGCACCTCCCCCTGTCCTGTAACGGGTAAGTGGTCGCCATTAGCAATGACGACCCATCTGCCAGGTGGTATTGCTCTGTAGGATTTTAGTTGCATTCTGTCTCCACATAAGTGGTGCGATGCACCAGAGTCCACAATCCATTCTGTTATGTCTGCATTCATACTACCAGTAAAGGCATAAGTGATACCTGAGGAGCTCGAAGATGCTCTGGCTGCTGTAGCAGTATCTGCGATGGTGTCAGTACTAGGAGTCACAATCTCTCTAATACGAGAGACAATATCATCCAGGCGAGGATCGGTCTGGGGAGACACAATCTGCTCTGCTGCTCGACCGGAAGCAGGATATCCATGCTTCTGATAACATGTGTCCTCTGCATGTCCGGGCTTGCGACAATAGGTGCAGGGGCCACGTTGACGTCCACCGCCTCTTCCTCGAGGTGTGCGTCCTCTGGAATGGATCGCCCCTCCTCGACCACGAGAAGCGGCCATCGCTGACGAGTGCGAAGACGTGGTTGTCGAAGGGATGTTGAGTCGGCTGAGACGGCTATAGGCTTCCTCTATAGGAGGAATGGTTGCTCCAGTAAGAAGATGGGTACGTGCAGCATCATATTCCGCATCAAGTCCGGCCATGAAAACTCCAACCATCGTGGAGTTCCTATATGTCTTTTGTTGTTCAGTAGACGTTGTAATAGGCATGTAGCTATGTAGTTTTTCAAACATGCCACGCAACGAAGAGTAGTAGACATGCAGAGGGCGACCATTCTGTTTGGTGTTATAGATATCAAATTGTAGTTGAAGGATCTTGGACTCATTCTTTGCATGTGCATAAGTGGATGCCAACGTATCCCACATTGCTTTGGCAGTGGGTTGAGTTAGAATATCATTTGCTATTTCTGTAATCAGTGTCCCACAAAGCCAAACACGCGTGTATGCATCATCTTGCTTCCAGGAAGCATTTGCCTCAGTCTTATCTGTTGGCTCCGGGTCTGTCAAGATGTGCTCCTTGTTGTTGCACTGCATGAGGGTGAGAAACTGCATGGACCATAACTCATAATTGGTCCCATCCATCTTAACGATGGGAGCTGGGCCCTTAAAGGCTCCAGAGGAGAAGATGTCACCCTTGGTGTCTGACATGACGATAAAAAATAGCCGAAGAACAGACTTCAACTGGGGGGTTAGACCGATATAATCAGGTCTACCGAATCATACGAAGGATCGGTTGTATAAGTATATTCATACAACCATCTTTGCTAATACTTGTTGCTTGACTAAAATCGTATTTCTTGTAGAAATGAGATCACATACCTATCCCTCAATAGGATAATCAGAACAAGATATGGGGCCTGATTGCAAGAGCCTGAATTGCTAGTCCCACAGGGATGCTGTTGCCTTAGCGAAAGAACACGCGGGGGCGCGGGACCTGTCCCTGAAGGCTTCTGGGCGCAGGGGTTAGGCCTCTGGGCGTGGGACCTGTTCCTGAAGGCCTCAGGAATGGGGCGATCAAGGCAGGCGCGAGGGCAGGGACGTGATGCCAGGCGCGCGTGTCGTCGAGAGTCGAGAGGCGTGAAATTACGGGGTAGAGATTAGGGATTAAGAGGGGGCTCTGATACCATGTGAATGAGAAAAACTCGACTGAATTATGAAAGACCCAAGGGTTCTCTTATATAGGAGAAAAACCTATTGGATAAAATACAAAAAGAGGAAAGGATAAATAAGGGATTACAAAGGATAAAGCAAAAATAAATAAATAAAACTGGAATTGTCTAAATATAGGAATTATCTCAACAGACTTGTTTATGATAGCTTTAAGCTTAAACAAAATGTCTAACCTTACACAGATTTAACGTGTTCAAAAATTGAGATTTAGTGGTATATAAAGAATGGCTTGGAATTCAAACTTATCTGTGCACGGCAACATCTTACCTTATTTTGAAGTGATTTGAGACTATCACATTTGCAGGAGGCTTGCGTCGCAGATTAGCAGGAGGGCAGCCACGGGGGTCGGCGCGGTCGGGAGCGGGAGAGGACGGAGCCGGCGTGGCCGCGTGGGGAGGGAGACGCTGGAGGGCACGCCACGAGAGGGAGGGGGTGCTCCGGCGTCGCCTCGTGGGGTTGGGAGTGGGGGTTTTGGTGATGTGTCGGGGAAGGCGAGGGAGGTTTAGCCCTAGACCAACCAAAGATTAAGGTATGGGGAATTTAAGAAGTGGGACAGCTCACACGAGATGCGCCTAGACCAACCAAAGCAATTTCCAAAATTCCACATCAGTAAAAAAAATTGAAGAAATAAGTAAGTTCGATCATGTAAACTTGTTAACCTTTATCCTACGTACTATGTGGTTAACTAACATCGATTTACCCGTTAAAACTAATTGGATTCCATTATGTTATTTTACATATATCTATTTTTTTATTTCGCAAATTTACATTCAATGTCATCCCCCTCACCCTCCTCCTCATCTCTCTTGACCAGAGCCCTCCGCCCCAGAGCCCTCCGCCTGACCCTCGGACCTCCGCCCAAAGCCCTCCGCCCCACCCTCCACCACCCAACGCGAGCTCCACCGACCACCACATCTACGCCTGCCTCGAAGGAGTTCCACCGCAGCCAACATCATCGCAGTCGCTGTATCGACCCCTTCCCCTTGGAGTAGCACCTCTATCAGGAGATTGGATCTCCACCGACCATCGATCACCATTGCCACTCCACCGCCTCCTCCGCTCGACTCCGACGTGGCTCAATGCCTCTGCTTAGAGCGGATCTTCACCGACACGTTGCCACCTGGCCGGCCCCTCCACCGCTCCAAGAATCCATCACCGCCGTCCCAAAATCTGCCCAAGGATCCAAGGGTGTAGAAGAAGGAATTTAGGGGAGGAAGAAATCCAACCGTTAGATTTCATGCGGTTTGATTAACTCAGTTTTAACCCAAGCAAGTTATCCCAAGATGTGTCAATTTAACGGCAAGATTCCTGAGGTAAGACGGAGCAAGTTTACAAGGTCGAGGTACGAATTAGGTTGTTTCAAATGTCGTAGAGGTAATTCGCAAAGATTGTAGGGTCTGTCAGGTAAAAAGTCCCTTCTTTTTAAAACATAACTTAACTTCCAAGATGTAAGGTCGGATCAAGAACAACTACAACAGAACTAAGGATGAGTAAAAATATAAGGGATTTTTACACGGCAGACCCTATAATCTTTTCTAATTACCTCTACAACCTTTGAAACAACCTAATTCCTCCCTCGCCCTGTAAACTTGCTCCGTCTTACCCCAGGAACCCTACCGTTAAATTGACACATCTTGGGATAACTTGATTGGATTAAAGCTGAGTTAATCAAACCACGTGAAATCAAACGGTTGGATTTCTTCCTCTCCCCCTCATACCTTCTTTTATCCCCTTGGATCCTTGGGTGGATTTTGGGACGGCGGTGATGGATCCTTAGAGCGGCGGAGGGGCTGGTCAGGTGGTGGCATGTCGGTGAAGATCCGCTCCAGGTAGAGGCGTTGAACCACGTCAGGGTCGAGCGGAGGAGGCGGTGGAGTGGTGATGGCGATCGATGGTCAGCGGAGATCCAACTTCCTGACAGAGGTGTTTCTCTAGGGGAAGGGGTCGATACGGCGACGGCGATGATGTTGTCTGCGGTAGAGCTCCTTCGAGGCATGCGTAGATGCGATGGTCAGCGGAGCTCGCGATGGGCGGTGGAGGGCGGTACGGAGGGCTCTGGGTGGAGGTCCATCCCAGATGGCGACGGTCGGCAGGGAGAATGGGGTAGGGGCCAGGGCTCGGGGTGGGGGCAAGGTTTTGGGGCGGGGCGGAGGGCTTGGGGAAGAGTGTGGGGCAGGGGGTAGGGAGGAGGGCTCGAGATGCTCGGGGCGGAGGGATCAGGACGCTCGAGGCTCAAGGCGGACGGCGGGGCAGAGGGCTCTGGGCAGAGGGCCGGGCGGAGGGCTCTGGTTAAGAGAGATGAGGAGGAGGGTAAGGGGGAATGGCATTGAATGTAAATTTGATAAACAAAATGGGTATAATGTGAAAGAACATAACGAAATCCGGTTGTTTTTAGCGGGTAAATGGATGGGGTTAACCACAGGGTTTGTTGGGGGGAATTAGGTTGTTTCAAAGGTCGTGAAGGTAATTGGTAAAGATTATAGGGTCTACCGGGTAAAAATCCCTAAAAAGAATGGAAGATAAGTATGTTAAATAATAATAAAAAAATGAGTATTGATAAAAGTGAAGGAAAATCAGAGCAAGTAGAAGAATAAAAGTTCAGATATTCAATGTGTTTGTTGTTGTATAAAGGTCATTGAATTTTTGTAAAATTCAAGAGGAATTATAGAATAATTAATAGGCATACATTACATTAGTAACAGGTTTTATCGTACTGAAAACAAATGAGAATTTATACTTTTTCCATCAGAATAAAATATTTAAAATTGAGTTGAACTCAAAAAACTTGCTACTATTACCATTAGATCGTCAAAGAAATAATCAAAACATTATAAGTTCAACATACATCAAAATAACCATAGATAAAATGATTGAGATTTTTATTATTAGCCTAAAATATTGTGATTCACTACAATGAATTTTTATCTCATTTTTTATCATGTTTGTTTAATATTCGCTAGAACATATTCATAATCTTGAATTTTTTTGTCATTTTTTCTAAAAAATATATATAAGTATAGTATTTACAATATTTCATTAATGTCCAGACTTATGAAATTGCTATTATTAATTTTAAATACTTCTATGATATTATTATATTGATTTTAAAACTTATTTTTAAAATGAATTTCTTACATCAAATCATTTTAACTCATATACAATAATCCACAAATTTAAACTATTTATTAAACATTTGAATATTTAATATTTGAATTTTTAAATTTTAAAACAATAATTTAATTGTGGCAAATCGAAAAAATGAATACAGGAGTGTTATAGTTAAATGTTAATATAAAATTATGTGCCTTTATTTATTTATTAGTATATGGATGAATATGTATCTTAATTGATTATAAATTTTTATGATTTTTTAATATATTTTAAGAATCTAACTTCATAATTTGAATATTATATATTAGTTGATATGTGATTTAAAAATTACTTTCACAAGATATGTTTGTTTTAAATTTATAATTATTTTATTCTATATATAATTGGGAACTTATTAATATATTTATATATCAATAATGATGAATTAATGTGATGTTATAGAGAATAATACTCACATAATAAAATATTTTAAATTATTTTATTAAAAAAGATTCGTTTGATATATAGAAATTTTATTACTTAAAAATATTTATAACTGGTGGCATAAATAAAATCATAAATATCTCACAATGATTACCTAATAAATATTTAATTAATGAGTATAATTTTATGAGTTTATCATAAGTGAGAATTGAGGTTCATTTCAATGCTTAAAAGTGGTATTTTAGTTTCTTATCTCCTCAACAACTCTCTCTATCTGTTTTCCCACATCCCTCATTAGTTATAATGCACAATTCAATAATTTTGTTTGTTATCTTGTTTTAACGAATATATTTTTTCAGTAATTACATTTGATAATACAACTTTAGAAAATATTATTTTAGATTATATAATAGAGGAAATTGGTATGTTATTTTAAAAAAATCATACACATATGTACATATTGATACATAAAAATCCATATAAAATGATTGGTAATACAATGTACATTCAAAAGAGCGTTAATTTCATATGAATCATATAAAGTATCACAAATTAAAGTACCATGTAAGAAACCTCTTTATACATGTTTATGGTATGAATAAATGTATTCATATAAAATTGAACTTATACAATTAAATGTAACATAAACTTTAAAATGAACATATATATATGTTAAAAATTTAGTATTAAGTTGGCATTTATATATTGAAAATATTAGTTCATACATCAATACATAGTTGTAAATGTGATTAAAATATGTATATGTTATTTTTGTAGAGAAGTCACCATAATATATATAGACACATACATATACATACATACATGTGTGAATTTTAGATAAAATGAGTATTTGGGTCACTGTGTGAAAAATCCTATATCAATAGAGTTATATATATAGTTATGCGAAAAGTTTAGAAATCGTATCCTTTTTGTTATATCAATATTTATAGAGCCGTCTATTATTTTGTTAAGTGAAGTATATGTAGGTAATATTTTTATTCGAGTATATGTAAGACCATCTTTGTATAATAAACTGCATGTAAATGATATATGCAACACAAAAACTTAATGCATGAATATTAGGAAGTATTTGAGTAACATCAAATAGTTGATCATCATATATGAAAAAATATCCACGGGCAAACATATTAAATTAGAAAATTTTAAAGGATATAACATGATTTTATATTCTGGGATCTTTCAAAATACAATAAAGGATTTTTCTAGAGGAATTCAAAGGTGAAATCCACTGTACTATGTAATACTAACTTTTTTGTTAACAGATATGTGATATTTGTAAAAACATAGGAAAATCCAGGAATAATAATATTAAGTTACCTATTTAAAGTTCAGATCAATTGATATTTTAATAGTTTGTCAACATTTAGGCAAGAACAAAATGGTAGCAAGAAGAAACAAACATATTCCATTAACTTTAGTTTTTTAAAATACACATAAAATAAAAAATCTAAAACACACGCTTAAATACGTAAAGGAGAAAAACAAATAACATCCTAATAATCAACAATTCAAGAATGAGAGCAAGTCTCATAAAATATCGTCGATCCAATCAGTTAATAGAGGGAAGGCTCAACGTATCTAAGAATACTTATAAAAAATACGCTAATGTAAATTATAAACAAAGGGTGTCAAGAGTAGTTTTTGAAAATTTACATTCAATATTTCAAAAATGGTAGTTTAAAAGAAAATTCATAACCTATATTTTTCAGTTTTTATAAAGGTCATAAACAGTATATGATTTGCACCTATTCTCCGACCCGCCTGATCATCTCACCTTCTTCTCCTCATGTTGCTGCTCATTCCACTCACTCTTGCTCACTTTGGTCTTGCTCAGATCGAGCCCTTAGTTCATCCTCCTCCGCCACTCGTCGGGGGGACTCCATCCACTTCACCTCTCACCCATTCCACTCCATAAAACTCTTTGGAGCTTCGCCTTTTTGCCATTGACTATCTCTTGCAGAAAACAACAAAGAAGGGGCTCATTTCAGAGCCCACTGAAGCCTAGAATTTCACCCAGGTTCATCCCCTCCACCTAAGCTCGTCGGATCTCCTCATTCAATTTTGACTGGACTGGGAGGTGTGGATCCTTCCCAGGATCGTTTTCTGCCATCTCCGGTCTCTGGGAGCATGTAACCAAGAAGAACCAACCGATCGAAGCTCGCCAACCTCCAATTCTTCGCATGTTCTTCTAGGTGACTGACGAGTACGGATCGCGCGATGTTAAGGAGTTGTTTTTATTTGTCGTGAGTGAAAATAATGTCGTTCGTTGTAGGCGGCGATCGGAAACGGTCAAGAAATAACCACAAATTTTTAATCAATTTTAATCAAGTGGTTTTTATGTTTATTTTACTTGGGCAAGTCCCAAGGTCGATCACAAGGAGGCAAAGTAACAACTTAGAATTATGTCTATCCAATTTCGTGTTCGGTTTTAGAGGCGGTTGTTTTTGAATTTTTTAATGCAAATAAGGGATGTGAGATGTGATTTTGGCCTATTTTAGGGACTAAAATGTAAACTTCGATCAAACAATGTCCAAAAAATATGAAACTTGGCCACAATGCAAATAATGATGAAATAAATGCACTGTAATTTTTTTGGAATTTTTGGATGCAATATGAATTTTTAATGAATTTTTAAATGCAAATAGAATGAATTTCAATATTTAATTATAATAAATACTAAACCTACTTATTTTCTAGGATCAAAATTATCTAAGATCTATCACTAGGTGATTGATCTCAGAAAAATCCTAAACTTTGAAAATGTGGGGTTTAATAACGATTAAAATTTAAACACTGAATTATGCAAAATGATTTTTACAGAGCAAATTATGCATGCAAATGCAAATCTTTTTGGGCACAATGTCAAGCAAAGATAACTCTACACGATGTGATTTTTGGGGAATTTTTAGAGTAACGGTTAATCAACTATGAATTTCAGAGCGTAAAGAGGGCAAAATATATAAATTTTCACCAAACAATTATTGTTAATTAACCACTTATCATTAAAATACCCACAGTATGTCACAATGTAGAGAATCACATGAGGAACACAGTGTTATTTTTGATTAAATAAAATGATGTAAAATAAAGGTTTAAAAGTAATGGAGAACACAGGGGTACAGATGCAAATCAATATAAATAAAATAAATATTAAAAGTGCAGAGGGGGGCCTAAGAGTAATTATCGATACTTATGGAGGTGTTATTGCAAATTTTCCAGGGGGTCATGTGCTCTGCACGTGACCTCTGGCTGGCGTGGACTGTAGCGCGAATATGGAAGTGCTGGGGGAGTCTTCTACAATTAACCCACGGTCGGGTGCCAGGCATGTGACATGGGTGACGTACGAGAGACGTTCCCCATGCACGCGCCTCGCGCGTGCTGGGGCCTCGGGTGTTACGCCCGGTGCTGGCGGTGGCTCGAGTCGGCCGAAGCGGAGGGGAGGCCGGCGGAGCTCTGGTGCGGTGCCGGAGGAGTTGGATGGAGTCGACGAAGATGTCGGGGCTCGGGTGGTGCTCCAGGCGTGGATAAAGTTGGCGGCGATCTGCGGCGGAGTAGGGGAAGTGTTATCGATGTCGCTGGCTCGACGCCAAGGGGCGCAGCTATTGCTGACGATGATACCGCACGACGGAGGCGGATTGTCGGAGAAGACGAAGTCGGGGCGGAGAAGATGACGCGATGCGGTTGAGTCGGTGGCGTGAAGCTTTGTCGATGTCATTGAGATCGTCGTTGTCGGTGGAGCTCGATGAAAAGGCGGATCAGCAGTTGTGGTCGGCGGAGTCGAAGATGAAGGTCGGAGAAGACATAGGCTCGACGGCGTTGGAAGTGGTCGGAGCGAAGCAGTGACGGCGGGGCGGCGCGTCTGCAACGAAGCCCGAAGGGCTTCGGATCTCGCCGGGAAGGAATGGAGGCGCTGTCACCGCCTCTGTGCATTGACGACCAAGCTATCGGCAGATGGGGGGACGGCGAGGCGATGGCATCGATTTTATAGGAGCGAGGTAGGTCAGTTGGCCGAAGACAGTGGGGTGTGGTTGGTGGTTGCGAGGTCAAGGGCGGAGGACTCATGGGGCAATGGTCATTGGCGAGAACGGCGGGGGCGATTGTGGAGGTGTTTCCGAGAAGGGGGGCACGGTTGGAGACGATGTACAGCGGCCGTTCGATCGGTCGAGATCGAACGGCCGCGATCAAACCACGTGGCGGGGAGTTAAGAAGAGAGAGAGAGGGGGCGAGGCACGGGGCATGTGTGGAGCACGTGCCTGGGAGGCACGTGCGACGCACGTGCGCCCGTTAATTATTATTTTTTATTTTTTTAATTAAAAACGAAATTAAAAACGCCAAAAAACCGCTGACACGTGGCGGCCTCTGGGGCTGCCACGTGTCAGCACCAGAAAATTCGAAGAAAAAACATTTTGTAAAATCAAAAAGAAATAGTAAACGACCTCGGATCGAAAAATATTCTTCACAAATAATGCTCATCTCTACGAGATCTACAACTTTTATGAAGACATCAAAGATAAAATCGGTCAAATGTGCAAAGTGAATTTTTGGGGTATCCCATGTACATAGAATACCTAGATTTTTGGGTTTTCTATGTTTTTTATCATTTTTGAACAAGATAAAAATCCGGAAAAAATATGAAAAAATCAAAGATAAATAAAATACATCTAAATCTAATTTTTTGGATTTTTATTAATAAGAAAATATGTACATAAAATAAAGGGCAGAAAACCGCTAAAATATACAATGTACAAAAGAGGCCCAAAATCCAACTTTCACCTACGAGCTCCGATTCACTTGAACTTGGTCTTATTTTTAAGGTAATTGAATGTACATTAGTTCAAAAGTGAGTAGTATCAAATCGAACACTGGATGAGGAAGATATGGGGCTTTTAGTCCAAAAATCCTGAAACTAGGGTTAGGGTTTTTGGTCCACTCATTTGGGTTAATGATTTTTTTTATATTTTTCGTTTATTCTTGTTAGTGATATGTACACAGTGGAGTCGTTTTGTGTTATTCGGAGTTAGCATGAAGGAGTTAAAAATCCGGGAAATTAGGCTATTTACAGGTCAATTGTGGCTTGGATTTTTGGCTTCTTATTTTGTGCAAAAATGATGGATAAAATGCCATTCTTATGAAATCATGCATGGATGCTAATTATGCAGAATAAATGCAGAAATGCTGTTGATTTTAAGGGACTTGGGCTTAATTAATGAGACTTAGAGTGATGAATCTGAGATTCATCATCCGATTCATCCCCATGTACTTAAACCATGCTCGTCCCTGAGCATCAAAAAGAAATGCCATGAGGTGAAATGAGATTGGGTTCCATACCAAGACCATGAGCTGAAGGTGAAAATGAACTAAACTCGACCTTAGGATTAATAGTGTGGCGGAACTTCTATGAGACTTATAATTTTAAAATCAACAGCCCTCAAGTTCTACACATCATTGTCACAGTTTCGACTCAGAAGTCATCTTAGATCAATCTTCTTCCCAAAGTATACCCTATGAACATTGAAAAACCAACTCATGTGTGTGAAGGGTTTTAGATCTTCCCATCCAGAATGCCGGACTACCATGCTCCTCTCCTCTCCAGTAACTCGTCCTCGGGGAGTCAGGTATTTCCTTCTAAGGTCTGTCGCGCTGTGTTCACAATCGAATGAGGGAGAAGTTAGAAGAAGGGGAAAAGAACTGGAGGGTGGCCATTGTAGTCACCTCTCCTTGTGAAGATGGCCAGTGTAGCCGAGTCTCCACCAAGATCTGCAGGTTTCTTGAAGCATGGACCTTTTTGGTCGGATTTTTATTTGGTAGAATGCTTCTTTGTATTTGGAATTTTTGGTGGTTCTGCTTGGATCTTGTTGTGCCCCTACGAATATAGAATCTTTTTGTTTCGTACATTTTTTTGGGTCTTAGAAAAAATTATGCCCAGTCGTCCATCCCTTTTCCGAAGCTTTATTTCAACACGTACTCCGGTCTTTAGATTTCCACGCTACCAGAAAAGAGACTCACACAGTCTTCCAACATCCCATCTGAGTTGAGCTAAGTGCATAGTGTGAGAGTCCAAATTAATTCCCTATTTCAGAGTTGTACCCAGAATGAAGAGACTAGGTTAGATACTAAGAGTCAAACGCTGCACATTGTCATGTGGAACTTAAGGAATTAAGTCAAAAGACCTGAAGCTCTTAAAATCCTATTTCTAGGTGAAGTTCCTCTGAAAATTAGGTGGATTAAGGTCAAGTTCAGACCACTTTCGATTTCTGCTCACAACTCGATTCAGAACCCAATGACTTTTCACAGATGTAAATGTATGTGATGTTGGATGAAGTGCAGGTGTGCGAAATGCAGACACATTTTTTTGCTTTTTTTGACATTTTATGCAAGGGATTTTTTATGCAAAAATGGATAAGAAGCCATTTTTTTCAAAAATTTTGGGCAAGTCAGTGTTAGTAGCAAAACTCTTTTTTTTGTTTTTCTATTTTCTCTCTTTTTCTTCTTCTTTTTTTAGTTAGTTACCTACCCCGTAAATACATATAGACTTACGCGAAAGTACGAGATATGGGTAAAATATATACAAAGTATAATACAGACCCCCTATACTTAGCGAGTGCTATGTCCTCAGAGCATAAGAAGCGTAATGAAGACATAGTTCGGGCTAAGCATAAGAGAGTGAAAAAATGAAAAAATGAAGCAGTAGGGATATGTGAATGAGGAGAGTATAAACAGGTGGATGTCGGTTCCTCCCTATACTCAGGCTCTGGTCAGCCTCAGTATAGAAGAGGGGTGGAAGTGAAGTAATCGGGAGAATGAGAAGGATGGTATGTACAGATGGCATCGGTCCCCCCTATACTTAGGCCTTGACCTAAGTAGAGGGAGAAGATGTACAAGGAGACCGATGTGGTCAGGAGGGAGGGTGGGTAGCCGATGATTAAGGCGGTTTTCGGCTGATCTTCTTGTGAGCCTGTGGTGCGAGATCGTAATGATGAGATGGAGATGAAGCATATGATTCCCAGCTATGATCAGTGTCATCCTTAGAAAAATCATGATGGATAATAGATGAAGTGTTTGAGTCAGAAGAAAGATATCCATCATCAGAGTTATCCTCAGAGGAGTAGTATTTGAAAGTGGACATACTCCAAGTATTATGGTCTTTTTGTTTCTTCAGTTGTTTCCTCAGAATTCGTTCCTTCTTAGGATCAAGCGGTTTGTCCTCGGATGAATACTCAGATGCACCGGTCTCCGTCAGCTCATACGAAATAATTCCAGTGTACTTGAAGAGTGCAGGAGCATCAGCTTTGGATGAGTAGTAGTTCGGAACGGGTGTTGTCCAACGAGAATTGAATTTTGGATCCTTCCGAAGATATGGCTTTAGAGCAGCCGAACAGGCTTCACTCATGTAGACTACATTTTCCGGACCTGATGAGGGATCATCAGCTGATTCCTCTTCCGAGAGGTCAAAGGTGACTCTCTTTATATTTCTTCGTGAAGGTGTCGGTTCACTTGAGTGTCCAGATGAATAGCCATTGGAATTCTCCTTGGTCGGTTTGTGTTTTGTTTGTTTACTCTTGGTCTTCTGAATGTTGGTGCACTCTCGATTTGGGATGATTTGGTCCAAGTATTCAGAGAATGTTGCTCCAGGGTGCGACCATGCATATGTCTCAGGATCGTAGTAGAAGGATTTGTTTATGTTGAGATCCGCGGGAATTGAAATACTGGGGAGAGTCTCTAAACCAATAGTCTCATCAACAACCGCTATCTCAGGTGTCGTAGCAAGGTAGGGCTCTTCTACCATTTCATGGTTGCGACTGTCGGGGACTTCGTGGGTTTCCTCAGAAGATCATGGTTCCTCAAAGACAGGGTCAGATCTAAGTGCTTCTAATGCTGTGAAATTGATGTCCGGAGTCTCACAATCAATAATTTCCTTGTCCAATGCCAAGAATGGCTTTCCGAGAATGATTGGAGAATGGGTGAATTCTCCTTGATGCTTAATATCAATGATCGTGAATTCTACTTTGAGCGGAGCACCTTGGAATTTCGTGATGACAGAAATGATTCCTCTCGGCCGTTTTATCGATCGGTCAGCCAATTGAATAATCTCGCGTTTCTTCCTGATCGGTCCGAGTTTGAGTTTGTCAAATACAGAGGTCGGGAGGATATTGATCGATGAATCGTCATCAATCCGAGCATGGGTGAAAATTGTGTCTTTGATTTCACAGTCAAATTTGGGCAACCGCTTCACTATGCGGCTCTTGGTTTTTCTCCTCAACACCAAGGAGGAGGCCATTGACAAGATATGTCTCTCAGTCTTGGTTCTAATCCTGCCCGATTTTTTTATAGTTAATTTTTCCATTAAAAATCTTTTAAGGTCGGGGAAGTGTTCAATGGCCTGTAGAAATGGAAGTTCAAAAATCAATTTCTTTCCTAGTGCTTCCCGTACAGTTGGATCCAAATTTCTCAGATCGTCTTCAGTCTCATTTTTTATGAAATTTTCTGGATTTTCATTTTTTTTGTGGTTTTCAAATAGTTCCATTTTTTGGTATTTTCCGTGTGGTGTGGGGTGTGGTGTGTTATTCAGATGAGCAGGGGTTCTAGTGTTCAGGGTGATGGTCAACGGCATAGTCACTTCTAGGGGAATAATATGCGGAAGTGATATTATCACAATCGTCCCTAGGTCCCTGAATATCCTCAGACTTTTCAATCTCAGATCCAATCATTTCCTTATTTATTTTAATGTCCGAGCCACCATAGAATGAGATTAATCGGTCGGTGAATTTTTGAAATCTATCCTCTATTGAATTGAATTTCTTATTTATCCTCGAAATATCATCCTCAAAATTTGGTTCATGATGACTAATGGGAGCAGTTGATGTGTGTTTTTGTGATTCAATGATTTCATCTTTCATTTTCCTATATGTGCTAGAAGAGGAGTTTCTTGGAATATCCAATATATGATCATTATTTTCAGAAAATATCTCCTCAATAATCATGGAAGGCGGCTGCTCATATGATCCAGACATGTGGAGTTGGTCCGAGTAGAGTTTATTCCTTTGATCTTGAGTGGTCGGATCTTGGTATGGTGTAGTCAGCATACAGGGTTCATGTGTTTCTATGTAGTCAGTCCAGTCCTCTGTATGATCGTCATGTCTGAAGATAGGGTTGTCATGGTCAATCCAAGCTGATGATTGTTCATTAGTGTTCCAGGGCAAGGTTGATGGAAGAGGTGAAGAAGTGTTCAATTCAGTCATGTGGTGATCATCTCCCATGAACGAAGGATTGACATTTACCGAATAAGAAGGATGAATTGTATGATTGGCGTAGAGAGGGTTGATATATGAAGAAGTAGAGACCTCAGTCGGTTGTTGATTTGTTAGGTCCGAAAACAGAGAATTGTCATTTATGAAGCAGATCAGATTGGCAAAAAGAGATGGTGGTTAAGAGTCTCTTGGAGGAGGTGTTTTGGGTCTAACCGATACGAATTCGTTTTCATAGTATAGTTCTGATGGATTCTCGGTCATTTCTGAAAGAGTCGAAAGGAATGAGGGGTTGGGTTTGTATGAGTTTTTGTACAAGAGTTCCATTATAAAGAAAAGAGGAGAGATGATTGCACGGGATAGAAGAGAGATTTTATCAAATGTGTGGCTGTTGATCTTCGATATCGGCTCACGCACACCAATGCAAACACAATTCAAACCCCAGGTTCACCAACGCACACAATGAAGCCGTAAGAGTTCGGTTATTATCTTTTCAATTTTAGTTGGTGATAAATCAATCTTGGCAAAAATTTACCGAGCTGAAATTTCAGATTTGGGCTCTAGCCTTAAGTGTCGTCTCTCGCTCACTCAGAAAAATAGAAACATCCAAGGTCGGGGTTGCTCTCCCGCAGAAATTCTTGATTTTATGGGTTATTTTGAAATCGACTATATTTAGCAGTCCCAATTTTTATTAGGTGATCACTGAAGAATTTTAGATGAGCACAAATACACGTCTACCGTCCAGTCCCAAATTCCTTTAGAATTATGTGATAAAATAAGAGGGAGAAATTCAGGAAAAGCTGATGCACGCGGAAAACTATGATGAATACTCAGCTAGAAGACTTACAGTGAATCCTCGCAATCTCCATGTGGGATGCAATACAAGAATTGAAAAATTATTCTATATGGAATGCAAGCCGATGAAAAACCGTACCTAAGCAGAAAGTTCTATTACCGGGGAAGAATTGAGTTTAAATTTGGCTAAGTTGAACGATCTATGTGTGTCTTGATTAACGTGCAGTATGGCTTAAGATCCTACGAGCACAAGCACAAAAATAAAAATGCTCTGAGAGCCGTATGTGCAGTTCTATCCTAATCGCCACTCAAGTCGGGCCCACCCTCACCGGAGAGTGAAATAGGCCACGACACACCACAAATAGAGTTCAGAGCCTTTTTACACACGCGAGAGTCCAAACGGACACCGCTATAAATGAGCAAAAACTGAAATTTGCAAAAATTAAAACCTAGAATCTACGCTCTCTCACGACTCGACTCGATCTTAAATTTATTGCGGCTTCTTCGGATATCGGTGAAGATGCGTCGGTTTCTTGAAAAATCTCTCTACGTACGATGGGTAACTCGCAATAAAAATAAGAGAGAAGACGTAAGAGAGTGACTCAGAAAATAATGAAAAATAAATAAAAGAGAAAAAAATGCTGGAAAATAAATGCAGGAAATAAAATGGGATTTACAGTGAAAAATTCGAGGTCAGACTACCCGAATGCGGAAAATCGAACAAAAATTTTCAAAACACAAAACTAAGCTGTTTGCCTCCCCGACAACGGCACCATCTGATGAGTCTGGATAGCGTGATGTTAAGGAGTTGTTTTTCTTTGTTGTGAGTGAAAATAATGTCGTTCGTTGTAGGCGGCGATCGGAAATGGTCAAGAAAAAACCATAAATTTTTAATCAATTTTAATCAAGTGGTTTTTATGTTTATTTTACTTGGGCAAGTCCCAATGTCGATCACAAGGAGGCAAAGGAACAACCTAGAATTATGTCTATCCAATTTCGTGTTCGATTTTCGAGGCGGTCTTTTTTTGGAATTTTTTAATGCAAATATGGGATGCAAGATGTGATTTTGGCCTATTTTAGGGACTAAAATGTAAACTTCAATTAAATAATGTCCGAAAAATATGTGGCCACAATGTAAATGATGATGAAATAAATGCACTGTAATTTTTTTGGAATTTTTGGATGCAATATGAATTTTTAATGAATTTTTAATGAATTTTTAAATGCAAATAGAATGAATTCCAATATTTAATTATAATAAATACTAAACCTACTTATTTTCGAGGATCAAGATTATCTAAGATCTATCACTAGGTGATTGATCTCAGAAAAATCCTAAACCTTGAAAATGTGGGGTTTAATACCTATTAAAATTTAAACACTGAATTATGCAAAATGATTTTTACAGAGCAAATTATGCATGCAAATGCAAATCTTTTTGGGCACAATGTCAAGCAATAACTCTACACGATGTGATTTTTGAGGAATTTTTAGAGCAACGTTTAATCAACTATGAATTTCAGAGCATAAAGTGGGCAAAATATATAAATTTTCACCAAACAATTAATTATTAATTAACCATTGATCATAAAAATACCCACAGTATGTCACAATGTAGAGAATCACATAAGGAACACAGTGCTATTTTTGATTAAATAAAATGATGTAAAATTGAGGTCTAAAAGTAATGGAGAACACAGGGGTACAGATGCAAATCAATATAAATAAAATAAATATTAAAAGTGTAGAGGGGGACCTAAGAGTAATTACCGATACTTATGGAGGTGTTGTTACAAATTTTCCAGGGGGTCACGTGCTCTGCACGTGACCTCTAGCTGGCGTGGACTGTAGCGCGAATATGGAAGTGCTGGGGGAGTCTTCTGCAATTAACCCACGGTCACGTGCCAGGCACGTGACCTTGGTGACGTACGAGAGACGTTCCCCACGCACGCGCCTCGCGCGTGCTGGGGCCTCGGGCGTCACGCCCGGTGCTAGCGGTGGCTCGAGTCGGCCGAAGCGGAGGGGAGGCTGGCGGAGCTCTGGTGCAGTACCGGAGGAGTTGGCTGGAGTCGATGAAGACGTCGGGGCTCGGGTGGTGCTCCAGGCGTGAATGAAGTCGACGGCGATCTGCGGTGGAGTAGGGGAAGTGTTGTCGATGTCGCTGGCTCGACGCCAAGGGGAGGAGTTGTTGTCGACGATGATAGCGCACGACGGAGGCGGGTTGTCGGAGAAGCCGAAGTCGGGGCGGAGAAGATGACGCGATGCGACTGAGTCGGTGGCGTGAAGCTTTGTCGATGTCGTTGAGATCGTCGTTGTCGATGGAGCTCGATGCAAAGGCGGAGTAGCAGTTGTGGTTGGCGAAGTCGAAGATGAAGGTCGGAGAAGACGTAGGCTCGACGGCGTTGGGAGTGGCCGGAGCGAAGCAGTGACGGCGGGGCGGCGCGTCTGCAACGAAGCCCGAAGGGCTTCAGATCTCGTCGGGAAGGAATGGAGGCGCTGTCACCGCCTCTGTGCGTTGAGGACCTAGCTATCGACGGATGGGGGGACGGTGAGGCGGTGGCGTCGATTTTATAGGAGCGAGGGAGGTCGGTTGGCCAGAGATAGAGGGGTGTGGTTGGTGGTTGCGAGGTCAAGGGCGGAGGACTCGGGGGCGTTGGCCGTTGGCGAGAACGACGGGGGTGATTGCGGAGGTGTTTCCGAGAGGGGGGGCGCAGTTGGAGACGATGTACAACGGCCGTTTGATCGGCTGAGATCGAACGGCCGCGATCAAACCACGTGGTAGGGAGTTAAGAAGAGAGAGAGGGGGGGCGAGGCACGGGGCACGTGCGGAGCACGTGCTTGGGAGGCACGTGCGACGCACGTGCACCCATTAATTATTATTATTTTTATTTTTTAATTAAAAACGAAATTAAAAACACCAAAAAACCGCTGACACGTGGCGGCCTCTGGGGTTGCCACGTGTCAGCACCAGAAAATTCGAAGAAAAAAACATTTTGTAATATAAAAAAGAAATAGTAAACAACCTCGGATCGAAAAAGTTTCTTCACGAAAAATGCTCGTCTCGACGAGATCAATAAATTTCATGAAGACATCAAAGCCAAAATCGGTCAAATGTGCAAAGTGAATTTTTGGGGTATCCCATGTACATAGAATACCTAGATTTTTGGGTTTTCTAATTTTTTTTGTCATTTTTGAACAAGATAAAAATCCGGAAAAAATATGGAAAAATCAAAGATAAATAAAAGACATCTAAATCTAATTTTTTTGGATTTTTATTAATAAGAAAATATGTACATAAAATAAAGGTCAGAAAACCGCTAAAATATACAATGTACAAAAGAGGCCCAAAACCCAACTTTCACCTACGAGCTCCGATTCACTTGAACTTGGTCTTGTTTTGAAGTTAATTGAATGTGCATTAGTTCAAAACCGAGTAGGATCAAATTGGACACTGGATGAGGAAGATATGGGGCTTTTAGTCCGAAAATCCTGAAACTAGGGTTTGGGTTTTTGGTCCACTCATTTGGGTTAATGATTTTTTTTGTATTTTTCATTTATTATTGTTAGTGATATGTACACAGTGGAGGTGGTTTTGTGTCATTCGGAGTTGGCATGAAGGAGTTAAAAATCTGGGAAATTAGGTTATTTACAGGTCAACTATGGCTTGGATTTTTGGCTTCTTATTTTATGCAAAAATGATGGATAAAATGCCATTCTTATGAAATCATGCATGGATGCTAATTATGCAGAATAAATGCAGAAATGCTGTTGATTTTAAGGGACTTGAGCTTAATTAATGAGACTTAGAGTGATGAATCTGAGATTCATTAGTAACTCCCTAGCCATTCGATTGTGCTTCATCGCTAGATATCGTCGGATCTCCTGAGATCTCCACCGTCCGATCATTTTCAAGGATTTGATCTGCACCGTCGAGCGTGAAGCGGCATCGTGCGCTTGGGAATGTGTATTAGTGGGATCATCGGGACCATTTGTCGGCGCCTCATTAGGGGTATTTTGCAACTTTCATCCCCTCAGTTTTGTATTTATTATTTAATCTGTAAACTTTCATTAGTCGTTGTTATATTTTTGTAATATTTGCAAAACACCATCATAGTTTTATTATTTAAAGTTTAGTCCAATCCACATCACTTCACGTGCCGTCCCACGTAAGGTTGTGCTTCTGCACTTCGGCCCCTGTGGGTATTTGTATTTCATTTTAGTCCGTATATTTTTAATTCTAGTTTAATATTTTTGGAAAATTGCATGAAGCATCTCGAACTTTAATTTATTTGCATTTATGCCCGGGCTTGTCGAGTTAGGAGAAAAAGCACCCCCACATTCCATTCTGGTTACACTATCAAAGACCCTCGGCTGACGACTAAAGCACCGTGCGTATCGCATCCTTCCTTTCCTCGTTTCGCCTCTTCGCACCTGCCTCAGAGGCTAATGCCACTAGCTAGCAAACAGCGAAAATTCGAATATTCGTCGACCCCGCTGGCATGTCAATCAGTAACCTACCGGTTCATTGATTTTGGTGCATTTCTTCTATTTATTAAATATGGTGTCTGTGCTCCAAAAAGTCCCCAAAAATAGGATTAGGTGCCTGTTAGTATTTAGTTTCATGATACATTTTTTTGTCTTTAGGTAATTTAATTATTTATTAAAATCAAAAGATGCATTTTTGCCCTGTTTGGCTTAAAAAACCCCATAAAAATATAAAATCATTTTGAAAATTTCCCCCAAAAATATATTTTTTTAACTTAAGTATTTTGAGCTTCAGACCAAAATTCTCTAAAAATAGAAAAAGAATACATAAAAATTAATAAGTCCCAAAACCCTTTACAAAATCTAAAAAATTCTCAAAAATATCATTTTCTATTTTATAATTTTCTTTGTATTATTAGTTACATATTAAAATTGATTTGAAAATTTTGGATATTGTTTGTTATGTTTCCTCTTCATTTCAACTTGGTCTATTTATTAATTCCCTGATTCGGGATATTTTTGACTTTAAAAATCCAGAAAAAATAGCAAAATTCCTTAAAAAATCACAAAATTAGTAAAAACTTATTTAAAACCCAAAAATATTTAATTATGTAATTTCCTTTATTTTTAGTTACTCATATATATATGATCTTCTATTGTATATATAACCTTATATAAGCTTATTTTTTATATATTTTAAAAAGGAAGTTAAAAAATTAGAAAATATAAAAAGAAAATATAAAATATAAAATTAAAAATAAATAAATAAATAAATAAATATATAATAAAATCCCATAAAAATACAAAATCGAAAACCCACAAAAATACAAATAGATAAGAAGAGCACACGTTTTTTTGTGCATTAATTTTCCCCATTCTCCCGTTTGCTCCATGTGTTCGACACTCTACACATACTTGCACATATACACAATCTTTTGTAGATTTTTAATAAATTTTAAGTCCACATATTTTGTTTTTCATTACTTTATACATATTATGGGTTAATTATTGATTTATCGGGGTTTCTTGAGCGGTCGCCACAACGACTTTGTCTTTGCCTTGCGAGGACATATTTGACCCTTGAAAAATCCCAGTTATTCAAATGGTGCCTTTGCTAGGGAGCAACGTCATGAGGCTGGCTTTTTACCCATGTCTTCTTGCTTGTCTATATTTTATTTTATTTTATTTGATATTATATTATCGAATTGTCTAATCACCTCTTCTTTGTTGACTTTGCTGTGAGGTACCGCGGATCCAGGAAGGCTCTTCTAGGAGCACCTACGCACCCACGTGAGGTGGCGTCACTTTTTCTGACCTAGTTGCCAGAAGAGAGCACTAAGGAAGACTTGGAGATTTTTTAAGATAATATCACTTTTCATTTTATTTATTTATTTATTTTTGTAATTCAAGTGAGATATAAACTATTTATTTGTAATATTTAGGACTCTCAAGACATTCCACACTTTACGAGGTCCACTGCCTGAGGGATTGTTCCCTAGGGGGCCTCGTCGGGTTTTTTCGCATATTTGTCACCCTTTCTTTTCATTTGTTTCACGATTTTGTATTCATGTATTTTGTGTGATTGAGCCATGTCTTAGGATCTGCTTTACGATATATTAAGGCCAAACACTTAATTGCCATTGCATGTACCTATAGTTCCCATTGGACTTAGTTAAATTTTGAATTGTTATTCACTTAGTTTTGAGACCACGTGCCGAGAGAGATCACATACAGTGCGTGCAAGACCCATTATGGTAGGCACCGAGTGGCATCGAAGACTGGACATTGGTCTCGTTTCTAGATGTTTAGCATTTTATGCTTTACGCTAATAGTAGTTACTATTTTAGGGTGATTTCATCGACTTTGCATCGCATATAGATAGGTTTCAATTCTACTTAGCATCCTTGCATGAAGATAGATGGAGGTAAGGTGGGCATTTCTACTTAGCATGCATCATTGATTTCGCTTGCATTGCTTTTCCGACTCTCTTACTCTGATTTTGATCACCTAGGAGTAAAAAGAATTGATCCCTCGTTAGGCTCGCGCATTTCATTAAAAATCCAAAAAAATAATAACAAATAAAATAGGGACTGCTAATATTACTCGACCCTAAAATCAAAAAGAAAAATATTTTTCTTGGAGAGAGTAACCCCCTCATTATATTCGCTTTTAATTTACCAACATACACACTAAGGAGTAGTGCCCAAATCCCAGGCCAACCTAAGTGTTTGTACAATTTTGTGATTATCACCTAACTCTAAAACAGACAAGATAAAAAGACCAAATTTTTACGGTCCTCGTCGAGTTGAGTAGGTGAATTAAGGGGTTTATTTTATGCATGTTTGTTTGTGATTACTTGTGTGTATACTCGATCTCCACTGCGCATTTGCACCTTTTTCTCACATTTCTTGACTTGATCGTCGTATTCTCCTGATCATTTTCTCTTGTTTCGAAGATGGTTGACTGGGGTGAATTTTATCCAGACTTTGCATATCCTTCGTACCCTCCAATCGGTCCACCTCCATTTTTCCAGGAGGACTTTGCTCCTGACTTTTGTATATATTCAACTAATCCTTTGTTTCAGAAAGCAGATTTTGATTTTGATCCACCTCCCTGTTATCAAGAGGACCTCGCTCATGATTCTTATTTTTGTACATATGCATTTAACCCAATATTTTAGGACCCGGAATTTTACCTACTACCACCGCCATCACATTTTCCATTACCTTACCCACCCGAGACTGAGCTTTGGGAGTCACCTCTTATGTTGTGCACACTTGAGACCTTGATCTAGATAATGGAGCATCAGAAGAAGAGAGTAGATGGCCTCCTTATATAAATAAGAACCACAATGATGCTTCACCATTTGATGAGATGGACTCAATTGAGGACACCCATGAGAGCTTTGCAATCGCCTAAAATACAAAAAAATGAGAAAATTTTAAAACTACAAAAAGATTTCGAGAGACAAATTATTGATTCATTTTGTGAGGATAGGGCACACCTGCCAGATTCCTTGACCACACACTCACTCACTCACACCAGTTCCTACCCTTGACCCCAAGTATGACATTGTACAGAGTGCTCTTAGTCATCCTTGTGTAGATGTTGATTCCGATTTCCACCCTTGTATGGAGGAGATCCAAAAATTCAAAAATGCTAACTAAACCTGAAGTGGTGGGTGTTATTCATGAGATCATTGAAGCCCCACTTTGTCAGGCCATGACCCATTTATTTACTCCTCAACCCAAGAAGAGAACGTGACGGAGCATATCTGAGCATCAGATCTTGACCATGGCCACTGCCCACGCCATCACCCACCACCCTTCTTTTAGGAAAGGGAACATTGCTACACCATTCATTAGATGCACCATTTCCGACAATTCATGTGATCACACTCTCCTTGATGGAGGTGCTTCAATTAGCATAACACCCTTCTCATTGGTACAATCTCTTTACTTAGGGCCTCTCAGGAAGACCAAGATAATTGTCCAATTCACTGATGGATCTATCAAGATGCCGAAGGGTATTCTAGAGAACGATGTCATTTGGATTTAGGACACAAGCTACACTGTTGACTTTGTCGTATTGCCCATGGAGACCCCTACCACTTGGGAGCACTCTCCAATCATCCTGGGACAACCCTTTCTCGCCTTTGTGAGAGTCGTTATTGATACGGATCAGGAGAGATTCACTTCCGTCTTGATGATAGGAACACTATGGATACCACTGCACCTATTGTTAACCAGAGACCCGCACCTAATGTGACTACACCTATCTTAGCCAGCACGAGGTCTATGACCTATCTACCGATATCAGAGAGGTTTGCTTTATGACTGATGATGAGACCCGAGAATTCCTCCGCAGGGAGGAAGACTAGGAAAGCATAGACCTTGGAGTTCCCTCTTCCTGTGATTGGCATTGTGTTGATGACATCCGCAGTATTTACATGATTGACACTTTTGAGCGGAGGGCAGATTTAGAAGAGACTTCAGAGGATGAATTTGATCTTATTACTTTCATCAATGAATTCGATCCTTTCGATGATGACTTAGAGACTCGCCAGGCTGGACTTGACCTGACTACTTCCATTGATGAGTTCGAGCCTTTTCACTTTGATATCTGCGAGACACCCCAGATCGGACCTAGCCACACTTCTTCCACTGACTGTTCATGCCTTCTCACCTGAGGATTGCTGAGGATCTTCATCAGCTCGATCCTGATCAGTTTGTGTCTGCTAAGGACCCCTATATCAGTCTACATCTTGTCAGTTCCATTCCTCAACGATCACACGAGAAGGTCTGTTTTCTACCTTCTTGATCTTTGTACATCCATCTCTTTGTACATCCTCTTTCATTTTACCTCTGTCCATCCATCGTTTCGCTCATCCACCCCATTTCTATGTGTTTCCTTGCTTAGGACGTACCATGTTCTAAGTATGGCGACCGGAGGGGGGGGGGATGAGTCGAGTGTTCTTTCTTCGTTCCGCTTCATCACTCATGTTGTTGCATATACTCAGGGCTCTTTTACCCTAAGTATAGGGGGAGTGATGCGTACATTCTCTTCACGATTTTCTCTTTTTCTTCGATCCTTTCTTCTATCTTCTTCTACATTTTCTTCTTTTCATTTTCATTTTTCTTTTTCTTCCGAAAAGGTGTCACCCCTTTTTGACCGATGTTATACTTATGACGTACTTTGTCGTAAGTATAGGGGGGTGTGCACCTTAAGTTTTTAATTCTTTGATCCCCTCCGATGTCTCCTCTTTTTGTCTATACTTAGGGATACCTCACCCTAAGTATAGGGGGAGACAGACCGAGTTGTGATTTGTTCGTTCCCACCCTTGACCCTCCCTGTCTTGTGTACAGTCTGTTTTACTTAGGAGTCGTTGCTCCTAAGTATAGGGGGAATGGTCAAATTCTCATTCGTTCATTTCTTCATTCTTTTATTTATATATTCTTTAGGATTTTCTATACTTAGTATGAGTTATGTCTCCTCCTTTTCTCTCTGATTTATGAGAACATAACTCAATCTAAATATAGGGGGTCATATATACTCCGTATATACTTCAACCATGACTCGTACTTTTGTATTTTCAATAATTATGAATAAAATACTCTATAAAATACTATATATATTATAAAATTCATTAAAATTACCTAATAAAAAGATGTTTATTATTCCTCAAATTCTTTTTATATATATTGATTAATAAATCAGGTAAAGATTTTTTTTACAAAATGTTTGAAAAATAGTTTGAAAATCTTGTTGAAAAATCTTTTGAAAACTATTTGGAAAATATTTTGTTCAAATACTTTCAACCTTTGCAAAAATATTTTATTTGTAATGAAATAAAAATGTTTTGAAAAACTATTTGCAATTGGTTTTGAAAATGGTTGCAAAAATATTTTGAAAATTCTATTTATATTGTTTGTAAAACCTTTGCAAAATGATTTTCAAATGTTTATAAAAATTATTTGAAAAAATATTTTAAGCTATAGTTTTCAAAATTATTTGTAAAATTATTTTCAAATAGATTTGAGGAATATATACATCATCCTAATAAATGAACATGTTTCACCAACTGTATGTATATATATGTATCTATAAAAAATAATAACATATCC
Organism: Ottelia alismoides; assembly: GCA_037367405.1. Classification (NCBI taxonomy): domain Eukaryota; kingdom Viridiplantae; phylum Streptophyta; class Magnoliopsida; order Alismatales; family Hydrocharitaceae; genus Ottelia; species Ottelia alismoides. Next base: position 296,936 of record JAZKJV010007377.1, on the reverse strand, counting down.
CCTGTGTAAATTCTTAAAAACCCTAATTCTTGTAAATAATTGATGCATCCCTATATAAATATTTGTACCTTTTATTCCAAAATTATTTGTTTTGAAAAATCCCAAAAACATTTGCAAAATCAAAAATCCCAAAAACAGTTGCAAAACCTTTTTCAAAAATTACATAAAAAATCGTAAAACCTTTTTCAAAAATCTATAAAAAGTTCGAAATTAGAAAATTACATTACAAAAAGATTTTCATTGCATTGTACATATCATTTGCATAGCATTCACATTTTTCAAATTGAGTTTGAACAATTGAACTAGTCTGAGCAAAGTCAAAGATTGGATCTTGGTACCTTAATGCACCTAACTTCACTGGAACCTTATAGGAACTGCAATTGAGGCACTTTAGGTCTAGTTGACTTAACTCTTTGAGAATCGTGAGACTTGGTTCAATGTCATCTTGACTGCCTAAGTAGAGTATTTCGTAGCACGCACACAACTCTTGTTGATAATAACCTTGCTTGTACACCTGCACTTTCACTTTGCTCACCTCAGTTGAAGCGGTAGAGGGCTGGATTTGCCAGCATGAGACACAAGCTAATGGAAACATTAGAAGTCACATATTTTGTGGCCATTGTACCCAACGCGTTCCAATGGCGACGAGGTCTAAAGACATAAATTATGGGGTTGCAATAATGCTTCAAAAGAGGGATAATCTCCTAGCTCAAGAGGAAAAAGTCCTTATGTAAATGCTGTTGTATATAGTATTTCAAAAAAAAATCAAAAACTTCAAAAAAAGTGGACATGCCTGATTGAAAATAAAATGCCTGCCAGAGTGTACATATTCGTATAGTCAATAAGAAAGCTTGAGCTTTAAAGTCATATGTATGCGAGCCTACAACCAGGTGACTTGGCTACGCTGGTCAAGCATCCTAGGATAGGTAGCTACACTGGGTACCGTCCATTCTTCTCTCCACCTCCTCTTCTTGAGCTGGTTGTACTTGAACTTAAAGGGAATACTCTGCTTCTCGAGGAAAGAGTTGTTGGATTGGGGAATTAGGGTCACCATGTTGAAGAAGACTGACTTTTACCACTTCAGCTGAGGAGAGCTACATATCTCACACACTGTCCAAGATAGATTCATAGTCATAAGGGTTTGCATATGAGTTGAAGTATTCTGACCTAGCTATTGAGGAGACTTGACTAGAGTTTTGAGATTGTCAAAGGTTGTTGTGTTTTAAATTTGATTCTCGATCATGTTCCACACACATTCTCACACCAAGGTATGACTTGAGCTCCAAACTTTGATTTTGTGAAGACAAGCTTGAGAATTTAAATCAATCCACTTTATTTCATTTTCTTTTCTTTGTTTTCATTTTTCTGCACTTATTGTATAAGTGTTTGCTAGGGACTAGCAAAGGCAAGTATAGGGGGGTGATGATTCTCCATTTTATCATATTTATTCTATCATTTTGGCCTTAAAATCCCTAGGTAATGCATGTAAATAACATTATTTTGTACAAATTACCATTCATTATTTATTCCATTTAGTGTATATAAAATATAGTTTTTAATGCCATGATTATAGAACAAAGAAAAGAAAAGAAAAAGAATAAAATGCCAAAGGTATTTTGTGACCCTAAACCTCGAGACCTAGGAATCTTGATGACTGGGTCGACAAGGAATAAAGTATGGGGAGATAAGGGCCCAAAACATCTGAAAAATTCCATTCATTTGTTCATCAATAATTAACTTTTGGGACCTATTTTATTTTCTATTTTTTATACATCAAATAAAGAAACTTTTTACATGAAATTTGTAGAAAAAATACAAATAAAAATACAAATAAAAATACAAAATTGATTTCATACAAAAATAATATATAATGTACTTTTTATACTCTAAATAGAACGACAAAAATCCCAACTTCCTAGATCCATATTTCCTAAATAAGAACTCAAAATGTATCAAAATCACCTTAATTTATATAACTTTTATTAAGCTATTTAATGAATGTGGTTTCTTATTTTTTGGAGTTAAGGTGTGAAAGTTAAGTTTTGGACCTCCAGTGTACCACGTACCCGAATAAAATATTCAATTTATTAATTCTTTATTATTTTTATAATTTTATATATTTTTATAATTTTGTAAATATTATTTACAATATATGTACATATTTAAAATAAAATAAAACCTCAAATAAAACATAAAAACAAAATAATTTGTATAAATACATAGATGAAATACCTATACTTGTACCTGTATAATATATACCTTTATTTATTTAAGTGTACAAAATATATTAGAAAAATATAATAAAATATATTTATGTATATTAAAGTAAGTTATAAGTATATATAACAAGAGAATAAAATAATAAAATACAAAAATACAAAATGCAAAATAAAATACCTAAAACATAGATGAATATACCTATAAATAGAACCCTAAAAATTAACTTGTAATAAATAAACTCGAAAAAATAAATAAAAATCATAATAAAATATTATACAAAATAATAAACAATTTTTATTTTATAACTTAAAATTAATTAAATCATTTAGTATTTACTATCGATTTTTGTAATAATATCAGGTATGCTTTTTCCTGGTTGGTCCACGTGGACCAACCAGGTTTCACCTCAAGTTCACCTCAGTCAACTCTCTGACCGAGGTCATAGGCATGTCAAACCTCATTTGACCACATTTTTTCTCGATTTTTGTTGCCCGAATCTTGCATCATTTTTGGTCGATTCCTTCTTCGACTTTTGACCTCGATCTAACCTCTTACACACACATGCATTTCCTTGGGCATTGCATCATTGCATCGAGCTGACCTCCTCGTTCTTCCTCCACCTGCAATCACTTGTACATAACTTCATTTCGAGCCCCCTTCTCGAAATGGAATCGCTTTGGACCCCATTTTGACTACCTCTTTCATGCTCTGGATCAAAGTTCGTGACATGGACTTCTCCAGCCAATTGCAGCGAGGCTAGGGAAGGTCTGAGGCGCATTCTTGCCATCTCTGGCAGAGCGCCGCCATGAGGTATCCATATCCTGGCTCCGACCAGTTGAGGTACTTTTTTCGGCTATTTCTAGGAAGATTTTAGGTTCTACTTTCATTTCTTGTATTTAGTTTTATCTTTAATCCTTTGCCGTGGCTTAAATCACCCATTTCGTAGTTCACCGGAGCTGAGCTACGGTTAACCCTCCACAGTGTTCTGCATGTTCTCCAACCCGCGTAACCACCTCACCTTCTTCTCCTAACGTTGCTGCTCATCCCACGTACTCTCGCTCACTTCAGTCTTGCTCATATCGAGCCCTAAGTTCCTCCTCCTCTCCCGCTCATCGGAGGAACTCCATCCACTTCACCTCTCACCCATTCCACTCCATAAAGCTCTCTGGAGCTTAGCCTTTTTGCCATTGACTATCTCCTGCAAAAAACAACAAAGAAGGGGCTCATTTCAGAGCCCATCGAAGCCCATGAGTTCACTCAGATTCATCCCCTCCGCCTGAGCTCGCTGGACTTCCTCATGCAATTTTGACTGGACTTGGAGGTGCAGATCCTTCCTAGGATCATTTTGTGCCACATCCAAGTCTCTGGGAGCATGTAACCAAGAATAAGCAGTCGATCGAAGCTTGTCAAACTCCAATTCTTCACCTGTTTCTAGGCGACTCCCCAGCCATTCGATTGTGCTTCATCACCAGATACCATTATATCTCCTGAGGCTTCCATCATCCAATCATTTTCAGGGATCTGATATGCACCGTCGAGTGTGAAGCGACATCGTACGCTTGGGAGCTGACACGTGTATTAGTGGGATCATCAGGACCGTCCGCCAGTGCTTCATTAGGGGTATTTTGCAGCTTTCACTCCATTAGTTTTTGTATTTATTATTTAATCTATAAAATTTCATTGGTCGTTGTTATATTTTTGTAATATTTGCAAAAAACTGTCATAGTTTTATAATTTGTAGTTTAATCCAATCCATGTCACCTCACGTGTCGTCCTACGTAAGGTGGAGCTTTTACACTTAGGTGCATGTGGTTATTTGTATTTCGTTTTGGTCCATATATTTTTAATTCTAGTTTATTTTTTTCAGAAAAATTGTAGGAAGCACCTCAAACTTTAATTTATTTGCATTTATGCCCATGCTAGTTCATTGATTTTTTATGCATTTGTTCAATTATATTAAATATAGTGTACGTGCTCCAAAAAATCCCCAAAAATAGGATTAGGTGCCTATTAGTGTGTAGTTTCACGCTACATTTTTTCTTTAGGCAATTTAATTATTTATTAAAGATCAAAAGACTCATTTTTGCCCTACTTTACTTAAAAAACCCATAAAATATAAAACCTTTTTTAAAAAATTCTCCCAAAAATATAATTGGCTATTTAAGTATTTTGAGCTTTCAGACCAAAAAACACTAAAAATAGAAAAAGAAAATACATAAAAATTTAAAAGCCCCAAAATCCTTTATAAATATCTAAAAAAATCTCAAAAATTCCAAACATACCATTTTCTATTTTTAACTTGCTTTGTATTATTAGTTACATACTAAAATTGATTTGAAGAATTTTGGATACTATTTGCTATTTTTCGTCTTCATTTCAATTTGCTCTATTTATTAATTCCTTGATTTGGTATATTTTTGAATTTAAAAATTTATAAAAAATATCAAAATTCCTTAAAAAATAAAAAAAACATTAAAAAATTATTTAAAACCCAAAAATATTTAATTCTACAATTTTTCTTTATTTTTAATTGCTTATATATTATCCTATATTGTATATATAGCCCTATATAAGCTTATATTATGTATATTTAAAAAGAAATTGATAAAATTAGAAAATATAAAAAGAAAATTAAAAAAATATAAAATTAAAAACAAATATAGAATATATAAAAATTAAAATCCCATAAAAATACAAAATCAAAAACCCATAAAAAGATAAATAAATAAGAAGAACACATGATTTTTGTGCATTAATTTACCACATTCTCTTGTTCGCTCCCCGTGTTTGATACTCTACACATGCTTGCACCTATACACATCTTTTGTATAGTTATAATAAATTTTAATACACATATTTTTCTTTTCATTGCTTTATGCATATTGTGGGTTAATTGTTAGTTTTACGGGTTTCTTGAGCGGTCGCCACATCGACTTTGTCTTCGCCTTATGAGGACATATTTAACCCTAAAAAAACCCTGGTTATCAATGGGATACCTGGTATTGAAGGTTTCAGACCTTCAAATGGTCGCTCGACGGGGCGACTACCAAGAGCTACATGCGGCTTGAAGTAGCGATGCAAGGCCACATGGAGCAGACCTCTGGCCCTGTCACGACCAGAGCAAGGCAGAGCAAGGTGGAGAAGATGAGTCGACAACCACTGGAATGTCGGTTGTAGAAAAGTTATGTTAAACTGAACGATTTTGGATCAATAAATAGATGGATCGGCGAGGGATGGAGACCAATCCAATAGCAGGCGTCGATCCTGGTAGTTAGGAGAAGAAAATATATGGATTAGATTGATGTTTGGGTAAAGAATGACATGGAAATGATTAGGCAAAATGGAAATTGTTGGAACAAGAAGGACCGACAACTTCTTGGGGAAGATGAGTTGTGGTGCTGACATGTGTCCGCACCATAGTGTCCAAGAAATAAAATTCGTTATTAATTAGTTAATAAATAATAAATGATATTATTTAAAATAGGAAAAAAATATGTATAATTATTTTATCTAAATTATGGTATATTTTTTTTATAAATAATATATATTTTATGAATTATAAATATAATATTAATAAATACATATATAATATACTTAATAAATAAGTTTTCTATTTTTAATTCAATAATCTAATATATAATATATATTTTTTAATTTTTATTAATTAATATATTAATAAATATGAGTTATATGAATTTTTCTAGATTTTACTAAATTTGTTAATATATTTATAAATACATATATGTGTTCCATAGTTCAAATTCATCTATAATTTAAGGTGCTTGAATTATTTAAAATATTAAGTGAAGGTTTTAAATTTTGAATTTTTTTATACATAACCTACAAGATCATGAAAATATTAAAATTTATAAAATAATGACACTATAAATAATATTTACAGTAAATGCCAATAAACCCAGTTGTCATTAGGCCCCAAAACTGACTTTTTGCAAATGAACTCCAATTTTATTGAAACCACCTTTATTAATTAGATAAGATCATTTTATGAAATTTAAGATTAGTAAGTGAAATTGGAATTCATGTGAAGAAGTTATGAGGTTCGGAAGTTGAGAAATTGATAATTTAAAAACCACATTTCTTGGCATATATGTGTTGGGATTTTTCATTATTTTATATTTTTATATACATTTTTATGAATACATAAGAGAAGAGCTTGGTGAAAATATATACAAATGAATTAATTAAAAATCAATAAATTTTTGATAAATAAGGTTAATTGTATGATGTACATAATTAATTATTTTTATTATTTCCTTCATTATCTCCTCCTACTTTATTGTTTGTCGACCAATCCATGCTAACTTGGTCTCGAGGGTTAGGTTATATAAATATATATTTAGTTATATTTATATTTAATCCAGTCATACTTTACAATATATACATATTTACAATTTACCTTTTTATTTTCTTTCTTTTTATTCTTCTATTTATTTGCATATTTTTGATGCATAAAATGTATTTTTATAAATAAAAACCATTTTGATAATATGAGAGAATTAATGGATATATACATGTATTAGTTAAGGGGTTTAATACAAAATGCACAAGAAAAGTCAATGAATCATGGATTCATCACACACGGTTCAACATGAAGAGTTGTTTATGTTGGATCTGCAAGTACAAGGGGTGGCGAATTTGGTTGCTTGAGCAAAAACTCGACCGAGGAATTAGTCAAGAGGTGAACGAGCAGGGCCCTGTATGAGATGGGAGATCGAAGCTGGTGAGAGGGAAAGTCGTGTAGGAGAAGAAAGAAGATGAGGGAGGAAGGAAGGTGTAGGTGGTTGCTAGAGGGTTGAGTTGCTATGGATAAAGGGATTGAAGAAAGTTTGGGGGAGGAGTAGGTAGAGAAATAGAAGATGTGGTGAAGACGGTAACCAGAGGAGATCAAGAGGATGGAGGAAGAGGAAGGAAAGAGGAAGGACTTTACCCGGAGTTTCATTGGAGTTGGATCAGTGAGAAGCAACTTCGATCGTCACCTCAAGAGCTTAGGCGAATGAAGCTTGGAAGCTTGAGCAGCACGGGGGAGAGATATGGCAAATGGATGACCAACCTTGGATCTCACCAAGATAGAGAAACATGTCGTCGTCGCCTTCGAACTCAACTCCTTGTTGCCGTCACCCGTGAGGAGGAGTGAATCTAGTGGTCCTCGTCTCCTTGGAATGGTAGATGAATGGAGATGGAGGCAACGAGGGGGGTTTTTAGGCAGCACGACTAGGGCTTGCGAGGAAGGCAACGATGAGTGGTCGACGTGGAGCAAGAGGGGGAGTGACCGATATGGCGAAGGCATGAGAGGAGAAGGGAAGATGAGGCTTGGTCGACGGAGGAAGTGACAAAGATCGTTGGGCATGGGCAGAGAAGACAGAGGAGGAAGATGAACCTCGGTCCGTCGCTCTTTGATTAAAGGGTCAAAAATTTGCCACGTGGCGAGAAGTTATTAAAAGAGAAAAAAGAATAAATAAATAAATAAATAAATAAATAAGAAAAGATCGAGGCCATTAGATGAATAGATCTTCATCCAATGGTCCAGAAGAGAGGACGCATGTAGAATAAATAGGGGTAACACGTGATGTCTCCAAGAGCCACCACATGTTGTTCCCACAAAAATCTGGAAATAAAATAAAAGGAAAATAAAAATAAAATAGCAAACAACCTCACATAAAAATTTTTTCTTCATGAAAGTTGTTCGTCTCGATGAGATCTACAACTTTTTTGAAGGAAATAAAACCAAAAGAAGTCATATGTACAAAGTATATTTTTGGTGGTATTCTATGTACATATAATACAGTCATATGTACAAAGTGTATTATTGGTGGTATTCTATGTACATATAATACATGTATTTTTTTGATTTTGTAAATTTTTATAATTTTAAAATTAATAAAAATTCAAAATAAAATCAAATAAAATATAAAAGAAATATTTACATCTTAATCTAACTTTATGATTTTTAGTGATTAAGAAAATAAAGAAATAAAAGAGGAAGGACTTATGTACATACTATAGATACTAATCTCAGAACAATTCGTTTTCTTTTATTTTCAATTCATTTTAGCCTTAATTTTTTATACATTTTATTAGAAAATAAATCATAGAAAATGAATGAAAAAGAAATAAAACAAAAAGAGTTCATTATGTTTAAAAAATAATAAGGTCAAAGTCAGGCAAAATTTACAATATACAATGACGTCCCAAAATCTATGTTTCACATATGAACTTCGATTCTTTTGAATTTACTCTTGTTTTGTAGGTAATTGTGTATACATTAATTCAAAAGTGAGTAGGGGGTTCATAGGAGACTGTATGCATGGGATAGTTGACTTTGTGACTTTTAATCTCAGAACTAGGGTTTGGGTTTATTTGTCAAATATACAGGTTAGTATTTTTCTAGTATTTTCTTTTATTAATATTTGTAATATGTACACAATGGAGCTGATTTTATTGAATTTTGAGTTAGTCAAAAATAAAGAAAAATAGGGGAAGTTGTATTAATATATAAGTGATAATATACACATAAATTCTGGCTTCTCATTAACGTAATTATGAATGCTTTATGTATATTATATACACATGCAAGCGTGTTAATAATTGAAATTTAAATGATTAAATGCAAGTAATTACTTGAGAACAAATCTCTATTTTATGCTTTTAGAGTGATGAATCACAAATTACCCAATACTTACCCTTGCTCATCTCTGGGCAACTAAAATGAATGCATCAGTGGAATGAAATTGGGTTCCATACCAAGGTCATGAACAAAAGGTGAAAATGGAGAGCTTAACACGACCTTTAGATTAATAGTGTGGCGTAAATCCTCATAAGAATTAGAATTTTAAAAATAATAGTCTCTAAGTTGTACAAGTCATCATCTAGATCTGACTTAGAAGTCATCTTAGATCAACCCCTCCAAAAGCATCCCACATGAACATTGAATATCTGTCTCTCGTGTGTGAGGGGTGTTAGCTTTTCCCATCCAAGATGCCGAACTACCATGCAATCTCCTCCTCCAATAACTCATCCTTGGGGAGTCTTGTATTTCCTTCTAAGTTCATGTACGAGCTAGTTCACAACAAATAGAGGGAGAGATCTAGAAGAATCGGAAAAGAACTAGAGAGTGACCAGTGTAGTCACATCTCATGTGAAGATTGACCAGTTTAGCCAAGTCTCCATCAAGATCTACAGGCTATCTGAAGCTTGGACCATTGTGGTTGAATGATGTTCTTTTGGGATTGGCTTCTTTTTTGTAGGAATTGTGGTTGCTCTGCATTGATCTTTGTGCCCTGATGGATATAGAGTCTTTTGTTCAGCCTATGTTTTTGGGCTTTAGAAAGAATTGTGCTATCAACCCATCCCTCATCCAAAGCTTTGTTTCAATCTGTTACTCCGATATTTATATGTCCACGCTACCAAAGAAAAAGACACAGTATTCCAACACCTCGTTTGAGTTACGCTAAATGCACGATATAGAGTACATATTAGTTCCCAATCCAAGAATATACTCATAATGAGATGATCATGTTAAACACTAAGAGTCAAAGTCTAGACATTTTCTTTTCGAAACTCGGAGAATTAAGTCCATGACATGAAGTTCTCAAATCCTACTTCTCAGTGAAGTTCCTCTGAAAATTAAGTGGATTAAGGTCATGTCAAGTCCACTATCGGTTTTTACTCATGACTCGATACAGAACCCGATGACTTTCCACTTGTCCATATGCATGATATGCTAATGAAATGCAAATGAATGAAGTAAAAGTTTTTTTTGGTATGAAGGAATGAATGAGAGACCAATTATTTGATAAATTTTCTTTTTGTTATATACCCTATTTTTACAAAAAATTATATCGCTAGTATTATTTACAAAAAATCTACAATAATTTTACAAAGAGAGCATTATTTACACAAACTTATACAAGATTATACATATTTACAAATTATACATCTTATATACATTATACAAATTTACATGTAGTATAACAAAACTTATCACCAGTTTTACAGGTTCTTACTCATCCCATATTTATTGAATTTATACATATAAAATACGTAAAAGTACAAGCTATGGGTAAAGTATATATGCAATATATACACCCCCTATACTTAGTGTGTGATATGTCCTCAGAGCACAAAAGGCGAGGAAGAGAAAACTCATGCTAAGTGTGAGATAGTGAAAAGAATAAAAGTATAGAAGTCGACTTACCCCTTACAAGAGAGCAAAAATGGGGTGGTTGAGGTCAAGAGGAGAATGCATGCATGAATGAATATACAGGGCAGGCATCGGTCTCCCCTATACTTAGGTTCTGGTCAGCCTGAGTATAGAAAAGATGAGTGAGTGTGAGAACCGATGAGGTTGGGGGCTATATAAAGAAAAATGAAAAAGAAAGAAAGAGCAACTCAAGTCACTCACCCCCTATACTTAGGATCTGGTCATCCTAAGTATAGCAACTAAATGAAAATGATACATGATTGAGGTGAGTGATGTGAATCACGTGAGAGGGAGGGAACAAAAAGAAGAAAATCTATACAAGACGGAGTGAGAATATATCAAGAAGGTTTGTGACGAACCTTCTTACAGGAACGGGGTGGTAAGGAATATACAGGCGTGTCATTGTCAGAATCATCCCCAGAGGAATAATAGTGAGGTAAAGAGATCATCCAATGAGGGTCGATACACATCTGCTTGCTCAAATAGAGCTTAAGAACAACCGAACTGAGCTCACTCATACAGATCACCTCATGAGGACCTGATGAGGAATTCTCAGAAAATCCCTTCTCTGGTATATCCAAGGCAACTATCTTATCTGGTTTCTAGAACCTAAAGCATTAAGTGGAAGTGGAGAGTGACACACCTTGAGGGGTTCGAGGGAACACCTCGAGGAATCAATACTAAACTTTTTCTTACTAGATAACCGACTATTATTGACGAGTCAATCACTTTCTTGAAAAGGTCAATTGGGTCTTGGTTGTCTCCTTCATTAAAGGTCTTGGTGGTAATGTATGTGAGGGGTCGATTGGATGTGGCAGTGCAGGAACCGGAATCGAATCATCGAAATGGTCAAGACCATCTGAAAAGGGTGGGTCTGACTCAGGGATAGTTTCTGATTGTGAGTACTCTATCAAAGGTGTCACGTAGTGGTGAGGCAAGCGGTAGACGATGTCACCTTTCATCTTTTGGTGACGTACATGATCTCCATTAGGGGATAAGGTAAATTGTGATTGGTGATTAGGAATTCCCCAAGTGGACGTGGTGGTCTTGGGGTGTGAGGCGTCTCATGACCAGTGGCCGGCTCAACAGTCAATGTCTCAGGTGTAGCAGAGAGGTGGGACTCATCTACCTCTCAACGGTCATGGATGTCTGCAGCTATGTGGGTTGCCTTGCGATGAATCTCTGATTTATCATCACTATACTCCTTAATTATCCTCTGATCATAAACAATTCAATCAAAATCTTCATTAATACGATTTTATTAATAATTGACCCTCTTCATGTAAATAACCATAATTATTGTATAAAAATTAACCCTTTTATTTTCCTTACTTTCTTAGTTTATTTCCTTTTAAAATTCCCAAAAATTAGACTAATTATTGTAGATATTATTTTATGCTTTAAAAGAAATTAAAAAGATAAAAAATCACAAAATAATTAAAATGCAGTGTTTTTATTCATTAAAAGTACTCTCCAATTTTTTTGCTTTCTTTGTTTAATCTCTTTTGGCCTTTTGTCAAACATGAAACTTGTATATCTCCTCGAGATATACAGCTTTAATTTTTTGACTTTCTCCTAATTCCTCATTCTTCTATTTCTTTTCAAATTTTCTCTTATTTTCCTATTTTTGAATAAATTTATTAGGCCACATGGTGCTCTCTGGAGCCGCCACGCAACCCCTTCTCCTCACGCCACACACCTCCACTCTCCATCATCTGATCCCCATCTGCCCGCCTTCATCTCTTTCGCTCATTTCCCCTCATCTCTCAACCATTGGATCATTCCCAGGCGCCCATCCTCACCGCTCCTCTCTGCCTTTAACTCATCCACTGGATGATGTCACATCCAAAGGCTACCAAGCCTCCACGTCACCTCTTCTCTCATGGTTGTAGGATGAAGCCCATCATTCCATCATGACCATACCCCAGCACCTCGATCTCTACCGTATGATCAGATCTCCTTATCAGATCCTGTACTTCGCCCCACATCCCTTTCCTAACCTTTGGATCTCACGATCCAACCGTCACTGTTTATCACCTACCTCTGGCTTCCTCTCTCTCCCACGTTCCCAATAATTACCCTCGACCTTTATCCCTTTTCCCCTGACCGTTACCCCCATCATCTCCACCACCTTACATCTCCCTCACCTCACCCTAATTCCCCTCCTAGTCGCCCGGACTCCATTAAAACACGATCGCCAATGCATGACCATTACAAGCTCCCCCACCATCACCTATAACGGTTGGTCCACCGCCCCTTAAATACACCCCTTCGCTCACTCCATCAGTCGTCTGCTATTCCAAGGGATAAGGCACAACATCCTACACCTCCTGGTGACTGGGGGAGGTTGGATTTGGCTTCGCGATAATGACAGGAGCCCAAGGGTGACCCATGGCTCCGACCATGTCATAGCTCCTCCCAGCAGCTACCCGAGCCCCATGCTCCGGCCGAGAATGTAGAGTGAAGACCCTGAGCTCCTCTGGAGCTCCACCGAGGCCACATCCTCCACCAGTTACCCTCTCCAATCATGTATTCTCCATTGTTTCTCTTTTTCTCAAATTTATCCTAATTTTCCAGCCATACACTCATTTCCTCCCGACCAATTCCCCTTCACTCCACCTTCGCCCCCACATTAAGGATCCACACCAACCACTTTGACCACCCTCTCCTTCCTCCGTGACCTCTCCACACTCCAGGCCATATCCTATGCCGGAGGTGAAGATATCTTACTATGAGCATCCCTTTCCTCACCCTACAACCCCCGTCTCACTCACACGCACGCCTTAGATATCGACTAACCCTTCTTGCAGGTTATCCTCAATGGACGGAATCCTCGACGGAGCTCTGTTCTAGAGCTCCACCCCCGATGAAGTGTCACCGCCTCGCTCCACTAGGTGCTCCCGGATCTTCCTCTCACTGCCAGCTTCTTCGCGAAGCCCCTAAGAAGCCTCGTCCACCTTCGGGCTAAGCCTTAGACAGAGAGCCGGAGGCCTGATTGCACCACCAGTTACCAAGGAGGAGAAGTCGACCTCGAAAAGCAGTTACCGTCTGATCTTCATATCAGATAGTTCTCCTTCCTCTCCTTGATTCGGTCCGGCACCTCTTGGTTCGATGGGACCAAGCCAGCGCCGAAGCAGCTCGAGCCACTCAAGTAGATCGAGCCTCCTGGAACCTTCCAAACCACCCTCCAAACCTCGTCGCCTCTTGATCCTGGACCACGCTCATGCAAAGCGCGTGCGGATGGGCAATTTGCATCCATGCCTTGCGCCTTTCCCATATTTGCAATGAAATCCTTCCCAGTCATGCATGCCCTTCTATAGAGGAGCCCCACCAGCTATAGATAATTGCATTTTTGCCCTTCTCAAGACCTTTTTGATATATTTCTGCATTTATCCTTGACTAAAATGCTTATATCTTAAGCATATGAACTCCATTTTCAATGATTTCGATTTCATTTTGTTGTGTATCTTATTATCTATCTAATAGAATCATTTCTTTCATCTTGTTAACACTTAATTAAACATGCTAAATTCTAAATATATATTGTGTCAATTGCTCTACATTTATAGGCCACTAATAGGTACTGAGATTCATTTTAATGCATCAAGTTGCTCATGAAAATTAGATTTATTTTATTTACTCAATGGCTTGATTATTTTGGGGGCATAATCATTCATATTTGCATGTCATGTCATTTTGTGGCATATGGCATCTCATTTTAATTGCATGAAAACCAAAACTTGCATGTTGATCATCCATTCTATGCATCACATTTCTTTGCATATTGCATTTATTATGCATATAATAAAATTAAAATAAGAACTGCATGAAATTAATCTCTCATTTTGTGTGCATAATTGTTTAATTATATTGCATCATCATTTGTATCATTCATTTTTTGCATATTGTTTGTGCATGTTATGATGCACATCATTTTGTTTACATTAATGAGACCTAGATCAAAGAATTTAATCACTCAATTTAACCATTAATAATGATTAATCGATGAGGAGGATTGTGTCCCTGTGTTCGACCTTGGTACACTTACCAAGACATAAATACTCCATATATTCAAAAGTTTGGTTCTGCATATATCCAAAATCGTGTACCATGCTACGTAATTAAAATGACGATATTAAGAGGGCGATTTTGCACTTCATCAACTTAGGATAGGGTGTGCCGTCAAAGGTCACGTGCGATCGGTGTGTACCCAATGTAGGGAAATCGATCTTCTGAGTCTTGCAATCTAGTCGCCTTAGCCAACGTTAAGAACGACTTCCCAATAATAATGGAGGACTAAGTGAACTCTCCTCGGTGCTTGATTTTTATGATCGTAAAAGTCCACTTTGAGCGGAGCACCTTAGAAAGTAATGATGATTGAAATAATCCCTCTTGATCATTTTATGGAACGATCAACCAACTAAATGATCACTCTTGACTTTTTAATTGATGACATTTTAATCTGACTTTGAGATTATCAAATACGGAGGTCGGGAGGATGTTAATTGATGAGTCATCGTCTATCTGAGCATGGGTGAATGTAGAGTCTCGGATTTCACACTCAACTCTAGGAAACCGCTTCACTCTATGGCTCTTGGTCTTTTTACCTGTCACCAAGGAGGTGACCACATATACTAGGTATCTCCCAGTCCTTATTCTCTTGTTGCCCGACCTCTTGGACATTAATTTACTTCTCATAAATCACTTGAGGCTGAGAAAGTGTTCTATGGCCTTTATTAAGGGAAGCTCTAGAATCAATTCTTTAGCGATTTCTTCCCTAAGGACAAGGTCTATTTTTTTAAGTCTTTTCATTTTTAGTTTTTATGATATTTTCTAATTTTTCATTTTTTGGGTCTTTTTGAGATTTTTAATTTTTTGGTCTTTTTGATAGGTGAAGGAGGAGCAGGAGAATGTACAAACTCGAGATTGGAGGGTAAGTGGTTAGTACAAGAGGGAGGTAGAATAGACTCCAGTTGTACAAAGTGTGTGGGTTTCCTGGTGTCCTCTAGTTTTTCAATGTTAAATCTGCTCATGTCATTCTCCACTTTCATACCCGAGCCGGCAACAAATGAAATTAACAGGTCATTGACATTTCTCAACTTATCCTCAATTAGTTCATATCTCTTAAAAATTCTAGAAATGTCATCCTCCAAAAAGTCTTCATGACAAATCATGGGAAAAGTCACAAATATACGAACTTCCTAACGGTCTCCACTACATTGTGTATTAAGAATCAACAGTTACCCATAAAGAAAAGAGATTTGGGTGCATACTATGTACTGAGTCAAATTAGTAACATCTCATTTGAAAGAACTTTCTTAGACATCTGTTTAAGTATTAATCTCTTACCTTTAATCTTGCATGATAGGCTGGAGTTAAGCCCTCTCAAGAAGCCACGAGCCATACTCCAATTTGCAGATAAATCAACCAAGAGAGCTAAGGGAGAGGTTAAGAATGTTGTCATTTTAATCTTGAAACAAGATTATAAAGTGGACTTCATGGTTCTTGATTAGTGGAGAGAGTCACAAATCATTCTTGGATGATCTTTCCTTAGGACTGCTGACATGGTATTTATGTATCAGATGAGAACGATGAAGTTCCATTCTCCAGGTGGAGAAGTGGAACTTGAGATGAAACAAATGAAGTGATGGAGTCATGATTCAAAATCCAACACCGATTAATCATCTTCTAAGGCAGAGTGCAGCTTGATACGGGCAATCAGTCAGTGGAGATAAACTCCCTTAATTCTAAGCAAGACCCTCTAATATGGAAAGGATATTATTCGGGATGCAGTTTACAAGGTTCTGCAGATCTTCTTGATAGATTCACTGTACTTCCTTGATGACTTAGAGGTCCCTTTGGATCTATCAGTTTCCTCTCCTTCGGAACAATCAAGGGTTGAGTAGGATGAGTCGAACACAACTTTAGCCGAATTACCCTTTTCTTTGCCGATTCGACTTAAAGCACAATAGAGTTGCTGGTAAGCACAATAGATATACCCATCTACATGCAACACATAACTGGATTCAGAGACAATTCAACCTCTAATTTGATAGATGATACAACATTGCCAGAGCTGAAGCTGCTTCCTCCTCCACATAAGTACGCCTTTCTTGCGGGACCCAAAGATAGATTTCCTGTCAACATTAATTCTAAGTTGAATGCAGATCATGAGTCTAGGTTGTTAGAAGTTCTATAAAAGAACCGCAAGGCCATGGGCTAGACTGTGTCAGATCTCATGGGAATTAAACCTGCTCTCTATTCACACCACATTTATTTTGAGGATAATGCTAGGCCTTCCTATGAGTTTTAAAGAAGATTAAGCCTTAATTTATAGGAAGTGGTTAAGAAAGAAATTAAAAAATAGTGTGAAATAGTTTTATTTACCCCATCTCAACTCCAAGTGGCTGTTCCCACTTCATGTTGTCCTAAAGAAGTCAGGCATTCAAATGGTCCCCGTCGAGGAGGGGGTAGAGACCGTAACACGAGTACTCATGTCATGGCACATATGTATCAACTATGGAAGCATGAATACCGCGACCAATAAAGATGACTTTCCCTTGCCTTTTATTGATCAGATTTTGGAGAGACTAGGTGGGGAATAATACTTTTATTTTCTTGATAGGTACTCAGGCTACATTAAAGTATCCATCACCCCTGAGGACCAGTAAATGATAGGTACTCAGGCTACTTTTATTTTCTTCACATGTCCATACAATACTTATGTATTCTGGCGCATGCTATTTAGGCTTTTGATGAATATCCATGTCATCACCTTTATTCTTCATTTTGGTATTTAATCCCTAGCTAAATGCATGAATATAACATTAATCTGTACACAATTACACTTAATAAGTGACATTAAAATACAGTATAAATATATGTATTTTATACCAAAATAAAAGAATAAAGGAAAGAAAAGAAAAGAATGAAGTGTCAAAGATATCGAGTGACCCTAAACCTTGAGACCCAATCATCATGATGACTTGGCCAACGAGGAATAAAGTAGGGGGAAATAGAGAAGACCAACCGTATAGAGAATACGTCAAAACCCCAATTTTTAGTCATCAATAATAGGTTTTTGGGATCTATTTTATTTTCCTATTTTTACACCTCAAATAATAAAATCCTCAACACGAATGTTTTACACAAAAATACAAAGGAAAATATATTTCACTAAAAAATAATGTACAATGCACCTGGGACATATAGAACAAAAAGTCAGAAAAAACTCCCCAAACCTCTTTCTCCTCCATACAGACTCAAAATTGACCAAACTCACCTGTATTGTTCATAAATTAAATTATCTATTTAATGAAGTTGGGTTCATTTAATTTGGAGTTGAGATGCAAAAGTGGCTTTTGGGTCCCTTTTGTGTTGCATACATGTATATAATATTCATTATATTCATTCATTATATTTAACTTTCTTATATTTATATATACTTGTAAATATTATTCAAAATACATGTAAATAATTAAAATTAAATAAACCCATTGAAAATTCAATAAAAAAATAATGTATAAAAATATATTGGTAAACTATACACATATAATACATATACTTATTTATTTAAGTAAACAAATAAAATGAGAAAATACAATAAAAATATGTAAATATGTAATTAAATAAGTTATAAATATATACAATGTATAAATACAATGATAAATATTAAATACAAAATAAAAATAAAATACACTGAACACATGTATATTCACCTATGTATATACATGTAAATATTAACATTGAATAATTGTTCTTGAAAAAATAAATAAAAATAGCCATAAAATAATACATAAAATTACATCCATTTTTATGTTTTGACCTAAAAATAAATTCATTTACTATTTTCACCCTATTTATTGAGGGAATTAATTCCCCTTATTTTCTGGCCGGTCCACATGGACCAACCAGAGCTAAACGACTGTTGACCATCTAGTTAGCAATCCTTGCCCTGCTGATGAAAATGAATTTCATCATCTTTATTCATTTATTTTAGCTTAAAATCCCTTATAAAACACCTATATATAATACTAACTCCATATTCTTACTAACTTACATCTATGTTTAAATATTGTACACTTATTACTATTTTAACCTAAAATAAATAAATAAATAAATAATGGAAAAATAAAGAAAAGAAAAAAGATTGTATATATGTAATAGATACATGTTGACCCGAACCCCGAGAGAAGGTCAACACTTGACCTGATCGACCAGGAATAAAGTAGGGGGAGATAGGGTCCTTAATCAAAAAAATCCAAAAAAATGTGTTGTAAATATTTGTATACTTACACTATTTTCTTTGTACATAAATTGACCTCAAATTAAATAATTTTCAAAACAAAAGTTGTAAATAAAAATATTTTCTAAATAATAAAAATAATTGCAAAATAAAATCATATATACAGAATAAAAGTAACCACATCCAGAAAAAGCCATAAAGCGATAATTGAAAGATCAATTCCATCTCCATATAAACTCAAATTGAGCCAAACTCACTTCCATTGTATTCTAAATTAAATTATCTTTAAAATGGATGTGGTTTCACAATTTTTGGAGTTACGATTTGAAAGACGGTTTTCTAGGGTGGTTTGTGTAATTTTACCATTTGTTTGTACATATTGTACTTGGAAATATTTTTTTACTAATTATTTAAAAAATAATAAAACATAAACAAAAAAGTTAATTTCCTTATTTAATTATGTATATAATGTATCATAAGTATACATTATATTTATATAGTTAAATCCTTTAAATAACCCTCACAAAAAATAAAAAATTAACATTTATTATTTAATTTAATAAAGCGACAAAAATAAAAAACCATTTTTTAAATAAGTTTTAACACTAATTTTCTTTCTTATCTCCATCACATGTCAATTTTTTCCTTATCTTTATCTCATCTGAAATTTTGAATTTCAAATTCTTTTCTTTTTCTATTTATATGGATCCTCCTCCGTCATTTCAGTTTGATCATTTTTTGGTGAGAGGAGCCTATTCTCCGAGAGCCATCTTGTCGCAGAAGGGTGCCTAGCCTCCGAGCCGTCCGGTGATAGCGAGTCGGCCTTCCTCGAGGTGATTACGGTATTTTCCGCTCCTAAGGTGAGATCCATTTTTCTCTTGTTTTTTCACCTAGGTTAATCATAGTTTTGTTTTGCATTTTTACTTCATTCTTAATTTTTATATTTTTATATCTCATTTAATCATTTTTTAATCACACATCACAATTTGATCCGAATCCGATCCGGTATTTCATCTCTTTTTCTTGATCCCTTCGCTTCATGTTCTACCTCCACAATCTCTCACCTCCGACCACGCACGGTGGTCGGAGACCCGGTTCCATTTGCCATTTTCCTTGGAACCGCACCCGCTCACGTATCTCGATTTTATTTTTTTTCTAATAATAATCGGGACCGAGCCATCGTGCTCGAGTTAATTTTCTATCTATACATTATTTGCAAGAATAAAGAAAAAGATTACAAAAATATAAAAAATTTAAAAAATAAAAAGATTTTTGCAGTTTCTATTTAAAAAAAGGAAAAAATAAAAAAATTCTATTTCTGTTTTACAATAAAAAATCATAAAAAAATAAAAAATTGGGGCGATAATGTAGCCACGTCCCCTTCCTCGACACCTCCTGGTCGGAGCCAGGAGCCGCCGCCATCGCTGCCTCCTTGCTCGCCATTGTCGACCACCAATCCAACCACCCTAGGTCGTGTGTTGGCTGAGGGACGTCTCCACCACTGCTTTGAAGTCGACTCTCCATCTGGAGTGCAACACCTTGCCCAGCTGCCATCGCCCATGCATCCCCACGTGAGCCACCGCCATCCACCACACCTCTACCAGCACTTGGTCGCCGACCAACCATCAATACACGCGCCACCGCTCTTGGAGGAGATCGTCGTCTAACCTCTGTGCCTCCATCTGGGCGTGAGTCGCCCTGTGTCCACCTCTCCCTGTCCCCAACTGCCGTCAATCCGCAACCTTCTGGAGCGAACCGCAATCGTCATCGCACATCCCCCCTGTGCGAAGAATGCCTCCGCCTTCCAGATCGGTCAGTGCATCGCCCGTTGTCTTGGAGGAGAAGGCAAGGAGGTGGTGGCCCCTTTGCCCCTTGAGAAGAGAAAGAAGGAACGGAGCCCTCTCACGATGGAACCCTAGGGGTTATTAAAAAATTGGAAAATTTGCAATAACACTCCCATACCCAAATCTGCAATAAGCCCCCTCGCCAGAGCTCAAGCACATGGAGTGCACGCACCCTTCCTAGGTAATTTGCGACTTTTCCCTTTATTTATTTCTTGTTAAGTTTAGGTTATATTGCAGAAATTATGTTTCAGTCCCTGTGTTGGAGACTTCATTTTGCATGCTTTTTATCATTGAAATAAATACTTTTGTTGGTCAATAAATTTTGCAAAAATCTTGTTATGCTTTTGATGTGTGTCTTTTTATAGTATTTTTTTCATTGCATTTTGTCATCATTTGATATTATTAAAAAATAAAAAACTCTGCATTTTCCTTGTTTGAATATTTAAAAATCATAAAAATTCAAATAGTGTGTAAAAAATTACAAAAAAATTAGATTAGTTTTGTTTTTATTGTCTTTTAATTCCTGTCAAATTTTCATGCATTAATTATTTATAAAACTCAAAAAATGCAAACACTAAAAATATTAGAAAAATCATATAAAATTGTAGAAAAATATAAAAAATGTGATTTGAGTTCCTATTTGTAGATAATTTCCTCTAGTTTTTACTAAATAATTTCTGTGATTTTTGATTTCATTTCATATTTTTAATTCGCAAAATAATCCTGTTATCTCACTACTTGTATTTTTCTCTATTTTTATTCATTTTGAAAGCCCTAAAAAATCTCTAAAAAATTACAAAAATAAAAAAAATCATAAAAACACAAAATGAATTTCTTTAGATATTTTTGAGCATTTTTATTATATTTGAAAATAAAAAATGCATTTCTTTCATGCATGAATTTATTTTGAAAATTATATTTTTGTTAATTAAAAAATACAAAAATCAAAATCATTAAAATTTTAAAAATTATATAATGAAAAATAGCAATAAAAAAATTAAAAAAATATAAAAAGATAAAAAATTCACAAAAACTAAGGTAGTTAGCATTTGAGATTCCTTTTTCTTTTGATTGATTTCTTTGATTATTTAAATAACTCTCGGGAATTGTAGCCTCCCTGAGTTCGATCCTGTTAGCTATACAGGTAAATAAGTAGCTAAAATTTCTCCCGCTTCATTATTCTTGTAATTAAGTATTGGCTTGAGAAGAAAAAAAATAAATTTGTTTGTTTGAGCCGGGATTTTTGGGGATTGCAATGACAACTTTATATCACTCCTCGAAGATCTCGCTCAACAAAAATGAAGCCATTGCCGGGGAGGCATGGCGAGGATAGTTAGATTTCTCTTTTGACCTGAATTCTTGGTTGTACATATTTGTTTATATTCTTCCACATTCGTTCCATTGTTTATATTCAATATATTTATTTCATTTTTCATTCTCATATTTTATAATTGTGTCTCTTACATATTCTTTCTTTTCTTTTTTCTTGCGATAGCCTGCAGAGCGAAGGAAGCGATCCTAGGAGAGTTGAAGCACCCGAGCGAAGCGGAGGCGGCTTGATTCATCTCGAAGCCGCATGAGAGCACATAAAGAGGAAAAGAAGATATTGAGAGAGACCATCTTTTGGAGCATAGATAGTTTTTTATTTATTTTAGCATTTATTCATTCAAGTTTTTGTAAAAGGACATTATATACCTTATTCGAGGTCTGTTTTGCCAAGTGCCGGTGTACTTGGGGGACCTCACCGGTTTTGTTTTCATCGCCTTATTTTTCTTTGTTTCATGCAGATTTCATGAGCTACCTATTGATTGCTTTAATTAATTTGCTTGAGTCCGGTAATTAGTTAGGTCCAAACATGCTAAACAAGAGTTTTTGTACCTATATAATGGAGCGTAATTGGACTTAGTCAAATTTAGTTAGTTCTTGCCCGTTAATTGGAGATATTGTTAGGATTGTTCACTTGCATTTGCATATAGGTTAGTTTATTTTTTTGTATTTAAATTCTGCGCGGATCACCCTGTATGTAGAGTGCTGGTGACAAGGTACGCATCTCTAACCCCTGCATGCATCATAGTGTTTAGTCGCGCATTGGCATTTCCAACCCCTTCCTTGTTTTCACTCACATAAGTTAAAAAGGAAATTGGACACTCGGTAGGCAATTCATTGAAAATATTCAAACCAAGTGACGACTGCCTAAAATTCAGGTCTACTAAGGAAAACTCGACCCTAAAATACGTAAGGAAAAATCATTATTTTGAGGAGAGTAACCCCTACCTTGTTTGATTTATTTGCAGCGAGATAGCGACCCGCACACTAGGATAGAGCCACACCTGAACTCTCTTCAGACTATTGTCTTGTGATTAATTGTTCTCCGGTGAGGACTTCACATGGTAGCTGGTAATCAGTCCGCGATTTCCTTAGCAGAATGGGTAGATCAGGTTGCCTATAAACGGTCTGCACCCATACTGGATAGGAAAAACTAGTTGTGAGATTGGGACAGTCTCCTGGGAGCATTGGGTTCCTAACAACCCTCTTAAACCGCTCTGATAGATTGTATTCTCACCATACTCAAAAAAATTGACAAGAAAATTGACTGAACCTTCACGGTCTTCACATTGTGTTGAGTTGGTGAACTGAGGGTTTGTATTGTATTTGATTGCTAGTGATAGAGATCCTTCTGTGCAATTTGCACCTTCATTCATTTTCACTCTCGCATTGGCCTTCGTGCTCTCGCATCCTGCCTATTGATTCCGAAGATGTTGAACCAGAGTATTTCTCATTCGGACTTGGTGAACTCATTCTACACTCCGAACCATTCACCTTCTATTCGGGGAGACTTACTTCTCGAATATTCCTCTCTCTCCACTTCTTCCTTCACAACATCCATCAACCCATTATTTGAGATTGGCTTTAATCTCGAATGAATATCTGAGACTCCATCATTTTTGAGAACTAATCAAGTGTCACACACATTTTCAGAGTCAGACACCGGATACTTGATGCCACCAAAGGGAAAGGGAACCATGTCGGAGTAAAGCGAGATCAACAACACCATGTTAGCCTCCATTCAGTCAATTCAAGCCCAGTTAACAGAGTAGGCTAATTTCAGACCACATCGAGAGATACAATTCTCGAGCTGAGACAGGAAAGAGAAGATAGGAGAGAGAAGGATAACATAAACCTTGGAGGTGAGAATGGGGAGAAGACCCTAACATAGAACCTGGGGCTAAGCCTACATTAAAGGATCCTTATAATCCAGAGGCAGGACATACAAATTCTTGGATATAAATCCCTGCGATTCATGGGCATTTTGAGCTTAATCCCACTATTTTACCTCTTCTCCCAATATTCCATGGAAATATTAATAAAGAACCTTATATACAGCTCCAACAGTCCGATCGCATTTGTGGAACAATACACTACACAAATGTCCCATTAGAGGTAGTGCAGATGACCTCCTTCCCATTCAGTCTGATGGAAAAAGCTTTATATTGGTTAAATCACTTGGGGAAGGTTATCACTACTTGGGAAGAGTTGAGGTCTGCATTTCTGAACAAGTATTACCCGCTCGGACGACTCAATCAAATGCAATCCTTGATTGCTAATTTCTCCCAAATGCCTCAGGAGCCTATTCACGAGGCGTGGGAAAGATTCAAAGATTTGATGGAGAAGTACCCCATCATGATATTCCAAAGACCAGCCTTGTGCAAAATTTCTTTGGGGGTTTACATAGAGAACCAGAAGCTGGTAGATGCCGCTTGTGGGGGGAGCCACTTCAACAAGGATGGGGATGCCCTTTATTAAATTTTTGAGGAGATGGCGGAGAGTTCAACAGCTCTTTCTTCTTCACGTGCTTTTCAGAAGCACTCCATCACCTCTCCTGCAGTACCCCACAAGGTTGTCAATATGACGACATCACATGAAGTGGATAGGGGGTGGACAACACTGACCTGACCATCACTGGAAACCGCCTATCCGAAGTGGACATGATTGAGAAACGATCCAATGCGCTTGAGAAGCTTCAAGTGATCGAACAAAGGATGAAGAACCTGGATAAGGTGGATGAGATAACAAAGCACCTGGAGCTTCTTGTGAGTTCGATCAGTGCAGTTCACAGTGCAAGTGCAGCAACCAATACCTCTACTAGGGAGAGGACTTCTTCCATCCAACAGAGTAGCAGAGGACCAACCACAGTTCAACATGTCTACTACGTGCAGACACCTGATCAGATTCTGTAGCATTCACATCGGATAGTTTCGTACCAATAGGAAGTAACCTACATTCCTGAGAAATAGTCTCCACCTCCACATGTCATTCAGGAGGTGAACGATATCTGGTTCGACTATGAGCGAAACCAACCCCGTCCGTCATGTCAAGGCCAGTTGGGTTCACAGCAGGGTCAAAGACCTGTCCACCAGTTTCAGGGAGGCAGACAACAGTAGTACCAACACCAGCAGTTCCAGCATCACTATCAGTCTCCACCATAGTTCCAAAACTGGAGATAAGGCCAGCCACAACAACAGTCTATGCATTTTCCTCATCCTAACCAGCACCAGACTGCATATTATGGACAATATCCTTCTCCTCCTCTTCATTATCAGAATCCGTATGGTTACCAACAACCTCCGTACTCTAGTCTCAGCGATAGATAGTCAATGAGCACCTTGAGGCCCCTTCAGTCAACCCAGCACTGGACCAACTTGCATTACTAATGAAGAACATGAACGAATTGACTCAACGGATCGACGACCTGACCACCACCAAGACAATGATTCCAACACAGGTTGAAGCCAACCCCAACAACTTCAGACGCAAGGAGCATGTAGCCAATATCAAAGCCACCCCTGAGACAAGTATGTCCCTTGATTTTACATGTTTATTTGACACCATTCATCTCAGGAGTGGTAGGAGATTGCAACCGCCTACGCACTAGTTGGGGTTGGGAGATCGAACCACTAAGAGAGCATCATCTTCTACATCATCTCCTTCACCAGCAGTCGAAAGGCCCAGTGTAGCAGCACCCAAGTCTAGAGTTTCACCGCCTTCACCACCCACTTCACCAGGCAAATGTAGATCACCATTAGTAAGGGAGAATATACCAGTCGTGGATTCTTCTTCTTTATCAACAGCAACATCCCGTTCTGTTTTAGATTCTGTTTTTCCTTCACCTAGCTTGGATAATGCTATACAGACTGATTCTGGTTGTCCTTTTGTACATGAAGATTCTACTTTGAATAATGTGAATGAACATTTAAATGTTTATTTTGATTCCGTGCCATTTCCTTCTGCTCTCAAATCTAAGAAAATTCAAAAATTAAAAACAACCTTATCTGATCTTGGAGTGGTTGAGATATTACAGAACATCTTTTTAAAGGGAGGTACATGCCTACAGTAAAAAAGGCAATGAAAGAGGCATGCACACAAAAGCGTCAACCAAGGCAGAATAGAAGAAAGGAAACATAGAAACACATCTTGACCATGGCCACAGTTCATGCCATCAGTAACCTCCTTCCTAAAAAGAAAGACAAGGGAGCACCTCACATCCGTTGCCATATCTTTGATCAAGAATTTGATCATACTCTTCTCGATAGCGGTTCCTCCATTAATCTCATGCCTTCCTCTTTACTAACTGAATTTCTGTTAGGACCTCTTAAAACGACTAGGATGATCCTTCAGTTTGCCGATAGATCGATTAAGAGGCCGAGATGCATTTTAGAGGATGCTATTGCAACGGTGCAAGGAATGAAATTCCTTGTTGATTTCGTTGTCATTGATATGAACACACCTGCACTGTTACTCCATACCCTGATCATACTAGGTCGACCGTTCCTCCGAATGATTGAAGTAGTAGTTGATTATTGTGCTTGAGAGATCATCTTCCACTCTTGTTGTGATAAGGTGAAAATTGAGACAATATCTGATCCTAGACCATCATCACCACCATCAGCAGATGATACAGAGAAAGTTATCTCAGAGACAGATGATTGTGATTTTCTTGCTGAATTCCAAGAGACAGATCTTTTCACTGATTTTATAGATACCCAGGAGTTCCTTTCCCCAAAAGACTATTTGGAAAGCATAATCGACATGAGTTCCCTTGGTGGTCCAATTGAGCTAGTTGCTGATGGGCAGTTTGAGCTGATTTTTGAGGATCAATCTGAGTCTTCCGAGGTACAGATATCTGAGCCATTCATTGAATTTCCTGAGTTATGTACAGACGAGAGATATCTTTCTAAGATTATTATTGAGATATCTGAGCCATTAATTAATAAGAATGCTGAACACCCTAATGAGCCCCTCCTTTCTGAGTAGAGATCATTCATTGCAGATCTATCAGAGATTTTACTTACTGAGCCGTTAGTAGACAAGGTGGACAGTCCACAGAGTACAGATCACATAACGTCTACCAGTACAATAGTAGAGGTTATTGTAGAGAAAATTTAGACCCCACCTGAGCTAAAGGTTTTGCCATCAACGTTGAAATATGCCTTCCTTGCAGGTCCCCCCAAATGTTTCAGGTCATCCTCAGCTCTCAGTTGACCGCTGAACAAGAATCTCCCGTGCTAGAGGTTCTTGAGAGAAACCATAAGCCCATAGGATGGAATATCTCAGATCTCTGTGTAACCCAGCTTTGTGCTCACATCATATCTACCTAGAGGATGACTATAAACCCTCCCGTGAATGTCAGCGTCGTCTAAATCCAAATCTATAGGAGGTTGTCATGACGGAGATCAGAAAATGGTGTGATGCTAGCTTTATATATCCCATTTCGGATTCCAAGTGGGTCATCCCTTTACATGTGGTTCCTAAGAAATCCGGGATTATGATCGTAAAGAATGACCGTGGTGAGGAGATTCCGACCCGATGATGAATCTCGTGTTCATCATGCTAAAAACTCCTTATTAAAATCCCTGCTTAAACAAGCCAATAAAAATATCCTCTAAATATTTGATTTTATCATGTGCTATATTGTGTATAATTAACCCTTAATTATTTGTTTTTAATTGTCCTTATTTTTCTGTAATTATTTTATCACTCAAAAACCCCTAAAAATTAGGTAGATAAGTTGTCTATAATTCACTGACCCTTAAAAAGATCAAAAAATACAAAAACAACTAAAAACCACAAACTGGGTATTTTTGCCCCCTTGAGAATACCCCCCAAAAATAGCTTTTGTACAGATGACCTCTTTTGACTTTTTGCCCAACATGAAAGTTGTAGATCTCGTCGAGACGAGCAACTTTCATGTTTTGACTTTTTCCAAACTCGGCCTCTAACTATTTCTTTTATATTTTTCTTTGTATTTATGTTTGAATTAATCTGATTGGTCCACGTGGCGCTCTCTGGGCCGCCCACGTCGCCCGCTCTCCTTCCCGCCACCCGGCGGCCTCCTGGGTCGTTGGATCACCTCAATCTCGCCTTCATCAGAGCCGTCCACCCCGCTCCACTTCTTAGCCCTTGGATCCATCTTCCAGATCAGATCATGACCGCTACTTCGCGCCTAAACCTAAGCCCTCCGATCCTGCTACCATCCAACGCCCCTCAACCTGCCACGTCTCCACTCACCACAACCCTCGGATCCTACAACCATCTAACGCCCATCAACTTGCCACGTCGCCTATATATCCCTCACTGTTGGATATCTCCTATCGACCGATCCTAACTACTCACACACGCCTCACTCCTCAGCCGCCCGATCTAATCTTAGATCAGATCATGACTGCCCACTAGCGCCTGTTCCACAGCCCTTCGATCCCATCCTCATCCAACGCTCCTCCTTGCGCCACGTCTCCACTCCTCCATAGCCGTACGATTCCACTTTCATCCTACGGTGGCCGACGCTCCACGTCGCGTCTTCACCTACCACCGTTGGATGCCCACCATCTTCCAATCCAAACCGTTCTTCACCGCCTCGCATCCAGCCGTACGATCAGATCTAATGATCTGATCACATCCCTCCGTTCACGCATCGATTCCAACCGTTGGATCCCTTGATCCAACGGCCCTCGATCATCGTCAACCTCAAGCCGCCCCGCTCCCAGGCGTTACAAACCTCGCGCATCCCCCCCCTTCCTTTTTTGACTGGTGTCCCAGCCACCCATCTCCTCTCATAACGCCTCCCTCACAAAGCCATGACCTCCGCCATCCTCGCGCCTTAATCAAATCCCCTCGCCATCACTCCCACTCCATTAAACCCTCGCTCCAAAACGCCCCTCCATCACCGTAACCTCCGACCTCCTCCACCTATAAAATCCCCTCCCCAGCGACCGGAGCCAGGGGTCCACCAAATTGGGTCCTATCCTAGCTGCCCCCGCCCCTCCGGTGACAGCGGAGAGGGCGGGATGTTGAGGTCAAGATGGCTTGGGCCTGGTGTTTGACCTGTGGCTCCTCCGCCACGTAGAGGCGCCATCACGCGCCCTCGAGCACCGGGGATCGACCGCCCCCGTTGTGTGATGATCCCCGAGCACATCGGAGCTCAATCCCAGGTCAGTTCCTCCGCCAACTCCTCGCTCCGGCGAGGAGGTTTTTTTGTCCTTTTTTCGCTAATTTTCCTTCCGCCGATAGTCACCTTCATTCCATTATGATACCCCCACCAGCTTCGCAACGCCGCCCTCGTCTTCGCCGACCCTCCTTTCCCTTCTCCAGATCCCCAGTCACTCCGACCCACCTCCTCCTCCATCTCGCCAGAGGAGGAGCTTTGGCCTCCACCTCCGATCACCCTCAGGCCACCACGCGCCTCACACACACTCCCGCACCTTCCGCACGCACGCTTCGGCTAAACTAACCATGCAGGATCTCAATGACCGGAGTATGCGTCGGCGCAACTTCAAGCTCCTCTCCGCCGGCGAGGCTCCCCCGTTCCTCTCCTCTGACCCGCTTCGGAGCCCCGCAGCACTTCCCGGATCTTCGCCAGCCACCCAGCTGTCTTCGCCGACCTTCAGAAGCTCGAAGACATGGCGGAGGAGCAATTGGCATGTCGCCGGAGCCCCGCCTCCTCCGGCGACCTGCAGAGGAGCACGAGGAGCAGGCACCGTCCGATCATCGGGATCGGACGGTCACGATGAAGACACGTGGACGACCCGAGCCTCGTCCCCGAACTACAGGCTCGGGTCATACGAGCCTAACGCCGAACCGCCAGAAGAATCCACATGGCCCGAGCCACAGGGATGACCCTAGCCTAGCCCCCTCACGTGCAGCGCACGTGAGGTGCTGGGAAAATTGCACGAAGAGACCTGACTATTTTCGAGAATTACAATCTGGTCCCCAGGCACGTGCCTCACGTGCGTGCCTGGGTATTTTACAAGGAGGCCCTCATGTTTTTGAAAAATTACAAAAAGGCCCTTGCGCGCATGGAAAAATTACTCACAGGCCCAGGCGGTTTTTCATATTTGCAATTAGGTCCCTCCAGGGACCTAAATGCAATATTTATCCTTTATTTTTCTAGCATTTTTATTACATTTATGCCCTTGCACTGTTTTTAGCATAACTTGAGCATCGTAGGTCCAAATTGCATGATTTTAGTGTCGTTTTGATCCTTGTTTTGTCCTCTACAATCTAGCATACTTATTTGTCTCATTTGACACTGTTTTAAATTAAGTGAATTTTTATGTCAAAAATGGGACCATGCTCTATCTGTCTTGCTAGATTTGATGACCGATTTTTAATGATGTGTTCAATTAGACTCTAACTTCATTCTACATTGCATTGCTCACATTTTAGGGTATAATTGTAGCATTTGATTCATCATGCATGTTCCTTTGCATTATTTGCCCATGCATCACTTTAATTCGCATAAAAACCGATAAAAATACATGCATCATAACATCACTTTGCATTGCCTTGAAAATATCATAGTGCTTCAGAATTTGCATATGGACCTGAAAATGAGATTAATTGACATTGAACTTCACGAATCAAAATTCAAAAGCTATAATTAAGCAGTTGTGTCCCTGTGTTCGACCTTGGTAGACTTGCCAAGTAAAAATATTCCACAACATTCAAAGTCTGAGGCTTTTGATGAACAAAATTCGCCTCCTGTACTACAGCATAATTCCATTTTATCAAAGAGGCGAATTTTACGATCATCAAATGGCGCCGTTGCCGGGGATGCGGCTTTGCTTAATTTTTGAATTTTGATTTTTTAATTAATAATTTTTACTTGGCGCCGTTGCCGGGGATGCGGATTTAATTTCTCTGGTTTTCTAACGTTTATCTTTTATGGCAGGGCCCATGGTGATCGAGGACGCTTGATCCTCATGGAGGCGTGAAGTCAAATACTTCCGCTGAAGAGGCCACGAAAGAACCTGTGAAGGATTTGGGAGATTTCAGCAGTCAAAAATTGCATTGCATTTTGTAAAAAAAAAGAAGAAGAAGAAGAAAAAACTTGCATCTGCATATTTCTTTTTCAATCTTGCATATTGTATTCAAAAAAAAAATATCCCCCCCCGCACACACACACACACACCTACACTGCACATATTCACCCCCACCCTTCCCCTGTATAATTCACTCTCTCTCTCTCTCTGTGTATATTTTTTTTTCACGAACCCCCCTCCCCCTCACCCTTGTATCATAGAACCCCCCCCCTAACGCAGACCTTACTTAGGCTATTTGTAGCCTAAGTTTAGGGGGGACCTGCCTGCTCTTCCTTCCCTCATCCCGTTCTCTTGTACTTAGGCCAATTTCGGCCTAAGTATAGGGGGACCCTCCTCCTCAGTTCCGCTATATCACCTTGTACTTGAACCGAGCCTTGGCTTCATGGCACTTGTGCTATGAGGACATAGCAAAATTTAAGTATAGGGGGGTATACCGTATATTATTGTATTTTACTTTAGCCTTAGCTCGCGTTTTAAAACTTTTAAAATTTTATTTTATTCGGGCTGGGTTTTGGTAAACTAGTGAACTGAGTAAAAACTTGTAAAAAATTAAAAATTGAGGGATTAATTTTTGTAAATATTCCTTAAAAAAAAACTTTCTTGTGAGGTTGACTCTGACTACTAGGTTTAGTAGGCATTTTCAGTGAGGGAACCTCGGTCTCCCTTAGCAGAGTGGGTGGTTTAGAGGACATCGCATACGGCCCCGTCCTCAAGTAACACGGACCTCGGCCCGTACTTACACCCATACTGGCTGAAAGTGTATACTTTTATTTGAGCCTAGGCCAGTCATTGTCTCTCCGAGGAATTAAAAAAAAATGAAAATTAAAACCCATAAAAATTTGCAAAAGAAAAGATAAAATTCACTAACCCTTGGAGTTGGTGTATTCCTGACACTTTCACACTCACGCAAGGCTTGAGGATTTTTGAGGACATTGGATCTCTGGGATCTTGAGAGTCTGAGTTAACATGCCTTAGCCATTAGGGTTTTCCTGACTTAAATATCCACACTCCTCTGGTTTGAAAGATTTGAGTGCTATATTGCACTCTTTATCTCTACTTTCAAGAAAATATGATCAGCACAGTCACTTCCACAACTGCATGATTGATGAGCTGAGATGAGATATCACTTGAGGAACTAGGATCAGAGATTTAAATTTAGACCCGATCTTATGATATTCGAGGATGGGATAAAGTTAACGAAGGCTTCAGAAAACCTGAGTGTCAGCAAAAACCCTAGCCAGTATGTGAACAAGATTCATATGCTATCTCTTGATATTTACCTAAAAGTGCCAGGGTGTGATTAAACCTAAAGAGACTTGTTGATCAGTGTGCGCCAATCTCTTGGTAAAAGCAGTGGAGCTAGCCAACAAAAGAAATGAAATGTCAAAAAAAAGCTCTAAATCCAAAGACAAATTCCAAATGAGCTTCCACCAATGGCGAGCGCTCCCAAACATTTTCAAAGTGTCCACTTGGACCAAGCGCTAATTCGGACCAAGGAGTCGGGCTGACACCACAAAAAGGGCCCTGCATCATAAGCGATACAAGTCTGGGTGTCGAAGGTATCTTAGATACTCAGAAAAGACACACCCCGATGTACTCCCAGAAAAACAAGTGCAGACGACTCCAACTCTCTTGACGGACACATTGATCAACAAGATAATAATTTACAAGTGTTGAGTAAAAGGCACTCGAGAGGCCCCTTGTTCCAATGTGAGGGTGAGAAAATTATACACAATCCTAGTACCTCCATCATCTGGCCGTCCATCAACATTTCAAAGCCTGACAAACTAAAGAGATGGTTGACTGAGGCAAGAGTAGACTTCTTCCCTAGTATTGAGGATTAGGTCTAGAGGAGAGTCTCTGGGACTGGAACTTTGGGTGATGCATCGACTCGGCTCTCATGAAATGCAGTACACTAAATGTCATATCCTTATATTATATGTACAAAAAGAGAGTCTGATAATCAGAGAAGTTGGATTCCTTCTGACTAAGGCTTGGATAAACCCAGAATTTTAGGATCACTTAGGTCAAGGGTCTTTGAAAGATCAAGCCTTGAAATTTTCACACGCACTGTCAGGAATTAATCTAACTCCTTCAATCTTTAGATGCTCGAGGACGAGCATGGTTTAAGTATAGGGGTATGATGAATCTCGTGTTCATCATGCTAAAAACTCCTTATTAAAATCCCTGCTTAAACAAGCCAATAAAAATATCCTCTAATTATTTGATTTTATCATGTGCTATATTGTGTATAATTAACCCTTAATTATTTGTTTTTAATTGTCCTTATTTTTCTGTAATTATTTTATCACTCAAAAACCCCTAAAAATTAGGTAGATAAGTTGTCTATAATTCACTGACCCTTAAAAAGATAAAAAAATACAAAAACAACTCAAAACCACAAACTGGGTATTTTTGCCCCCTTGAGAATACCCCCCAAAAATAGCTTTTGTACAGATGACCTTTTTTGACTTTTTGCCCAACATGAAAGTTGTAGATCTCGTCGAGACGAGCAACTTTCATGTTTTGACTTTTTCCAAACTCGGCCTCTAACTATTTCTTTTATATTTTTCTTTGTATTTATGTTTGAATTAATCTGATTGGTCCACGTGGCGCTCTCTGGGCCGCCCACGTCGC
The DNA here is from genome assembly GCA_037367405.1 of Ottelia alismoides. Lineage (NCBI taxonomy): Eukaryota > Viridiplantae > Streptophyta > Magnoliopsida > Alismatales > Hydrocharitaceae > Ottelia > Ottelia alismoides. The sequence continues at coordinate 263,393 of JAZKJV010007377.1, read as the reverse complement.
CCGCTCTCCTTCCCGCCACCCGGCGGCCTCCTGGGCCGTTGGATCACCTCAATCTCGCCTTCATCAGAGCCGTCCACCCTGCTCCACTTCTTAGCCCTTGGATCCATCTTCCAGATCAGATCATGACCGCTACTTCGCGCCTAAACCTAAGCCCTCCGATCCTGCTACCATCCAACGCCCGTCAACCTGCCACATCTCCCCTCACCACAACCCTCGGATCCTACAACCATCTAACGCCCATCAACTTGCCACGTCGCCTATATATCCCTCACCGTTGGATATCTCCTATCGACCGATCCTAACCACTCACACACGCCTCACTCCTCAGCCGCCCGATCTAATCTCAGATCAGATCATGACCGCCCACTAGCGCCTGTTCCACAACCCTTCGATCCCATCCTCATCCAACGCTCCTCCTTGCGCCACGTCTCCACTCCTCCATAGCCGCACGATTCCACTTTCATCCTACGGTGGCCGACGCTCCACATCGCGTCTTCACCTACCACCGTTGGATGCCCACCATCTTCCAATCCAAACCGTTCTTTACCGCCTCGCATCCAGCCGTATGATCAGATCTAATGATCTGATCACATCCCTCCGTTCGCGCATCGATTCCAGCCGTTGGATCCCTTGATCCAACGGCCCTCGATCATCGTCAACCTCAAGCCGCCCCGCTCCCAGGCGTTACAAACCTCGCGCATCCCCCCCTTCCTTTTTTGACTGGTGTCCCAACCACCCATCTCCTCTCAAAACGCCTCCCTCACAAAGCCATGACCTCCGCCATCCTCGCGCCTTAATCAAATCCCCTCGCCATCACTCCCACTCCATTAAACCCTCGCTCCAAAACGCCCCTCCATCACTGTAACCTCCGACCTCCTCCACCTATAAAATCCCCTCCCCAGCCACCGGAGCCAGGGGTCCACCAAATTGGGTCCTAGTCTAGCCGCCCCCGCTCCTCCGGTGACAGCGGAGAGGGCGGGATGTTGAGGTCAAGATGGCTTGGGCCTGGTGTTTGACCCGTGGCTCCTCCGCCACGTAGAGGCGCCATCACGCGCCTTCGAGCACCGGGGATCAACAGCCCCCGTCGTGTGATGATCCCCGAGCACATCGGAGCTCAATCCCAGGTCAGTTCCTCCGCCAACTCCTCGCTCCGGCGAGGAGGTTTTTTGTCCTTTTTTCGCTAATTTTCCTTCCGCCGATAGTCACCTTCATTCCATTATGATACCCCCACCAGCTTCGCAACGCCGCCCTAGTCTTCGCTGACCCTCCTTTCCCTTCTCCAGATCCCCAGTCACTCCGACCCACCTCCTCCTCCATCTCGCCGGAGGAGGAGCTTTGGCCTCCACCTCCGATCACCCTCAGGCCACCACGCGCCTCACACACACTCCCGCACCTTCCGCACGCACGCTTCGGCTAAACTAACCATGCAGGATCTCAATGACCGGAGTATGCGTCGGCGCAACTTCAAGCTCCTCTCCGCCGGCGAGGCTCCCCCGTTCCTCTCCTCTGACCCGCTTCGGAGCCCCGCAGCACTTCCCAGATCTTCGCCAGCCACCCAGCTTTCTTCGCCGACCTTCAGAAGCTCGAAGACATGGTGGAGGAGCAATTGGCATGTCGCCGGAGCCCCGCCTCCTCCGGCGACCTGCAGAGGAGCACGAGGAGCAGGCACCGTCCGATCATCGGGATCGGGCGGTCACGATGAAGACACGTGGACGACCCGAGCCTCGTCCCCGAACTACAGGCTCGGGTCATACGAGCCTAACGCCGAACCGCCAGAAGAATCCACGTGGCCCGAGCCACAGGGATGACCCTAGCCTAGCCCCCTCACGTGTAGCGCACGTGAGGTGCTGGGAAAATTGCACGAAGAGACCTGACTATTTTCGAGAATTGCAATCTGGTCCCCAGGCACGTGCCTCACGTGCGTGCCTGGGTATTTTACAGGGAGGCCCTCATGTTTTTGAAAAATTACAAAAAGGCCCTTGCGCGCATGGAAAAATTACTCACAGGCCCAGGCGGTTTTTCATATTTGCAATTAGGTCCCTCCAGGGACCTAAATGCAATATTTATCCTTTATTTTTCTTGCATTTTTATTATATTTATGCCCTTGCACTGTTTTTAGCATAACTTGAGCATCGTAGGTCCAAATTGCATGATTTTAGTGTCGTTTTGATCCTTGTTTTGTCCTCTACAATCTAGCATACTTATTTGTCTCATTTGACACTGTTTTAAATTAAGTGAATTTTTATGTCAAAAATGGGACCATGCTCTATCTGTCTTGCTAGATTTGATGACCGATTTTTAATGATGTGTTCAATTAGACTCTAACTTCATTCTACATTGCATTGCTCACATTTTAGGGTATAATTGTAGCATTTGATTCATCATGCATGTTCCTTTGCATTATTTGCCCATGCATCACTTTAATTCGCATAAAAACCGATAAAAATACATGCATCATAACATCACTTTGCATTGCCTTGAAAATATCATAGTGCTTCAGAATTTGCATATGGACCTGAAAATGAGATTAATTGACATTGAACTTCACGAATCAAAATTCAAAAGCTATAATTAAGCAGCTGTGTCCCTGTGTTCGACCTTGGTAGACTTGCCAAGTAAAAATATTCCACAACATTCAAAGTCTGAGGCTTTTGATGAACAAAACTCGCCTCCTGTACTACAGCATAATTCCATTTTATCAAAGAGGTGAATTTTACGATCATCACCCGAGTACCTACTTCATGGCATTTCTGTGTAGATTACCAATGCCTTAACTCTGTTACCAAGAAGGATCCCTTTCCGCTGCTCTTTATTGATCATATTATTGAGAGGTTGGTAGGGAAAGAGTTCTTTTGCTTCTTGGATGGGTACTCAGGATATAACCAGGTTGCTGTCACTCCTAAGGATCAAGAGAAAACTACATTCACTTGTTAGTTTGGCACCTACGCCTATGGATGCCCTTTGGATTGTGTAATGCCCCCACTACATTCCAAAGGTGTATGCTGGCCATTTTTGTTGACATGGTGGGTAGTTTCCTTGAGGTCTTCATGGACGATTTCTCGATCTACAGGGATAGTTTTGACACATGTCTTGCTCATTTAGACCGAGTTCTTCAACGTTGCTGTGAGGTAAACCTGGTGCTCTCCTGGGAGAAGAATCACTTTATGGTGACTAATGAGTTTGTATTGGGCCATGTCATCTCTAAACATGGTATGGAGGTTGACTCGACTAAGATTGATGTAATTTCCAAGTTAGAGCCACCACTGAATTTGAAGCAGTTGAGGTCACTTGTAGGACTCTATAGGCGATTCATAAAGGACTTCAACAAGATCACCAGATCTTTGACTGAGCTTTTGTGTAAGGAGAGAGAGTTTTTTGTCGATGAGAAAGTCCTCCTCGCATTCCATCAGATGAAAGAAATGGTTACTAGTGCTCCTGTCTTACAGCCACCTGACTGGTCTCTTCTTTTCGATATCATGACAGACGCCTTAGAGTTTGCAGTTGGAGCTGGTTTAGGACAGAGAAGGGATGGGTTATCATTTGCTATACACTATGCTAGCAAGACTCCGGATGAAGCACAACGAAATTATACAGTTACAGAGAAGGAGATGCTAGCAGTTGTGTTTGGGCTAGAGAAGTTCAGATCTTACCTCATCGGTTCCCATGTTATTGTATACACATATTACACTGCCATACGATACTTGCAGGCAAAGAAGGATGCCAAACCATGCCTTATCAGATGGATCCTTCTTCTCCAAGAATTTGATTTAGAGATTTAAGATAAACCTAGAGTGAAAAATGTTGTGGCAGATCACCTTTCCCGTATCATGGATGCAGGGACCTTTGAGCAGAACATGATCCCTATTTCCGAAGCCTTTCCAGATGAGGTCATTTTGTCTGTGGACTCACTCCCATGGTATACTGATATTGTGAACTATCTTATCTCCAAGAAAGTTCCACAAGATTGGCTGAAGTACAAGGTAGACAGATTTCTGTTAGAATTCATTATTACCAGTTGGAGGATCCGTACCTCTTTCGCGAGGGTGCGGACTGTATCTGGAGAAGGTGCACTCCTTAGGAGGAACAAACCAGTGTACTTGAGCACTGTCACAAATTAGAATCTGGTGGGCATCATCCGAGGAAATACATGGCAACAAAAGTTTTACAGAGTGGCCTATGGTAGCCCACATTGTTTAAGGATGCTACAGAGTATGTTCGAGGTTGTACCGACTGTCTGAAAATGGGAGGAACCGTTGGTTCCAAAGATACCAGGCCCCTAAGATACATACAGATATCTGATTTTTTGATGTTGGGGGCATAGACTTCATGGGCCCATTTCCTGTCAATCAGGGATTTAGGTACATCCTACTCGTCATGGATTATGTTAGTCGATGGGTGGAGGCTATCCCCACCTGAGCCACAGATAGTCGTACAGTATGTTCCTTTCTCAAGGACCACATTATTGCACGATTAAGGATCCCCAAAATATTGATTTCAGATGGGGAAGCCATTGCATTAATAGAGAAGTAAAGAAGCTTGTGAAGGAGTACTCCATTGAGCACAGAGTTGCGTCTCCTTACCACCCTCAGACTAATGGCTTGACAGAAATTTCAAATAGGGAGATCAAGACAATAACTGATCCCAGATGCTTGATTTGGTTCTATGGGCTTATCCGATGACGTACAAGTTTCCTTTAGGTATGCATCCCTACAGATTAGTGTATGGAAAGCATTGCCACCTGCCAGTGGAATTAATTCACAAATTTTATGGGCATCTCGTGTTTGCAATCTTGATTATGAGAAGGCAGGAAAGGACAGGAAGTTGGATTTGAATAGATTACTGGAATTCTGAGACTTTGCATATGATAACTCACTCATGTTTAAGGAGAAAGTCAATCATTGACATGACAAACACACTCGATGGAAGACTTTCTCTCCTGATCAGAAAGTTTGGTTATTTGATGCTAAGTTGATGCCGTTTCTAGGAAAATTGAAAAGCAAATGGTCATGACCATTCATCGTGAGAGCTGTGCGTGACAATGGGAGTATTGTCATATCTGGGTTGTCATCTGATGCACAACCATTTGTTGTGAACAGACAGTTGCTGAAGCCATATCTAGATCATGATATATTCCTGACCATCATTGATTCTATTTGTGGTATCAGATGATGATCTTTTGATTCCATCTTTTGCATCTGATACATGAGCTGACAACCTCTTATATATCCTTTCGTTTCATTCATTCTTCTCCCATTTTATCATCCACCCTTTTTCCATATGTATATATGCTATACTTAAGATGTGCTTTATCCTAAGTATAGGGGGGTGAATGATCTGTGTTGTTCATATTCGTCCTGTTCATCACTCCCGTTGTTTCCTATACTTAGGGATACTCTACCCTAAGTATGGGGGGGGGGGTGATGTTGTTCATATCGTCTCTTTTGTGTTTTTATTCTTCCATTCTCTCGATTGTCCCCCAACTTGTTGATATCCTATACTTAGGGCTATTCTACCCTAAGTATGGGGGGGGGGCAAGTCGAGCCATTGAGTCCGTACATTCTCTTCATCGATTTTCCCTTTTGTTCATTCTTCTATACTTAGGAATACTTGATCCTAAGTATAGGGGAATCACTGACTTTTATTCTTTTCATCTTTTCTTTGAGTCGTTGTAATATAGGAGTCTTTTCACTTTTCTATATTTAACATGAGTTATGTCTTCCTTTGCCGCTCTCTGATAACTATGAGGACATAGTTCGAGCTAAATATAGGGAGGTGTCGTATATATTGTATATATACTTTAGACATAACTCGTACTTTTAAATGTGATTTTTTGGGATATGTATATAAATTCGTAAAATCCACATGTGTATATAAAGACTTTGGTCACCTTTCCAAAAAAACAAAAAAAAACAACAAAACAAACAAACAAACAAACAAAACAAATAAAAAAACCTTGTATATACTTGTATATATTTTACTAACCCTTTTTCCTTAAAAAACCCTAAAAACTACAAAACCAAAAGTCTATAAAAATTTGCATAGTTAAATTTAAAAAAAATCTCTTTTCACATGTGCATCATTTTTCAAAATTCCATAAAAATTCAAAATTAGAAAATTGTTTAAAAAATGCTTTCTTTTTGCATTGTACATATTACTTGCATTTGCATGTGCATTTTCAGGATAGTATTGACATTTATACTAAGTCTGGAATAAAATTTGAAGAATGGAGCTTAGTTGGACCTTAATCCACTTAATTTTAGAGGAACCTTATAAGAATCAGAGTTAAGAATTTTCAGGTCATAGTGACTTAATTCTTTGAGTCCATAAGACTATGTTCATATGTCATCTTGATTAGTCTAAGTAGAATATTCAACAACGCACGCTTGCTTTTTTCAGACTGTGGCTTATCTTGGACAAGCACTCTACACGTAGCTCTTCATGGAGGAGGTAGTGAGGAGGCAAAATCTTTTGGCTTGGTGTAGCATACGAGGGTAGTACATCTAGGGCAACCTCTCGTCTTCCTCTAGGGAGGGTTGTGCATCTCAACCTGATCTAGTAGCATTGAGGTCTAATGATATGATGCTGTAGGGTTGCAATAATGCTTCAAAAGAGGGATAGTCTACTAGCTCAAGAGGAAAAACGCTTTATGTGCATGCTACACCTTGTATATATTTTCAAAAAAAAAAAGCAGAATCTCCAAAAGCGGACAAGCCTGATTGAAAATAAAATGCCTGTCGGAGTGTATATACAAGGATATAGAAAAAAATTAATAAGAGATTAAAAGTCAAAATTTTGTAAGCTTGCAGCTGGATGACTTGGCTACACTGGTATTGCTCCAAGGATAGGTAGCTACACTGGTTATCGTCCATTATTTTCTCCATCTCCTCTTCTTAAGTTGGTTGTACTTGAACTTAGAAGGGAATATCCCCTCTCCTAGAGGAAAGAGTTGCTATATCGAGGGACTAGAGTTACCTTGTTGAGAGCGGCTGTTTCTTTGCTACTTCTGAGATGGGGAGCTATATTTGCTTAAACCGTACAAGTAAAGATTCACAACCATACGAATTTATGTATGTAGACTTGTTCTGACCTGTCTATTGAGGAGACCTGAAAAGGAGTCTTGTGGAACTTAGAGGCTGTTTGGTTTTAAATCCATTTCCAATTAAGGTTCCACCACACTAATAGTCCAAAGGTTTGACAGAGCTCCATACTACAATTTTATGAAGATAAGTTTTATACTCAATATTGTCCTAATTTCTTTATTTTTCCTTTCTTTTTCTTTTATTCACTTATTCTTTCAAATAAGTGTTTGCTAAGGGACTAGCAAAGGTAAAGCATAGGGGATGATGAATATGCATTTCCTCATCTTTATTCATTTATTTAAGCTTAAAATCCCTTATAAAACACATGTATATAGTACTAACTCTATATTCTTACTAACTTGCATCTGTTCGTAAAATATTGTACACTTATTACTATATTAACCTAAAATAAATAAAGAAAGAAAGGAAAAATAAAGAAAAAAGATTGTATATATGTAATAGATACATATTGACCTGAACCTCGAGAGAAGGTCAAGACTTGACCTGATCGAACATGAATAAAGTAGGAGGATATAGGGTCCTTAATCAGAAAATCCAAAAAATGTGTTATAAATATTTGTATACTTACACTATTGTACATAAATTGACCTCAAATTAAATAATTTTCAAAACAAAAGTTATAAATAAAAATAAAAAATAATAATAAAATTAAATCATGTACAAAATAAAAGTAACCACATCCGGAAAAAGCCATAAAGCGATAATTAATGACCAATTTCGGCTTCATATGAATTCAAATTGAACCAAACTCACTTCCATTGTATTCTAAATTAAATTATCTTTAAAATGGCCGTAGTTTCATATTTTTTGGAGTTACGGTTTGAAAGACAATTTCTAGGGTGATTTGTGCAATTTTACTTATTGTATTTGTAAATATTTTTCCTAATTATTTAAAATAAAAAAATAATAAAACATAAAAAATAAAAAATATTTTCCTTATTTAACTTTGTATATAATGTATCATATGTATATAGTATATGTATATAGTTAAATACCTTAAATAACCCTCGCAAAAAATAAAAAAATTAACATTATTTTTTAATTTAATAAAGGGATGAAAATAAAAAAAAATTATTTTTTGTAAATAATTTTTAACACCAATTTGCTTTCTTATCTCTATCTCATTCAAAATTCTCCTTATATTTATCTCATTTCAAATTTTGAATTTCAGATTATTTTCTTTTCTATTTATATGACTCCTCCTCCCTCATTTCAATTTGATCAGTCTTTGGTGAGAGGAGCCTATTCTCCGAGAGCCATCTTATCGCAGAAGGATGCGTAGTTTCTGAGCCATCCGATGACAGCGAGTCGGCCTTCATCGAGGCGATTATGGTATTTTCCGCTCCTAAGGTGAGATCCATTTTTCTCTTGTAATTTTTCACCTAGGTTAATCATAGTTTTATTTTGCATTTTTAATTCGTTGTCAATTTTTATATTTCTAGATCTCATTTAATCATTTTTTAATCACACATCATGATTTGATCCAAATCCGATCCGATATTTCATCTCATTTTCTTGATCCCTTCGCTTCACGTTCTACCTCCACGATCTCTCACCTCCGACCATGCACGGTGGTCGATGACCCGTTTCCATCCGCCATTTTCCTCAGAACCGCACCCACTCACGTATCTTGATTTTATTTTTTTCTAATAATAATCAGGACCAAGTCGTCGTGCTCAAGTCAATTTTCTATCTATATATTATTTGCAAGAATAAAGAAAAATATTACAAATATATATAAGATTTCTGCAGTTTCTACTTAAAAAAATAAAAAAAATAAAAAAACTTTTCTTTCTATTTCTATTTGACAATAAAAAATCATAAAAAATAAACAATTGGGGTGACACTATAGCCGTGTCCCCTTCCTCGATACCTCCTGGCCGGAGCCAGGATCCGCTGCCATCGCCACCTCCTTGCTCGCCATTGTCGACCACCGATTCAACCGCCCTCGACCGTGTCGGCTGTGGGATGTCTCCACCACCGCCTTGACGCTGACTCTCCGCTTGGAGTGCAATACCTTGCCCAGCTGCCAGCACCCACACACCCCCACGTGAGCCGTCATCGTCCACCAGACCTCCACCAGCACCTGGTCACCGACCATCCATCAACGCGTGTGCCACTGCTCCTAGGGGAGATCGCCGTCCATCCTCCGCGCCTCCCGTCTGGGCATGAGTCGCTCGGCGTTTACCTCCGCCCGTCCCTGATTGGCGTCAATCCACAACATCCTGGAGCAAACCGCAACCACCATTGCACATCCCCCCTACGCGAAGAACGCCTCTACCTTCCAGATCTGCCGGCGCACCGCCCGTTGCCTTGGAGGAGAAGGCAAGGAGGCGACACCCCTTTTGCCCTCCTTGAGATGAAAAAGAAGGAACGGAGTCCTCTCATGATGGAACCCTAGGGCCCTGGTTGGTTGGAGAATAAACCCTCGAATAAGGGGCTAATTCTCCTCCCGACACGGTTCCCAGTGGTACGGCTATTCCCCATTATTCCATCTTATTTCATTTTTATTCCTATCTTTATCCCACCTTACCTACCTTTATTTCACCTTATTCTCCTTATTCCTATCCTCCAGCCGAACAAAGAATAGACCCTTATTCTCCTTATTCCCCATCCTTATTCCTGCTTATTCCTGAACCGAACGGACCCTAGGGATTATTAAAAAATTGGAAAATTTGTAACAACACCCCCAAAGTCTCTAGATCTACAATAAACCCCCTCGTCAGAGCTCAAGCACGTGCAACACATGCACCCTTCCTAGGTAATTTGCGTCTTTTTCCCTTTATTTATTTCTTATTAATTTTAGGTTATAAAACTTTGCAGAAATTATGTTTCAGTACTTGTGTTGCAGACTTCATTTTGCATGTTTTTTATCATTTAAATAAATACTTTTGTTGATGAATAAGTTTTTCAAAAATCATGTTATGCTTTTGATGTGTATCTTTTTATAGTATAATTTGTTCATTGCATTTTGTAATCATTGTTATTATTTTAAAATCAAAACTCTGCATTTTCCCTGTTCGAAATTTAAAAAATCATAGAAATTCAAATATTGCGTAAAAAATTAAAATAAATTAAATTAGTTCTATTTTATTTCTTTTTTATAAAACTCAAAAATTTTGCAAAATACTAAAAATCTTAATAAAATCATATAAAATTGTAGAAAAAATAAAAAAATTAATTCGAATTCCTGTTTGTAGATAATTTCCTCTAGTTTTTATTAAAAAATAATTTATGTAATTTTTGATTTCATTTCATATTTTTAATTTGCAAAATAATCATGTTTGCTCACCGTTTGCATTTTCCCTGTTTTTGTTTATTTTGAAAATCCTAAAAAATCTAAAAATCTCTAAAAAAATTACAAAAACAAGGAAACCATAAAAACATAAAAAGATTTTCTTTGGACATTTTGAGCATTTTTGATATATTTGAAAAATAAAAAAACGCATTTCTTTTGTGCATGAATTTGTTTTGAAAATCATATTTTTGAAAACTAAAAATTACAAAAAATCAAAATCATTAAAATTTGAAAATCAGAAAATAAATAAAATAGAAAAAAAATAAAAAATATAAAAACATAAAAATTTCACAAAAGCCAAGGTAGTTAGCATTTGAGATTCCCTTTTCTTTTAATTGATTTTTTGATTATTTGAATAACCCCCGGGAATTGTACCCTTCCTGAGTTCGATCTTGTTTGCTATACAGGTAAATAAGTAGCAAAAATTTCTCTCGCTTCATTATTCTTGTAATGAATTATTGGCTTGAGAAGAAAAAAATAAATTTGTTTGTTTGAGCCGGGAATTTTGGGGATCACAATGACAACTTTAAATCACTCCTCGAAGATCTCGCATAACACTTGCCCCCTTTTGTGTCAGAGACACGGGAGGTCCCTGACTTCTCCTATTTTCTACTCCATCTCCATGTTGCCTTCTCCCTCGAGCCTTCCACCTTCCTGCAACATGCACCTCCATACTCCATGCCCATTACCTAGCTCCCACCAACCACCTCTCGTCTGCATGCCATCGCTCCTCGAAGCTTCCCTATCCTCTGTACATAAATAAGAACCACTCGCCCCTTGATTTGATCCTCGTTCTCACTCGTAACACCCATAGGAACCCACAAATCGATATGTCTGGTGATAACAAGGGGATCTCTGTCCTTGTTGGCATGGATAAGGTTGAGATTCGGTACGATCTGCCCTCGCTGGAGCCCCGCCGGTGAAGGCCTCATGCTCCTTGACTCTGGTTAGGTATAGCTTCTTTACTTGCCTTTTCTTCTCGCATTTTTGTTCTGCTTTGTAGTATAGACTTTAGTTTCATTAATTAGTAGTCAAATTAGTTTAATTTCTTAGATTTGTGTAAGCTGGAGCCTTAATCTCCAGATCTAAATCATCATCCTTCCTACACTATTTTGATGCCCCATCATGTCCATCTTCATCTTGATATTCTTCTCCACAAAAGCCCCTTCATTTCACCTTGGATTTTAGATGAATCCAACCCACCGAGCTCACTCCTCCACCCATCACCTGAGCTCTTCCATCCCATTCACCGTATGTACCTCCAGCTTTAGGAGAGGGACGAGAGAAACCCTCTCTTATCCCTCCATCTTTTTGTGCAGGAATAGGTTCTTCACAACACCTAGAGTGAAACCCGAAGCTCATTCCAATCTCAAACCGCCAAGTCCTTTCTGATGGGGCCCAGACCTCTTTGAAAAGACCTATAGACGCGGAAGACCTCTAGGAAGAGAAGGAGATCGTCGATGAGGAGAACGGTGGCCGGAGGTGAATGGAATCGACGATTGAAGCTCGTCAGTCTCTTGTTCTTGGGGTGTTCTTCGTGACACCCTTAGAGCTATCTGATCAAGGTGTTACTCCAGATCATTTCATAGCCGTCAGATCAACAACCAAACAAAGTCCTCCTCTACCGCACGATGGGCCACATACGCAAGAAAAAGCACCCAATCCGTGCCTCTTTTGGGTAATTTACTTAGTAACCTCCGCCTTTTGTATTTCCTACTTAGTCCTGTAGATATTAATGTTCATGTGAAAACTTTTGTATATTTTGCATAGGACCCCTGGTGCTTCTTGAAAATTATAATCAGGTTCTTGCACCTCACGTGTTGCGCTACGTGAGGCGCTGTGAATATTGCATGAAGACCCTTTTAGTTTTTGTTTATTTCATTTTAGTTTTAAAAATTATTAAATAAATGTAAATTTTTTGGGTAATTTGCCGCTGAGCTCTACCTTTCTTTATTATTGAAAATAGGCCACTGCTAGTCTGATTACTTTTGTTTACATTTGTTTATTTTTATTGAATAGCTCCAATGCCTTATAACTTTTGGGAAAACTATTATAGGTGCATAATACATTGCTCATTCATAGCCTATTTTTATTATGACATTTACTTGTTTTTTTCCCATTTATTAAAAATCAATTGGGAGTTATTTATCCCTTGTCTAGCTATAAAAATATAAAAAATCAGATAACTCATGAACACTAAATTACCCTATATTGTTTTTATCGAATTGTTGTAGTTGGGAAATCTAGCTATTTGTCAAAAATGATCACACCGAGAGATGATATGGAGAATCAAATGCGATAAAATTTATTTATTTTACTTGGGAAAGTCCTAAGATCGAACTCATGGAGGTAATATGAGAGTCCAGAATTAATCTCTAAATAATCTAATAAATTTAGGTTTTCAAGAGAAAAAGTATATTTTTGGTGTTTGTATCTTTTTCAGATTTTTATGATTTTTAATTAAAAGGTGTAATTAAATATCGAAGCAAATATGATGCATGGATTTTGGCAAAATAATTTTTATGCAGAAAAATAATGCTATGCTATGTGGTGATAAATAAATAAATGCACTATTTTTGTAATTTTAAATGATGCAAAATGAGAAAACCTAACCAATCCAAGAGACCAATCAATCCAATTCAAGTCAATTAATTTCAATCTAGATCCCCAATAAATATCCCCCAATTACTTCCTTTATAACTTAAAGTTTATTGAGCAAAAGAATCAATGAAAATGAATAAAAGTACTCAAAATTATCAAATAATCATCCTAAATTTATTTAAGTCAGATAATATCTCAAAAATGAAATCTCAGTATTCTATATGATAGAAAATAAATCAGTGTTCAAATCGACACCAAGAATGTGAAAATCCGATTGAAGATGTTCGAGATACGATTAAATGAAGTTCATGGACTATATTGTAATAAAAATAAATAAAATTCTTACAATTATAACCTTCGTAGGGGTCGTTCTGTAATTTCCAAAAGGCGCATGAGCTTCTTCAATATTTACCCCAAGGTAGGGACATGTGCGTATTTCCCGGAAATAAGTGGGGCTGGGGCGTAATTTCTCTAGAGGGTGCGCACATGTCGCACGTGGTCTAGGACAACAGGGACTTCGAGTGATTCTTCACAAGAGTGAGAGTATCGACCGTAATTTTACCCGAGCCTTACATGGGATGCACGTGACGGGCCGACTCGGTAGGTGGTTCAGTAGCCCGAGCTCCACGTGTCTTCTTATGGAGGCTTCGCTTCCCCCTAAATACGACATTCGGTGGAGAGGCTTGGGAGAGATCTAGGGCATCTGAAGCGGCTTCGATCAACGATGGAGGATTGGGTGTATCTCAATGGTGTTGATGCTCCGTATTCCTGATCCAAGGGCGTCTGTAGGTCAGGGCTGAATCTGCTGCTCTACTTGGCTTGGGCGATGACTGTGGATGGCATGTCAGGTGGAGGAGCTATCGACGACAGATGTTCCCGGTGAGGTGGTGGCGTGGCTGCGTAAAGGTGCAAGGGGAAGGGAAAGTGGGTGGAAGTAGCCGTCAATGTCGAGGTATGAGGACACAGAATATTAAGTGGTGAAGTCGTGCGAAGCAGATGAAGATAAACAATGGAAAGAATGGAGGAAGGAAGTCATTCACCGTTGAAATGGAGGAGATAGACTCGACTCCGGTTGTCACCTTCGAAGACTTAGCGGAAGAAGTCTCGAGGCTTGTGCTACTTGGCGTGGCAACACAGGGAGGTGTCCTTGTGGATCGTGCCAAGGGAGGAGGAGGTTGTCGCCGGCAGGAGTTGGAGCACTGTCACTAGCCTTCCTCTATAGCTCTCTCTCTCCCTCTCTCGATTTTTGTTATAATGGTGGATTTTCAGCATATATTCAACCATGGAATTCAGCAATGGATTTAAATAGGGGAAGAAGTTTGAGAGGGTTACGAGGTGGTTGAGGTTTGATTGGGTGGCCATTGCAGGCAATCAAGGCGATAGGGTTTGTTAGGTTAGGGGATAGAGATAAGAACACGATCGTTGACTGTTGGGGTTTTCATGGATTGGTTATGAGCGAAGATATAAGTATGAGGAGGAGATTGGTCGATGGAAGGAGGTGGTTGCGAGATCATCAGGGAAGGAAGTGAGGCGACGATACCGGGCGATGGTAGGTGGTGCAACACCAGGCAGTGGCGGGCGTTGAGAGAGGAGGGGCCCTCACATGCAGGGCACGTGAGGAGAAGGAGGTCGGGTGTCACGTACCATGCATGAGAAGAGAGAGAAAGGAAGGGGGAAGGTTGACCAGGGGCCAAGTGGCCCAGTGAACGCATGCCACATGTCGCGTTGACCATGGTTGACCAGTGCTAAAATGCAGAGATAAATATGAATAAAATGCCAACTGACCTCAAATGCAAAAATGACCAAAATGAAAAATGTGTATTTAAATGTGATCTAGAATGTACATGAAGGACTCGAGTTCAAACAAAATGGTGAATGCAAGATAAGCAATTTTGGGTGGCATTTTATGTATATAAAATATCAATTTTTGGATTTGCAATTTTATTTGATTTTTTGATGATAAATGCATATAAAACTTAAATATTCTAATGAAATAGTGCAATGAACTCAAATGACATTTTTTGGATTTTTATGGGTTGAGTTAATGTCAAAATAAATTAGGGAGATGGAATGTGTACAAATGGATCAAGTTAGAAAGCTCAAGTCAAGATTTTGATTTTTATGTAATTTGTTAAAACAATGGATAAATTAAAGAAATGAAAGAGGAAATAATCAAAATGAGTGAAATATGCACATGTAATGATAGGTCAAAATAAACAAACATGTACAACGCACAATTAGATCCCAAAACCCAATTTTCACAAATGGATTCCGATTCTTTTGAATTTGATCTTGATTTGTAGATATTTGAACGTACATAAATTGAAAAGTAAGTAGAGTTCATTTGGACACTGTATGAGATTGATATCAGTGTTTTTGTTTGTCTTTTCTGAAATTAGGGTTTGAGATTCTTTCACATGTGTACAAGTTAACATTTTAAAGTTTTTTTCATGGATTAAGGTTAGTAATATGTACACAATGAAGTTGGTTTCATGTCAATTGGAGTTAGAATGAATTAATAAAAAAATATGTGAAGTTAGGTGAAAATATGAAGATGAATGTGAATGCATAAATTATTGCTAATTTGTGGAAATTAATTATGAGTGCATGAAAGTTAAATGTATGGAATTAATGAGTGAATGATCCCAAATTCTTGGGACGAAGCTCTTTGTTCAGCTAATTAGCATGATTAATCACAGATTAACCTACTTTAAATATTTCAACTATATAGTATATACTACTATATATTTTAACTAAATACCAAAATTCACAAAAAATAAAAGAAAACACAAAAAATTGAAAAACCCTAAAAACTCTATGAACATCTATAAAAATTATTTAAAACCAAAAAATAGTTTTTTGCAGTATATTTTTATTTTTATTATATACTAGATATTAGAAATAGTTTTAGGAATTTTGGACTATTTTTATATTTTTTAAAAGTGGGAAATGGCTTTGTTGTTGTTGTTGTGTTGTTGTTGCTGTTTATTTATAAAACTCAAAACAATTCGACCTATTTATTATAGTCCCTATTTTGCATATTTAAATACATTAAAAATACATAAAAAGCGTAAAAAATTATAGAAAAAATAAAAAATAGAGAAAACTTGAAAAACACAAAAATGTTTATTTTGTAAAATTTGTCTACTTATAGTTATATTTAAAAATATTGAACCCTATATATACTATATATTCTCTATTATACTTATATACATATTATTCTTACTATTATTAATTATAAATACTTAGTATATGTTTAAACCCTAAAAAAAATAAAAACTATTGTTCCTGTATATATTTCCTAAATATATATATTTATTATATATGGGGTTGGGGAAGCTGCACCGGCGGATGTAGCTAACTAGCTGCACCGGGCCATTTTTTTCCATTGTTTTTTTTGTTTTTGAAATGAGACCTAGGGGGATTTAAATCACCATATATCACCATGATATCATACCAATTTCAACTAAATTCGACATTTCTATCATCTCCATCAAGGCTATGACATTTTAACGGTTTCAGAATTATTGAAATTGACCATATCTAGATGGGTATGCTAGGAGTGTTTGTTTTGCATGAAATTTGAAACACATATTCTTGTCAATAAACTAAGTAAATCTCCATAAGTTTTTTTTTCAAAAAAAATAAAAAAATCAATAAGAAAAATGGCCGGGTGTAGCTAGTTAGCTGCACCCGCCGGTGCATACTCCCTTTTCCCATTATATATACTATATATCATTAGTAATATACATAGTTTTGTATAATGATGTATATATACATATTATATCTTTAAAAACAAAAACAAAATAAAAAATTACAGAAATTAAAAAGGAAACAACATTATTAAAAAATTAAAAAAAATATAAAAATATAAAAAATTTAAAAAATAGAAAACTTAGGTCATTTATAGTCTAAGTGTAAGGGGGGAAATACTGAGTCAGTTCCTATGTATTTCTTTGTAGTTAGCACGAGCTATGGCTTCATATCACTAAGTGCCATGAGGACACATCACAAGCTAAGTATAGGGGGGTATACCACACATATATTTCATATATACTTTAGTCATAGCTCACATTTTCAAACATTTCAAACTTTTTGGTCTAAGAGTTAAGTATTCTTAAAATTGATTTTGTAAAAATGACTGTAAAATGACTTAAAAAATTTTATACCTATGCTACATTGTTTGAATTACAATGGTTTGTAAAAACAAGGTCTTGACTTATTTTGAAAATCAATTGTAAACTGTTTGAATATATATATATATATATGACATGGTTTGTAAATTTGTTTCAAAATGAGGGTGTAAATGAGACTACCTTTTGTTTTGTAAATAAGTCTATAATTACAAAAATAATAAGTTAGATGTATCTCTGACATTTACACATACACACAATGCTTAAAGAGTTAAGAACACATGGTTTTTGAGGTCCTTTTAACCATTCCTAGTCATTAGGGTTTTATACTTAATAATTCACCCTTGCCTAGTTTGAAAGATATGTGTGTTATATTGCATGCTTAGTCTCTACCTTACAGAATATGACCCACACTTCACATGCACGACTGCAAATATGATGTGATGAGTTGAGGTTTCACTTGAGGAAATGGAATGGGGGATTTGAGTTTTGACTTGACTTAGTGATGCTCAAAGATGGGATAAAATCAATGAAGGCTTCATGAAACCCAAGTGTCAATACCTTAGCCAGTATGAGAACAAGTTCTTATACTATCTTTGAAAATGACCTAAATACTAGGGTGTGATGAAATTAATTAAAAATTGTTGACCATTATGCATTAATCTTGGTAAAAGCAATGTAGCTAGCCAAAAATAAAGAGAAAGAAAAGCTTATACAGTACAAAGTTAAATTCAAAGAGCTTACACCAAAGGCGAGCGCTCCCATCCTTTTAAATGTCCACTTGGAAAAAAATTTTCAGCTTTTATGAGTCCGGCTTGCATCTAAAAAAGGCCATGCATCATATAATGATACAAGTCTGGGTGTTGAAGATATAATAGATACTCAAAAGAGACACATCCCCATGCATTCCCAGAAAAACAAGTGCAGACGACTCATCAATCTCTTTATGACATATATGTGTATGTGTGTGTATGGGGGGGGGTGTGTTGAGTTAATAAGGCACTTGATAGAATCTTTGTTCCAATGAGAGGGAGAGAAGAAAAGACACAACCCTATTCCCTCCATCAACTGGCCTTCCATCTACCAATTTAAGTCTGGCAGCTAAAGAATGGTGGATTGAATGCTAGAATAGATTTATTCCCTAGTGTTGAAGATAGGGTCCTTAGGAGAGTCTCTTGGATTGAAGCTTGGGTGACATTTTGATTCTACACATATAAATGCAGTCAACACTAATTGCCATACTCCTTATTATTTATGTATACACAGAGCGTCTGCTAATTAGGGAAGTTGGATTCCTCTTGATTAGAGCTTGGTTCAATTTAGAATTTTAATATCACTACAATCGAGGGTTCTTAACAAATCAAGTCTTGTATATTCACATGCTCAGTTATGGATTCAACTAACTTATTCATTCTTTATTTGCTTGCAGATGAGCAAAGTTTAAGTATAGGGGGTGATAAACCCGGATTTATCATCAGTAGTTTCATTTATTAGTCCTCTAGGATAAATAATTGTATCAACATAACTTTTAAGAAACTCACTTTAACACTTGATCTTGTGTAAATATTTAACCATAATATTGTATATAAACAGATATATTATTATGCATGTATGTTATGTGTTCCTTTATTATTAAAAATCAAATAAAAATTACTTTAATATTGTATATAGTAGAGGGTATATTATTCATTAATTAAAAAAATACAAAAATAAGATAAAACAACTATTTTCAATTCATTAAAAATACTTTCAGAAATATTATAGCCTATATATATATATCATATTTTGATTTCAAGTTGTACATGAATCTTGTATATCTTGAAAATATGTACAACTTTCATTTTGAATATATTTTTCTTAGTTTTACCTCTAACTATTTATTTATAATTTTATAAGTATTTTTAGCATTTTAATATATTCTGACTGGGCCATGTGGCCCAATCTATTTCCTCCACGTAGTCGTCCCTTAAAGGTCGCACGCATCTCTTCCTAGCCATATGATCTCCTTGATCAGGCAATTGATATCCCATCTGGACCACCTTGTTTTCAGCCATCTGATCAGACCAATCATGGTCGCTCCTTCACGCTCAAATTAGGAGCATTTGAAATTCATTAGACGGTGCCTACTCTTCTTCAACCTCCAGTTTTCCATCTCCTCAAAGCGACGAGAGTTCCCAACCATGCAACTTCCACAATTTTTACAAACCACCTCATAAATCCTCTTTCCTTGATTCCAACTTCCATGATGGTCTTTGTTCCCTCATTCATGCCATTCTCTTCATGGTTATCTTTGACCTCATGTGCACCTTCTTGGGGTGGTTGAAACTGCCCAATAACCTCCGTCAACCACCCTACTCTTTTGATCAAAACCCTCCTCCGTCAACTGCAATAGCAATTTGCCACTAATGAATCAATGATTTTTCTTATTTTGCATACAATTTTTGAGAAAAAAATCACGTGTAAACCGAAGCATTTTTTCTTGATTTCATGCATAATTTTTTAATTGTATTTTTCATGCATATTGTATTAAAAAACTTATAAAAAATACCTTGTAAAAATTAAAAAATGATTCTCCTTATTTATTATTATTTTTCAATAATTATGGGTTTCACCCCCTTCTTCCTCCAGTTGCATGTGCCTCCTGCCCACTTCCCTTCCCGCACACCCAACGAGCGAGTGATTGGCCTCCAACCCAATGCCAATCGTCGACCATTCGCTCCTCTCTCTCCGTCATTGCGATGACCCCTCCTCTCCTCCATCTCCAACTATAAAAGAAGGAGGAGGAACCCATCTCCAAGGGGGGACCTTGGAGCTCGCACTTCGTGCCACCACCTCTCTCCAAGGTGGACCACTGCCTGCACCACCACAGATCAATCACCACCAGTGCCTCCGACCTCCTCACCTCCTCCGCTGTCACAATCTTCACTACCTCCTACCACACGAGGAAGAAGGGGTCACTAGGGACCCCTTTGCCATTTCTGGTTTCTTTTATTTTTATTATTTTCCTTTTGGACCTATATGAAATTTTTGAAAAACTATGACCTGATCTCTGCAATTTCTCTAATTTGGTTTATTTTATTCCATGACATTTGTAGTTATTTTATTAAAGTTTTTTCTATTTTCATTTCAGTCCTCAAGGATTTTTCTACAATATCTTAAATTTATTTCTTTTCATCCGTAAATTACCAATTCAGTTTTTTAATTGGAAAATTTCTACTCTGTCCAAATGCTTTTACGAATTTAGAATTCTACCTCTAGATTTAGTTTTATTTACATCCATGCCCTTAATGTTCTGGTAAAATTACACTTATGCCCCTACGATAACCAAGATTTTTCATCAGTTAGATGTTCCACACAAGGCGGGAACAATGTCGTCGAGGCGACCGAGCAAGAAACCCTAGTAAATCGACAATTAGCGAACAATATGTATAAAGCAATGCAAAGCAAAATATGTTTAGTTAAAATTTATTATAACTCTACAAAAGACATGTATAGGTGCAAGTATTGTAGAGGTCGAACACACATAGCAAACATGAGAATGGGGCAAATTAATGCACAAAAATGTGTATTCTTCTTATCTATGTATCTTTTTATGGGTTTTTAATTAATTATATATATATTAATTTTTGTTTTTATATTTTTTTTATTATTTTTAACTTTATATTTTTTATATTTTTTGATTTCTTTTTCTTTGTATAAAAGGTATATACGATATATAAGTACTATATATATACAATATATGATTATATATAAGCAACTAAAAATAAAGAAAACACACAAAAATAAATATTTTCAAGTTTTACATATTTTTTTTACTATTTTTGTGATTTTTAAGGAATTTGCTAATTTTTATGGATTTTTAAAGTCAAAAATATCCCAAATCAGGGAATTAATAAATAGGCTGAATTGAAATGAAGATTAAAAATCTCAAATAGATCTAAAATTTTTCAAATTAATTTTACTATGTAAATAATAATATAAAGAGACGTATAAAATAGAAAATGATATTTTTGGATATTTTAAGAAATTTTTAGATTTTTATAAAGGATTTTGGGGGGTTTTTTCAATTTTTATGTATTGGCTTTTTCCTATTTTTAGTGATTTTTGGTCTAAAGGCTCAAAATACTTAAATAAACAAAATAAGTTTTTCAAAATTTTTTATATTTTTTGGTATTTTATACTACAAATAAGGAATATTTATGCTCTTTTCAATTTTTATAAAATAGGAAAAAGTCCTAAATTGCAAATATAAAAATATAGCATGAAAGTATGTGCAATCATAAACTTAACCCTATTTTTGTCAATTTTTTAGAGCGTGAGCACTATATTTAATAAATAGAACAAACACCCAAAAATTTGGCATGGATAGGGTATATATAATAAAAATTAAAGTCATGGGTGAATATGCAAGATATCTAAAATAATATAACTGGAATTAAAATTTAATCGAATAAATTGAATTACAAAAACCCACAGGGGTATCAGTGGAAAATCGCCAACTCACGTGGGATGACACATGAGGTAACATGGACTGGACTAAACTATAAATAAATAAATCTAGGGGCCTTTTTGCAAATATTACAAAATTATTAAAACGATAAATGAAAGATAAAAGTTTGAGTATTAAATATTAAATATAAAAACTTATTGGGTGTAGAATGCAAAATACCCAAATAAAGGGCATGATCCAACGGTGGTTGGTGAGCCACTTAGACACGTAGTGCGCTAACGACGGTTCTTTGTCCACGACTGAGATTAGATCTTGGATTAAGATCCTACAGTTGTGGCTTACAAAAATTGGACGATGGCTTCTCTCTTGGAAGAACGGGGGTCGATCCAACGATGCTGGATGGCTATGGATGAACACACGAAGAACTCTACATTGATGTGCTTCGATCGGCAAAAACACATGATCCCCAACTTCTCTCCAACCCCTGAAGGCTTCAAAAAAGTGCTGGTGTCCTCCCGCAGCGATGAGGAGCTCCAAAATGCTGTGCGAAGGTCTGGATCTGTCAGGCAGAGCACTTGTACCTGGAGGGCTTCCCTGAGCTTCGATGAGCCTCGAAGAGGGGTCCTTTCTTGGTCTTTCTTACAGGGGTTATTCAACAGCAAAAAGGCGAAGCTCCAGAGAGCTTTATGGAGTGGAATGGGCAAGAGGTGAAGTGGATGGAGTCCCTCCAGCGAGCGACAAAGGAGGAGGAACTGAGGGCTCGATCTGAGCAAGATCGAGGTGAGAAAGAGTGCGTGGGATGAGCAACAACGTTAGGAAAAGAAGGTGAGGTGGTCAGGCGTGTCGTAGAATAGGTGGAGCACAGTGAAAGGGTTCACTGGAGCTAGCCTCCGGCGAACTACGAAGTGGCTTGATTTTGCTAAAGCGAAGGAATAACAATAAAACTAAATGAAAGAAATGGAAGTAGAACCTAAAATCTACCTAGAAATAGCAGAAAAAATACCTCAAGCAGTCAGGGCTGCAAAGTGAACCTCATGGCGACGTAGGTCACTGGAGATGGGTGGAAGTCGCCTTAGACCGCTCCTCAAACCAACCAAAAGCACGGAGAGGAATCTGTCACCTTCCTCGAGCCGTTGGGCGCAAAAGGAGTGAGAGAAGCTAGACAAAATGGATTCAAAAAATGGAGGAAAGATCGAGGGTGGCTTATGTACATGTGACAAAGAAGTGGGGAAGAACGAGGAGGTCAGCTTGATGCAGTGATGCAATGCCCAAGGAAACGCATGCGCGTGTATGAGGAAGATCGAGATCAAAAGTCGAAGAAGGAATTGACCAAAATGATGCAAGATTTGGGCAACAAAATTCGAGGAAAAACGAGGTCAAATGAGGTCTAACAAACCTATGACCTCGATCAGAGAGTTGATCGAGGTCAACTAGAGGTGAAACCTGGTTGGTCCACGTAGACCAATAAGGAAAAAACAGATCTAAAAATAATTGTAAATTGAATAATAAATGATAAATTATTTTATTTTTATTTATTAATTTTTTATAATATTTTAATATGACTTTTATTTATTTTTTGAGTTTATTTATTACAAGTTAATTTTTAGTGTTCCATTTATAGGTATATTTACCTATGTTTTGAGTATTTTATTTTTAATTTGTATTTTTGATTTTATTTTCTTATTTTATACCATTATAACTTATTTTTATACACATAAATATATTTTATTTTATTTTCTGATATATTTTGTATAGTTAAATAAATAAGGTATATATTTTATAGGTATAAGTATACGTTTTCATTTATGTATTTTGTATACGTATTTTATTTCAATATTTTCTTTTTGGTTTATTTTGTTTTAATTATGTACATATACTATAAATAATTTTTACAAAATTATAAAAATATAAAATTATAAAAATAATAAAGAATAAATAAAATGAATATTTTATATTAGTAAACTATATAGTAGGGGTCCAAAACCTAACTTTCACACCTTACCTCCAAAAAAATGAAACCACCTTCATTAAATAGGTTATTATAAGTTATGTACAAAGGTAATTTTGATATATTTTGAGTTTTTATTTGGGTGATATGGTTTGGGAAGTTGGTTTTGGCTTTTTATTTAGAGTATAAAATGAACACAATATATTATTTTTATATGAAATCGATTTTGTATTTTCTATGCATTCTTATATACAACTTTCATGTACAAAGTTTCTTTATTTGAGGTATAAATAATAGAAAATAAAATAGATCCCAAAAAATAAATAAATGGGATTTTTATTGTGTTATTGGCCCTTATCTCCCCTTACTTTATTCCTTATCGACCCAGTCATCAAGATGCCTAGGTCTCGGGGCTTAGGGTCATAAAATACCTTTGGTATTTTATTAATTTTCTTTTCTTTTCTTTATTCTATAATTTTTACATTAAAAACTATATTTTATATACGATAAATAGAATAAATAACGAATGTTAATTTGTTCAAAATAATGCTATTTACATGCATTAGCTAGAGTTTTTAAGGCCAAAATGATAGAATAAAGGAGATGAAATGGAGGTTCATCACCCTACAAATTTGTTAATTCATTAAAAATAGCTAGAAACTCCAAAACAATTCACAGAAAAATTCTGCAGGATTGATAAACCCATGATTTATCATTATACTTCCATTTATTTTCCCTCTTACTTAAACTTTTCAATAAGATATAACCCTAATTAACTAACATTAACAATTAACCTTCTGTAAACTAACTCCAATTATTGTACATATTAATGCTCCTTTATTTCTGTGTTACTTAAACTATTAAAATCCCATAAAATTAGATTAGTGTTGTACCATATTTGTTTTGAAATTAATTATCAATAAAAAATGCAAAAATAACAAAAAGAAATTAAAACAAGTATTTTAATTACTTAAAAATACTTACAAAAATATAACTATATACACAAGATGTATTTTATGTTTAGATTCTACATGAAAGGTGTAGACTTTAAAAATATCTACAACTTTCATGTTCAACACTTTTTCATTTAAAGTTTGTAAGTATTTCTTTTTTGATTTTTATTTGTTTTCTTCTTTTCCTTTTTGTTATTA
This sequence comes from Ottelia alismoides, assembly GCA_037367405.1. NCBI lineage: Eukaryota > Viridiplantae > Streptophyta > Magnoliopsida > Alismatales > Hydrocharitaceae > Ottelia > Ottelia alismoides. The sequence goes on along the minus strand of JAZKJV010007377.1, from coordinate 238,712 downwards.
GGCTATGTGGTGCCCCCTCTGGTTGCCACATGGCCCGACTCTTTTCTTCAACCCGCCTTCATTCTACACCATCTGATCATTTTTTATTAGACGACCATGCCTTCTCCATCACACGCCTCTTCCTGGACCTCTGATCACTTAGATCAGAGCGATCTAAGACACCCTCTTCCACCCATTCCACAATTGTTAGATCATGCCATCGGAACCCATCAGAGCTACCCGTCGACGTCGTTCCCTTGACTGTTGGATCCCCTTATCCAACGGTCCTCATGCTTCGTCAACCTCCCCTTCACTCCCCTTCCATACATCGTGAGTCGTAAGCACCCTGTATCTCCATGATTCTCCAACCACCTCATGCCTCTTCACCTCATTCCAACTCCTTGTCATATACTTGATCTACCCCACGATCCCCCACCTAATGGTCAAACGGGAGCGGTTTATTCTTGAAACAACAACCATATATAACTGTTTACCCCATCTTCAAATCCACCTCCTTCGATCGCCTTAGCGTCCATCCGCCATTTCCCAAGCGAAGGCCCACCATCCTCCTCTTCTCGTAATAGAGGATTGAGGTTAGGAAGGGCGAAGACAACCGATGGCTCGGGTGTTGTCCCATGGCCATTCTGACCATGCCACAGTCATAGCCATGGTTGCTTGATCTTTGTGCATGGCTGAGAACGTCAAAAAAAGATTAGAGGTTCACCTAGAACATCAGCCCATGCCATCATTCCACCATCGGTGACATCTTCAATCTCTAAGTGAGCTTCCCGATGCCTTTCCTTTGTTTTCTTTGATTTTATTCGTACTGCACACATCATTTCACCCCAATCAGACCATATCCTGACCTTCACTGGAGATCCTTGATCTTCATAGAAGGTCTGATGGTTTCCTCCCTCCTTCCATTACTTCCCACACTCCGCTCTTTGCTCATCGTTTCATTGCAGAGCAACCTGGCAGACATTCACCTTCTCTGCCCGACATAGGTCTCCATACCTTCTCACATCACTCGTATAAGCACATCTTTTGTATCTCCTAACATTGCAGGTAATCAAGTTTTCAATGGCTGGAGGATTCGTTGTGTCTCCATTCTAGAGGTCCAATGCTAACAAGGGGGCACCAACTCGCCAATCCAGCCACCCCAACTCTTCCTCTCTCATCTAGGATCTTCATCTACCATCTTGGTATCTTCTCCAACCTTTAAAGTTTGGGGAGGTGCACGAAGGAGCTTCCAATGGCTCGCTGGAGCCCTGTCTTCATCGCTGCACTAGAGGAGGAGGATGACAAAGCAACATATAGTAGATACCATCAGATCAGATCAATCTGATGGTCCACGTTCTGCTCTAGCCTCAACAACAACATAGGTTCCTCAGTGGGACTGAGCCTGCTTCGAAGCTACTCGGATCGCCCACGTGGCCCGAGCCTCCTCTGATCGACCGAACCATTGTCCAAACCTCCATGTGTGTGCCGAGCGCGTGAGGGGTCGGGTCATTTATATTTATGCCCATGATGTTATTTAATTTTGCATACATGTCCTATGTGTGCGTACCTCACGTGGCGTACCTGGGTAATTTGTGCAAGGGCCCTATCAGGTATCGATATTTGTAAATTTCCCCTATGCATATGGAAATTTACAAGGAAGGCCTTGATGTTTTATTAAATTGCAAAAATGGCCTTCTAAGGGAATGATTCTTGTACATATTCTTCGTATTTTCTTCTAGTTATGCCCCTAGACTATTTTCTTTATGACTTGAGCATTTCAACTCGTATTTCAGTGATTTCAATTTCCTTTTAATGTTTATCTCATAATCTTTATTATGGCATCATTTAATTCATGATTTGATACTTGAATCAGAACATTAATTATTGCTATATTGTGCTACATTTCCATTCATTTACTACAATTTGATTCAACATGGATTTATTTTTATACATCAAATCAAGCATGAAATTGATCTTATAATTAGTGCTCAATTAATGGATTAATTTAGGGCATATTTGTGTGTTTGTACATGTTGCATTCCATGTCTTCGTGTTGCATTTTGTCATTTAATTTAATTTGCATGAACTCAAACTAAAATGCATACTACTCCATTTATTTTGTATTGCATTATTCTATGTGCATTGTTTGACCTAGATAAATTAATGAACACTTAATCTCGGTATTAAATATAACTAATTATGTAGATAGATTATGTCCTTGAGATCAACTTGATCCAGGAAAAATTAAATCGAGTCCTTGCGATGATCTTTCGATTCGATTACGATAAATTGTTAAGTGGCCACACTATAAGTCGATATAATTAACTTAGCCATTTAGCGACTCATTAGATGGAGTCGTTTCCAGGGATGCAACTTCATCTTCGTGATTAACTAATTCTTAACATTTAATTTAGCTGATAATTATGTGATTTAGGTCAACATGTGTGTTTTGTGACTGACTTGCATCGTTTGTGTTGTTTCATTGCTTATTAAATCTTTTTGATGAGATATCTAATCCATAGTTTTTGTGACAGGGCTTGCTATGACCGAGGAAGATTGGGAGATGTGGAGGCGAGGAGTCGGGAGCTCCCGCTATAAGCGTACACAATAGCATTTTCTGAAGATCAAGGGATGTAATTAGCATTAAGTTGCATTTCATTTGTTGTAAATATATGTATTAATTACCTTTACAGTGGTCCTCATTTGAGGACTCACGAATGTAATAAGGATGACAGACTCTTAATTATGGTGTGTTGAGCATGTTTCACCCATAGCCTGGGTGAGGCTCAACATGAGTGTTCGAACTATGGTTAGGCACACGGCTCTCCGAGCATCATTCATTTCATATATCTTTTTATGTGCTTAATCGTAATTAGAACATACTAACTCAATATTAAGAGATTCACAAATCCCATAAGATTCATTATACACACATAAACTATGTTTGACTTAGCCAAACTTAATTCATACTCTGCCCCACTAATAGAACTTATGTAAGGTTGCAGTTTTATATACTTGCATTTCATTTAGCTAGAAATTTATATTCAAGTCTTGCATCCACATGAAGAGTATATTTATCTCGAGCATGCATCATGGTTTATCATTTGCATCAGCTTTTTCTGAGTCCTTTCTCTCTTGGCTTATAACTTTAAACATAAAAAGAATGGGTACTGGTCGGTAGACGATGTAATGCTTGATCACATTAAACTCAAGTGACAACAAAGCTCTAAAATTTGGGACTGTTAAATGCAAGTTGATTAGAAAAACAGAGTTAAATGCTTATTTTATGGGAGAGCAAACCCCACATTGTACATAGGTTATATGCGTGTTGAGAGGTGAGGATGCATCCTTAGGATAGTGTCCAAAACCCATATTAAACCTGTGCGTAATGGATGGATATCTTGGGTTATCACCAATAAAACCAACAAGATAATTTGAACGTAATTTCTTGGTCTACATGTGTGTGTTGGTGAATTCATGGGTATTGCTTTGTGCTTGATTGGGTACGCTCCATTTTATCTTATCTAAAGCACCTCTCGTAAAACACATACTCCATTTCATCTCTATAGATTCATTCATCTTGTTAGATTCATCTAACCCTAACCCTTGATGGCTCGGTTCCCTATCGTTAGTTCCATATTCTCAATACCTAGGTTACTCTTCAGCATAAGTATAGGGGGAACCAATTCCTTATCTGATTGCTCACCTCAGGTCTCTTCTAATTCACATCTTTCTACTTAGGCTCTTCTTAGCCTAAGCATGGGGGAGGCAAAGTCCCTGTCCATTTATATTCTTTACTTATTTGTTCCCTCTCCTTGGAATTCTTCTTATACTTAAGTTATTTTTAACCTAAGTATAGGGGGAAGACTCATGTCCATTCCCATATATCTCCATGTATTTAGCATGAGCTATGGCTTCATATCATTTAGTGCTATGAGGACATAACACAAGCTAAGTATAGGGGGTATATCGTATATATTTCATATATACTTTATCCATAACTCATATTTTCAAAATTTTTAATTTTTTTTGGGGATAAGGGTAAAGTATCTTTTGAACTGATTTGTGAAAAATTTTACAACTATGTGACATTATTTTTAAAATATGTTTGTAAATGATTTGAACAATTTTATAACCCTGTGACATTATTTTTTAAAAATATTTTACAATGGTTTGAAAAATAGGGATTTTACTTGTTTTGAAAATCATTTGAAAATATTTGGAAAATATATACTTATGTGACATGGTTTGTAAATGTTTTAAAAATCTTTTCAAAAAAAGAGTGTAAATAAGACTAACATGTGTTTTGTATCCCTTGAAAAAAAATAAAAATCACAAAACACTAACTAATAAGGTTGGATGTATCCCTGACACTTTCACTTCCACACATGGCTTGAGGAGTAGAAAACACTTGATTTATGAGGTCTTAAAATTCAAAGTTAACCAACATTAATCATTTGGGTCTATAATTTAATAATTCACACTTCCCCAGTTTGAAAGATATGTGTGCTATATTGTATACTTAGTCTTTACCTTAAAGAATATGATCATCACCTCACATGCACGACTGCATATATGATGAGATGAGTTGAGGTTTCACTTGAGGAACTTGGATGGGATTTTTGAGTTTGGACCCGATCTAATAATGCATGAAGATGCGACTAAATCAATGAACGCTTCATGACACCTGAGAGTCAGCAGCCTTAGCCGGTACGAGAACAAGTTATTATACTATCTTGTGATATTTACCTAAGTGTTAGGTTGTGATGAGACAAAAAAGCTCATACATTACAAAGTCAAAATCAAAGAGGTTCCACTAAAGGCAAGTGCTCCCAACCTTTTAATTGTCCACTTGGATCAACATCTTAGGCTTTTATGAGTCGGGATAACACCCAAAACGAGATCTACATCCTATAGTGATACAAGTATGGGTGTCGAAGGTATAATATATACTTAAAAGAGACACCCCGATGCATTCCCAAGAAAACAAGTGCAACCGACTCAAAACTCTCTTGAAGAATGCATTGATCAACACCAAAAACAATACATGTGTTGAGTTAATAAGGCACTTGAGAGGATCCTTGTTCCAATGATAAGGAGAGAAGAAAAGACACCAACATCTGCCTTCCATCAATTGACCTTCCATCTTCACTTTTAAAGTCTGACAACTAAAGATATGGTGGATTAGCTGTAATCAAATATTTAATCTCTATTGCTGAGGATTGAGTTCTTATGAGAGTCTCTTGGACTGGAACTTTGAGTGACACTTGGACTTTATAATTGAAAATGCAGTTCACCCTAAATTTCATATCCTTATTTTATATGTATATATAGAGAGTCTGATAATTAGGGAAGTTGGATTCCTTTCAACTAGAGCTTGGTTCAACTTAGAATTTCAGGATTACTAAAATCGAGGTGTATTAACGAATCAAGTCTTGTACATTTACATACACAGTCAGGGATTAATCCAACTTTTTCATTCTTTATTTGCTCGAGGATGAGCAAGGTTTAAGTATAGGACGGCGATAAATCCATGATTTATCATAATATCTTCCATTTATTATCCCTCTTGCTTAAACTTTTCAATAAGATATAAACCTAATTAACTAACATTACCAGTTAACCTACGTATACAATTATCCCTAATTATTGTACATATTAATATGCCTTTATTTCTATGTTTCCTTAAATATTAAAAAATCCATAAAAATTAAATTAATGTTGTACACATTTGTTTTGGCATTACTTGTAAATAAAAAACAAAATAAATTAAAACAAGTATTTCAATTGCTTAAAAATACATACAAAAATATAACTATGTACAAATGATATATTTTGTGTTCAGATTCTACAAGAAAGTTGTAGACCTAAAAAAGTTTTATAAATTTCACGTTCAACCCTTTTTCATTTGAAGTTTGTAAGTATTACTTTTTTGATTTCTCTTTGTTTTCTTCTTTTTCTTTTTTCCTATTGGGCCATGTGGCGTCCCCTCTGCTAGCCACATAGCTCGGCTCTTTTCTTTAACCCGCCTCCATTCTACACTATATGACCATTTTTGAATAGACGGCTACGCCTTCTCCATCACACGCCTCTTCCCGGCCCTCTGTTCACTTAGATTAGAGCGATCTAAGCCACCCACTTCCTCCCACTCCACAATCGTCAGATCACGCCATCAGAACCCATCAGAGCCGCTTGTTGGTGATATTACCTCGGTCGTTGGATCCCTAGATCCAATAGTCTCGATGTAACGCCCCATCCCCCAAATAAAGTCCCACATCTAAAACTCACAAAGTGTGAGAGTGGGTTATAAGTGGTAGGGATTAGTACTTGACAACTTGGGCTTAAGCAATTTAGGTGGTTGTCAACAGATTCATTTGGTCCCGAACCCAACAAGTTGTTAGGGCCGGTTTTCCTTGATAACAGACCAGGGGACCTAAGTCTGAGATGTTACAAATGGTATCAGAGGGGGTTTCCTCTGATAGTGGAAAGGGGCCAAAGGGCTACCCAAAGGAACCTAAGCCGAGAGCGTGCAGTCGCCACTATCACTGGGAATAAGTGATGGACCATGTCACAATGAGGACACTACGAATATAAGTGGGGAAGGTTGTAATGCCCCAACCCCCAAACATAGTCCCACATCTAAAACTCACAAAGTGTGAGAGTGAGATATAAGTGGTGGGGATTACTACTTGATACCTTGGGCTTAAGCATTTTGGGTGGTTGTCAACAGATACATTTGGGCCCGAACCCAACAAGTTGTCAGGGCCAGTTTTCCTCGATAACGGACCGGGGACCTAAGCCTAGGACGTTACACTAGACGCTTCGTTAACCTCTCATTCACTCTCCTTCCCCACGTTACGAGTTACCACCACCCTGTCGTCTCTACGATTCTGCAATCTCCTCACACCTCCTCTCCATTTCATTCCAAATCCTCGTCATAGACCTGATCTCCCCCAACTCACACCCTAACCTTAGCCTCCATGATCCTCCACCTAATGGTCAAATGGGAGCGATTGATTCTTGAAATGACAACCATTTGGAATTGCTTCCACCATCTTCAAATCCACCCCCTCCGGCCGCCTTAGCGTCTGTCCACCATTTCCCGAGCGAAGGCTCAACTGCCCTCCTCCCCCCGTGACAAATGAGCGAGGTTAGGAAGGACAAAGATAGATGACGACTCAGGTGTTGACCCATGTCCATTCAAGACATGCCACAGTCATAACCATGGACGTTTGAGCTACGTGCACGATTGAGAATGTCAAGTAAAGATCGTAGGTTCACCTAGAACCTTATCTCAAGCCCTCGTTCCATCATCGATGGCTTGCTCAATCTCCATATGAGCTTCTTGATGCCTTTATTTTCTTTGATTTTATTCGTACTGCACACATCTTTTCACTCCAACCAGATCAGATCCTGACCTTCACTAGAGATCCTTGATTTTTGAGAAGGTCTCGATGGTTTCCACCCTTCTTCAATTCCCTCACTCTTCTCTTTGCTCATAGTTTCATGGCTGAGCAACCTGATAGACCTCCACCTTCTTTGCCCAAATTAGGTCTCCATCCCACCTCACATCATTCGCACGATCACATCTTGGCTATCTCCTAACTTCGTAGGTAATAAAGTCTTCAATGGCCTGAGGCTTCACTGTGTCTCCATTCTAGAGGTCCAACAGTAACAAGGGGGCCCGACTCACTGATCCAGCCACCCCCAACTCTTCCTCTTTCATCCATGATCTTCTCCAACCATCTGGGTATCTTCTCCAACCTTTAGAGCTTGGGGAGGTGCACAGAGGAGCTTCCAGTGGCTCACCGGAACCCTGTCTTCACTATCTCACTAGAGGATGATGATGGTGGAACGACATATAATAGATACTAACAGATTGATGTAGATCTGATGGTCCATGTTCCATCTAGCCTCGGTGCCAGCCCAGGAGCCTCGGTGGGACCAAGCCCTCTCCGAAGCTACTCGGATCACCCATGTGGTTCGAGCCACCTGCGACCGTCCGAACCAGGGTCCGAACCTCTGCATACATGCTGAGCACGTGAAGGACCGAGTCATTTGCAGTTATGCCTGTGATGTTCTTCAAGTTTGCATACATATCCTAGGCACACGTGCCTCAGGTGTCACGCCTTGGTTATTTGCGTAAGGGCCCTTCTAGGTATCGATATTTGCAAATATGTCTAATTGCATATGGAAATTTACAGAGAAGGCCTTGCGGGTTTCTTAAATGTAAAATAACCTTCCAAGGTCCTGTTTGTAATGATTCATGTATATATTCCTCATATTTTCTTTCAGTTATGCCTGCTAATATTTCCTTTTTAACTTGAGCATTTGAACTCGTATTTCAGTGATTTTAATTTCCTTTTAATGCTTATTTGATCATCTTTTTGATGGCACCATTTAATTCAAGATTTGACACCCGAGTCAAAACATTAATTAGAGATATAATGTATTATATTTTCATCCATTTAAATGCCATTTGATTAAACATAGCTTTATTTTAATGCATCAAATCAAACATGGAATTGATCTTATAATTAGTGCTAAATTAATGGACTAATTTAGGAGCATGTTTGCGTGTTTGTACATGTCGCATTCCATGTCATTGTGTTGCATTTTGTCATTTAATATACTTTGTATGAAATCAAACTAAAATGCATACTGCTCCATTTGATTTGTATTCCATTATTTTGTGTACATTGTTTGACCTAGATACACTAATGAATACTTAATCCAAGTATTAAAATTTAATTATAAAACCTACAATATGTGTCTGTACAGTGACAAGCAGAGTAGGGTGTTGAACACATGGAACACATTGGTGTAGCAAGGATTATTATTTATAAATAAATAATAATTGATTTATGCACATTAATTAAATAATTAACATTTTTGTAGTTTTTAATTTTTAAAATTTTAATATATTTTTAATTATATATATATATATTATTTTATAATTTTTATAATTTTTAATTATATATTTTTTTATAATTATATGATTTTCTTTTTTTCTTTTGATATATAATAAGTGTGTACATATATGTAATATGTATAATAAGTATAATAAAGGGTATACATGTATAAGAGGTTGGGGAGCTTGCACCAAGGTGCATGTAACCTTACATGCACCGGTGCCATAAACGCCCATATTTTTTTTTGAAGTGAAATCATGTGGGATTTAGATCACCATATATCACCATGCTGTCATTAAAAATTCAACTTAATTCGAGGCTCCTAAGCCATCCATCAAGACAGTGAAATTTTAACGGTCTTAGAATTGCTAAAATTTAGCCGTCTAGATGAACATGTTAGGAACGTCTGTTTTCCACGAAATTTGAAACATGCATTCCACTAATAGTTCTAAATAGATACTCTAAGGTTTCGTTTCAAAAAAATGGGCGTTTATGGCACCGGTGCATGTACGGTTACATGCACCTTGGTGCAAGCTCCCCAACCTCTATGTATAATATATATAATAAATATGTAAAAATAAAAAATATAAGAAATAATAGATTTTTTTATTTTTTTAATGGGTTTAAAAATATTTATAAGGTATCTATAAGAATGAATAATAATATAGAATATATATAACTATATATATGTATATAATACACTATAGGGTAATATATATAGTAAAAATTTTAAAAAATAAAATATTTTATGTTTTATATTTTCCTATTTTTATGATTTTTTGGTTTATCTTTTCTAATTTTTTGGTATTTTAAAGTCCAAAGGATACAAAATCAGGTATTTTTGATAGATCGAATTGTTTTGAGGTTTAGAAGTATTAAATAGATTCACAATTTCTCAAAACTAATTTTAGTATATAGTAATATGTAAGACTAGAAAACTATTTTTTTGGTTTTTGAAAATATTTTGTAATTTTTTAGGGTTAGCTAGGGTTTTTGATTTTTAGGTTTTTCTTTTGTTATTTTTTTTGGTCTATAATTATAAAATAGGGTGATAAACACATGTAATTTTTTTGGAAATTTTACTTATGATTTTATAATTTTTTATATTGTTAAAGGCTAATAGGGAATAAAACATGCACATGTGATTTTAAATAAATATAAAATACAAGTGAAATGAAAAATAAATTACATGGCATGCATAAGCATGTCACCAGGCATCTACATCTATTTTTTTCATGTTTTTTGGACACATGAACTATTTATAAAAAAATAGAAAACATAAACAAAAATTAACTAAGCTGGTAGGGGTATTTTTACAATAAAAAATTAAAGGCAGGGCTACATGCAACTAAGAACTTTTCAACTAAAAGTTGATTTTCAAATACTAATTTATAATTTACAAAGTTGCAGGGGTACACGTGCAAATTACCCAGCTCACGTGAGGGACCATGTGAGTTGAGCTGGTAGTGGACCTACTTGCAGTTAATAAAAAGTTCGAGGGCATTAATATAATTTTCCCAATTAATTTTACACGTAATAAAATATTTACAGTACTATTTGGGAAATACAAAAAGGCGAAGTGGGATTAGTGTATATTATACCACTAAAGCCCCGCTGATCGGGCCGCTATATGGACGCCGCGCGGAGGATTCAAGGGCTGGGGATGCGTATTGTTTCAATTAGAATGAATGGCCCAGATTACATATGGGTGGTGTTCTTGATCTAATGACTGGGACGAGGCCTACAAGAACTCGAATGAACTCCTCCTCCGATGAACTTCTTCCTTCGAATCTTGACGAATTGATGAATCCATGATTCATTAACTTTTCTATCGCATTTTGTCTTAAAACCCTTAACAAATGCATGCAAGTGCTCATTAATTTTCATTTATTATCAAAACATCACAATAAATAAAAATGCATTTTTATGCATTAGAAACATGTAAATAAGTAAAGAAATAAAAAGAAAGAAAATAAAAGAAAGGAAGACTGTAAATATGTATATATGTACAGTATGACTATAAAATATAAATATACCTGAAAGATATATTTATATAACCTAACCCCTGAGATTAGGTCAGCATGGATTGACTGACAAATAAATAAGTAGGGGAAGATAAGGAAGAGAACTACAAAAAGAATTAATTATACTATACATATTATTCATTATTTATCCAATAATTATTGAAACTTCCATGATTTTTAATTAATTCATTTGCATATATTTTCACCAAACTCTTCTCCTATTTATTTCTAAAAATGTATATAAAAAAATAAGAATCCTAAAAAAATCCCAACTTATATATATGCTATGCAATCCAACTTGTAAATTGTCAATTTCTCAACTTTCGAACATCATAACTTCTTCGTACAAACTCCAATTTCACTCTACTTCTTTAAATCTCATAAAATAAAGTTTTCTAATTAATGAAGGTGATTTTACTAAAGTTGGAGCATGTTTGCAAAAAGTCAATTTTGGGTCATAATGACAAATGAGTTTCTAGGCTATTTATTTTATTCAAAACATGCTATTTATAGTTTTAGTCATTTATAACTTCTTATCATTTTCTTATTTGTTGGTTGTTATAAATTATTTCAGAATTTTTAGACATTATATAAAATTTTAAATAAATTGAAAACCCTAATTTATAGTTGAAATTGAACTGTGTCAAATATATCTATATTTATTTATATATAAACTAAATTATTAAAATTCATAAAAATTTACATACATCTTATTTATTATTCTACTAATTAATATAATATAAAAATAATATGTTATTTATTAATTTATTTAATTAAAATCAAAACCTTATTTATTAAGTATACTATATACCTATCTATTAATATTATATATATATTTCATTAAATATTTATTATTTATAAAAATAAATTATATAATAAATCAATTATTTAATTATATATACCTTCTATTTTTATACATTTTTAAAATAAGATCATTTGCTATTTGATATGTATTTTATAAAATAAATAACTTCCACCCTACCAGGTGATGACACGTGTCAACACATGGGCCTTCTTCCTCCAAGAACTTTCTGCTGGAAGTTTGTTTCCACTGGACCTACTTCACCTAATTCCTCCCACGTCTCCGAACACCTAAATCACCATCTCCACCCTCCATCTTCTTGTCCTAACAACCCTCACACTCGCTAGCCTTAGGATCTAATATCACCTCCCATTGACCAGCCTATTTATGGATCTTAAATCTTTCTATTCAAACTAACTCTCCCATCTCCAGAACTACATGGCTGACCGCCTACTTTCTTTCCCCGACTCCGATCGACCAAGGAGGTGAAATCCTTATTAAGGCCTCCGCGTGGAAGGAGAGTGACCATTCCAAGGCTACCTTAGTCTGGCATCGCTGCATCAGGAGCGTATAGCTCCGACAACATCGGTCATGGAGCAACATCCAGAGAGTCCTACACTCTTATCTTCCCAGGTGCATCCTCCATTCCCCTTTGATTTCATCATTTTTCATGCCAAATTAGAGTAGTTAATCTCATAATTAGATCATATTAATCTCTATCTTTGATTCACAAAGCAAACCCCCCTTTGATTCATCTAAAATCACATCCAATTTCATCTCCAAAACCACTATCTGGAAGCCATCACATATCTGCAAGTTCACACTTATTCCTTGGACGATTTCTTGAGAAATCGTTCATAAAATTCCTTCTTGCGGGTCACACGAGTTTCTGGAGACCTTCATCATCATCTGGAAGCGAGGGGCATCGTCTGAAGAATCGATTAGAGAGTCTTCTAGAGCCTTTCAGACCTAGACCTCATTCAAGTCCTAAAACCCCTAATCGCAGTCCTGACTTCCTTCTCTGATCTTCTCCGACTTCAACACTCTGTAGGTGTGCACGAGAGGGTGAGGAGCACCCTCTCCGGCTCCACCTCCGATCAGTCGTTGTCAAGTGGATCGCCAATCAAGCAAACAATGTTGCCTACACCACATTTTGGAGAAGAACGACATGAAGAATATAATCTATAGGATCATGACGCGTGGCGCGATCAAGAAGCCGAGATCAACCAATCTCATCTAATCACAACCACACATAATCCAACCAGTGGAAATTGTACGTCATACATCCTCGCATTTCTAGAATCTTTCAACGTGCCTCCAGAAGTCTAGATAATTACATTTAGGTCCCTGACAGGGACCTAAGTGTAATATATTTCAAATTTTCTAACAATTAGGTCCCTGACCAGGAACCTAATTGAAAGAAACTACTTATTTTTTGCTGCATTTTTACACTATTTCTTTTAGACCTTGTGGACTATTGAGACCCTTGTGGATACTATTATTTCTTTTTTACATTTTATTTTTGCATCGAATTTCGAGTATTTCTTCGTGTTTTTTTCTTGGATATTCTTCCTCAATTTTCGACACATTTTGATTTCTTTTTGACTTCTGCTCGAGCATCTTATCTGCTATATAATATCACCATATATCCATATTATTTCACATATTATACTGTAGATAAATCTATTGAAAAATATCCCTTTTGAAAATTAAATAAAAATTGAAAATTGAAAATCAAATAAAAAGAATAAAAATTCAAAATTCATAAAGAGTTTTTCACTAAAGAAGAAAAGAAAAGAAAGAGAAAAATTATAACAAAAATATTTTCTTCCCTCGACAATTTTGAGCGCAATTTTCTGCCTCCTTGTGTTCGACCCAGGCACACTTACCTAGATAAATAAATAGTGAACAACACTGGATTTTATTTCGGTGTTGATTTTTTGTTTGATTAATTAGAGTTTTGCTTCGGAGCAGTTTTTCTACAACTGACACTTCTCATTTTTGACCGCTGGAAAAACCCTCGTTATCAAAATGGTGCCTTTTCCATGTAGGCATAATCGCGCTTGAGTTTTTTAGTATTATTTTTGTGATATTTTTTCTTTCTCTATTTTCTTCCTCTTCATATTCTCTCGATTTTCTCGGTTTTCTCGATTTTCATGTGTTTTCCTTTTCTCCTAGTTTTTTATTATTTTTCTCTTTTATTTTCTTTTATTTTCTTCGTGGTTTTTTTGTGTGATTTCCTTTTGTTGATTTTTTTAGTTTTTTTATTATCTCAATTTTTATTTATTGGTTTTTCTTGGTTTTTTCTTGAGCCTTTTTCTCAGTTGTTTTTTAGTCTTTTTCTCTATGATTTTCTTGAGTTTTTTGGGTTTTTCTTTATTTTCTATATGTGCTAACCCATTTGCAGTAGGGGTGTGCATGGGGTGGTTACCCGACCCATTCAACCATGATCTGCTCCGATCCGTCATTACCGGATCAACGGGTCGGTTCGACCCATTCCAATGGGTACCCGTTCTAAGGGTACCCAAATTATTTGAATGGGTAATGGATACCCGCGGATACCCACGGATCATCACTACCACAAAAAATTGCACTCTTAAAATCAACATCAAAATAAAATACATTACCTACAAGCTGTATATATTCTTGAAATTTAAATTAATTAGATATCTACCAAGTAACACATTAATTGGGAACTAAGATTGTTCTTAGAATGTATATAAATCTAACATCAGCCCATTATATCATCGTGAAGGATTCTGCAAGCCAACTCCTAAGCATCGTTAGAACATGGAACATAAATACCATTCTGACAGATCGGTAGAACTGTACAAACACACATATAATGCGGCTTTGACGAACTCCCGATAAATTCGACAACTACAAGATGATCATCTATTGATTCCTAATGCATTGCCTGTGAAATTTATAACTATGCAAAAGACGATCAACTGCATTACAAGCAAACAGAAGTGAATCTCTCTTTTATGTGCTTATATCAGTACATGCACTGTGAATATAATCATCATGTTCCAATATATTAAGAAGAAAAACTTCTGAAGAATCGCCACAGATGTGATATAGTTGAATATGTCATAAACATGTCCTTGTGCCCAGAATAAAAGAGCGAAATTTCTGCAGTAGCTCACACTCATGAAGAGGTCCAGAGTTTGTCTAGTTATTTCAAAAGTCCCATTGTTATTAATTTAAAAAATTAATCATATTTTCTGAGTGTCCCCAACTTCACAGCTTTGTATGACTCATAACAACTCTGAAAAGATACACAATTCATCAACCGGAGATTTTCCCATTTTAGTTCTTTCTGGATTATCTCACAAACTTTCGAGAAAATGCTACCAATGTGTTGTTCTTTCAATTACGTTTGAGTAGGAAACTTTATCATTATCTATTTAGTAAAAGGATAGGTATATAAAAAACAAGATGCTTAATCATGGAAAAATAAAGTATAAAAAGTAATTATTATCAAATTATATTCAAAAATATAAGGAGAAAAACAATCTTAATCCACTTTTCAAACTCTAGTAAATCTTCCTGAAATTTGTTACAGCCTAAATCGATACAACCGTGTTGGTCAAACAAACACACATCTAAAAATCCAAAAAACAATAATCAGAAGATCAGTTCATGGTTACTGTTGTGGAAATTGAGAAGATTATCTATACAAAATGGGAGGATTATCTATGCAAATTGATTATAGAACAACAAACACATGAGCCACTTGGAATTTATTTCTCAATTTACTGATTTAAAAAAATTCTCAATTTAATAACTCGTTGCAGCATGTCTATCATTAGCAAATAAAATCCTGACCAAAACATTATAGAACAAGGCAAAAACTAGACTCTATTGCTCATCTTCAAGATAAATAAAGATAAATAAATGGAACCGCACCCATAACTATCTTTGACTTCACTTTACAGTAACGATGGCGGTGGAGACAATTGATTCCTCTACCTGATGACATCGGGTGTGATCGATGATACAAATGACCTCGGACACAGTGAAGGAGACGGTGAAGGATGCGTCGTGAAAATGTAGGAGCAACGGTGAGGGTTCGGTGGTGGTGGTGGAGGCAGCGAGGGGATGGAGGAGCAGGGAAGGCGGCAACGAGGGTTTGGTGGTGCTGGAGGCAGCAGAGAGGGTTCGATGGTGCTGGACTTGCTGGTGGCGGCGACGACAGGGAGTCATCAGCTAGGCTTTCGATGGTCAGGGACTCGGGTAGCCGGATAGGGGCATCACCGATATTCGGGCAGCGAAGGCGGGGGGAGACAACTGCGTCTCATTTTGACTGGAGCGTGGGAAGGGTAGCATGTTCACGGGTTGGCATGGGTTGCCCCGTGGGTATCCGAACTCAATCGGATCGGTGCCTCGGATTTAATGGGTTAGTTCACACTAGTTACCCGACCCATGATGTTATGTTGGATATCAATGGTTTTAGGATCAATTTTTATGGATCGGGTGGGTATCCGTTCAACCCGAAAACCGTGCACACCCCTAATTTGCAGGGCTTATAGGATTAGCTAGATTCTTAGGAAGCCAACACAACTGAGAGTGCAAAGACTAGCTCAATACCTACGAGTCGGTTGCAGAGGAGCAGAGTGGGTTATCCAGATAGATTTTTTGTGTACTTGTTTTAGACATTCTATTTTTTGTTTTCTTTTGAGAGGACATTTGCCGATTTTTCTATTTTTGGGAGAGAAGGGGTGATTGCTCATTTTTCTTTTTGTAGCAAGAGGTCTACTAAAAACATCCCGACTGTACACGGACTTTAATCTTTCTTTTTAGGGGTTTGTTTCGCCAGGAACTGATGTAATTGGGGGACCTCATCGCGGTTTTAGGTTTTTTCCGTCATTTTTCATTGTTTCACATGATTTCATGAAGCTTAGGGTTGTATGCACGAGTGATTCGATGACTAAAGTAGAACCTATATCCCTAATCCATACTTAGTATAAAATAATCGATTTTTGAAAATTAACCAGTTCTTATGCTAGAGCTGCTGAATTAGAATTCAATTTTCATGACTTTTCATGCATTAGGCTAGGTTTTACATTTCTGCACGAATCATTCTTCATATAGAGTACTGGAGAAAGGTACACCTTCTATTTTAGCATTCATCATAGTTTTCTGCTGCATTCTGTGTTCCCCTTCCGTGAGATACATTTTAGAAAATTAAAAGGAAATCGACATCCCGTTAGATATTGTTGAAAATATCCAAAAAATGACAACCATCAAAAATAAAAAAAGATTTTTTTCTCTTTTAAAAACTTGACCAAAAATTAAAAATAATACTTGGACTTAACTTGTATTGGGAGAGCAAACCACTCATTGTATTCAGGTACACTCCAGATAGAGTGGGTGAGGATGCAATCATAAGGATTAGAGAAAAAAATTCCTAGACTTTTGCCTTAATACCTGTGCATCACTTCTCTATGCATGGTTGCAACTATAAGCACTTGCCTTTGACCATAGAAAGTCGTTTTGGTTTGCTATGCCTCACAGTTCCCTTTGGGCTTGATATAACCCAACAACCCAGGTAGATGGTACCACTATTTGGGGAATAGTAAGGACGTATGCTGGGCGACAGGGCGACACCACCTGTGAGTCTACTAATACAACTACTTGATCACCAAAAATAAAATTGAAAAGATAGAAGACCGAACTCTTACGGTCTCCACTGTGTGAAGTTGGTGAATCTGGGGTTTGCATTCCATTTGTTTGCGGGGTGTGCATTGTTCAATGTCTTATATGCCTTCACACTCATGTTCATGATTTGATTATCATATTCTCTTCCGTACTCTTTTGACATCGAGGATGACAACTAGATGAATTTTACGCTCAGAATTCGTGTGCTTTCGACCTTCCACCGTCTATTGTAAGTCTTCACAGACTCGGGATGACCCTCTTCCTAATTCAGTCCCACTTAGACACAAGGTGTGTCAGACCTAACCCATTGCCCCCCATCCCTTCATTCGAGGCAGACCCACACCTTGATTTTTCATCTATTTCTCCTGTATTTTTTTATAGAGTTCTTATGAGAGTTTTTCCTTTGCAAAGGATTCAGTGAACATGGCTAAAGGAAAGGCACCAATCAAGGACAGAGTTGTTGGGGATAGACCGACTGATGAGAGACATACATATGAGAGACCCGATCCAGCTTCCGACATTACAACGAGGACTCTAGGCACACTTCAACATATGAACTTATAAATCAGAGATCAATGTAGAGTACAGGATGCGCTTAGAGCTGAGATCACTATGTTGAGAGAAGGAGCCGAGAACCCACCACCACCTACCATCATTGCCGTGACATTGAGATGAGTATGACATGGGAGCTAGGGCGCTACACCATTAGATTCGGTTACCACCAAATCAAGGGTCATACGAGCTTAGACCATCCTTCATTTCACTACTTCCCAAGTTTTATGGGAACACTTAAGAGGAGCCGTTTACCTTTCTACAACAGTTCGAGATGATATATCGTATGACTAGTTATCCAGGAGTTACGCAGGAGGCTATACGCCTCAAGGCCTTCCCCTTCTTCTTAGCAGATAAGGCACTTTATTGGTTGAGTCACTTGGGGAGGGAGATATCTACATGGGACGATCTGGAGTCCACATGCCTGCGTAAATTCTTTCCTTTAGGATGGACGAACATGATAAGGAGTCAGATCTCTAATTTTTCAGAACTTCCACATGAGTCATTCCATGAGGCATGGGATCGATTCAAGGATTTGACTGAGAGATGCCCTCATCATGAGATACCATTAAAGGTTCTTGTACAAAATTATTTTGGAGGACTCCAATCGAATCTTTAGGGCCTAGTGAGCGCCACATGTGGTGGTAACTATCTAAATAAGGTTGCAGAGTTATTTTGGTCCATCTTTGAGGGGATGGTGGAGAATTCACGCATTGTAGACTCTACTCAGGCATTCCATTAGGGCCCACGACCACCACACCAGAGAGATCATCATCATGTGGCTCATGTTTTTAATTTTGATTCATGATCTGACATGGGATTCATTAGTGAGAAGCTGACACTGGTCGATGTGATTCAGAAGCAAGTTCAGGATTTACAGCTGCTACGAGAGTTGGAGAAGCTCTCATCACTTCCATTGTAGTTGAGCGATCTAACGAAGAAGGTGATCGACTTGCAGCTTCAGTACTAACAGTCGCATACTTCTTCTATTTCCCATCATATATGGAGATCATTATCCGCTCCTCCCACCCGTCAGATTTACTACATTCAAAGGGATCCAGTACAACCCATTGAGCCTCCACAACTTGATCGGCATCAGGATCCATACAATGACAACATGAGTCAGATCACTAGCCCTGTAGATGATGATGTTGACTCTCATTCTACTCTTGAGATTAACGGGATATGGTATGCTCCTGTTCAGTCACCAGCACACTTTACTCCTCATAGCGTACACCTATAACAATAACACATACATCCATAGCATAGACATCCATCTCCACATTTCCAGCATCGTCAACATTTCACGAAACAATAGTCTCACCAGCATGCTTATCAAAGACCACATCCTTATCAGTATCCTGCTGCACATTTACACGCTTATCAACATCAACAACATCAACAGTTTTCTTTTATACCGCAAAGGTCTCCTTAGCCTTATACATCACAACAACACACTGCTAGGCAGGAGAGAGTAGACAGTCAGGGATATCATGGATATGTTGAACACGCTTCAGACAGTACATAGGACTAAGATGGAGTAGGTTAACCACCATCTGGTGAGTTAGTCACGCCCAAGACCACTCTCCCAGCACAACCTCAGATGAACCCGAATAACAAGAGGCGACATTTAGATCATGTAGCACTAGCACATGTATGGTCATTTTCCTAATTTTTTTTATCAAACTTCATTCGTCTCAGGAGCAGTAAACATCCACGAGCACCTGATCGAGAGGAGGAGAGGGCACATGATGAGGAGCGATAGCCGATCCATGATGATATACATTTTTATGTTGAGAAGGAGGACCACCATGATGAGGATCGGCATGATGTCTAGGATGAGACCATTCATGGTAATGATGTAGACATTGTTGATATGGACAAGTGAATCAGACAATATCACGCCACACCATACAGACACTCCCGATCATTCTACTTCTTTCCTTGTATTCAAGAGTTTTGTACATACTTCTGAGACTCCTGATGTACATGTTGATTCTTCTGTTGATATGAATAAAAATAACCTGGTTGTTCCTGAGATTGTTCCATTTCCCGATGCTTTGTATGGAAAAGGAAAAATTCCAAAAAGCATGTTGTTACTCCTGAAACAGAAAGATCACATTTTTCTAAGGATTCCACTTAATGACGCCTTGGATAACTTTCCTACGCTCAAGAATCAGTTGAGGAATAAATGCACTACACATAGGAAAAGGAAATAACGAGTTGAGAAGCATGTATTGACCAAGGCCACCTCATGTTCTATTCAGAACAAGGTACCTAAGAAAAAGAGAGATGCCAGAGCTCACCATGTTAGATGTGAGTTTCAGATGCCGCATAGATAATGGTTCCTCTATTAACTTGTTACCATCTATTTTTCTTGATAAGCTCAAGCTAGGTCCTCTTTACAAATCACGAGCGATACTTCAGTGTGTAGATCGATCTGTGAAGAGACCTAGAGGCGTGCTGAGGAAAATTATTGTGACCGTTCATGGCTTGCAGTTTCCAGTGGACTTTACAATCCTAGACATGATGTACCCTAGGTAGTTACACCTTGCTCCAATCATTCTCGGGAGGCCTTTCTTCCGGACTACGAGGGCCATCTTTGATTATGATTCTAGGAGAGTATCATTCTGTATAAACATCAAAGAGATACACATTGAGATGGTGAGAGGATGTAACGACCCCGGATCAATATTATCGTTCACATCATAGGACACTAGCCTTGCAGATTATTGTCAGCACATAGACGAGACTCAATCTCAATGTACATATGTATGCATGTATAAATGTGTGTGTCTACAAACACACAACATAATTAGTTGTGAGTTTAAAAAGGGAAAGTACAAGACCTCCTAAATAAGGGATTGCTTTGCCCAAGTTTTTCATTATGGGGTCCATCTATGCTATTTGTGCAAGAGTGATGATCTCGAAAAATGCCCTAGTTAATAGTATCGAATTGTTGTAGTATTCATGCATTTATGATTAATAAAAAACAATCACTTAGTTTATAGATTAATGCAAGCGGTCAATTTGTATTTTACTTGGGTAAGTCCAAGGTTGAACTCAGAGAGACAAGTTTCTCCTTAGGTTGGTTAATAGGTGATATAGAGAGTAGGTTTTCAAAGAGATATTTTTTTAATTTTTTTTGCAGGTGAAAATGTCATGCAAATTAGGGCTAGTTTAAGGACTAAAATGCAATTTGTATGATCAAATCAAGTTCAAAAATCATTAAACTTGGCCAGAAGATGAAAAATGATGAAATTAACGCTCTACAGTTTTTTTAGAATTTTCTGATGCAAAATGATTTAATTACGAATTAAATATGCATGCAGGGAGATTTTTCACAAATTAATTTTAATAAATAGAAAACTTAATTATTTCCAGGAACTAAAATCATCTTAAATGTATCTAATGAGGATCTATCTATGAAAAATTCTAAACCCTAAAAATGTTGAGATTGTAGTCTATTAAAAATTAAGTACTCTAATCACCAATTATTTTATTATAACCTCGATATACATGCACATGTCATGTAATTTGGGCACAATGTATAACACACTAAACTCTAGCTAATGTGAGTTTTTGGTAATTTTTGGGTTAATTATTAATGTAAAATCAATTTAATAGCACACAATGGAAAACATATGTAATTTTGCACAAAAGTATTTATATTAATTAAACCATAGCTCACAATATTAAATACTAATATAAGAAATAATTATTCTACACCATGAAATTTTTAGAATTAAATATGATGACAAATGAAGTTCTGAATTAAAGCATAAATGCAGGGGTCTACATGCAAAATAGGAAATAAAATAACTAAATGAAACATGCACAAGGGTAGAAATGCAATTACCAATACCCGCTCGGGTATTTATGCAATTATCCAAGCACACATGTGCGGGGCGCGTGCAGCTGGCTGACAGGGACTGAACGACGAATTCAAAGAATTGCAGGGGCTTGATCACAAAATAACCTGATGTTCACGTGCATGGTACGCCCGAGGGGTTGTAGTGTGAATCCCTATAAATGTAGGAGGTACGAGTGCAAAATGTCCAGACCCCACGTGATGTGTATGCGATAAATAGGTTAGGAAAGTACGGCTTGGTTAGGGCAGCGTGGAAGGTGGTTGGCCATAGGATCTGGAAGAGGATGGACAACAACTGTATGCTCGTCTCCTCCCTTATCTTCTTGGATATAGGGACGACGAAGGAGCACCTGCAGCGAAGGCTACGGTAGAGGTGCTTGCTGCAAGCAACGCTTTGACCGACTATGACTACAGAAGGATGATGCCCTAGCAGTGGTGTTACTCCCGAATCCGAGTGACACGTGCCCAACTAAAGGTGGTGTGGGCGGCAAGGGTTGAAGGAGTTCCGTTGGTCGAACTGGTGGCAACCTTCGTTGACACATGACTGGAGGTGGTGAAGTTGTTGGATTGGCAGTGAAGAGATGGTGTGGTAGGCAGGCACAAGGGGCTACGCCACGTGGGCTGAGGGTGACACGCCTGACGACGATGGCGCATCGAGGGCATGCAGAGGGCCTACGCATGGGCGATCAACAAAGATTGCAAACTTGGCAGAGGGCGCGGTGGCGAGCGTGAGGGGCTGCGTTGATGGTGGATGGTAGGCAGAGCTTGTCGGTAGAGGAGCAGTCAATGGCAGAGCAGGATATTCAAAGAGGCTTGGCACGGTGGAGTCGAAGGTGACGAGTGGTCTTCTTTAAGGGCAGATGAAGATGATGTGGCGTTGAGCGGTGGAATCGAAGACAATTTGGGAAAGAAGAAAGAAGAGGAAAAGGAAAGAAGGAGGGTTTGCTGGAAGGGTAGAGGGGCACATGCCACCTCCAGTTGTCACCTCAAGCGGCTTAGCGAAGGTGCCGCAAAGTTGGGCAGTGCTCGAGATTACTGGGACGCGATCAGAGGGACCACATATCTCGTTGCGGAGCTTGTTTTTGCTCGAGATCGTCCTTGTTGAGCTGTCACCTGGACGAGGTGCCAGGCTGGAGGCTCTCCTATTGGAAGGCGGATGGCTTGAATGGCGGCAACGAGCTGGATGTTGAAGGGGAGAGAGGGGAACATGAGGTCGTGGTGGCTGGTGATTCTGCGGGCAGAGGTTGTGCAACCGCCAGGTAGAGGAGATGGAGCGGGTCCTGGGGGGAAGGTTGGTGCGCAGGGGGAAGGTTGGTGCGCAGGAGGTTGCACATGGGAGGTGCACCGCTGTGAGATGCGGGTGGTGGTTGCGCAAGCATAAGGAGAGGGGGAGCACGTGGTGCGTGGGGGCGCGACCACATGGCAAAAATAATAAAAAATTTAAAAATGAAAATAAATTAATTAAAAATAAATAATTATAATTAAATAAGTATAATTAAAAATTAAAACATAAATAATAAACATATAATAAAATAAATAATAATAATAATTAGAATAATAAGTAAATAAAAAATAAATAAAAAATAAAGATAAATACAATAAATAGATAAATAAAGTAACCAAAATAAAATAAAATAAAAAATGGGGGTGACACGTGGCAGCTTTATGAGCTGCCACATGTCGCTTCCAGAAAATTCAAAAATTAAATAAAAAAAATAAATAACAAAAGAGGTCAAATTAAAAGTGATTAAAATGAAAGCTGCTCGTCTCGATGAGATCTACAGCTTTTGTAAAGGACTCAAAACTAAAATAAATCATATGAACAAAAAGTATTTTTGATAGTTTCCCATAGATATAAAATACCACATTTTTGTGTCATGCAATTTTTTTTGTCATTTTTAAATAAGATAAAAATCAAAATAAAATTAGACAAAATATGAAATAGATATTTACAACAATCTATTTTTAGATTTTTTATATAAAAATAAAAAATAAATAAAATAAATGGGGCATATGTCAATGAGGGGCCTAAAACCCAAGTTGTACATACGAACTCCGATTCTTTTGAGTTTGATCTTGTTTTGAAGGCAATTGAATGCCATTAATTTAAAAGTGAGTAGGTATCCATAGGAGACTGTATGAGAGAGATATTCATGTTTTAAGGCTCTTAGTCTCAAAATAGGGTTTAGGTTTTATTGGTCAATTTTACAAGGTAGTAATTTTTTGGTATTTTTCATTTAACAATTTTAATATTATATACACTATAGAGTTGAATTGATTCATTTCTGAGTTAGTGAAAAATATATAAAAAATAGAAATATGATCAATATATAAGTGATATTTATAAAGGAATTTGCCTTCTTATTTAATGCAAATATGCATGCTAAAATGCATGTATTAATTCTAAATGCATGAATGAGAATAATACAAAATAAATGAAGAAATGCTGCTAATTACTTGGGAGCAAAGCTTTATTTTTAACTTTTAGAGTGGTGAATCACTAATTCATCAAAGAGGAGGATTGTTCAATGCATATATATGTCGTCAATTGGAAGTTAAATAAAAGGATGGTTAATAATCATTGTCCTTTACCATGAAGAGGCGATCAATATGATCAACTACATTATTCAATCATATATTCCTAGAGTGGTATAAGATTCGATACCATTAATTGAGAATTCGAGATGTAGATACCTTTTAGACAATTTTGTACTTGATTTGGACAACTAATTGTTTAATAAGCTCAAGGATAACTTTGTTGTGTTTTTTATTGATGAAATATGAAATTGCTCCAGTGACAAGAAAGAATATGCATTTTATTTTAGCTTGGTGCATAAGATACTAAGGAGTCATAAATTATATGCTATATAAAGCAAGTGCAATTTTTACCTCATTGAAGTAGCCTTTCGAGATCATGTTGTTTCTAGTGCACGAATCTATATAGATCATGTGAAAATTTAATATTTTGATCAGTTGGGAGAATTCCAAGGCTTCGATAGATAACGATCTTTTCAGGGCTAGTCAACTACTATAGATGATACGTAAAGGATTTTCATAGATAATAGAGCAATTCTCTTTATTCTTATTTTGTCATTATTAGTACATACATATGTGCATATGATGCATCATTTTTATCATTTTTCCTTTCTTTTTCTTCTTTTATTCTTTTTGTTGTATTTTATGTTAATAACAAGTTCTTATTCTTGAGGATATTTGTGGGAGAAGTTGTTTTTAAGCGATCTTTACTTGCATTTGAAAGGATTTTTAGTCAAAATGCAAGTACAAAGTATATGAAACATGGATTTATTATTTTGATTCTTAGTCTAACTAGTTTTAACATCCTTAGTCCATTTAGAGACCAAGCATAAATTCATTAAGATAATAGAATAACTTCATTGAGATTGAACACTCTTTTCTCTACTTATGAAATAAGTTTTAAGAAGTTCTTTTTGTAGTCATTTCATATGTCCAAGATGGTCAGGCTTTTTCTCTTATATTTTGATAAGATGTTGATTGTGAAGATATTAT
The DNA here is from genome assembly GCA_037367405.1 of Ottelia alismoides. Lineage (NCBI taxonomy): Eukaryota > Viridiplantae > Streptophyta > Magnoliopsida > Alismatales > Hydrocharitaceae > Ottelia > Ottelia alismoides. The sequence goes on along the minus strand of JAZKJV010007377.1, from coordinate 213,380 downwards.
ATTCTAATATATTTTTATCGTAAGGATTTCTTATAGATCCAAGCAGGTTATCTTTTCTTTTAAATGATGTAATTCCTTATCAAAACATTCTTTTTCCTTAACTAATGTATTCAATTCAATCATTAAATTTTGTAATTTATATTTTTAAAAAAGTTCAAAAACCTCCTGAAAAGTTCAAAAACTCCATTATAATATTTTAAAGCTATATACTCTTCTAAACCATGTTTCTAATATATGCAAATACTTTTTCACTCGAGCTTGAGTCGAAGCCGCTTAAATCCAAATCATCCCAAGTTGCTTGTAGAGCCTTATTTTTTAAGTTCTTGTTGAATTTTTAAGTGATATTCATATTCATGTTTTCTGTATTTTTATTGAGTTGAGGAAAACTTTGTAATGGTGATGCTTCTTCTTTCGTTCAAAGTATGCATGGTTTTCTTTCTTGCCTTCCTTCTTGATATGAAGATTTCTTTGATTTATTCATTGTAATTTTTTTCATCTAGTTCTTCATCAAATTCACTATGGTTGCATGGTTGAAAAGCGATGATTATTCTTAGTTTATGTTATTTCTTCTTGATCTTCTTCTTGACTTCATAACAATCAAGTATTTATGAGCTCATTCATGTCAATGTCTTCCACATAATTGACTTCTTTTATTATCGTCACTAGTCATCCACATTCATGTGAGAGTATATCGATAATTTTACACTCGAATTATGAAGTAAATAAAACTTTTATGAACTTCACATCACAAAAATACGGAAAATAGCAAACAATTTGCAAAACCATTGTATGATCATTATATGAACATGCAATTTCAACACAATAAATTTATACTTTACGAAATCATTAATTTAGGAAAATAAATTTCCTCTCACGATTCCTTATATTCTAATGAATATTGAGATGAGATCAGGATTACCTTTTGAAGCGTCATCCTCTAAAGAAAGAGACCTCCTAAATCAAGTCCGATCTGTGCTTGCTCTTCTTGTGGGCATGATGATGAGTCACGTAACTTCCCATGAACTTCGATGTCAACTTCTTAAACTTGTCCACGCAAGGATGATCAAGCTCTCAATTTCATCGTATGAAATCGATCCTTCTTCATGCATGAGGATCACAGAGAGGGAGATGATATTCTTCTCCACAAGGCCACACCAATGGAGATAAGAGAGGCTCGACAAGGTAGATGTGTAGGGTAAAGGAGGCTAGACTTTGAGAGAAATAGTTTCTCAAGACTATTCTCTTTCTTCAATTCTTAAGGCAAGATATGTATTTGGAGGAATAATCATGCTTTGAAAGAGAGGCATTGTCCTCTCTTTTATAGCTATGGAAGACATCTATGGGGAGTCTTCCCTACATAGTAGACGTCCTCCATGATGTCCATAGGATGGAGGATCAAGGGCTATAATCTAGTCCTTATCAAAACATTACTTGGGTTATCTACCTTTTAATTATCAATTAAATCAAGCAACAAATAAGGCAATGTATCAATCAGCAAATTGAGAGCTTAATCCAATTAGGATTCTCAATTGCGGTGGTATGTCTCTATCAAAACACACCCTTCCGTTACCTTAACTGGAGTTTGTTGCTTTATTATTATTATTATTATAATCTAATTATCATAATTGATAAGTCTATGAGAAAGAACCTCATAACTTATGAATCATATTTACAAATCTAAATAATAATGTAATTCCAATTTAAATTCAAAATTCAATGTGTATCACATTCATACATGTTACTTGAAATAAGTATATGAATCATTTTAATATAAATATGAATTATTATGAAACATTATTCATATTAATTAGTGAATTATATTTGCAAATCATATTCACAAAAATACCTTCATAGAAAATAGAATATGATAATAACAATAGCAATTATTGTCACAATGTTGACATCACATAGTACAGTCCTAATCCAATTAGGCTTCGTGAGATACACGTGTAGATACTTGGAGATAATGTTGGGGAGATCATGTTATACATGTATAGTGACTTGAAATTTGGGCAACAATCCAATTTAAGGTTTATACCATATTCAACAAAGTACATCACTTACGAATGTTGAGATCGAGCTGAAGTAATTCACACTCTAAATGAGTTCAATGAAACACATTACACTCTCCATGAGCTGAAAAATGCATCAGTGAGCTGAATCCAATTCCTTGACCATTTCTAATCATAGACCAAACCATTTGGAGTTTAAAAATGAGCTCAATGAGTGTGTATATTTCCATTTCCATCACCATTTCACTTTCCAACATTTGGACATTGAAATCGAATTGGAATTGGACATTGGATTCAAAAGAGATAAGACTTAATCCAATCAACTCTCAAATCATTAACCTAAGAAATGGAGCCACTAAAATCCATTTTATTTCATCATATTGGAAGATTCATAATTGAAAAACTCGATAAGCCTTTAGTTAATTTGTCGTGTTGTTGTTGTCTTTGGGTTATTAAAGATCAATAAAAAGACCCCTTAAATTAATTTCAATCCTTTTTAATGCAAAAGTGGTCGATTTATTTTTTACTTGGGCAAGCCCAAGGTCGAACTCTGGGAGGCTACTTTCTCCTTAGGATTATTTTCTAGATCGTTTAGCATTAGGTTTTAAGGAAGCATTTTTTTAGAATTTTTATGCGATGTAAAATGGAAAATGCAATTTAGGCTAAGTTCAGGGGCCAGATTTCAATTTCAGTCAAACTAAGTTTAAAAATCATCAAATTTGGATAGAGTGCGAATGCATGTAAAATTAAGCTACTATATATTTTGGATTTTTTGAAGAGAAATGAATTTACTGTGAATTAAACATTACAAGAATGGTGATTATGAATAAATGAATTTTAATAAATATAAAAGACAACTATTTTTAGATACCATTTTATCTCAGATAGCTCGATATGATAGAAATCCATAACAACTCTAATTTCCTAAAAATACTCACTGATTGATTATTAAAATTCATTTTCATAAATAACAAAACAATTTATTCAGAGAAAGTTAGCATATAAGTGATATGAAATTTAGATTTATCACAAAGCATAATTTGTTCTACTTAATGTGATTTTTGAAGAATTTACATAGTAATGATTGATTTTCTATGAATTAAATGGTCTTAAATGGGCAAAATATACAAATTTATACCAAGTGGATTTCAATAAATCAATCAAATCTCACAAAATATAAATAAATATTCACATGATATAAAAATAAGTACTCTAAAACATGTAATTTTTAGAATTTAAATGTGACAAATGATTACTCAAGTGAATAATCAAAGACAAGGTTCTGTTTGCAAATAAATAAAATAAATCAAACTCAAAACAAAATAGTGTATAATGCACTTCTTTAATTACCTAAGAATAAAGGTCCTTCTCTGTGATTCTTCAAAAGTAGCAGACATGATCAACAAATTACCCGTAGCAGGCATGATCGACAAATTACCCAAGACACATGCTAGGCACATGATCGGGTGGGATCGAGTGTTAGGGACTCCAAAGCTACACAATGCTTGGGATAATAGATTTGGGCGAGCCAAGGCATGTAAATTGGAGTGAAGGCTAGGGTTTAAGCCTTAGCGCATAATAGAAGTGTAAAGATTAAATCATATGCGATCAAGAGCGACTAGTCATACTAGTCACTGAGGGCAGTGGAAATAAAAATTTTTCAAATGGATGAAACCACATGATTCGAGAGAACTTCTCAAATTGCTTCATGAAGATAAAAAATGGGTACAAAGGAATACCTATTGAAGCGTGGTTGTGATCATCAATCTCTAAAGTAAGAGATTCTCCCGTCTTAAGTTCGGTCCAACGACGGTTGCACTTGCAGATGAGTGGATGGGACTCGTGCTTCCTGCAATCCAAGTTGATGATCCGAGCGAGGAGTCTCCTGATTTCGTCTCACGAAATCCAATGCCTTCGTCACGAATGGAGCACACCGAAGAGGATAGAGATCCATGAGTAGTTGATTCATCAATAGAATGGCATGGCGATGACAACGACATTCTCTAGGTCAACATATGGACGACAACATGTTGATAGAAAGAGTTGGCATGTAGAGAGAGAGAGAGTTGTTGTCTTGTTTGTAAAAGAAAAGTCTAGGACTACCCTTTCTTTTATATTAAAATTGGATGGTGGAGATGCACTCCTAATTCAAATCAATTGTTGAGATTTGTTTTAAAAAAGTAAAACAATAATTAATTTAATTTTTTTAAATATATGTTATAAATAATCTTAATATATTTCATTTCAATTAAATCAAAAAACTCCCAAATGAAATAGGACTAGAGAGCCTACTTTCATGTAAGGGGAAAGGAGATAGCCTCCTTCCCCTTATACATGGCAGACGACCACCTTGATCGGAGAGAGAAAATCTCTATCCAATCTTAATGTAATCTTATCACATTAAGTCTTATTTCATGGAATATTTTGTCAACAAAATGTCACCAAATAATTATTGCAAATTATTTGTGTTATTTGCAAACAAAATCATTGAAAATTATGAATCAGATTCAACCACCCAATAAAATGTAAATTACATATACAATTAATTGTATAATGTGAATCCAATTCACATCAACATTTAATTCATAAATCTTATTTACAATTAACTCTCTCTAATATATTATAAATCACATTTATAATATTTATGATTATTATGATAGTGACATGCGTATTATTCATATTCTTGATAATTAAATCATATTTAATTATCTTGGATGACTCCTCTCATTCAATCATTTGGAGTTGGTATTCGATCATATACTTTCCAAAAGCATATATCATACCTAGGTTTTGATCATATACTTTCCAAAAGCATATATCAAACTTATAAATTCAGTCAAGCTTCCAAAGCAAGACGACCATGCACAGAATTTGATCCCAATATCTCAGGAGTGAGCTCACGTCTTCTAGTTCAATAATGAACCTGTATGATCCCTTTGAGTGATCATATTACTCATGTTCCCTTGTATGCATACCAACTCATTGGTGTATAGACCTTGACTAGGACATCAAACTATCGATCCACTAAATGTACATACTCAAACATATAGAGACACATTTGTCTCCGGTTAGAGGATGTGTGCCTATATTATGATAGTATATGACATAGGTCTTGGTTCTCTCGATCTCGTTAAGTCAATTATGAAGCTTAACTTATCTAACACCTCAAAATCTCTATTCCTATGTAGAGGACCTGCATCAAGAGGTCGGTTAGATATCGCCCTTTAGAGAAGAATTATCATCTTCTTCACGGACTAGAGATCCTCTCTTTACAATCATTCGACGATGCTTGATGAGTCCTCGGTCCAACTCTTTATATATCGTCCAAGCACCAACCTCTATGATTCAGCCATTGAATCATCAGTTTATGATCATTAAGATGGCCATGATACATAACCCTAATTGTACTAAGGGACCTATAATGCAATCTAGTCATTCTTCATTTCAGATCAGGGAATGATTTGGAATAACATTTATTGCATAATGGCTTGCAGTGGGCTCGCATGTCCAATAATCTCCCACTATCCCAAAGAGTCATTAATAGGATAATTTTTAAACACACACTCATGTGATAATCATAAGCTGTTTATAAAAATAGCTTGGTAAGCAGACTATTCGCTCTGTTCCTGAAAGGCCATGCTAAGTCCTTTTATAGACTTGCATATCTCCCAATAACAATGCTCGCGTCCAATGTGAATGTTGCATTTTATGCAACCAATACTCAATTTTATTAAATCATTTATGGTGTCTTTAATATTACAATTCAATAATCATTATAATCAGTATGTAATTTCTATTATCCTTATAAGAATACCCTTATTCTTGGAGATCTCTATCTCCTAAGACTAAGACCTAGTCTTAAGTCTTATAAGGCATTTGTAGTTAAAACCTTAAAGTCTTAATTTCTTAAAGATAAGACTTTGATATCACTATCTCAAAAGTCATGTATTGTTTGAAGGTGTTTTTATTACATCAAATAAGTGTTTTATCTCCATAGTAGGATTAGTAAGAGTTTACTACTCCCACTGCATGGTATACATTTGGCTTTTGTACACATCTAACATACACTGGGCTTCTAGCAATCGATGCACAAGGGAAAGCGACTTTAGCATTCACCTCTTCAACTCTCTAAGGAGTTATTCCGTCAGATAGATCATTACCATATCTTAAGGGAAGGAATCTTTTCTTGAGGGTTTCCAAGAACGGAACATGTCCAAGGTGTACCACTAATGTGACGGTCCTAATACCCTCTTCTCTTTGCTTCTGAACATCTTCAGAACTAAGATCTAAGAGGTATCCTTGAGATCTTTCATCTCAAGGTCTGGAACAACCAGAAAACATTCATTATCATCCTTATATCATTCAGAATGATTAGGACTTTATCTACATTTAGCATGATGAGCACATTGGCACTTCCACTAAGCTTCACATGGTTCATCAAGATTCTATCTGAAATCATAACATTTATAATTTCATCAATCTAATGTTCCAACTACAAGAAGCTTATTTGAGTCCATAGATGGAGTTCTACACTTGCATTCTCCAATCAATGAAGCCATGGGGCTGCTTCATATGAATATCCTCGTTGAGGTATTCATTGAGGAGTGCAATCTTGACTTCCATCTTCCAAATGTCATAGTCAAGTTGTATAGCTAAAGTTAACAATATTCTGATGGGTTTAAGCATGGTCAATAGAAAGCAAGTCTCACCGCAAGCGATGTCTTTTTGTATGTGTGGCTCTTTGCTATAAACCGTGCTTTGAAGGTCTCTACCTTCCCTCTTTATCTTGAAGATCCATTTACACTTAATGGGTTTGACCCCTATAGGTGGGTCCTCGAGGTTCCATAGACAACACTTGTGTATGAAGTCTACTTTAGACTTTATTGTTATCATCTATCTTTCCTTAACATGATCTACAAAATCTTCATCATATGAACTTTGATCATTGTCAGCTAACACATGGAATCCATACCCTGTAGGTGATCTTACCACCCTCAAACTAATTTAAAGAGGTATGAGTGTTTCATCTTTAATTGTCCTTTTAATTTTCGATTTCAGGAACCTCATTATCTTCTTAAGATTCAATGAGTTCCTATACTTCATTTTCATCTAGATTCTCAAGAAAGTCGTCATCTAAGAATCACATCCTTAAAGATGAAATCCATTAGGAATTTCAAGGTCATAAAGTAGGTATCCAATATCATCCTTTTTATTTCTAATGAAGTAGCACTCTCTAGTGCTAGATTCCAGCTTACTTGCTTCCATTACATGATTATGGACCATGCAACCCTAAATCCTCAAGTGTCCAACATTGGGCTAGGTTCCAAATCATAGCTCTTGAGGAGTTTTTGGGTTCAGATTTACATGGAATCTTACTAAGGATGTATATTGCAGTCTCTACTACATATATGCCTGGAAACTAGGAGCTAATTATGCTAATATTCATCATTGATTAAATCATACTATACACGATCTAATTTCATCTCTCTACAACTCTAGAGTTTAGGAGCATTAGGAGGAGTTAGATAGGAATGATATTCCTTTTTCCATAAGGTATTCCTTGAATTCATCTAATAGGTACTTGCTATCTTGGTTAGATCAAATTCATTTCATGTTCCTTATAATTTTGGTTCTAAATTTAAAATATGAAACATTTGAGCATTTCAAAGACTTCTAAGGTGATGTGAAGAAATCTCATATCACAAAAATCATTAATAGATATCACACAATATTAATATTTATTATGATATAGATGTTCCACATACACCAATATGTATGAGATCTTGAATTCCTATGTATCTTCCCAAAGAAGGGTGTATCCAACATTTTACTTTGAATATCTATTCATAAGTATGTAAGTTTTGAAGCATCATACAATCTAAAGTCTAATATCTTACTAGTCTATTGATCTTATCAATAGACATATGTCCAAAGCTTGATGCTAGATCATTGTCAAATGACCTTTATCTTACTTTTAATCTTCTAAGGTTTAATTTTTTCAGTATTTAGAAATGATAATGAATCATTCATTAATTTTCTAATTTAGTAGAACCCTCTACATGTTAGATTACTATCTGAAATATACCTATCATAACTCTTAATGATAGGTATATTCCAAAATGCATGTTTATTTCCAACATCTAGAAATAAACAATGATTGTATTCTAATATCTAGATCATGGAGACATTCTCCAAGACTAAGGGCTCTCCCACGGAAAGTAAGTAGTCTAAATATCCAATGAATTTTATTGCAACAATTGCATCAATTCCCATGTGGATAAGTATTAAACATTAAGATCAAAATTTCTAGTCTTCTAAAACATATGCAATCTATTGCAAGTGTTACTATTAGAATGAGATAAAATTATTTGACTTTGATCTTCTCTAATAAGCAAGTCAATTTCAATGATTATATGTAGATGCATAATATCTCGACACACTATCCAGCTCCTTCTCTAAGGATCTTAGATAGTCGAGACAATCATACTATCAGTGCATCAACTTGTTGCAGTATAGGCATTCATCCAACTCTTTGGATGTCATATGTGTGGAAACCACGGAAGTACAATGAATTCTTTAACTTTCCTTCTAACTTGGGTCAGACCCATGCTTCCACAACGCTTCCTTCATCTATAAACAACCATTTCTTAATACAAAGGATCTCTTATGTTGAACTCAAAAGATTTCAATATAAGAGTATTTCAATATTTATATATTCCTCACTAAATTCATACAATATGAATATTATGAAGCTTCATGAAATACTAGAGTATAGATAGTAGAATGATGGCACTCATCATATTTACATCCACCTTAACTCTTAAAGACTTTGGTTCATGCATGCACTCAAACATTTTAAGTACATATTGTCTTATCAAGCCATCATTCTGCATAATGTAGTGAACCATGTCATTCATTATTAAATGTTGAGAGCACATATGTATACCAAAATATATTCTTAGGTTTTATAAGGATGTTCAATAATTACGATCTTCATCGACATGATACTTCCAAATCACATTCAATGAGAGATCAAAACCATATAGACGTACAAACCCAAGGTTGTTGTCCTATTATCTATTTTACTATCATTCCTCATTATTATGAGGAAACTTGCATATTGCAACCACATACATTATGTCTCCTACTACAAGTACAATATATTGATCATGGATCCAATCCATGATATTTTACTGACTATTATTGAGTATGATTTTGAGTGGGTTTAATGTTGGTTATCTGAAATAAGAAATATTTGCATAAATACATATTTTACTTTGATTAAGGATTTTAAATCGAAGTTGTCTTGCCTTGTCAACTTTGAAAGTTCATTCCCTTGTTCACTTTCAAAGCAAGAGAGATACTTACCATTATATCTCAAGCAAGATCTATGATCTCCTTCTTATCTTTGTTACATCCCAATAATATGAGAAACAACAACTCGGATAAAAATAAGAAGGAACTCATTCTGCCTTGCAAGTCCAACTTGCATTTCCCAATTCGGTCTTTAACATCCGAGCCCACCACCCCTAAGGTGATGTTGACCCGTTGTTAATTGAATCGACCATCAACATCAATAGAACTTGCTATGTGCAATCTAATATCACTCTAATAATTGAGGAACTGATATTGGGGTCATTATGCATACAACCTTACTCTTTCGAGAAGTAAAGATCATGATCCATATGTGCTTGTATGTAAGAGTTTTCACTTCAAACATGCGTCTCCAGCATACAATCCATGAGGAGGGAACCCTTCGCCTTGGCGGGAGACCATGGATAACATTTATATGACCCTCCATATCCCATTCAAATTTTAATTAATTATTGTGAATCATATTCACATAATCAATTCTTCTAATAGAATTATACCTCTATACATAATAGAGTGTTTATTTTAACTGGATCTAATTAATTTAATCATATTAAATTAATTATCAATCCAATAATTCAACCAACAAATAATTAGAGTTTGCTTGATATTACTATATAGTATTAGCTCTCACAAGTACGCATTATTTTTTATTTTAATAATTAAAGTACAACTTGACTTGCTTATATTATTATTTCCTAAAAAATGGATCCGGCCTGTACCCTCCAGTTATGCTGGGAGGGAGCATTTCTTTTACATGCAAGGCGCTAATTAGTAAACCAAGCCAACATAGCCAGACTAGACACCATCACCATTTTGATTGAGAATAACACAAAATAATGCCAATGTACTCGTGGTTTTATCGATCAACTTTGATGATCGATATTATACTATATATAGTAATCAGTAAGATATTTCAGCATATTTAAAATAATTTTATGGATCTTAAATTTCTAGTCATATCAAGCAAAATGTTCTTGGTTTTGCATGTAAAAGTTGTCCTACAACTATTGTAAGATAAATTAGGGTTTTCATGAAACATGCATTCAATGGCCATTGAATTTTAATCAAATATTTTCATAAAAGAACTAAGAATCAATTTTAATCAAGATAAAGTCATAATTTCCATGATTTTCATTGAATGATAAACACATTAAGAAAGAAGATTTGATGATCCAAGCATTATCTGACCCATCTCCATTAAATATGGAATATCTAGGGAAACTGATTCGGAATCGCACGAAATAATTTCGAGCGGATTTCTGATTTGATTCTCTATGCAATCTAAGTATTTATTTCATATTTCATGGCGGAAAAACAATAAGAAAAAATCAATTCCCTACAGATCCATGAGTGCATGCAAAAATAATTTTATTGCGGGAATGATTCGAATCTTTATTCATGCACTTTTGGTGACAACACTTGGCTACTATTTTGGGAACATATTTAGATATTCTAAATACATTTTATGATCCAAAAGACTCGTCCAAACAATGCACAAACATTGGCTTTTCATCTTGGCAAAAAATGATTTGAAACATGCATCTTATGCACAAACAACGAGTCCTCGCACATCCGATAAACAAAACATTATTCCCTTAGATTTTGGACCACATCCAAGACCTTTGACCAAGGCTCTGATACCACTTGAAGGCTATATTTTAGGCCTTCGTGCATCACGAAAGCTTGAAGATCACATCATATGCCATCAAGAGTGACTAGTCATACTAGCTGCTCAGGGCAGTGGAAATTAAACATTTTCAAATGGATGAAACCACATGATTTGAGAACACTTCTAAAATCATTTCATCAAGATCACAAATGGGTTCAAAGTAATACCTCTTGAAGCGTGGTTGTGATCATCAATCTCTAAAGTAAGAGATTCTTCTGTCTCAAGTCCGATCCAACAAAGATCGCACCCATGGGTGCGTAGATGAGATGCATGCTTCCCACAATCCATGTTGATGATACGAGTGAGGAGTCTCCTGATTTCATCTCACGAAATCCGATGCCTTCTTCCCGGGAGGAGCACACTGAAGAATATTGAGATCCATGAGCAGTCGATCCGGCATCACAATGACAGGGTGATGATGACGACAAAATTCTCTAGGTCAACATATGGATGGCCACGTGCTGAGAGAAAGAGAGAGAGTTGTCTTGTATGTAAAAGAAAAGGCTTGGCGTACCCTTTCTTTTATACTAAATTAGATGGTGGAGATGCACTCCTAATTCAAATCAATGGTTGAGACTTTGTTGTAAAAATTTACAACAATAATTAGTTTAATTAAAAAAGGAATTAAATATGTTGTAAATAATCATAACGTATTTAATTTCAATTAATTGAAAAAACTTCCAAATGGAATAGGACTATAGAGCCTCCATCCATGTAAGGGAAAGGAGATAGCCTCCTTCCCCTTATACATGGTAGACGACCACCTTGATTGAAGAGAGAAAACCTCTCTCCAATCCTAATGTAATATTAATACATTAAGTTTTATTTCATGGAATGTTTTTTCAATAAAATATCACCAAATAATTATTGCAAATTATTTGTGTTATTTGCAGATAAAACCATTGATAATTATGAATCAAATTCAACCACCCAATAAAATGTAAATTACATTTGCAATTAATTGTATAATGTGAATCCAATTCACATCAACATTAATTCATAAATCTTATTTACAACTAACTCTCTCTAATATATTATAAATCACACTTGTAATATTTATGATTAATATGGATAGTGATATCCACATTATTCATATCCTTGGTAATTAAATCGTATTTAATTATCTTGACGAACTCTTCTCATGTGCCTAAATAATATGAATCATATCACATTATTCATGATAATAAAGTCATATTTAGCTATCAATTTTCTTCAATGCTCAGATACATTATCAACGATGAAATTATTCTTGAACTCTTTCAATAATAATGCACTTTCTTCGTGGATACTTGGAGATAAGTGTTGGACATGCGAGCCCACGACGAGCCATTATGCAATAAATGTTATTGAAAATATCATTACCTGATCTGAAATGAAGAATAATTAATTTGCATAATAGGTCCCTTAGTACAATTAAGGTAATGTACCATTGCCATCTTAATGATCATACAACTATTGATTCAATAATGGAATCATAGAGACTGGTGCTTGGATGAATATCTAAGGAGTTAGATTAAGGACTCATCAAGCACCGTCAAATGATTGTTAAGAGATGATCTCCAACATGAGTAGAAGATGGCAATCCTTTCTCATTAGGATGATATCTGACCGATCTCTTGATGCCGGTCCTCTACATGGGAATAGAGATTCGAAGGTATCAGATTAGTTAGGTCAAAGAGTTGACTTCACAAGATCAATATAACTAAAGTCTTATTTCGTATAGTATCACGATATAGGCACACATCCTCTAACAGAGACAGATGTGTTATTATATGTCTAAGTATGTATATTTGGCAAACCATTAGGTTGATGACCTAACCAAGGTCTATATACCGGTGAGCTGGTGTGCATATGTGGGCATATGAGTAATATGATCTCTCAAAGGGATTATACAGGTTCATCTATGAACCGGAAGACATGAGCTCACTCATGAGGTATTGGGACCGATCAAATTCCATGCATGGTCATCGTGCTTTAGAAACATGATGAGAATTTGTAGGTATGATATATGCTTTTGGAAAGCATATGATCGATACCAACTCCCAATAACCGAGAATGAGAAACTCTATGATGAAACCCTAAAGATGACACTATAAAACTGATCTATATGTTCGGGTTTATCATAGTCTTCCAGTATGCATGATGTACATGTATTAGGGATACCTAAAGGAGATGTGATCATAAACATTGTATAACCATGATGCTTCCATTATGAGAGAGTGATGAAATATGTCTAGATTTTAGCGACTCCTCTCAGAAGAGAAGTAATTTGATCTTGGTCTAAGTGTTGGACATTGATCTGAATGAGATTTAAATGCAATGAGAAGATTTGATTTACGGCCTTGATTTAAATCAAGCATCTATGAGAGGTCCATGAGATCTGGATTTGAGATGTGATCTAGATATCCAAGTCACTATACATGGAACGTACAATTGCCCTGTCCTTATCTCCAAGTATCTGCGGAGAAAACACATTATTCTTGAAAGAGTTCAAGAATAATTCCATTGTTGAATTATATCTAAGCATTGAGAAATGGATAATTAAATGTAATTTAATTATCATGAATAATGTGAATTTGATTCATATTATTGAATACATGAGAATGATGATCCAATGTAATTAATTGTGATTTAATTATTATGGATGTGAATAATGTGGATAACACTATCCAATTATTCATATATATTGTAAATGTGATTTATAAAATATCAGAGAGAGGCTAATTGTGATTTATATTTGTTGATTAATTATTGATGTGAATTTGATTGACAGTAGGTGATTAATTGAAAATATAATTACATTTTGTTTTGGGTTGTGAATGTGATTCACATAATTCCAATTGCATGATTGCAATCTTCACAAGAGGATTATGAAATATTTCTGTGAGTTAATCTTAGAAATTTCATGACATAATGTGATCTCATGAATTGGAATGAGATTGACTCATTACAAGTCAAGAGGGTGGATGACCACATTGTCCTAAAGGGACTTGGTGGTCGTCCCCACTTTTTAGGGATGAGGCAATCTCTTCCTCTATTATCTCCAAGATTAAATGATTTAATTTCAAAACAATTATATTAATTTATCAATATATATTAAATTAAATTAAATTAATTGTTGTTGTGTTTTTACAACAAAATCATGGCCATTGAAATCAATACAAATCAATCTCATCCACTGATTTTGTGTTGTCCATGGATTGAGATTCATGGACTCCCAAAACCCTATATAAGAAGAGGCACCCCTTGCTCTTCGGACTACCTCGATAACAACTATCTCTCTCCTTCTCACTCTTATGCCAAGCCTTCTCCTTCTCCTTGAGTGGCCGTCCACTCCTCTCTTAGAGAGAAAGTCGCCTTCGTCATTGAATCGCCGTTGTGTTGTCGCTTCGACGACTCTTGGGTCTCTGTCTTCTTTGGCACGTCTCGTTCATGAAGAAGGCATTTGATCTCGTGAGACAAGATCAGGAGATCCATTGCTTGGATCATCGACTTAGATTGCAAGAAGCACACGACTCATTCCCGTGCTCGTAAGCGTCTCCTCTGACGGATCGGACTTGAGACAGGAGGTCTATTCTCTTAGAGGCTCAATCACAACCACGCTACAAGTGTAATCCTTTATCTATTATGTAGTTAGATTAAACAATCCAAGAAGTGTTCTTGGATCATGTTGTTTCATCGTTTAAAATTTTTTTAAAATCCTGCTGCACCGATCAACTAGTGCGACTAGTCGCTCTCGATCGTATATGATGCGAACTTCACGCTTCCATGATGCACTTAATGATTTCTTCCATATCCCTCAAGCCGTATCAGAGCCTTAGGTTGGAGGTTTTGTATACGATCCATAAACTTAGGAAGACTTGGGCTTATTAGGGTTTGTGAAAATTCTATCGCATTTCATTCACACAACCCTATTTTGTGAATATTTTTGATCCTGTTTAAATTGTCTAAACACAAAATTATCACTTGTATTATGTTTCCCATCAAATAAGGAAACCGTGGGATTTGATTTGCATGATTTAGAATTCAATAACTCAAGTATGATCATTTTAATGAACATATATCCACTGTTTTGGGGATGATGAATCTTGATGTAATTAAAGAGTTAGTTATTATTTTAAGCATCTTGAAATAAGTGTAAATCACTTGGGTTTTGTTATAAATAAAATTAGAAACTTTGGAAACTTATTTTGCATGATTTGGATTTAAATTGATTGAGATATGCTAATTTTAGTAAGTGAGGGTCACGATTGGAAATTACATTCCAAATCAAGAATCTTGAGATTGTCATTTAGTAAATTATTGAAATTAATGGTTAATTTTTTGGAATAATTATGGATAAATATTTGTGAAATATTTGATGATAATTATTTTCTTTAATGACATTGCCTTAACCAATAATTGATTAGATATGATCTAGATCACAAATTGGTTACTCAATCTTCTTTCCAACAAACAAACTTGCTTGAGTAGGATTGAGAATTTGATTAGCAAATTTATTATTATATAAATCAAAATGCTTTTGATTATTCTTATATGGCATAACTTCGATTGAAAAACCTATTATCATCTCAAGCACAAAGTGATCAATTGACATTATCCTAATCCGAGGTGGATATCGTGTCTAGTCGGAAAGCGTTGGGGCAGCAGGTTGCTCCGTGAGCGGTCTGTCCCACTCCCATCGGTACCGTCCCCGACAGTGGGTAGGGAAGGGATAATGCTTGAGAGATCATGATGTATTTTTCTAATTATTAAAATTTGAATAATACGTATTTTTTGAGATAATACCATCCTTTCAAGTAACAATCAAGTTTGTTAGTTGATTGAATTGGATAATTGATTTAATGCGACTAAATTAATTATATCCAATTAAAACACTCTATTACGAATATATGTGTATTTCCCTTGGAAGATTTAATTATACGAATATGATTCATTATAATTAATTATAATTTGAATATGAGGTGGATGATTACATAAGTGACATCCATGGTCTCCTGTTAAGGCGAAAAGTTCCGTCGCCAGGGATTGTATGCAGGAGATGCTTATTTAAAGTGATAGCTCCTGCATACAAGCACATCTGGATCAGGTTCTTTGCTTCTAGAAAGAGTAAGGACGTATGCATAGTGATCCCAATATCGGGTCCTCATATTATTGGGGCGATATTGGATTGCGTATAGCGAGTTCTAATCATGTTGATGGTTGGTTCAATTAACGACGGGTCAACATCACCTCAGAGATGGTGGGCCGGGTGTTAAAGACCGAATTGGAAAATGCAAGTTGGACTTGCAAGGAGGAATGCGTTCCCACTTCTTTTTATCTGAGTTACAGGTTCTCATATTATTGAGATGTGACAAAGATAAGAAAGGAGATCCCAGATCTTGCTTGAGATATAATGGTAAGTATATTTCTTACATTGAAAGTGATTAAGGGAATGAACTTTCAGTGTTGACAAGGCAAAATGACTTTGATATAAAACTCCTAAATCAAAGTAATATATATATATATATATTTATATATTTATGCAAATTTTTTATTTCAAATAATCCTTCATCAAACCCACTCAATACTATACTCAATAATAATCGGTAAAATATCATGGATTGGATCCATGATCAAGATATTGTACTTGTAGTTGGACATATAATGTATGTGGTTGCAATGTACAAGTTTCCTCATGATAATGAGGAATGACAATTAAATAGACAATATGACAACAACCTAGGGTTTGTATGTCTCTATAGTCTTGATCTCTCATCAAATGTACTTCGGAAGTGACATGTCGATAATGATCGTCATTGTCAAATAATCCTTATAAAATCCTAAGAAGATATTTTGGCAAAGATATGTACTCTCGACATTTAATCATGAATGACATGATTCACTCTATTATGCAGAATGATGACTCTATAAGAGATGATGCATTCAAAATGTTTGAGTACCTACCTGAGCCTAAGTCTTTAAGGGTTAAGATGTATGTAGATATGATGAGTGTCATCATTCGACTATCTATACTCTAGTCATTCACGAAGCTTCATAATATTCATATTGAATGAAACATGTATAAATGTTGAAATACTCTTATATTGAAATCCTTAAAATTCAACACAAGAGATCCTTTGTCTTAAGCAATGGTTGTTTATAGATGAAAGGAACACAATGGAAGCTTGGATCGGACCCAAGTTAGAAGGAAAGTCAAAAAGTTGATTGTACTTCTATGGTTTCCATACATATGACATCCAAAGAGTTGGATGAATGCCAATACTGCAATAAGCTGATGTATTGATATTGTGACTATCAAGTATATCTAGAATCCTTAGAGAAGGACTCGGATGGTGCATCAGTATAATATACATCTACATATAATCGTTGAAATTGACTTTCTTATTTGATAAGATCAAAGTTTGATAGTTATATATCATTCTTCTAATGACACTTGCAGTTGGTTGCATATGTTTTAGAAAACTAGAAAATTTAATCATAAGGTTTAATAGTCATCCACATGGATATTGATGCAATTATTGCAACAATCTCTGTTAGATGGATAGACTTCATAATTTCAGTGGGAGAGCCATTAGTCTTAGAGAATGTCTTTATGACCTAGATATTAGAATAAACTCATTGTTTATTTCTAAATGTTGTGAATAAACATGAATTCTTGAATAGACTTATCATAAAGAGTTATGATGGATATATTTCAGATAGTAATCTAATATCAAGAGGACTCTACTAAATTATAATATTAATGAATGGTTCATGGACATTTCTAATATTGGAAATTAAACCTTTTAAGTTCAATAGGAGGATGAAGATCATTTGATAATGATATGGCATCGAGTCTTGGACATATGCCTGTTGATGAGATCAATAGACTAGCAAGAGATGACACTTTAGATTGTCTGAAATTTCAAATCTTACATACTTGTGGATATTGTATTCAAAAGTAGAAAATGTCCAATTCACCCTTCTCTACGAATGGTGTAAGATGTCAAGGTATTCAGTATCTCATATATATTGATGTATGTGGATCATAAATCATAATAAACATTATGGATATGCGATATCTATTGATGATTTTTTTTGCGATATGAGATTTCTTCCCTTCACCTTAGAAACCTTGGAAATGTTCAAAGATTTCACAATTTTTGGTTTAGAATCAAAGTTTGAAGGAAGATGACATGAATTTGATCCGACCTAGGTAGTCAGTACCTATTATATGAATTCATGGAACACCTTTTAGAGAAAGGAATATAATTCCTATCTCAATCCTCCTGATGCACCTAAACTTAATGAAGTTATAGGGAGATACACTTAGATCATGTGTGACATGATATGATCAATGATGACTCTTAGCATAATTACCTCTTAGTTTCCAGGTATATATGTAGTAGAGACTACAATGTATATATCCTTAATAAAATTCCATGCATCTAAACTGGATAATCCTCATAAGCTATGGTTTGGAACCTAGACTAGTGTTGGACACTTGAGGATTTAGGGTTGTTTGGTCCATAACTTTGTCATGGATGCAAGCATGCTGGAATCTAGCACAAGAGAGTGCGATTTCAATAGGAAAATAAAGGATGGTATTGAATACCTACTTTATGACCTTGAGATTCTTAAAAGATTTCATATTTGAGAATGTGATTCTTAGAGGATGACTCTCTTGAGAATCAAGATGAAAATGAAGTGAAGGAACTCATTTAATCTTGAGAAGATAACGAGGCTCCTGAAATTGGAAACTAAAAGGACAATTAAAGATGAAACACTAATACCTTTTAAATGAGTTTGAAGATGGATTCCATATGTCAGTTAAGTATGACAATGATCTTACTTCATGTGATGAAGCTTCTGAAGATCATGACATGGAAAGATGGATGTTAGCAATAAAGTTTAAAGTAGACTTCATATACAAGTGTTGTATATGAACCCTCGAGGATCCACCTATATGGGTAAGACTCGTTAAGGTGTAAATGGATCTTCAAGAACAAGAGGGAACCTGATGAGAAGATAGAGACCTTCAAAGCATGACTTGTAGCCATGAGCTACACATCGAAGAGAAGACATTGCTTGCAATGAGACTTTCTCTTCAGTGACCTTGTTCAAACCCATCATAATATTGCTAACTATAGCTACACAATTTGACTAATACATCTTAAAGATGGAACTCTAGATTGCATTCCTCTATGATTACTTCTCCAAGGATATTCATACGAAGTAGCCCCAGGGCTTCATAGTTAAGGAAAGCAAGGTGTGCAAGCTCACGAAACTCCATCCGTGGAATCAAATAAGCTTCTTGTAGTTGGAACATAGGATTTGATGAAATTGTAAATGTTATGATTTTAGATAGAATCTTGATGAACCATGTAAAGCTTAGTGGGAGTGCCATTGTGTTCATCGTGCTAAATGGAGATAATAGCCTAATCATTTAGAATGATATAAGGATAATAATAAGTGCTTTATAGACTAGCTATTCTCTACCTTGAAACATGATCTCAAGGATACCTCTTAGATCTTAGTTTTGAAGTTGTTCAGAAGCAAAGAAAAGAGGGTATTGGGACTGTCACATTAGTGGTACACCTTGGACATGTTCCATTTTTTTGGAAAATTCCAAGAAAGGCTTATTTCCCTTAAGATATGGTACTAACCTATCTGAAGGGATAGAACCTCAAAGAGTTGAGGAAGTGAATGCTAAAACTGTTTGCCCTTATGCATCAGCTATGAGAAGCCAGATGTATGCTAGATGTGTACAAAAGTCAGATGTCTACTATTCAGTGGGAGTAGTAAACTGTTACTAATCGTACTATGGAGATAAAATAGTTAGTTGCGGTGATAACAATATCGCCAAAGATGACAAGACTTTAGAGATAGTAATATCCAAGTCTTATCTTCAAAGAACTTAATACTTTATAGATAGTGATCTACAAGGTCTTAATTGCGTATACTTTAGGAGATAGAGATCTCCAGCAATAAGGGTATTCTGATAAGGATAATAGAAATACTGGTTATAATAATTATTGAGTTGTAGTGTCAAGGACACTATAACTGACAAGATTGAGTATTGCTGTATAAGATGCAACATTCGCATTGAATGCGAGCACTGTTACTAGGAGATATGCAAGTGCCGTAAAAGGACTTGGTGTAATCTCTCAGGAACAAAGTGACTGATCATCTAATCTAGCTATTTTCTTAAATAACCTATGATTGTCACATGAGTGAGGGTTTAAAGATTGGCCCATTAATGGCTCTTTGGGCTAGTAGAAGATTGTTGGACATGCAAGCCCACAACGAGCCATTATGCAATAAATGTTATTTCAAATATCATTCCATGATCTGAAATGAAGAATAACTAATTTGCATAATAGGTCCCTTAGTACAATTAGGGTAATGTACCATGGCCATCTTAATGATCATAAATATGTTGATTCAATAATTTTATCATAGAGTCTGGTGCTTGGATGAATATCTAAGGAGTTAGATTAAGGACTCATCAAGCACCGCCAAATGATTGTTAAGAGATGATCTCCAGCTTGAGTAGGAGATGGCAATCCTTTCTCATTAGGCTGATATCTGATAGATCTCTTGATGCATGTCCTCTGCATGGGAAAGAGATTTGGAGGTGTCAGATTAGTTAGGTCAAAGAGTTGACTTAACGAGACCGAGATAGATAAAGTCCTAGTTTGTATACTGTCATGATATAGACACACATCCTCTGACTGAAGATAGATGTGTTACTATATGTCTAAGTATGTATATTTGGTAGACCATTAGGTTGATGTCCTAACCAAGGTCTATATACCGGCGAGCTGGTGTGCATATGAGGGCATATAAGTAATATGATCTCTCAAATGGATCATACAGGTTCACTTGTGAATCGCAGGACATGATCTCACTCATGAGGTAATGGGACCGATCAAATTCCATGCATGGTCATTGTGCTTTGGAAGCATGACAATAATTTGTAGGTATGATATATGCTTTTGGAAAGCATATGATCGATACCAACTCCCAATAACCAAGAATGAGAAATTTGATGATGAAACCCTAAAGATGATAGTGTAAAATTGATCTATATCTTCAGGTTTATCATAGGTCTTCCAGTATGCAGGATGTATAGATATTAGGAATACTTGAGGGTGATGTGATCATAAACGATTGTATAACCATGACGCTTCCATTCTGAGGGAGTGATGAATCAGGCCCGGATTTTAGTGACTCCTCTCAGTAGAGAAGTAATCTGATCTTAGTCCAAATGTTGGACATTGATCTGAATGAGATTTAGATGCAATGAGAAGATTATATTTACGACCTTGATTTAAATCAAGCGTCTATGAGAGGTCCATGAGATCTGAATTTGAGATGTGATCTCAATAACCGAGTCACTGTACATGGAACGTACAATCGCCCTGTCCTTATCTCCTAGTATATGCGGAGAAAGCACATTATTCTTGAAAGAGTTCAAGAATAATTCCATTATCGAATTATATTTAAGCATTGATAAATGGACAACTAAATGTGATTTAATTATCATGAATAATGTTAATTTGATTCATATTATTTGAATCCATGAGAATGATGATCCAATGTAATTAAATGTGATTTAATTATTATGGTTATGAATAATGTGGATAACAATATGCAATTATTCATATATATTATAAATTTGATTTATAATATATTAGTGAGAACTAATTGCGATTATATTTGTTGATTAATTCTTGATGTCAAATGGATTCACGTTGGATAATTAATTGAAAATATAATTACATTTTGTTTTGGGATATGAATGTGATTCACATAATTCCAATGGCATGATTGCAATCTTCACAAAATAATTATGAATTATTTTTGTGAGATGATCTTGGAAATTCATGAGATAATTTACTCGAACTAGATACCTTCACCATTCTGATTGATTACAACACAAAATAATGCCAATGTATTTGTGGTTTTATCGATCAACTTTGACGACAAGCATTATACTATATACAATAACCATACAGAGATCTAGGCATCTTTAAAACAATTTTAAGTATCCTAAATTTCTAGTCATATCAAGCAAATATATTCTTCATTTTGCATGTAAAAGTTTTCCTACAACTATTGTAGGATAAACTAGGGTTTTCATGAAACATACATTCAATGTCTATTGATGTTTAATCAATTATTTTTCATAAAAACTAAACATCAATTTTAATCAAGGCAAATTCATAATTTCCAAGATTTTCATTGAAGGATAAACACATTAAGCAAGAAGATTTGATGATCCGATCATCATCCGACCCATCTCCACTAAATATGGAATATCTACGGCAAACAGAGTCAGAATGCACGGAATAAATTTGAGTGATTTGGTGGTTTGGTTCTCTACTTAATCCAAGTGTTTAGTTTATATTTGTTGGTGTAAAAACAATAATTAAAAATCAATTTTTTATAGATCCATGAATACATGCAAAAATAATTTTATTGCGGGAACAATTCGAATAATTTTTCATGAACGTTTGATGCCAACATTTGAATACTATTTTGGGGACATATTTAGATATTCTAATACATTTTATGATCCAAAAAATTTTTCCAAATAGTGTTTTTTTTCATCTTTGCGAAAAACGATTCTAAACATGCATCTTATGCACAAACAACGAGTCCCCGGGCATCCGATAGGAAAAACCTTGTTCTCTTAGATTTGGATGACATCTAAGACCATTTACCAAGGGTCTGATACCACTTGAAGGCTAGTATTTAGGCCTTAATGTATCATGGAAGCATGAAGATCGCATCATATGCGATCAAGAGCGACTAGTCATACTTTTTGCTCAGGGCAACAAAGATTAAAAATTTTCAAATGTATGAAACCACATGATTCGAGAACACATCCAAAATTGTTTCATCAATATAACAAATGGGTTCAAAGGAATACCTCTTGAAGCGTGGTTGCAAACATCAATCTCTAAAGTAAGAGATTCTCATGTCTCTAGTCTGATCCAACAAAGGTCGCACTTGCAGGTGTGTATATGAGACACGTGCTTCCCGCAATCCAAGTTGACGATCCGAGCGAGGAGTCTCCTGATCTTGTCTCACAAAATCTGATGCATTTGTTATGAGCTGAGCGCACCAAAGAAGACGGGGAGATCCATGAGCAGTCAATCTAGCAACACAATAGCATGGTGATGATGGTGACATTCTCTAGGTCAACATATGGACAACCACATATTGAGAGAGAGAGGTGGAATGTAGAGAGAGAGAGAGTTGTTGCCTTATGTGTAAAAGAAAAGGTCAGGTCTACCATTTCTTTTATATTAAATTGGACAGTGGAGATGCACTCCTAATTCAATAAATGGTTGGGATTTTGTTATAAAAAATTACAATAACAATTAATTTATTTTAAAAATAAATTTAATATGTTGTAAATATTCTTAACATATTTAATTTCAATTAAATAAAATTACTCCCAAATGAAATAGGACTAGAGAGCCTCCTTCTATGTGAGGTGAAAGG
Source organism: Ottelia alismoides (assembly GCA_037367405.1). NCBI lineage: Eukaryota > Viridiplantae > Streptophyta > Magnoliopsida > Alismatales > Hydrocharitaceae > Ottelia > Ottelia alismoides. The sequence goes on along the minus strand of JAZKJV010007377.1, from coordinate 189,827 downwards.
AGATAGAGTCCTTCCCCTTATACATCGTGGACGACCACCTTGATTGGAGAGAGAAAATCTCTCTCAGATACTAATGTAATCTTCTTACATTAATTATTTTTTGGAATCTTTTATCAACAAATTATCACCAAAGAATTATTACAAATTATTTGTGATAATTGCAAACAAAATCATTGATAATTATGAATCAAATTCAACCACCCAATAAAATGTAAATTATAATTATAATTAATTACACAATGTGAATCGAATTCACATCAACATCTAATTCGTAAGTATTATTTACAATTAACTCTCTCTAATATATTTAAATCATATTTAATATCTATGATTAATATGGATACCGATATCCACATTAATCATATCCTTGACAATTAAATACTATTTAATTATCTTGGACGACTCTTCTTATGTGCCCAAATAATATGAATCATATTCACATTATTCATGATAATTGAATCACATTTAATTATCAACTTTCTTTAATGTTCAGATACATTATCAACAATGAGATTATTCTTGAATTGTTTCACGAATAATGTTCTTTTTCCGTGGATACTTGGAAACAAGAACATGGCGATTGTACGTTCCATGTATATAGACTTGGATATTGAGATCATATATTAAATCTAGATCAATGGGACCTCTCAAAGATGTTTGATTAAATCGAAGCCATAAATCTAATATTCTCATTGTATCTAAATCGTATTCAGATCAATCTCCAATATTGTACAAAGATCAGATTACTTCTCTATCAAGAGGAGTTACTAAAATCCAAACCTATTTCATTACTCCCTTGGAATGGAAGTGTCATGATTATACAATCATTTACAACCACATCACCCTCGAATATTCCAACACTCATACATCATGCACATTTGAAGGCCTAGAATAAACTCAAAGTTTTATATCACTTTTGGACTGTCTTTTTCATGGTTTTATCATTAAGTTTCTCATTCTATCATTGGGAGTTGGTATCGATCATATACTTTACAAAATCTTATACCATATATAGGTATTGATCATATACTTTCCAAAAGCATATATCAAACCTACAAATTCAATCAAGCTTCCAAAGCGAGACAACCATGCACAGAATTTGATCTTAATATCTCATGAGTGAGCTCATGTATTTCTATTCAATAATGAACATATATGATCCCTTTGAGAGATCGTATTACTCATGACCCTTGTATGCATACCAGCTCATCGGTGTATAGACCTTGAATAGGTCATCAACTTATCGATTTGCCAAATATACATACTCAAACATATAGTAACACATCTATCTCCGGTTAGAGGGTGAGTGCCTATATCGTGATACTGTACGGCATAGGTCTTGGTTATCTCGATCTCGTTAAGTCAACTCTTTGACCTAACTTATCTAACACCTCCGAATCTCTATTCCTATGTAGAGGACCTGCATCAATAAATTGGTTAGATAACAACCTTTAGAGAAGAATTGCCATCTTCATCTCAGACTGGAGATCCTCTCTTAACAATCATTCGACGTTGCTCGATGAGCTCTCAATATAACTCTTTAGATATCATCCAAACACCAACCTTTATGATTCAAGCATTGAATCAATAGCTGTATGATCATTAAGATGGCCATGATACATAACCCCAATTGTACTAAGGGTTGTGTGATGCAAATTAGTTATTCTTCATTTTAGATAAAGGAATGATTTGCAATAACATTTATTGCATAATGGCTCCTCGTGGGCTCGCATGTCCAACATGGAGTGGGTGTCATCGAGGTCTGTGGGACATAGTATCAAGGCCGAAGCCTTCTTCCTATGTCTCATGTAACTTCTCGGATGACATGGGGTTTCTTCTTCTACATACTCCTTGAAAGAGGGTCTTTGATACTACTCTCAAACATCGATTATGGCAAGGTGCTCGGTGATGATGTGTTGCTCTGCCGCTCGGGTATGCTTCTGGGAAGGAGATGATTGCTGCTAGTTATTCGAAAGAGAACAGTGAAGCTCTGATGGTGACGAAGATGTGGGGACCCATTCTTTATTCTTTCATCATCGTATTTGTTGTGTGAGGGATACACTCCACTTACAACTATGAAGGCAATTTCCTCTGCTCGAGCCAAAGCTCGGATGTTGGGTCATTTTGTCATGGATGATGGGGCGAGGCTCCTCGGGCAATGGTAATTAGTGTAGCTGATTGGGAAGATTACATGAAGGTAGAAAGAGAAGATGTTGAGTATCGGTGGATGGAGATGATCTTCGAAGGTAGGTTGATCATGGAGAGGTTGAGGGAGCTCCGTGATGAGTAAAGGAAGGAGCTATTTCTCTGGCTAACCCACACGAGGTGGAAAATCTAGAAGAAGAAGGTAATACGAAGGGGAAGAAGATGATGAGGGATTCTTGATCAAGGAGGTGACACAATGGAAAGGGAGCGAGCAGAGAACGAATAGGGTGAATCGTAGTGGATTTCAGATGAGTTGGAGTAGTAAAAAAAGAGTTTTGGTTTCTAGATTTGTGCAAGATTATAACATATATTGCAAAGAGAAGAGGAGAGAGAGAGAGAGGGAGGAAGACATGTACATGTGAGGGTTTCTTGGAAGTAACGGAGCTCAACGGAGCTCCGTTATCATCACCTTGATCAGCTTCGACCGGAGGCAGAGCAGAGAAGATGGAATAGCTCACGAGGGAGCTGCGATGAAGGTTGCAACCTTCGAATCTCACCGAAGGTTGTCGATTGAAGGTGATTTGTTGTCGCCAAATGATCAATCTTGAGATCACTCCTAATGGAAGATGGGTGTGCAAGGTGGTGAAGATGGGGATTTTGAGGAGGATACATTAGGGTTTCCCGAGATATGCAATATGGTGGCGATGTGGAGAAGAGAGGAGACTTGGACTTGGTTGAGGGAGGAGAGAGGAGGGCATGGGATGCGTCGGGAGGAGGAGGTGGAGCATGGTAGTTGGGTCTCGACCGAAGGAGGCAGAGGTGGAAGACGGAGCACGACAATTCGATCGGCTGAGATCGAACGACCATTAGATGGGCATGTGGAAGGGTGAATAAAAGAGAAAATAAAATAAAAAGAAAAGAAATAAAGAATTAAGAAAAGATGAGTAAAACATGGTCGTTGGATGAAGAGATATTCATCCAACAGTTGATACGAAGGGCAGTTGGGGGACTTAAGTGGAGGGCATGTGGAGGCTGTAGGAGCTGCCACGTGTCGCTCCCAGAAAATTCAGACAAGAAAACAAGAGAAAAATTGGAATAAAATAGCAAATGATGAAAAATTAAAAGATGTTCTTCATGAAAGTTGTTCATCTCAATGAGGTCCAAAACATTCTGAAGCGATGAAATCAAAAGAAGTTATCTGTATACATCGAAACTTTTGGTGGTATTTTATGTACATAAAATACTGTATTTTTGTATTTTACAATTTTTGTGATTTTTAGTGAAGGAAAATTCAAAATAAAACCTGAAATAAAAGAAGAAAAACATTTACGTATTAGTCTGATTTGTTTGTGATTTTATAATTTGAGAAAATACAGAAATAAAAGAAGAGGGGCTTATGTACAAACTATATACACACACTCTTAAATGATTCAATTTCTTTTATTTTTAAGTTATTTTTTATTTGGATGTTTATTCACATTATTTAAACATAAATAAAAGAAAATAAATGAAAAAACAAAGTAAAAAGAGTCAATTATGTACATAAAATAATGAGGACAAGTTAGTCAATATGAACTCCGATTCTTTTGATACCTTAATTCAAAAGTGAGTAGAGGCTCGTAGAAGACTGTATATGAGAGATATTTTGCTTTACGGTTTTTTGTCTCAAAACTAGGGTTTCATTTTATTTGAGATATATGCAAGTTATTATTTTTATAGTATTTTTCATTTATTAATGTTAGTAATATATACATAATGGAGTTGATTTTATTTGATTTGGAGTTAGTATAAAATAATGAAAAATGTGGGAGGTTGTGTTATTACATAGGTGATGATACACATACAATTATTGGCTTCTTATTAATATGAAATATAATGATAAAAGTAGATATTATTTAGACATGTATGAATGATAATGATGCAATCTTACTCTATTTTTAGATTTTGAAGTGATGAATCACATATTCATCGACAATAGATGATCTATAAAATAGATTTAATCATGAGTATTCCCAATATTCATTCATCCTTCATATTGTAAGACTTTGATACATCCGAAGTTCAAACCCTAGTTTGATTGTCTTCTTCAAACATTAATATTTCTCATTTGATAATTGGTTACAATATTAATCATATAATTTTCAAAATCATATATGAATATCTCAAATTTGTGCCTTATTTCATAAATAAGATATCCATGCATGTAATTCAATATGACACCAAATTATCTCATGAGTGAGTTCCGTCTCCTGTTTCATCAACTATGAAATTGTATGATTCCTTTGAGAGATCATACTTCTCACATGTCTTCATATTCACACCAACTCGCCGGTATATGAACCTTGGTTCAGTCACCAACCTATTGGTCTGTCAAATGTTATACTCATGCATATAGATGTATATTTGTCTCTCGTCAAAGGATGTGTGCCTGGTCATGGCATTTACGATTCATGTCTTAGTTTACATTGACCTCATCAAGTCAACTCTTTGACTTGATTATTTTGACACTTTCAAATCACTATTCCTATGTAGAGGCCCTACATCAAGAAGTCAGTCAGAAATCAGTTTTTAGAGAAAGGTTGCCATCTTTTTCTCAGATTAGAGATCTTTATTGAATATTACATGTTAATGTCAGTTGTGTCCTCCCAACTACATGGTATTTAATATGTCTACGGTACATTACTCTAATTGTATAAAGGAACCTTAATATTAAGTGCATTCATAATCATTCAATTCAGATAGACATAATAAAATAATAACTTTTATTGCATTAATGGGTCGCCGAGGCCTTACAAGTCCAACAAATTATCCTTTATAAAGTTTTTCCCTGAAGCTTTAAGATTGTTACAATGATTAGGAACCTTATCTATGTGTCTTTCCTCCTATCAAAGTTTTTGTATTCCCTAACTAATAAAGAAAACTAAGAATATTAAATTTACGTGAACCTTCATATGTCACAAGTAAGTTTTTTTAATCCTGTAAATGGTCTCCGATTGAGACACTATATTGTATTCATTGAATGATATAGTGAACTAGAATAGAATCGTCATTTTTGCATTACTCGTCGATACTTTTACTTGAGCACCAATGAAGTCTTCTTCTCCTTCCTTAAAAGTCAGCTTTACGAATGACTTCACCATGCACATTCACATCCTATGGTTGATTGATTTCATTGCATAGTTGCTCCCATTGATGTATGGTAGCTTTAACACTAAGTAGGTACATGAGTTGGTATTAGTGGTGATGTTTCCTTTTTCCATTTGTGGATATGTAATTAGGATATTGCTCTTCGAAAGACTTCCACCCTCTTTAATATTGAATACGAGTTAAAACAAGGGGTAAGGATTGTGTAATATAAAATATTACAATAAAAAATACAAATTTAAAAATTACAAGCTCAAAATAGATATATGATATGCAAACTATAATAGTGATGAATCTAGGATTCAATCACCTACTTAAAATTAAACTCTTTTCCTCGAACCATCACTTGCATTTGCATTAAATTTCATTTTATATCATTTTCATGTATAATATTAATATTACGTAATTAAAATTTAAATTATATAAAATCTAAAAAATTGTAGAATTAAGATAACTAAGAAGGATGTACTTGTACAAATGCTACAAGAAATATGGGCCTTTACTGCCACACACATGCGACCACTAGTAGTGGAAATGTGGTAGTAGTAGTGGATGCGAGCACAAAATAACTACTAGTGGTCGTAACTCTAAATTTGTGACCACCAAAAGAAGCGAGCTTTTCACACTTCATATGCAACCACCAGTGTTAAAATAAAGTGGTAGCATAATATGACTACTTATGGTCACATATGTGACCGCATTGTCTAATAAGTATTCCAGAACAAAACCTCATTTCCCTTTCTTCCTATTTCCAAGCTCATGCATCCCGAGCCCTAGCCCCTAAACCCGACCTCTCCACCACCAGTGACACCGCTCCTCCTCCCTCCACCACCCATCGACACCATCTCCTCCTCCCTCCACCCTCGAACTCATCCTTTGCTCCTCTCCTCCGCCAGGCACGAGTCCTGCAGCCTCATCTCCTATGTCGTCTCTTTTCAAGAGAAGTCCTCCACCATCTCCTCACTTCCATGGACATAAAACAAACCTCTCCTTCTGACCCATCAATATACTTCTTCTCTTTCATTATTTTTCATCTAGTTGTTTAATTGGTATGCCGAATTAGGGTTGTATTTCAATTTCTATGTGGTTTTTACTATGCATAGTAGGTGTGTGTTGAAAAGTCTAAGAAAGATAGTGGATTAAATATCTTTCAAATGCGGTTTATGTTGACTTATTTTAATATTTTGTTTAGAAATCCATTTGTATGTGTGTGTATTGTAGCGTACGTATTATTGTTTGAGTATAAATGTGTGTATACATGGACATGTTTGTGTATATATGTCAGTTTGAATAATAATTCCAATGCTCATGTGCTTGATAATATTAATTTAAATTCAATGTTTAACATCAATTCATTTGCGATATGATCACAAATAAATTAGAAAATAAATGTCTATTATATCTTTATTAGATATGACCAACATATAGGATGCACTTAGGGTATTGCACGAAATCACACAAAACCTCATTCACACACATATATCCTTCCACACTAGGTTAAGTGTAGCCCTGCACAAGGAATGGTGTGTGCAACGCATTTTGGGAAGTGGTGCCCCATCATATATTTTGTTTTTTTTTATTTTTACAACTACAGGGGTCTTAACTTTACAAGCTATGAAATACCCCTCATGGTACCATGCGACTCTTGATGTTTGTTTTGCAGGTACCAAGGCATGGGTAGAATATGTTAGGTCAATATACAAAAATGCACCTTATTGAAAACTAACATAATTTATGTGTTGCTATATTCAAGTAGTGACACCGCTCGTCTAGTGTGACATATTATAAAATTTCTAAGATAATTAAATATCCTAATAAATGCGACACAAAAGTGAAACAAATTCATACTACCTGATCTTGAACATTGGGGTTGTATGCATATATTTGTTATGCATGTGGGATTGTATGTGGGTATGTAATAGTATATATAGTTATGTGGGCATGTTTGTAAGTGTATAGAGTTATGTATGTGGGTATGCTAGGAAGAATGCTATCTAGATTGAATGTGAGTATGTTTGTAGTTGTGTTTCTAAATATATGGGAACATTAGTGCAAATAGAGTATTTATATGGGTATGCTAGGATGAATGTGGGAGGTATCTGGGCATGTATACAAGTGTATGAGGTATGAGGACATGTAAGCATGTGGAGGGTATGTGGACATATAAGCATGCATGTGGGAGATATGTGAGCATGTATCCAAGTGTATGAGGTATATGAGTAGTAAGGGTGTATATAGGTAAGCGTGCATGTTTAGAAGTGTATGAAGGTATAGAGGGAGTTATGTAAGTACAAGGGTATCACTTTGTTGTGGGTATCTGTGTGGGCATTCATGTAAGCATGAATGTGCGTGTCTATGTATTCGGGTATATATAAGCATGAATGTGGATACGGTAGCATGAACGTGAGTATCTATGTGGGTGAGTTTCTATGCATCTGTGAGTATATTGGCATATATGGGTATCTATAAGGGAATGTAGGATTTCTTTTACAAATGAAAGCAAATAATTCAACCAATTCTGAGCATCAATGATATCCAAAGTTTTTCATAAGGGAGCGAAGCAGAGGGAGGGGGTTGCACACTTAGACACATGTTAGGTGCACAAAGTAATTTTTACATAGGTAGTTGAAGCTCAAACTGTGGCGATGAGTTCATTATGGATATTGTTTATGATGCTCGATGTCTCATTCAATGGAGAATTATTTTATATTTAACTTCTGAATTTTGACAATTACATAACTGCTATGGTGCTCTTTTCGGCAAGAAGTATGAGTCGGTTCCCACCGAAGAGTGTCCACAGTTTGACGCAAAGCTCTGACAACATGTGATTAATCAATGGCAAGTGGGGCCGAATTGTAGGCAGGTGTTGGGGGGACTTCGCCCCAGATTCTCATCATAGTCTAGTTGCAAAACTACGTAGTCTTCAAGTGTTTATGGACTGCCCCGTTGATGAAGAGGAAAATTAGGCGGTCACGTATTCCATACAAGGCGGGAACACAGTCGATGCGTTGACCGCTCAGAAATCCGGACTTCAATCAACAATTAACCCACAACAAATAAATCAAGCAATGAAAGTAAATGTGGAGTTAAAATTTATTATAACTCTACAAAATATGTGTATACTGCAAGTAATGTAGAGTGTCAAACACAGGGAACAAGCAGGTAGATCGGGCAAAATAAATGCTCAACAATGAAAGTGATCAAATGCCTATACAAGTGCTATTTTTTGGGTTTTTAATTTTATAATTTTTTTAATATTTTTTTGTTTTTCTTTTTAACTTTTCTGATTTTCTATTTTTCTTTTTATATTTTATATATTTTTATACTTTCTTTTTCTTTTAATAAAAGATGTATACAATATAAGAGAAGGAAGATAATATATTTATAAAAAGAGGTAAACATAGTCAAAATTCAAGAGATGAAATATTTTTTTGCTTTTTATATTTTTATAATGTTTTTATGATTTTTCTATATTTTTCCTATTTTTTGGTATTTTAAGTCAAAAATATTAAAAACAGTGAGCAAAATAAAAGACTAAAACTAAAATGAGGATGAAAAATATCAAATAGAGTCCACAATTCCTCAAATTAATTTTAAAGTAAAGACAATAAAACATAGAAAATTCAGAGATAAAAATTATATTTTTAGGATTTTTGTGGAATTTTTAAGATTTTTATGAAGATTTTAGGGGTTTTGCTATTTTTAGGAGTTTTCTTTTGTTTTTTTTTAATTTTTGGATTGAAGTTAAAACACACAGAAACAAACAAAATATATTTTTTTGGAATTTTTCGAAGGGTTTTTATATTTTTTAGGTATTTTATAATGCAAACAAAGCTGAAAATGCATGTTTTTGAATTTTTAGAAATATTTAAAATGCAACAAAAATGCAAAATAAAATATGGCGTGATAGAGAAATGCAATAGGAACCTAAGGTAATTTTTAGGGATTTTTTAGGATTTTATAGATGCATGAAATAAATGCAAACAACAAAGAGAAAAATCAACCCTGGAAGGGGTATTTTCGTGAATATCTAGAAGTCCAGGAGGCTGCGTGTAAAATTTCGCAGAAATTATAACTAATTAAAAATATTTATGGACTAGAATTAAATAGCCAAAAAGCCAGGGCAAATTCTGCAAAATTTCCAAGACACACGTGACAGGCACACATACTTGGCGAGGACCTAAACATAATTTTCCAAAATCTAGGGGCCAAAATGCAATACTACCAAAAATATAACATTTGAATTAAAAATTCAGGTACTGAATAGAAATAACGGAAGAAGTGGGGGGTCCCTGCAAAATGGCCACGCCTCACGTGCACAAGTTACATGAGGTGACATGGCCGGGGACTCCTCTACAAATAATGGAACTACATGGGCCTGTATGCAATTTATACAAAGTAAATAAAACGCAGATGAAAGTTTTAGTCTTTAATAAACAAATACAAAAATGGCCAGGGAAAGGATGCAAAATACCCACGGTCTGGGCGCATCCAATGGCGGAGATGTGTCTACTTATGCCACGTGTCAACGCCCAGACGACCGATGATGCTTCGCGGGCAACAACTGCGATTAGATCTCGACTGAAGATCGAACGACGCTGCATGTCCCAGATCCAACGGCAACTGAAGCTTGCCAAGAACGGGGGCCAATCTGACGGTTGCGGAGGCCGGACGATGAACTGGGAGGAGCTCCGCCAAGAGCGAGGTTCTCCTGGCTAGATCGTCAACCTCCGATACTCTATACGGCTCCAAAATGCCCCAAATCAGACCTGCATGGACCCTCTATGTGTTGGAAGCATCAAGATGCCGGGGGGGGGTCACCGGAGCTCTCTCACGACGACGGGAAGCTAGAGAGCTCTAGGTACCTCCAGCCTTCCTCAAAATAGCTCCAGCTAGTCTCGATGCTCCCAGATCCTGCACAAAGGAAATTGAAACCGCGAGGGTAAAATGCCTCGTCGGTTGGCGGAGTGGATGGAAGCAGTATGGCGAAGATGGAGCTCACTGGAGCAAGCTCCGGCTAGGTGGTGGTAATAACAAACGGTAGGGCTTCTATCGAAATAGAGGGTAGAGCTAGATGCCTAATGAGATGGGGAATAAAATAATGCGAGAAAAACAAAAGAAAATGTACCTCGAAGGCCGTTAGTCTGATATAGAAACCTCACGACGACACGCTAGAGATGGGGGTAGAACTCGGCCCTCCTGACCTCGCCGTACCTCAAACGAGAGTACTGGAGACTCCCCTATCATAGGAGTCGATCCGGAGCACTCTCGGAGGTCTAAGATTGGCAAAGAAAGGGTTCAAGTTTGAATCGAAAGTCGGAGGTGGTATATGAAGGGTTGACAAACGGCTTGGAAGAACAAGGCACATCGGGCGATGCAGTTATTCAAAGGCTGAGATTTCACCTGGGCGTGCATGCTCAATCTCCCAGGAACAAAAGTCGTGAAGGGACTTAGGCGAAATGGTACAAGAATCGAGCTGCAAAACTCGACAAAATGGCGAGAAATGAGGTCTAACAAGGAGCAGACGGGCAGGTCAGAGAGTTGACCTGCGGTCAACTCTCGGACGCTCCTGGTTGGTCCACGCGGACCAACCAGGAAAATGCCCTAGAAATATTATTTGAAAATTTATTTAAAAATAGTATATGATTTAATTAATTTTAGGTTATAAAATAAAAATGTTTAATATTTTATAAATTATTTTATTGTGAATTTTTTATTTTTTTGAGGTATAAAAATACAAGTTCCCTTTTAGAAGCTATATAGGTATATGTATCTATATATTTTAATATTTTTTATTTTGTATATTTTATTTTATTTAATTTGTTTATTATTTTATAAATTTATAACTTTTTTTATATACTTAAATATATTTTTATTTTATTTTTCTGAAGTGTTTGTACAATTAAATAAAAAGATGTATTATTTATATATGTATACTGATAAGTATTATACCTATTTACTTTATTCAAGTATTTTATTTTTGTATTTTCTTTCATGTTTTATTCTGATTTTAATGTACACATATATTATAAACAATATTTATAAAATTATAAAAATATAAACTTATAAAAATAATGAATAATAAATAAAATGAATATTTTAATCTGTACAAGTATACAATAGGGTCTGAAACCTAACTTTCAAATCGTAGCTCCACAAAATACGAAACCACCTTCATTAAATAGCTTATTAAAAATTATATACAATTAAAGGTGATTTTGATACGTTTTGAGTTTTTATTTGAGAGATACAGGTCTGGGATGTTGGGATTCTGGAATCTTATTCAGATCATAACTTTTTATCTGTGATTATTTTTGAGTGAAATCAATTTTGTATTTTTCTATATTTAATTATCTACAACTTTCATGCACAAAGTTTCTTTATTTGGAGTATAAAAAGTGGAATTAAAAATAGGTCCCAAAATGAATAAAGAATGAATTGAATAAAAGGGAATTTTATTGGTTTCTGACCCTTGTCTCCCCTACTTTATTCCTTGCTGACCTATTCATCGAGATGCCTAGGTCTCGGGGTTTCGGGTCATTAAATATTTACAATATTTTATTATTATTTTCTTTATTATTTTATTTTGGCTTTAAAAACAGTATTTTATACAATATTTACACACACATGCATGGATGCTAAAATGCAGTAATTAAGGGAATTTACATGCATTTGCCAGGGTTTTTGAGGCCAAAATGATGGAATAAAGATGATGGAATGTGGATTCATCATCTCCCTATACTTGCCTTTGCTAGTCCCTAGCAAACATTTATGCAATAAGTGCAGAAAGGAGAAACAAAGAAAAGAAAAAGAAGAAAGATGGATTAAGCTTAATTATTAAACTTGTCTTCACAAAATCAAAGTTTGGAGCTTAAGTCGGACCTTTGAAATTTTAGTGCGGGCGAAACCTTAATGAGAACCAGATTTGAAATCCAACAACCTTCGATTATCCCAAAAGTCTGCTCAAGTCTCCTCAATAGCCATGTCAGAAATATTTCAACTCATACGCAAACCCTTACGACTATGAATCTGATTCATACAATGTAAGTGATAGTGGCTCTCCCCAACTGAAATGACAAAGAGACTGACTTCTCCAGCATGACAACCCAATGATTCCCTAATCCAATAACTCCTTCCTCGAGGAGCGGGGTCTTCCCTTTTAAGTTCAAATAGCAACCAGCTCAAGAGGAGGGGGTGAAGAGAAGAATGGACGATAGTCAGTGTAGCTACCTATCCCAGTATGCAAGACCAGTGTAGTCAAGTCATCCGATTGCAGGCTCACATGATATGACTTTGTAACTCAAGTTTGCTTATTGACTATACAACATATGTACACTCCGACATGCATTTTTATTTTTATTTACATGCCTGTCCACTTTTTTGGAGTTTTTTTTGAAATACTATATACAACAGCATTTACATAGGGAGTTTGTCCTCTTTAGCCAGTAGACTATCCCTCTTTTGAAGCTTTATTGCAACCCACACTCTCCTGTCTTTAGAATTCCTCATCACTAGACGGGTTGGTGTGCACTTCCCTCCATAGAAGAGGACAAATGTTTCCACTTGTGTGCGTCTCATACCGTCAAATCCAATCCCCTCACCACTCCAACTGAGTTGAGCCATGTGAAAGGTGTAGGTGTCCAAGTTAGGTCATTATCAACAAGAGTCGTGTGTGTGCTCCGAAATACTCTACTTAGGTAGTCAAGAATCCATTGAACCAAGCCTCATGATCCTCAAAGAATTAAGTCAACTAGACCTAAAGTACCTCAATCCCAGTTCCTATAAGGTTCCTGTTATTAGGTAGATTTTAAGGTCCAATCAAGCTCCAATCTTCGAATTTTACTTAGACTTGTTCAACTATCAAACTCAATCCAAAAAATGCTAATGCTATGCAGAATTCGGAAAATATTTTTGTGATGCGATTTTCAAAGGTTTTGAACTTTTTATAGATTTTTGAGAAGATGATGCATATGCAAATTTTTTTGTTTTTATTTTTTCACAAGGATTTTTCAAATGTTTTTGGTATTTTAATTTTGCAAATGTTTTTGGGATTTTTGAAAACAAAAGATTTTGGCTAAAAACTAGGATAAAAATATTTACACGGGCAAGCATCTTATATTTACAAGAAGTGGGTTTTAAGAATTTACAAGGGTAAGTGGTCAATTTTATAAGTATATATAATGAATTTTGGTATGATGTATATATCCCTCAAACTTATCTGAACAAGAATTTTTCAAATTATTTTGAAAACTATAGTCCAAAATAAATTTTACAAATAATTTTTACAAACATGTACATACATTTGAAAATCATTTTGCAAAGGTTTTTCAAACAATATAGATGGATTTTTCAAAATGTTTTTGCAACCATTTTCAAACCATTTACAAAAAAATTTTCAAACATTTTATTTCACACAAAGAAAAATAAATGTTTCAAACAAACCATTTTACAAAGGTTGAAAACATGTAATAAAACATTTTCCAAATAGTTTTCAAAAGATTTTCACAAAGATTTTCAAACTATTTTTCAAACATTTTGCAAAAAACATTTTCACCTGATTTATTAATCAATAAATACAAAAAGAATTTGAGGAATGATCAACATCTTTTTATTAAGATTTTTAATGAATTTATAAGTATAATTAGCCATATTTATTAAGAAAAATACGAGTTATGGCTGAAGTATATACACAGTATATACGACCCCCTATACTTAGCTTTAGCTATGTCCTCATAGATCAGAGAGGAAAGAGAAGACATAACTCGTACTGAGTATAGGAAAATCTAAAGAATAACGAACGAATGAAGGAATGAACGAATGAGAAGTTGACTGTCCCCCTCTACTTAGGATCAAATAATCCTAAGTATAGCAGATTGTACACAAAGCAGGGAGGGTCAATGGTGGGAATGAATAGATCGTACTCAGTTTGTCTCCCCCTATACTTAGGGTAAGATATCCCTAAGTATAGACAAGAAGAGGAGACAATGGAGAGGATTGAAATAAATGAAAACTTGGGGTGAACACCCCCTATTCTTAGGACAAAGTACGTCCTAAGTATATAAGCCTCTCTACAAGGGGCGACACCTTTTTGATAGATAAAGAAGCTAGAAAAGGAAAAGAAGAAAAGAAGAAAAGAGAATAAACAGATCACAGCTCAGTCTGTGCACCCCCTATACTTAGGATAAGGCGTATCCTAAGTATAGAAAAATCATAAGATGACGACGGGATGGCAGACATAACGGGAGAATGAAGGAATGATATGGACATATGGATATATATAGTGGAAGATGGAAGTGATACGTATGTATGAGGTGTAAGTGATATGAGTCAAAGAGTGCACCTCATACCAGATGAATGGGGGAAATGTCAACGGTCGGCAGATCATGATATAGATATAATTTCAGGCGCTGACTGTTAACCCGAAAGGTAGAGGAAGATGACAACTCGGATATATCAATACTGTCATTGTCATGTACCTTTCTGACCACATAAGGACCTTTCCATTTACTCTGTAATTTCCCTAGAAATAATTTTAGCCTAGAATGAAACAACCATGCATGCTGATCGGGCTCAAACTGTTTATGGATGATATGAGAATCGTGCCATATCTTAACTTTTTCATTGTACTGTAGGCTGCTCGAAAAGGTTGTATCTCTCAGTTCCTCCAAGGCTGCCAACTCTGCTTTCCTCTATTCTCCTATACTCTAACTCTATAACTGCCTGTAGTGACTTGTGCTTGATTTCCATTGGTAAGTGGCACGGCTTGCCATAGACGAGACGAAAGGGTGATGTCCCTAATGGTGTCTTGAAGGAAGTCCGATAGGCCCACAAGACTGAGTCCAAAAGCTGTGACCAATCATTTCGGTCTGGGCAGACTACCTTCTATAAAATAGTCTTGATCTCCATGTTTGATACTGCAACAAGACCATTAGGTGGCAACATTATGGTCAATGATGAACTCGTCTGCAAGGGCTCTTACCTTGTCGTTGATAAAGTGAGACCCCTCGTCTGAAATCAGAACTCTAGGTACCCCGAACCGTGAAATGATATTTTTCCTCAAAAATCGACCCACAGTCTTAGCATCTGCGGCTCGGGTGGGGATGGCCTCGACCCAACGACTCACATAATCTACGGCAAGCAGAATGTACTCAAACCCCTGACTCTTAGGAAATGGGCCCATGAAATCAATGCCCCATGCGTCAAAAACCTCACAAAAGTGAATAGGCTGCATGGGCATCATATCTCTCTGTCCGCAAGTACCCATCTTCTGACAGCCAGTATACCTCTTCACGAATTCGTCTGAATCCTTGAAGAGAGTAGGCCACCAAAGGCCGGATTGGAGCACCTTATGCACTGTCCGTCTCCCAAAATGATGTCCTCCTGCCTCAAGCTTGTGGCAGTAGGTGAGGACGCTATGCTGCTCTTCTTGAGGAATGCACCTCCTCCAGATACTATCCCCTCCTTCATGATAAAGATGGGATACTCCCAATGGTATGACTTGGCCTTCGCAAGGAAGGTCTCAAGTCGCTGCCTTGGCCAACCTTGTGGAACCGTCTTGGCGACAAGATAGTTCACAATGTCGGTGTACCATGGAAGCGAGGCAATAGCAAGGATCGCCTCATCTGGAAATGTCTCTGTGATAGGTGCGCTAGGCTCAGATTCCTCAAGGTTCTCTAATCGGGAGAGGTGATCCGCCACCACATTCTTAACTCCAGGCTTATCCTTAATCTCAATATCAAACTCCTGGAGTAGAAGGATCCATCTGGTAAGGCGAGCTTTGGCATCGTTCTTTGCCATGAGGTACCGGATGGCAGTGTGATCTGTAAAGATAGTCACTCTTGATCCCAGAATATATGATCTGTACTTATCCAAAGCAAAGACTACAACTAGCATCTCCTTCTCAGTCACAGTGTAATTCCGCTGAGCGGCATCCAAAGTCCGGCTAGCGTAGTGAATGGAATACGGCAATCCATCCCTCCTCTGTCCAAGCACAGCCCCTATGACAAAATCAGAAGCATCCGTCATGATCTCAAATAGGAGATACCAATCGGGTGGCTGAAGGACAGAGCCTTAACAACTAGATTCTTGAGTCTCGAAGGACGCAAGACACTTATCATCTACAATGAACTCGGTGCCTTTTGTCAGCAAATCAGTGAGCGGTCGGGCAATACAACTGAAGTCCTGAATGAACCGTCGGTAGAAACTGATATGCCCTAGAAAAGACCGCAATTGATGCAGATTAGACGGTGGATTGAGTTTTCTGATGATATCCACCTTGGCCGGGTCAACCTCCATGCCCCTGTTGGAGATGATATGGCCAAGGACCGTCTCCTGAGTCACCTTGAAGTGACTCTTCTCCCAAGACAAGACAAGATTGACCTCTATGCAGCGTTGAAGCACACGGTCTAGGCAGTCAAGACAAGCATCAAACCCATCGTCATAGACCGAGAAGTCATCCATGAAGACCTCTAAACAGTCACCCACCATGTCCGAGAAGATGGACAACATGCACCTTTGGAATGTAGCCGGGGTGTTACACAAACCAAAGGGCATTCGTCTGAAAGCATATGTCCCAAATGGACAGGTAAATGCCATTTTGTCCTGGTCTTCGGGCGCAATGGCCACTTGGTTATAGCCGGAGTACCCGTCAAGAAAACAATAGTGACTCTTCCCAGCTAGCCTCTCGATAATCTGATCAATGAATGGTAGTGGGAAATGATCCTTCTTGGTGGCCTCATTCAATCATCTGTAGTCCACACAGATCCTCCAAGAAGTGGGTACCCGGGTAGCTATCTCCTCTCCAGACTCACTCACAACTGTAGTGATACCCGTCTTCTTGGGCACATCATGTAATGGACTAACCCACTTGGAGTCGGAGATGGGGTAGATAAAATCGATGCTCCACCATTTTGATATTTCCTTCATGGCCACATCTCGAAGATTCGGGTTCAGCCATCGCTGGAACTCAAGCGAGGGCTTAGCGTCCTCTTCGAGATAGATATGGTGGGAGCACAAAGCCGGACTAATCCCCTGGAGATCAGCTATACTCCATCTTATTGCCTTGTGATTTCTTTCAAGAACCTCCATCAAACGAGATTCTTGCTCTCCAGTCAGATCTGCTGAGATAATGACTGGGTGCATATCTGGCTCACCCGCAAGGAATCTATACTTCAACAACTGCGGCAAGGGCTTCAATTCCGAGCAACTGGGAGCTGGCAAATCTAGCTTCTGATATGTCTGAGTGAAGGCTACCGGATCTGCATGAGAGAACTCTCACTGTGTGTGAAAATTTGACGAAGGGAACCCTGCTAGAATATCTGTAAACTGTGCTGGCTCGCTCTCCGTCCTAGCTGTCGGCTCAGAAGGAATCAGACATGGCAAGTAATCATCAAAGTCATCCCAATCGATGTCTGAATCTGAGGGATATGAATCAGAAGAACATGAATGAAATTATGCCTAACCACTCAACCCGCAACTGTCAGCCTCTAATGTGTCCTCTACCAGGGGTGTGCTATCCAAACTCTTGACTGCCATACGTTGTACGTACTCTGAATCTGTCAGTAAGGCGAGGGCTCGTGCTACTGGATCTGTCTAAATGGCTTCATCATCGGTCATAAAAAATCACACTCCTAGTGGACGTCTCGCTCAGCCTCTGTCATCTGCTCTGTGTCACTGAACTACTCTGAGCATGCTGAATCTCTCACTCGGGTCTCCTCGATCGTCTCTATTTGTATACTTTCGCCCTCTACACGAAAGTACACCTTCCCACTATCATGGTTGGATACCGCCTTGGCTGTGGCCAAGAATGGGCGTCCAACTATGTTGGGGGTATCTGCCACTAACTCAAGGATCTCCATGTCCAATACAACAAAGTCCACGGGGAATTTCAGGCCCCTGAATGGTAACGACCACGTCTCTCAACATCCCCTTCGGTCTCTTAATCAACCTATCAGCAAACTGAAGGACTATCATGCTCCGATGGAGAGGGCCAACCTCGAATTGGTCGAGTAAGGCTGCCGGGAGGAGTTTGATAGAAGAGTCGCTGTCTAACAGAGTACGATCAAAGTGCTGCTCTTGAATCTTGCATCTGACATAGGGAGCTCCTGCATCAGGTTTCTTGGCTAGCAGTTTGTTCTGAATGGCAAAGCATGTGGCACGGGTAAGCACATGGATCTCTCCTTTATTGTTCCTCCTCTTCTTGCGTACTATAGTCTTCTCTCTCAAGTTCTTTTGGAAGAGGGGGATGTGCTCTAGTGCCTCCTGTAGAGTCAGCTGAATCTGAAATCTATCAATCATCTGGTTGCTGAACTCTAACTGATGTGTCTTTTTTGGATTTTCATTTTTATTCCCCTTCGCCAAGCGGAGTACTAAAGGGAAGGGGATGGTAGGGGCCTTCTCAGATGGAGGACTAGGAAGAGGTTCCTATGCCTGTGAAGAAATGGAATCCATATAAAGATCATCATGTGACACATATGGACTCGGAGTAGATAAAGAAACCTTTCCTTTATTCATATTTTTGTTCTTTTTCTTGTTACCACAGTACTGAGATACAAAAGGTGGCAACACAACATGTGGAATCTCAACAGAAGTAGAAGTGGTGGCTACAGTACCACCCACGACATCTGTCTTCACGGCATCAGCACCGCGCTCTGGCTCAGCCTCAAGTGTAATGGTGGCATCAGCACCACCACCTGCGTCTGGTGTAACGACGGCCTCAGTACCATCAATTGGATCTCTATCCTTGGTTGCATCAACACCACCGTCATCAGCATCATCAATGGCATCATCACCGCTACTATCCTCAGATGAGGCGCCACCGGCTGGCATCCTACCTCTCCTAGTCGTCAGAAAATCAGCATCACACATAAAAGAAGACATGTCATTCAAAGAGTCACTAGGAGTGGTATCCTCTGTAGACTATACCTGCTCAGACTTCCTCTTCAAGTTATTTGGATTAGGCTCGATCTGTGCAGGTATGGAGGCCTTGCCCTTGATGATATCCCTCATCTTCTGCCGAAACTCATCCATTTCTCGCCGGAAGGATGCCTGTTGTTCGGAGAGAAAGCGGGAAAGGTCATCAAGCGCTGGGTTCTCGAAGGCAGGTGCTGGAGAACTGGAAGTGTTCCCATGCTGGAAATGAGGCTGCTACTATGAATAGTGAGGGGGAGGCTGGGAGTATGGCTGGTGAGGCTGCTAACGCTGCCTCCACTGCTCTCCATGATAAGAGGGACGAGGACCATGCTGGTACTGCTGGTGGGAGTAATGGGTTGTTGCTGCTGGTTGCTCTGATTGCCCTGAGCAGGAGACTGTTGTTGGGATGAAGTGCCTCCGGTGGTTCAACGGAATCCGGGATGATAACGACGAATCCCAGCCTGCTATGGAAACCGGTCGTACCATATCTCATTGACTTCCATCAATGGCTCCTGCTCGAAGGGTGGTGGAGGAAGAACTGCCAGTGGCTGATCTGGCTAGTAGACCACCATCTGAATGTCCTGAGATGGTGGAGGCAATGGACAGTGCTGTAGCTGTTGGACCGGCTCTGCCTGGATGTGGTGAACCTGGCGGTGTATGGTAGAGGGCTGGGTGAAGCTGCTACTGCTGGGATCAACACGTGACCTGGGAGGCTGCTAAGTGGACGTCTGTGCCTCCTGAATGCATAGGATCTGGGTCTTCAGGTCACTTATGGTCTTCGTCAACTGGTCCATCTGTGCAAGACCTTGACTCTGCTTCTTCTCAAGGATCTCGATGCGGTCCAACTTTTTGCTAATGATTCCCATGTCGGTTGCGGTGGATTCAACCTGAGTTGCTGCTGCTGATGGAGTGTGGGTACCAACATCGATTCGTGCAATCCTTTGATATGAAACTGCCTGTGGTGGGGTCTTCAGCTGTGTATAGACTTGGGCTTGGGCCATTACTGTTGAGTTCTCTGCCATCCCTTCATAGATAGTCCAAACCTCATCTTCTCACTTGGAAAAGTAGGATTCACCACAAGAGACAGTCACAAGCCCCTGCAGCTCCGGTGTTAGCCCACAAAAGAAACTCTGAACAAGGTTGGGCTTTTATATATCGTGATGTGGATGTTGGACATGCGAGCCCACGGCGAACCATTATGCAATAAATGTTATTGCAATTCACTCCTTAATCTGAAATAAAGAGTACATAATTTGCATAATAGGTCCCTTAGTACAATTAGGGTTATGTACCATGGCCATCTTAATGATCATACAGCTGTTGATTCAATTATTGAATCATAGAGGCTGGTGCTTGTATGAATATCTAAAGAGTTAGATTGAGGACTCATCAAGCACCGTCAAATGATTATTAAGAGATGATCTCCAGCCTGAGTAGGAAATGGCAATCCTATCTCATTTAGGCTGATATCTGACCGACCTCTTGATGCAGGTCCTCTGCATAGGAATAGAGATTCGGAGGTGTCAGATTAGTTAGGTCAAAGAGTTGACTTAACGAGATCGAGATAACCAAAGTCCTATATCGTATGCTGTCACGATACAGGCACGCATCCTCTGACCGGAGACAGATGTGTTACTATATGTTTGAGTATGTACATTTGGCAGACCAATAGGTTGATGACCTAATCAAGGTCTATACACCGGCGCGCTGGTGTGCATATAAGGGCATATGAGTAATACGATCTCTCAAAGGGATCATACAGGTTCAGTTACTGAACCGGAAGACATGAGCTCACTCATGAGATATTGGGAAGAATCAAATTCCATGCGCATGGTCGTCTCGCTTTGGAAGCTTGACTGAATTTGTAGGTTTGATATATACTTTTGGAAAGTATATGATCAAGACCTAGGTATGATATATATACTTTTGGAAAGTATATGATCGATACCGACTTCCAATGATCGAATGAGAAACTTACTGATAAAGCCCTGAAGTAGACAGTGTAAAGTTGATCTAATACTTCGGGTTAACTCTGAGTCTTCCAGTATGCAGGATGTACAGGTATTAGGAATACCTGAGGGTGATGTGATCATAAACGATTGTATAACCATGACGCTTCCATTCCTAGGGAGTGATGAAACGGGTCTGGATTTTAGTGACTCCTCTCAGTAGAGAAGTAATCTCATCTTAGTCCAAATGTTGGACATTGATCTGAATGTGATTCAGATTCAATGAGAAGATTAGATTTACGATCTTGATTTAATCAAGCATCTATGGGAGGCCCGAGATCTGGATTTGAGATGTGATCTCAATATCCATGTCACTATACATGGAACAGTACAATCGCCCTGTCCTTATCTCCAAGTATTCGCGGAGAAAGCGCATTATCCTTGAAAGAGTTCATGGATAATTCTATTGTTGATATATGTATCCGAGCATTGAGAAAATGGATAATTAAATGTGATTTAGTTATCATGAATAATATGAATTTGATTTATATTATAAGGAGAGTTATCTTAGATAATTAGATGTAATTTGATTATCAAAGATGTAAATAATGTGAATGTGATTCATATTATTTGAGCACAAGAGAATAAGTTATCCAATATAATTAAATGTGATTTAATTATTATGGATAAGAATAATGTGGATAGTAATATCCAATTATTCATAATATATTATAAATGTGATTTATAATGTATTAGAGAGAGTTAAATATAATTTATATTAGTAGATTAATTATTAATGTGTATTGGATACACATTGTCTAATTAATTGAAAATGTAAATTACATTTTGTTTTGGGTTGTGAATATGATTCACAATATTCCAATGTCAAGATTGCAATATTCCCAAAATTAATTGAGAATTATTTTGGTGAATAAAATCCCAACAAATAGTTGTTGGAAAATAAGTAGAGAGAAAATCAAGGAGATGTGCAATCTTATGGGAATCCATGAGATTGCCCTCCCTCCAAAGGGGAAGGTTATCTCCTTTATTCTCTCTCTCCTTATTTGATTGATTTAATTTGGTGTTAATATATATTTGATATATTTCATCAAATTTAAATCACAAGTTGTTGGCTTTTACCAACAACAATCTTGACCATTGGATTGACATAAATCAATCTCATCCATTGATTTTATATGTCACATGGATTGAGATCCATGGATCCCAAAACCCTATAAATAGAGAGGCATACCATGCTCTCTATTTTACACAACACTTCTCTCTCTCTCTCTCTTTCTCTCTAGAGATCAGCCCTCTCTCTCTCCCTCTCATGGCCGTCCACCATGGATGCCATGGAGAGGTTCTCCATCGCCGTAGCATCGTCGTTATGCTGCCCGATCGTCTGCTCGTGGATCTCCGTCTCCTTCGGTGCGCCTCGCTCGTGAAGAAGACGTCGGATCTCGTGTGTCGAGATCAGGAGATCCGCCGCTTGGATCATCAACATGGATTGCGAGAAGCACGAGGTTCATCCCCGCGCTCGCAAGCGTCTCCTCCGTCGGATCGGACTTGAGACAGGAGGTCTCTTCGTTTAGAGACTCGATCGCAACCACGCTTCAAGAGGTAATCCTATTACTTGTTTGTGGTTTAGACGAAACGATCCGAGAAGTGTTCTTGGATCATGTGGTTTCGTCGTAAGAAAATTTTTTAAATTCCGCTGCATCGAGCAACTAGTGCGACTAGTCGCTCCTCGTCGTATTCGATACGACGCTCACGCTTCCGTGATGCGCTTGAGGATCTAACCATATCCTTCAAGTGGTATCAGAGCCTTAGGTCGACGGTTTCGAATATGATTCGCTAACCGAGGACGATTTGGGTTCGTTAAGGTTGCGAAAGTTTTATCGCATTTCATTTTCGCAGATCTGTTTAGTGTAATTTTTCGGCCATGTTTAAATTATTTAAACACGAAAATAGCACTTGGATTTTGTTCCCCATTAAATAAGGAAACCATAGGATCTGAGTTTGCGTAAATCGGATTTCGTATGCTCTAGATATGGTCATTTTAATGAACATGTATGCACTGTTACGGGAACTGCGAATCTTAATGTAATTAAAGAGTTAATTACTAATTAAGACGCCTTGAAATGCGTGAAATATTACTTGATTTCTGTTCTAAATCAAATTAGCAAACTTTAGAAATTGACTTTGCTTAATTTGGATTTAAATTGATTGAGATATGCTAATTTTAGTAAGTAGGGGTCACTGCTGAAATTACTTTCCTAATCAAGAACCATGTGATTGTCAATTGATGAAATTAATTGTTAATTTCGAGAAATAATTATAGAAAATATTTGTGAAATATTAGAGAATGATTATTTCCTTAATTGACTTGGCCCCAATCAATTAGTTGATTAGATTTGATCTAAATCATAATTGAAATCACAATCATCAAACTCTTGCTTGAATAGGATTGGGAATTTGTCTAGCAAATTTCCTTATAATCAAAATTGTTTTGATTACTATATGGTATAATTTCGGTTGAAAAACCGATGATCATCTCAAGTACAAATTAATCAATTTGGCATTATCCTTTCCCGAGGTGGATATGGTGTCTAGTCGGGGATCGTTGGGGTAGCGGGTTGCAATGTATGTGGTCCGTCCCACTCCCGCCGGTACTGGCCATGACAGCGGGTAGGGCCGGGATAATGTCCGAGGGATTAAGATGTATTTTTCTAATTATTAAAATACGAATTAATACGTACTTTGAGAATAATACCATATATATTCAAGTAAGACAATCAAGTTTGATTGATTGAATTGGATTGATAATTAATTTAATATGATTGAATTGATTATGTCCAATTATACTCTAATATAATTATAGTTGATAATTCCCTTGGAAGAATTGATTATATGAATATGATTCATAGTAATTAATTAAATTTGAATAAGATATGGAGGATCACATAAGTGACATCCATGGTCTCCCGTCAAGGCGAAGGGTTTCGTCGCCAGATATTATATGTGGGAGACGCATGTCCGAAGTGACAGCTCCTGCATATGATCCATTTGGATCGGGCTCGTCGCTTCTCGAAAGAGTAAGGACGTATGCGTAGTGACCCCAATATCGGGTCCTCATATTATTGGGGCGATATTGGATTGCGCATAGCGAGTTGTATTCCTGTTGACGGTTGGTTCAATTAATGACGGGTCAACATCACCTTAGGGGTGGTGGGCCCGGGTGTTAAAGACCGAATTGGGAGATGCAAGTTGGACTTGCAAGGAGGAATGGGTTCCCGCTTCTTTTTATCAGAGTTGTAGGTTCTCATATTATTGGGATGCAACAAAGATAAGGAAGGAGATCCCAGATCTTGCTTGAGATATAATGGTAAGTATATCTCTTACATTGAAAGTGATTAAGGGAATGAACTTTCATTGTTGACATGGCAAGACAACTTTGATATAAAAATTCCTAAATCAAAGTAAATTATATATTTATATAAGTTTATGCAAATTTCTTATTTCAGATAATCCTTCATTAAACCCACTCAATGTTATACTCAATAATAACCAGTAGAATATCATGGATTGGACCCATTGATCCAGATATTGTACTTGCAATTGGACACATAATGTATGTGGTTGCAATGTGCAAGTTTCCTCATAATAATGAGAAGTGATAATAAGACAATAGGACTAAAACCCTAGGGTTTGTATGTCTCTATAAGTCTTGATCTCATTGAATGTACTTTGGAAGTGACATGTCGATGATGATCGTAATTATCAAATAATCCTTATAAAATCAATAAAGATTTTCTGGCATACATAAGTGCTCTTGACATTTAATCATGAATGATGTGGTTCTCTGCATCATGTAGAATGGTAGCTCTATGAGAGATGATGTATTCAAATTGTTTGAGTACCTACCTGAACCTATGTTTTAAGAGTTTAAATGGATGTAGATGATGAGTGTCATCATTCTACTGTCTATACTCTAGTCATTCATGAAGCTTCATAATATTCATATTATATGAATTGGGTGAAGCATGTATAAATGTCAAAATGCTCTTACATTAAATTCTTTTGAATTTAACATAAGAGATCCTTAGTCTTAAGCAATGGTTGCTTATAGATAAAGGGAGCGCAGTGGAAGCATGGGTTGGACTTAAGCAAGAAGTATAATCAAAGAATTGACTGTACTTCTGTGACTTCGATATAACATCCAAAGAGTTGGATGAATGCCAATACTGCAATATGTTGACGTGTTGATAGTATGACTATCAAATCTATCTAGAATCCTTAGAGAAGGAATCAGATAGTACATCAGATTAATCTACATATAATCATTGAAATTAACTTACTTATTTGATAAGATAAAGTCTAATAATTGTATCTCAATTTTCTAATGACACTTGCAATTGGTTGCATATGTATTAGAATATTAGAAATTTGATCTTAAGGTTTATTGGTCATCCATGTTGAAATTGATGCAATTGTTGCAATAAATTCCATGAGATCAATAGACTTCATAATTTCAGTGGGAGCCATTAGTCTTAGAGAATGTCTCTATGACCTAGATATTAGAATACACTCATTGTTTATTTCTAATTGTTGGATATAAACATGAATTCTGTAATAAATCTATCATAAAGAGTTATGATAGAGATATTTCAGATAGTAGTCTAACATCTAATGTACTCCACTAAATTAGAAAATTAATGAATTGTTCATTAAGATTTCTAATACTGAAAATTAAACCTTTAAAGATCAATAGGAGGATAAAGATCATTTGACAATGATCTGACATAATGTTTTGGACATATGTCTGTTGATGAGATCAATGGACAAGTAAGAGATGAAACTTTAGAATGTCTAAAATTTCAAAACTTGCATACTTATGAATATTGTATTCAAAGTAAAATGTCCAATACACCCTTCTTTTGGAATGGTGTAAGATGTTAAGGTATTCAAGGTCTCATACATATTGATGTATGTGAATCATCTATATCAGAATAAACATTATGGATATGTGATATCTATTAATGATTATTTGTGATATGAAATTTCTTCTCTTCACTTAGAAAACTTTGAAATGTTCAAAGATTTCAAAATTTTGGTTTAGAACCAAAGTTTGAAGGAAGATGAAATGAATTTGATCTAATCAAGGTAGCTTGTACCTATTAGATGAATTCAAGGAATACCTTATGGAGATGTGAATATCATTTCTATCTCACCCCTCCTAATGAACCTTAACTCAATAGAGTTGTAGGGAGATACAATTGATCATGTGTGACATGATTTAATCAATGATTAATCCTAGCATAATTATCTCTTAGTTTCCAAGGTATATATGTAGTAGAGACTACATTATATACTTAATAAGGTTCCATACATGTAAGCTGGAATCTAGCACTAGAGAGTGCTACTTCATTAGGAAAATAAAGGATGGTATTGTATACCTACTTTATGACCTTGAGATTCTTAAAGGATCTCATCTCTGAGAATGTGATTCTTATAGGATGACTCTTTTAAGAATCAAGATAAAATGAAGTGAAGGAACTCATTTAATCTCGAGAAGATAATGAGGCTCCTGAAATTGGAAACTAAAAGGACAATTAAGGATGAAACACTAATACCTCTTCAAATGAGTTTGAGGATATATTCCATGTGAAAATGATCAGACTTCATGTGATGAAGCTCCAGAGGATCATGACATGGAAAGATGGATGTTAGCAATAAAAGTCTAATGTAGACTTCATATACAAGTGTTGTATATGGACCCTCGATGATCCACCTATATGGGTAAGACCCATTAAGGTGTAAATAGATCTTCAAGAGAAAGAGGGAACCTGATGAGAAGGTAGAGACCTTCAAAGCACGGTTCGTAGTCACGAGCTACACACCGAAGAGAAGACATCGCTCGTGATGAGACTTGCTCTCCAATGACCTTGCTTTAACCCATCAGAATATTGCTAACTGTAGCTACACAACTTGACTATGACTTCTTCATGATGTGAGTCAAGATTGCATTCCTCTATGAATACCTCTCTGAGGATATTCATATGAAGTAGCCCTAGGGCTTCAAGATTGAGGAAAGCAAGATGTGCTAGCTGAAGAACTCCATCTTTGGACTCCCTTAAGTTTCTTGTAGTTGGAACATAAGATTTGATGAAATTATAAATGTTGTGATTTCAGATAAAATCTTGATGAACCATGTGAAGCTTATTGGGAGTGCCATTGTGTTCATCGTGCTAAATGTAGATATTATTCTAATCATTTAGAATGATATAAGAATAAATAATAAATGTTTTATAATCTGGTTATCCCATACCTTGAGATACGATCTCAAGGATACCTCTTAGATCTTAATTCTGAAGTCGTTCAGAAGCAAAGAGAAGAGGGTATTGGGACTGTCACATTAGTAGTACACCTTGGACTTATTCCATTTTCTGGAAAAATTCCAAGAAAGGCTTCCTTCCCTCAAGATGTGGTAGTGACCTGTCTAAAGGGATAGCACCTCAAAGAGTTGAGGAAGTGAATGCTAGAACTGCTTGCACTTGTGCATCAGTTATGAGAAGCTGGGTATATGCTAGATGTGTACAAGAGCCAGATGTCTGCCATGCAGTGGGAGTAGTAAACTATTACTAATCCTACTCTGGAAATAAAACACTTAGTTGCAGTAATAACAATATCTTCAAAGATGATGAAACTTAGAGATAGTGATCTCAAAGTCTTATCTTCAAAGGTTTAAGACCTTGTAGATAGTGATCTATAAGGGTCTTAACTATAGATACCTTAGGAGATAGATATCTCCAGGAATGAAGGTATTCTAATAAGGATTATGAGAATACTGGTTATGATAATTAATAAGATGTAGTGTCAAGGACACTATAACCAACAAAATTGAGTATCGGTTGCATGAGATGCAACATTCACAATGGATGCGAGCATTGTTACTAGGAGATATGCAAGTGCCGTAAAAGGAATTGGCGTAGTCTCTTGGGAACGGAGTGACTGATCAGCTTACCTAGCTATTTTCTAAATAGCCTATGATTGTCACATGAGTGTGGGTTTAAATGATTAGCCCATTAATGGCTCTTTGGGCTAGTGGGAGATTGTTGGACATGCGAGCCCACGGCGAACCATTATGCAATAAATGTTATTGCAATTCACTCCTTAATCTGAAATAAAGAGTACATAATTTGCATAATAGGTCCCTTAGTACAATTAGGGTTATGTACCATGGCCATCTTAATGATCATACAGCTGTTGATTCAATTATTGAATCATAGAGGCTGGTGCTTGTATGAATATCTAAAGAGTTAGATTGAGGACTCATCAAGCACCATCAAATGATTATTAAGAGATGATCTCCAGCCTGAGTAGGGAAATGGCAATCCTATCTCATTTAGGCTGATATCTGACCGACCTCTTGATGCAGGTCCTCTGCATAGGAATAGAGATTCGGAGGTGTCAGATTAGTTATGTCAAAGAGTTGACTTAACGAGATCGAGATAACCAAAAGTCCTATATCGTATGCTGTCACGATATAGGCACACATCCTCTGACCGGAGACAGATGTGTTACTATATGTTTGAGTATGTACATTTGGCAGACCAATAGGTTGATGACCTAATCAAGGTCTATACACCGGCGCGCTGGTGTGCATATAAGGGCATATGAGTAATACGATCTCTCAAAGGGATCATACAGGTTCAGTTACTGAACCGGAAGACATGAGCTCACTCATGAGATATTGGGAAGAATCAAATTCCATGCGCATGGTCGTTTCGCTTTGGAAGCTTGACTGAATTTGTAGGTTTGATATATACTTTTGGAAAGTATATGATCAAGACCTAGGTATGATATATATACTTTTGGAAAGTATATGATCGATACCGACTTCCAATGATCGAATGAGAAACTTACTGATAAAGCCCTGAAGTAGACAGTGTAAAGTTGATCTAATACTTCGGGTTTACTCTGAGTCTTCCAGTATGCAGGATGTACAGGTATTAGGAATACCTGAGGGTGATGTGATCATAAACGATTGTATAACCATGACGCTTCCATTCCTAGGGAGTGATGAAACGGGTCTGGATTTTAGTGACTCCTCTCAGTAGAGAAGTAATCTCATCTTAGTCCAAATGTTGGACATTGATCTGAATGTGATTCAGATTCAATGAGAAGATTAGATTTACGATCTTGAATTTAATCAAGCATCTATGGGAGGCCCGAGATCTGGATTTGAGATGTGATCTCAATATCCATGTCACTATACGTGGAACAGTACAATCGCCCTGTCCTTATCTCCAAGTATTCGCGGGAGAAAGCGCATTATCCTTGAAAGAGTTCATGGATAATTCTATTGTTGATATATGTATCCGAGCATTGAGAAATGGATAATTAAATGTGATTTAGTTATCATGAATAATATGAATTTGATTTATATTATAAGGAGAGTTATCTTAGATAATTAGATGTAATTTGATTATCAAAGATGTAAATAATGTGAATGTGATTCATATTATTTGAGCACAAGAGAATAAGTTATCCAATATAATTAAATGTGATTTAATTATTATGGATAAGAATAATGTGGATAGTAATATCCAATTATTCATAATATATTATAAATGTGATTTATAATGTATTAGAGAGAGTTAAATATAATTTATATTAGTAGATTAATTATTAATGTGTATTGGATACACATTGTCTAATTAATTGAAAATGTAAATTACATTTTGTTTTGGGTTGTGAATATGATTCACAATATTCCAATGTCAAGATTGCAATATTCCCAAAATTAATTGAGAATTATTTTGGTGAATAAAATCCCAACAAATAGTTGTTGGAAAATAAGTAGAGAGAAAATCAAGGAGATGTGCAATCTTATGGGAATCCATGAGATTGCCCTCCCTCCAAAGGGGAAGGTTATCTCCTTTATTCTCTCTCTCCTTATTTGATTGATTTAATTTGGTGTTAATATATATTTGATATATTTCATCAAATTTAAATCACAAGTTGTTGGCTTTTACCAACAACAATTCTTGACCGTTGGATTGACATAAATCAATCTCATCCATTGATTTTTATATGTCACATGGATTGAGATCCATGGATCCCAAAACCCTATAAATAGAGAGGCATACCATGCTCTCTATTTTACACAACACTTCTCTCTCTCTCTCTCTCTCTCTCTCTCTCTCTCTCTTTCTCTCTAGAGATCAGCCCTCTCTCTCCCTCTCATGGCCATCCACCATGGATGCCATGGAGAGGTTCTCCATCGCCGTAGCATCGTCGTTATGCTGCCCGATCGTCTGCTCGTGGATCTCCGTCTCCTTCGGTGCGCCTCGCTCGTGAAGAAGACGTCGGATCTCGTGTGTCGAGATCAGGAGATCCGCCGCTTGGATCATCAACATGGATTGCGAGAAGCACGCGGTTCATCCCCGCGCTCGCAAGCGTCTCCTCCGTCGGATCGGACTTGAGACAGGAGGTCTCTTCGTTTAGAGACTCGATCGCAACCACGCTTCAAGAGGTAATCCTATTACTTGTTTGTGGTTTAGACGAAACGATCCGAGAAGTGTTCTTGGATCATGTGGTTTCGTCGTAAGAAAGTTTTTTAAATTCCGCTGCATCGAGCAACTAGTGCGACTAGTCGCTCCTCGTCGTATTCGATACGACGCTCACGCTTCCGTGATGCGCTTGAGGATCTAACCATATCCTTCAGTGGACACTGGTCAATGAGCTCTCTAAATCGATCCCAAGCCTCATGGAACTGCTCATTTGGGATCATAGTGAAGTTACTGATCATAGCTCACGCTACATTAATCCGGCCGAGTGGATACTACTTGTTCAAGTACTCGGTCCGGAGCTGTCCCCAAGAAGTGATGTACCTCCCAAGATGCTTCAGCCAATAGGCTGCTCTATCAGCTAAGGAGAATGGGAAGGCAATCTTCTTTATGGTGTCCTCGTCCACTAGTCTGTCGTAGACAGTGCTACAAATCATTTCAAACTCCTGCAGATGGAGATGAGGCTCCTCGGTGGCTAGCCCATAAAACTTGGGCAACAACTGGATGGTTTGGGGACGAAGCTCGAAGTTCCCGACAATGGGAGGAAGCTGAATCCATCGGTGAGTGAGGGTTACAAAAGGGTTGTGCAACTGTCTCATGGTCGTTGGTGGTGTCCTCTCCTGGTTAGGTTCTCCTCCTTCTCCGCCACCTGCTTCTGGTATCTCTCCACCGCCCTCGGGTCTTTCTCCTCTGTCCTCTCGCATCTGCGCCGGCTCTCTCATGATGTCACCCATGAAGGCTCCCTAGTCTCTGATCTGTCTCTGCATGGTCTTCAGGGAAGCTAACAATGAATTGTTGATGGCAGTCTGATCATACACATACGGAGGTGATCCCTTCTCATCTGGGCATCCCTCACTGCTGTCCATATCTTGGGTCTCTGCAAAGGCAAAAGTACCCATCTCAGGTGCCGTCAAATGTCCAGAACTCTATGTTGCACTAAACTCTAACACCACAAGACTAACTGAAGAAGAAGGGTGATTGAGGGGGAATAGTGTGAACGTAAACTCAGGCTCGGAGAGTAGGTCTAGACTCCCCGATGCCGACCTAGATGAATAGGAAGGAGTGCTCGATAGCGGTGCCACCAGATGTGGCCTAAGGGATCTCCTTCCCATCATCGTGATCAAGAGAAAAGGGCGGATGATATCTGGAATGCAAACAAGATGTGAAAACAAAACCCCGGTTCACCTACACAACATTGGAGCTGATGACCGTAAAGGCTCGATCAATTATCTTTTCAATTTTATTTAGGTGATCAATCAATCTATAGAGTGATTAAGCGAGATGGTAGGAACCCGATGCTCCTAGGAGACTGTCCCACTCTAAAGCTAGATCTTTCCCAACTAGTATGAATTGCAGACCGTTTATCGGCTACCCATTCAATTCACTCTGCAAAGGACGTCACGATCAGCTTTACCGGTTAACGGAGAGATCCTCACTGGAGAACGACTAACCCTAGAGCAGTAGTCTGAGAGGAGTTCAGCTATGGCTCTATCCTAGTGTGCGGGTCACTCTCTCATTGCAGATAAATCAACCAATGAGGGGGTTACTCTTCCCAAGACAATTTTTCTTGATGAGGTGAGTTTTAAAGTTAAGTTTGCATTAGCAATCCCAATTTTATGGTTATCACTTTTTTTAGTATTTTTCTGAAGGAACACAATGCCTAACAAATTTTCCGATTTCCTTGGTTATTTTGAGTCCAACAAAACAGGTGAGGAAGTCAGAAAAGCTGATGTACGATCGAACACAATGATGCATGCAGAGATAGAAATGCATACCTTGCTCCAGCACTCTACATGCAGAGTGATCCGCGCATAAATTTAAAGACAGAAAAGTAAACTACCTATATGATGCACGAGGAAACCGTCCCTAGATGAGCAATTCTATTGATCGTGAGGCACAAGTGGCTATCAACTAAGAAGAGAAATCGAAGTCCAGTATAGGAGGCCGATCGGTGTCCACCATAGTGGATCCTGCCAGCACTGTATATGACCTCTCTCCGCACGTGGTCTCTAATCCAAGTCAAATAGCTTTTTCAACGAATTTTGGCTAAGTCCAATTACGGTCTATAAGTACATGCAAGATATTAAGTGCGGGGCCTTAGCTATTTTACGTCACAATCAATAAAAACTCCTAAATCTAGGGGCTAAATCCACGTGAATCAAAATAAAAGAAAAGCTTAATAAAACAAAATCGGCGAGAAAAC
Source organism: Ottelia alismoides (assembly GCA_037367405.1). NCBI lineage: Eukaryota > Viridiplantae > Streptophyta > Magnoliopsida > Alismatales > Hydrocharitaceae > Ottelia > Ottelia alismoides. The sequence goes on along the minus strand of JAZKJV010007377.1, from coordinate 156,903 downwards.
CGTGAAAGCCGACGAGGCCCCCAAGGGAACAATCCCTCGGGCAATGGACCTCGTAAAGTGTAAAAGTGTCCAAGAGTCATGTTTAAATACAATTTAATTGTCACTCTCTCAATTAAATTACACAAATATTCGCAAGAAAGTAAATGGAGCTAAATCTACAAAATCTGTCTAAATTTTCTTCGTGCAGGGATAGCAAGCCGAAGCTGGCTTCACGTGGGTGCAACAAGCTCCTAAGGAAACACACCTCCCTCGATCCGTGGTACCTCACACAAAGTCAACAAGAGAAGGGATTAGATGGCTCAAACAATTTATATCAAAAATACAAAAAATAAATGAGGCAGAAATGTAGACAAATAATCAAAAACAAACTCAAATAAATCCGATCTATACGCTGTTTCTCCCCGGCAACGGTGCCATTTGATGAAGCGGAAAATCAGGCGGTCGTGTATTCCACACAAGGTGGGAACACAGTCGATGCGTTGACCACTCAGAAATCCGGACTTCAGTCAACAATTAACTCACAACAAATAAATCAAGCAATGAAAGTAAATGTGGAGTTAAAATTTATTATAACTCTACAAAATATGTGTATAGTGCAAGTAATGTAGAGTGTCGAACACAAGGAACAAACAGGTAGATCGGGCAAAATAAATGCTCAAGAATGAAAGTGATCAAATGTCTATACAAGTGCTATTTTTGTGGGTTTTTAATTTTATAATTTTTTAATATTTTTTATGTTTTTCTTTTTAACTTTTATGATTTTCTATTTTTCTTTTTATATTTTATATATTTTTATACTTTCTTTTACTTTTAATAAAAGATGTTTACAATATAAGGGAAGGAAGATAAGATATTTATAAAATGAGGTAAAAATAGTCAAAATTAAGAAGATGAAATATTTTTGTGTTTTTTTATATTTTTATAATGTTTTTGTGATTTTTCTATATTTTTCCTATTTTTTTGGTATTTTTAAAGTCAAAAATACTGAAAATAGTGAGCAAAATAAAAGACTGAAACTAAAATGAGGAGTCCAAAATTCCTTAAATTAATTTTAAAGTAAAGATAATAAAACAGAGAAAATTCAGAGATAAAAATTATATTTTTAGGATTTTTGTGGAATTTTTAAGATTTTTATGAAGATTTTAGGGGTTTTGCTATTTTTAGGAGTTTTCTTTTGTATTTGTTTTTTGTAATTTTGGGATTGAAGTTAACACATGCAGAAATAAACAAAATGTAATTTTTTGGAATTTTTCGAAGGGTTTATATATTTTTTAGCTATTTTCTAATGCAAACAGAGTTGACAATGCATGTTTTTGAATTTTTAAATATTAAAATACAACAAAAATGCAAAATAAAAATATGGCATGATATAGAAATGCAACAAGAACCTAAGGTATTTTTTAGGGATTTTTTAGGATTTTATAGATGCATGAAATAAATGCAAACAACAAAGAGAAAAATCAACCATGGTAGGGGTTTTTTCATGAATATCCAGAAGTCCAGGGGGCTGTGTGTAAAATTTCACAGAAATTATAACTAATTAAAAATATTTATGAACCAGAATTAAATAGCCAAAAACCCAGGGCAAATTCTGCAAAATTGCCAAGACACACGTGGTAGGCACGTACGCTTGACGAGGACCTAAACGTAATTTTCCAAAATCTGGGGGCCAAAATGCAATACTACCAAAAATATAAGACTTGAATTAAACGTTCTGGTACTGAATAGAAATAACAGAAGAAGTGGGGGGTCCCTGCAAAATGGCCACGCCTCACATGCACAAGTCACGTGAGGTGATGTGGTCGGGGACTCCTCTACAAATAATGAAACTACAGGGGCATGTATGCAATTTATACAAAATAAATAAAATGCAGATGAAAGTTTTAGTCTTTAATAAACAAATACAAAAATGACCGGGGAAAGGATGCAAAATACCCACGGTCTGGGCACATCCAACGGTAGAGATGTGTCTACTTATGCCACGTGTCGATGCCCGGACGGCCGATGACGCTTCGCGGGCAATGGCTGCGATTAGATCTCAGCTGAAGATCGAACGACGCTGTACGTCCCAGATCCAACGGCAGCTGAAGCTCGCCAAGAACGAGGGCCAATCTGACGGTTGCGGAGGTCGGACGCTGAACTGGGAGGAGCTCCGCCAAGGGCGAGGTTCTCCTAGCTAGATCGTCAACCTCTGATGCTCTATGCGGCTCCAAAATACCCCAAATCAGACCTGCAGGGACCCTCTATGTGTTGAAGCATCAGGATGCCCGGGGGGGGTCACCGGAGCTCTCTCAGAACAACGTGAAAGCTAGAGAGCTCCAGGTACCTCCGGCCTTCCTCAAAATAGCTCCAGCTGGTCTCGATGCTCCTAGGTCCTGCACAAAGTAAAGTTAAACTGCGAGGGCAAAATGCCTCGTCGGTTGGCGGAGTGGATGGAAGAAGGTATGGCGAAGATGGAGCTCGCCGGAGCAAGCTCCGACGAGGTGGTGGTGATAACGCATGGTTGGGCTTCTATCGAAATGGAGGGTAAATCTAGATGCCTAAATCAATGGGGAATAAAATAATGCGAGAAAAACAAAAGAAAACGTACCTCGAAGGCCGGTTAGCCTGAGATAAAAACCTCACGGTGACACACCGGAGATGGGGGTGGAACTCGACCCTCCTGACCTCGTCGTACCTCAAACGAGAGTACTGGAGACTCCCTTGTCACAGGAGTCGATCTGGAACACTCTTGGAGGTCTAAGCTTGGCCAAGAAAAGGGTTCAAGTTTGAATTGAAAGTCAGAGGTGGTATATGAAGGGTTGACAAACGGCTGGGAAGAACGAGGCACAACGGACGATGCAGTGATTCAAAGGCCGAGGTTTCACCTGGGCGTACATGCTCAATCTCCTAGGAACAAAAGTCGTGAAGGGACTTAGGCAAAATGGTGCAAGAATCGAGCTATAAAACTCGACAAAAATGGCGAGAAACGAGGTCTGACAAGGAGCAGACGGGCAGGTCAGAGCTGCGGTCAACTCTCGGACGCTCCTGGTTGGTCCACGTGGACCAACCAGGAAAAAGCCCTGGAAATATTATTTGAAAATTCATTTAAAAATAGTATATGATTTAATTAATTTTAGATTATAATATAAAAAATGTTATTATTTTATAAATTATTTTATTGTGATTTTTTTATTTTTTTGAGGTATAAAAATACAAGTTGCCTTTTAGGAGCTATATATGTATATGTATCTATATATTTTAATATTTTATTTTTATTTTGTATATTTTATTTTATTTTATTTGTTTATTATTTTATAAATTTATAACTTATTTTTATATACTTAAATATATTTTTATTTTATTTTTATGAAGTGTTTTGTACAATTAAATAAATAGATGTATTATTTATATAGGTATACTGATAGGTATTATACTTATGTACTTTATTCAAGTATTTTATTTTTGTATTTTCTTTAGTATTTTATTCTGATTTTAATGTACACATATATTATAAACAATATTTATAAAATTATAAAAATATAAACTTATAAAAATAATGAAGAATAAATAAAATGAATATTTTAATCTGTACAAGTATATAATAGGGGTCTGAAACCTAACTTTCAAACCGTAGCTCCACAAAATCCGAAATAACCTTCATTAAATAGCTTATTAAAAATTACATACAATTAAAGGTGATTTTGATACGTTTCGAGTTTTTATTTGAGAGATACATGTCTGGGAGGTTGGGATTCTGGAATCTTATTCAGATCATAGCTTTTTATCTGTACATTATTTCTGAGTGAAATCAATTTTGTATTTTTTTATACTTAATTATCTACAACTTTCATGTACAAAGTTTCTTTATTTGGAGTATTAAAAGTGGAACTAAAAATAGGTCCCAAAATGAATAAAGAATGAACTGAATAAAAGGGAATTTTATTGGTTTCTGGCCCTTATCTACCCCTACTTTATTCTTTGTCGACATATTCATCGAGATGCCTAGGTCTCGATGTTCGGGTCATAATTTTACAATATGTTATTCTTTTTCTTTTCTTTTCTTTTCTTTATTCTTTTATTTTGGTTTTAAAAATAGTATTTTATACAGTATTTACACACACATGCATGGATGCTAAAATGCAGTAATTAAGGGAATTTACATGCATTTGCCAGGGTTTTTGAGGCCAAAATGATAGAATAAAGATGATGGAATGTGGATTCATCACCCGTCACACTATACACAAACATCTGCATGTCGTGTAGACTCGACCCAGATGAGTCAGGTAACGACTAAGCTTGATAGTATTCTCAACGTGATGGGTACCATGTAGTCCAGACTCAAAACATGGAGACACTATTGGCCACTTGATAATATACTATATTAGAAAAATGTGATTTACCTATATTAGACGTGCTTTTTTACATGCTTAAATGTAGTAGTTCTACAAAAAAGGTTGTCGACGACGATGTTGGGAGTGGTGACGATGATGATGACGAAGCAGATGGAGAGGGGGAAGATGTTCAGGACTATGTGATGCAATGGGTGAGGCAGATCAAAGAGAGAGGGAGAGGCAAAGGGAGAGAAGAGCGGAGAAGGGTAAGAAGATGTTGCGGAGGTGGAAGAAGAGAAATGGCTAGGTTAACCTTGCTTTCATGATCTTTTACATGATTTCTTTTGAAATCATTATTTTGTATATAGAACATTGGTTTGATTTTAATATTAGCTCCTCAGTTTATACTCTACGATCTTTCAATGTGCATGAATGGTTTGTTGAATCATTTTTTATATGTTCGAACGGTTTGTGTATTTGAATGGTTCACTATGCTCGAATGATTTAATTATCGGAGTCTAGCTCCTCAATTTGTAGTGTTTGGGAATATTGGATATTCAGGTGCTATGCAACTTCATTTGTTGGAATGGTAATATGCATGCTACAGATGATTCAAGTGTCGCAAGGCGGGATATAGGTAATTCAACAACTAGTTTTTTTACAGTTTGCACTATATGACTACAAGTAGTTGCATATATGATCACATAGTCTGTATAGCGCATGCATATTCAATGGGTGGGTGCGATTATGGCGCAATATAATGCTTGTAACCTACGACCACAATGCCACTATACAGTGGTCGTAAGCCCATTTGCGGCCTAATTTATACAAATATAGGTCTTTCAACTACATGTAGCCGCATGTCCTCATTTCAACCACATGGGGACTACAATACGACCACAAAATGACTACAATTGTTCTTGTAATTCAACAGATTTCTTGTAGTGAAACTGACCGAAGAATAAGAAATAGATGGACTGTTAAGGTCATGTATTTTGCTTAACCCCAAAGATTCACGCAACATGAACGATCAACAAATAAAAAAGTAAAAAACAAAGGAAACTCAAAAATATGCTAAATATATGTATATATGTGCAAATACGGATATAGCACTAACTTCATAGTTTTTTGATAAATTCACGTTAACTCCGACTAATGTGAGACCACTTTCATTATGTACATGTAGCTAGTTTTGATCAATGAAAACTACAAAAAGATTACTAACCTAAGTATATGGTAAATAAATCAAAACCCTAGATCCAATCTACTAGAAATTTAAAGCTCAATATCTCATTCATACAAACACCTATGAGCCAATATTCACTTTTGAAATATTATGTGTTCAAGTATCTACAAAACCATACTAATTTTAAATAATCAGAGTTCATATTATGCAAACCTTGGTTTTTACGGCTCTATTGTATATGGTATAACTATACATTGAGAATCATGTTATTTCTTGTATAAAACTTCATTTTCACTTACTTATTTTTACTTTTACTATTTTAATTTGTAATATAACGAACTACGAAGAAGTTAAAATCCAAAAAAATAGAAAATAAGTGAAATACAAAAAATGACAGCCTATATTCACATATGTATACCATCTCTTTTATTTTTAGTTTGCGCTTTTTCACTATTAAAAGTCCAAAAAGATAGACTACTATGTAAGTATTGTATTGGTAATATATTAAAATATAATATGTATATATTACTAAGGAAGAACTAAAGAAAAAAATACAAAACTTTAAAATAGGTACTTTAGACCTATAAAAGACATTAAAAGTATATATGTGTGTAAATTACTTTTTTGTTTTAAATTCCCCATCGAAGCTGCAGATTTTATGGAGATCTAGTTGAATAAAAATTGAGATTTAGTGTTTTTCTATTTTATTTCCAATTTTATTGAGTAAATTTAAAAAAAAAATCCATGATATATATCCTTGATTTCAATGTCATACTTAAATTTTAAAAGGTAACAACGTGGTACCCTAACTTTTGGATTTGTGTCAATGTAGTCCTTGACTATCGAAATTTAAGATTGGAAAGACGGAATGATCAACTAAATTTCAACAACGAATGACCACATTGAGACAAATCTTAAAGTTCAGGCACCACATTGTTGCCTTTTAAAGTTCAGGTCTGACATTGAAATTGGGTGTATAGTTCCTAGGATTTTTTTGTAATTTACTCTTTCTTCTATTCACTCTTTTTTGTACTCTCCTTACACCACGTAGCTTGGTCGACCAATCCATGCAACGTCCCTTCATCGGCTCTCGTGACTTGCACTTATCCACCTCAACGAGGGTAGGTTGACTCTAGCCAACTCGCCCTTAACTCGGTCAGATCCTTCATCCTGATGGGTTGTCTCTTGCCCATCTAGTTGCCACCTCATTCTCCTTAGTTGAATAGCTAGTTGGTTTCCTCTCTTTTCCAGCTCACCCTGACACACCAACAGTCACGTTCCTCTGCTAGGAAGAGGATCATCTATTGTAAAGAGGATCACTGTTGTAATATTTTCTAATTTTTTTGTGATTTTGATTCCAAAATATAACCTTAGAGATTGAATCTTAGATTAGTGCTCAACATATCCTCTAAATTTCGCTCAAATCCGATCCTATTTACTATTTTATCTTAATAGTCAAACATTCGGTCAAGATCTAAGCAAATTAAATTCCATTTAAAAAGATCCAAATCTTAAACTATTAAGATAAAATATCAAATAAACTCATATTTGAACGGAATTCGGATGATATGTAAAGCATTAATATTAGATTCAATTTATAAAGTTAGATTTTGGAATCAAAATCACAAAAAATGATTACAACACCTTGTTCCTCTTTACATCATAGGATCCTCTGCCCCGCTGCTATTGCCCACCATGCCTGCAAGACCTTTCCAGTCCCACTCGTCACATGCCATCTCCGACCATCATTAGCATATGTTCCCCCCTGCGCTCCATCAAACCTTAACGGCCCAACAGAACTCCATATAAAATCTCCTTATGGATTGTCTTCTTTATCTGCCATTCGTTGAGTGTCTCACCTCCAGCTCTCCGGAAGAACATGACAGGTCCTTCATCGGTGGAGCAGAGATGAGGCGTAGAACTTCAGTGGCATGATCCCATGGTGTTTCATCATCGTACATAGCTTCTCTCGAATATTGCTTGTTGCTTCACAGCTTCAACGCCGAGCTGCTGAGACGAGGATCAGCTACTCAGTGTAACTCTTCAACGACGTTAGTTGCTTCCCCATTGCAGGTATACCCCTATGTTCTCTTTTCTCTCCATCTTCTATTTCTTCTTCTTGTTCATCCTCTGTCTTTCTATTCTTCCTTCTCCTCGTTTCCTTCTCTCGTGTGTTTGTCTTTTATGTACCCACTTCGACCCAAACCTCGCCAACACCCTCACCTAACTCCTCGCCACGGGCTTCTGATCACTACCTCACACAACCACACCCCTCACGATTCCTCTTCTTCACCTCTTCATAGGGATCACCCACCTACCTTCCTCTACTGCTTTCCCTTAGTTCGAGCTAATCCATTAGCCGAGTCCCGGCTAGACCAAGTCTTCTTTTACGTGCAGGTTCTTGCCATCTGGTCCCTCGTTAAAGGAGGCATCATCGAAGGAAGAGAGAGGAATCAACACCAGTGCTGGTGCTGCATGCTAAGTTGAAGCTTTTACCCTCATGCATTGATTAAAGACAAAGAAGAGGAGTATCTTGAACCGAGCTGCTATTTCTGAACCACATCGAGCCAAAGCCTCCGACTTATACCTTCAATCGAGAAAAGCAGTGTCATGATGAACCATCAGATCAGAGGCAGACTCCTTTCCATTGATACCACTGGAGATTGGGAAAAGGACGGGTGCATTTCCACTCATGACCAGACTCTCTAGCTTGTAATGACGGCTTTAGGGTTGGAGAGGATTGAAATTATAAATATGATGCCATGTGAAAGTGATTATTTATTATATTAAATTTTTTTAATGATTATAATATATTTTTATGTTAAATTTTTTATTTAAATGTAGTTAAAAAATATTATAACAAAGAAATTGTATGATTTATATTATGTAGGGATAGAACATGGGATATGCCAAGTTACTCCATGATAACATGGCAACCAAACATGCCCATAAGCATCATGAGCATATCCTTCGCTGCAAGCAGAGGACCACTCTAATTCGGGAGGGCTCCAGAGCCGCTCGATCTTGATCGAGCAGTTCACGCGAAATCTGAGTTTTTGTAAGCCTTTACCGTGTAAACCGCTCGACCTAGATCGAGCAGCTCATGCGTTCTCATGCATTACAACAGTGCTATGTTGTACAACAGAGGATCTGCTCTCACCTACCTCACCTTTTGAGCTTGAACATTATTTCAGAGCTTTTGCATATACACCCCTGCCATAATAGATTAAATTCTTTCATTATGTTGCTTCGATTTATATGGTGCCGACTCCATTGAGAAGATGAACTCGTGAAATTTCATTTGAGTTTTGTTTAAGTCATTTGACCTTGGAATGACTTATCTATGAACATTGATAAGATGAAAGCTTGTTTATTCATGATAAAATCGTAGAAACATCCTATTGCCTTGTTTTTTTAATATTATGGCTTGAATTGAATAGCAAACTTATGGCATAGAAATTTTGGGAAAATGTTGAGAAATGATCCTGAAATAAATTAAATTATGTTTTGTTTTTTAGACTCGTTTTGTAATTGCTCTAGAAAGTAAAAATAGCCTCACTTTTTTACTTGCATTGCTCTGTCGTTACTGTTTTTTTAGAAAATTCTGGAGATGGTTTCATAGTGATAAAATTGAAAAGCTCCAAGTTGCTTGTTGTGATCGTTTAATTTTAAATTAATTCCAATTATCTTCAAAAGTCAGGGTTGATTCCTTGTACATATGCACACCTCACAAGATTTTTTTATTTTCATTACTTATACACCTTTTAAATTACAAAAACATTTAAAAACTACTAAAAATCATTAAAAATTCACATATTTCTAAAAATACAAAAAAAGGATTTTTACCCGGCAGACCTTATAAACTTTGCCAATCACCTCCACGACCTTTGAAACAACCTAATTCCTCCCTCGACCCCGTAAACTTGTCAACTCTTACCCCATGAACCCTCCGGGTAATATGTTTTAAGCCCGTGGGGGTTCTTGGGGTAATTTATAGAGTCGATGGGGTAATTACGTTGTGCAAAAGGTCGTAGAGATATTTTAAAACGTTTATAATGTGGGTAAAAATCCCTAAAAATAGCACTTTGGAGACCACGTTTTATGTATTATCGAGAAAATTTAGGAAAAGTCTGGTCGAGGTTTTTTAAAGGTCAAAAGAAAATTATGTTGGAAACCCTCGTGCTTTCCCTTATTTTTCCTTTTTTAAAATCTGTTTTTTATTTAAAATATTCTCTCTTTTCAAAAATCACCAAATGAGCTTAGTATATATACACACTCACGTAATCAATTACTAACTAAATTTTTAAGTAAATAATTTCATTTCATTAACTTTATTTTATTTTATTATATTGTTAAATGCCAAATTAATTAACTAAAAATAAAAATAAAAAAATAATTCAAAAACAAAAATGTAATAAAACACAACACAAGTGGGTGGATACTACACTTTCTTGCACGTGCGCACCTTGAACGGAGTACTTCTAACTTAGGGTATACACATGCTCGCATACTCAATTGTTCCCCTCCTCCTAGTGTTGACCCAAGACATCCACCTAGATAAATAGTAGGAACAAAAAGGATTGACCTAATATTGTTGACTGATTGGACTTTGATCAGTACTACTGCAGATCTCTTTTCTCACACACATCTAGGCATACTTATTAAATAGCACCCATCAATTTTAATGAGGAAACCCAATTGAATAAAAAACCACAACCTAGGACCCCCCCTCACTCGTTATAGAATTCTCCCTTTACTCTCTCGACGAAGCTTGCTTCCACTATCAACACTACTTTAAATCGAGGGCAACACAACTTGTTATACAAGCTTTCCTTACTGGGACAACCTCCAATGAAGATTTTATCTGTTGTCGAGAAAGGAGCCCACAATTCGGATACTTGTATAGGATGCTTGAAAAATAAAAATGCCTCATTGGTACATAAACATGAGCTTAAATGAAGTAAACAATGCTTGGATATTCATTTGAAGTGATGATTATGAGACTTTGATACTTATATGTGTTAAAAATAAAATATGATATACATATTAAACACCCATACAAATTGGGTCTCGAAACGATTCGAGATATGGTTTTCGATCAGAATCTCATAAATATTCATTCATTTATTTTTAGATTTTAGACCTGATATGATACGTAAATTTAGAAAACACAATTTATTGTGTAGTACTCGTCGAGACCTCTCCAACGGTACCAAGAACTTTGAAATCCGACATTGGACGAAGGAGATACGATCGTTTTACGATCGTGGATCGGTAAACAAACCCAGACTCGAACCGGATTCGAATCTAGATCTGGTTAATTGAACCCGGGAATACAAGGGACTTATGTGTGGGTCTGATGCACCATATGCCATTTTCCAAGTTTGGGTAAGAGCTGTCGCACCGTCTCCGGAGTTGCCGATCGTGAACTTGAAGGCGCCCACACATAGAGCACGCTACAGGGAGTTCATTTCTCATGCTTGCGAGGTACGGGTCTCCCCTTCTTGCTGCATTTTTTTCGTATTTTATTTCCCTACGAATTCAGGTTTCGATTTTTGATAAATCCCAAATTTATCAACTTTATTTACGATTATTATCTCTTCTACTTGAGCATTTCATTATTTTAATTAGCAATTAATTCTAATGAACAATTATCTTTTTGTAAATAATTAATCTTAACTAATGTATATGAATAATTATATTATTATGCATATTTTTATGTGTTGTATTTATTAAAATTCAAATAAAAGTAAAAATAGTTTAATATTGTACATAATTAATTTAACATTAAATATAAATTAAAAATCCAATAAATAAATAAATAAAATAAAATAAGTAATTTTAAGGCTTTAAAATTACTTCAAAAATATTTCTTTATTTAGATGACTTTTTCTCTCTTTTAATTCAACATAAAAGTTGTAGATCTCATCAAGATCTATAACTTCATGTTGAACATTTTCCCTAATTCATTTTCTTTTCATTTCTTTTGGATTTTACAAAGTTATTTTATGTTCTTTCAATTCTGATTGGTCCATGTGGTTCATTCTCAATGAGCCATGTCATCAACTCTTATTCACCCATTTTTCTAATCATCAGATCGTTTCTAACCTTCTCATCTTAGCCTTTCTTTCATGCCGATGAGCTGAAAATTGATGCAGTTAAGATGTAAATAATTATAACAAGTTGTCGTTGTTCTCAACCACTCGAATCGGTCAATGAGAAAAATATTTAAACCACTTAAGAGATAAGAAGATCAATCAATGGAAGCAAATGTAAGCGATTTTCACTATTCTTTTTACCTGGTATATCAACTAGGGTCGAACACAAGGAGCATGATTTAAAAACTAAGTAGTCAGATTTTCAAGCTAATTTTTAGTGGTTTTTAAATTTTTATTTTTTTTATTTTTTTGAATAAGGCAAAAAAGATAAACAATACACAACACTACACTCTTTTTGTATTTTTAAGTATAGTAAAAAAATGCTCAGAAAATTAAAAATAAAATATTTTTGTGTTTTTTTTATATTTTAAAATATTTTTGGTAATTTTTTTGAAATTTTCTAATGTTTTATGATTTTATGAAAATAAAAAGGTGTAAAACAGAGCAAATGGTGCACAACCAAGATTATTTTGCAACTTAAAAATAATTTAAGTGCCCAGTAATCCTGGAAATTATTTTTAGTAGAAATTAAAAAGCAATATCTACAATCAGAAACTGAAATCACTATTTTTGGATTTTTCTAGAATTTTCTACATTTTTTTTAAGATTTTTTGTTTTCCGTAATTTTTTGGAGTTTTATAAAGAGTTAATACATGAAAATTGCAAAGAAATTAAAACACACCAAAATACACTTAAATTAATTTTTTTTGGAAAATTTAAATGATTTTTCAAATTGTTATGAATTTTCTAATGTTCGGGCAAACAAAATATCACTGTTTTTTATTTTATAAATATATCAAACGACAATAAAATGCTATGAAAATTTTATGAAATGATCTAACATATAGCATGGGCATATAAAATTTTTTGAAAATTTTTAGAACAATAAAAATATTTATTTTAATGAAAAGTGCATGTAAAGTTAAAGTCTGCAGTACATGGGCTTAATTGCAATTATTCAAAGTTCTAGACTGAATATAAAGATAAATAAATATGCGGCATCTATACGCAATTTACCCAGTGAGGATGGTGCTCTGCATGTAATGTTCTGGAAGCGGGGACATTCTTTCAAATTTAAAAACCTTCGGGGACAAGTTTGCAAATTTTCCAAATCTTTTTTTATTTCAACAAGTCCCTCTAGGGTTTCCTTTCGTTCTTCAAAAACAATGGGGAGAAGGGGGCCGCCACCCACCTCAGATCTTCCTCACACGGACGTGGCTTCAGGTGGAGGTGCGAGCGGCGCGCTGCCGCGGCGGAGGATCGATGCCCGCGGGGGCGGTTACGTGCGCATGAGGTCGGGCGCGGCCTGGGGGGACGCGAAGGTCACAAGGCAGAGGTAGGCGCATGGTAGCGCCCGTACGCCCGCGTGGCTGGATGGAAGTGCGAGGGCGGAGATGGCGGTGCATAGACACGCATGGCGGCGGCGTTAGTGGGGGGGGGCACCGCTGCCAGGCAGTTGTGGTCTGGGACACGGCGAGGAGGAGCCTCACGGTCGGAGCAGGTATTGGAGGCAGAGGGGCTTGACGGAGGGGCCCTGCAGGGGCGGAGGAACGTGAGGTACGGGGCTAGGCGCGGCGCCGCCCGTGACGTGACCTGTAGCTTCTTTTTTTTGTTTTTTTTTGTTTTTATTTTTTTTACTATAATCAGATACTGATAAAAAAATATTTTTTTGTTTTTTTGATAGCAGAATAAATAAAAAAGAAAAGATTTTTTTATTTTTTCTTTGAACAGAAAATGTAAACAATAATCTAAAAAGTTTTTTATTTGATTGTCTTTTTTATTTTCTTTATATTTTTTAGGTGAACTTGCAAAACAAATATTAGGAAGAAGAAAAACTGTTTTTTTAATTTTCCCTACAAAAAATGTTAGATAAACATGAAAAGCTATTTTATGTATTTTTTATTTATACATAAAAATGGGATATGTGAACGAACGGATCTCGCGATATAATGGAACGGAATCCGGAGATCCGGTCACCGTATGTGACCGGATATGAGAGATTGCGTGAGGTAAAAAATGAAATGTAGGGATCGGAAAATGAGATAGAAATCGATGGCGGATCGGAAAATGTACGCTGAAGATTTTTTGGATTTTTTAATACCTAAAGATTAATAAAATGGGAGCAAAAACTAGACCTACGATTTACCTAGGAAAAACAACAGGAAATAAAATTAGATCTCACCTTGGGATTGGACACACCGTGATGGCCTCGACGAAAACCGAATCGCTGTCACCGACCGGATCGGAGACTGAGCACCCTTCTACGACGAGAAGCTCTTGGAGATCGGGCTCCTCTCTTCAAAGATTGATCAAAGAGTGAATGAGGAGGAGTAGCCCAATAAAAAGAGAAGAAAAATAAAAAATGGAAAATATGCACAAATAAGGAAAGTAATTAATGGTTATTTAAATAAATTAATCAATTTATTAAATTAATTGATTAATTAAAAATGAAATTCGAATTTAATTAAAATAAAATAATTAATTTACAAAAATTAATTAGCCACCTTAATGATGGCTAATTAAGGCATAAAATTAAATCTTTACATAAAAGGTAAATTTTCAATTCAAATAAAAGAATAAATTAATAGTTAAATCTAAAGTTCATAATTAAATTAAATCAATTAATTAATGAGAGATATTTTATTTTGTTGGTGATTTTTATAAAAGGAAGTTAGTTGTATACACATATTATGTACATATAATGCAATATGCACATGTACAAATAAGGAAATAATTTTTATAAAAGATTTTTTATTTTTAAATAATTTTTTATTTTATTTTTAATGAAAACAATATTTACAATTATATACATTATGTATAAAAAAATATGGGTAAATATACAAATATGTACGTGGTAAAAATGCACAAAACACCCCAGAAAACCGACTTTTTAACCGTAACTCCATAAATTATGAAACCACAACCATTTGAAAGATAATTTAATTTAGAGTATAATGGAAGTGATTTTGGTTCGATCTGAGCTCCTATGGAGCCGGAATTTGTGTTTCAATTATCGCTTTGCAGCTTTTTCTGAGTGTAATTATTTGTAATATATACATTATTTTATTTTACACTTATTTATATTATTTACAACACATTTTTATTTACAACTTTTGTTTAAAAAAGTAATTAATTTGAGGTCAAATTATGTACAAATAAAATAATGTAAGTTTTTTACAAATATACATGAAAAAATATTCACAAAATATTTTTGGATTTTTGACAGAAGACCCTATCTCCCCCTACTTTATTCCTAGTCGATCAGGTCAAGTCGTGACCTTCTCTCGAGATTCGGGTCAGTCTGTATTTATTGCATAAATGCATCCTTTCTTTTCTTCTTTATTCTTTTATTTATGTAGAAAAAGTGTTAAAATGCAATTTTAACAAATGCCTGCAAAATGCTAATTTTATGCAATTAGTGGTATTTACAAGTGTTTGACTAAGGAAATAAGGCTAAAATAAAAGAATAAAGGCGATGAATCGTGGATTCATTACATGCGTTGATCTAGACCATTGAATCTCAAGATCCAACGATTGGGGCTGCGTCATCAACCTCCTGCCATCTCGTTCTCCAAGTGACACAAGTTGTTAACCACTTGATTTTTCCCATTTTCCTTATCCATTTCTGGTAATCTCCCGACCAACCTCCAACCCTAACTTCTATCCCTAACCTCCCTCTTCCATGCCAACTGCCAAATTCCATCTAACTCTAACTCTTCCCCCTTCTGGCGATGGTTTCAACCATCCTATGACTAACCTCCACCAACCACCTCTTCTTCAAATACCATCTTTCCGCTGCCGCAACTGTTATGCACCCATTATTGCGAGTACCTCCTAACCATCTCCAACACTTCAGTGACAAATAGGGTAGGTGAGATTGAGCAATGACAAAGGTTTATTCTCTAACGAGATCCAAGTCAAATTAGCCTTGCGAGTTTCCATCTTCAGCCGAGTTGGTCAATAGACAGCCAGACTTGAAACTTCACCTTAGGCCCGCCCTCTTCATCTTCTTCATCTTCCTCTGTCTCATATTGATCTTCAAGTGAGTGTGAATCTTCATTTTCTTTGTATTTATTCATTGTATATACATTTATCCACGTACTCTCCCATCAACTAGAAATCTCCCACACGATCATTGTGGTCCACTAACCTTTGTAGGATCAAGTCTCGCTCGTTCACCCTTCGTTTCATTCTACCCTATTCTATTTTCATCCTTTCTTTGCAAGAGGAAGGGCCCCTCTAGGGTGTCTTCATATAATTCATCATTTTGCCTCGGTTCACTTTCTATGTGCTTGACCCCTTGTCTTGGAGTGCAACTAACCAGTGCAGGTGTGAATGGTCGGAGTTGGACACTTCTCTCCGATCTCCAATTCTTTCTTCGGCAAACCCATGTCGATTAAGCATTCCACTACAAGTCGGACAATCATCAGACTTTGATCTTCTTCATCAAGATGTTAGCGATCTCCCGTGACCTTCAGCAGAGCAAAGGAAGGAGGAAAAGAGTGTATACATCGCCAGAGCCCCGCCTTGTCTCCACCTCTCTCAGAGGAAATCCAGCGAGGAAGAAGGAGCGGATACCATCGGATCAACCCTATTTGGTTGTGATCCAACTCGGAGTGCCACATCGATTCCCTGAAGCTGTTCTTCAGACCTGCATCTTGGAGATTTTGAGCCTAGAGTCCATGCACTATTGAATGACATGTGGTCTGAGCCTTCTCCCCGCTCCAAGCCTAGCCATCACATGCGCACGGAACACGGGGTGGAAAAAATGCAAGGTTGCCCTTCCAATTCTTCAAAGTTATAGATAAGCCATGATTTTAGTGAAATTTATAAGAATATTCAAGCGGTTTTATGTATTTGCAATTTAGTCTAGTTTAGACCTTTTTATGAATGAATAAGATAATTTTTATTTCCATTATGCTCCTGTGTTGTTGATTTAATATCTTGTGAACCGTATATCCAATATTAATGAAATTTGTGTCATTTGAAAGCTCTTTTCATGCTCTTTGATTTGGTGCATTTGATTCACTATTTTGACATCTACTCCATGCATTATTTTTGAGAGCTTAACTTGTCTATTCAACATAATAATTGACTTTAGAATTGATTTATGTTGTGGTTGATTGACACATTAATAATTTGATTTTGTTTATTGAGTATTAATTAGTTTCATAGGTCTTTTAATTAATTAATCAGGAGCATTATTTTGAGTTTTTGCATTGCATTGTGCCACATATTTTGTTCATGTAATATAAATGTGTAAAATGTTTTGAATAGTCATGAATTTCATATATTGTACTTACTTGACCTAAAGTACTATTCAATTTCTTAAATAAATATTTAACATATAGATTAAATTGAGCAATTGCTCGTGTCCTTGTGTTCGACCTTGGACTTGTCTAGGTATAAATTAAAATCGAGTCCTCTTCACAGATACATTCGATTTAGTTCCGATAGATAACTAATTGACCATACTTCAACAGTAAGTAATTAACACTACTGATTAACATTTCATCAGATGGTGCCGTTGCCAGGAACACATCATTTTATTTGATCTATTTTAGGTTTATTTATTTATTTTTAATAATTTTTAGTGCATTTTAGGTTAAGTGCTTACGTTGTTGTATTTATTGTTTTTTCCTATTTATTTCGTGTTATGTATTTATTTAATTAGCTATATATTCCTCTTAAGAACTCTCCAAATATTTTATTGGTTTGTTGTAGGGCTCATAGAATTGATGGACACTAGAGGAACAGAGAGGCGAGGAGATTGGAGCCACGACATGAAGAGACCACTTAACAATTATTTTAGGAGTAATTTTTAGATTAATTATGTAGTGAACTTTTGTGATGTAACATTTGCGTATTATTATTTTGTAATAATGTGTAATTAATTGCTAAATTTACATTGATTCTCGATTGAGTTCCTGTGTCTGTAACCAGAGTCCTTGAAAAATGAGACAAGGGATGACATATGACGCCACATCACACTCCATACCCTTGATCCTTTTAGCAGTCAGTCACGTCCATTGGCACTGGTCCTACCTTTCTCCTCCTCGCATCATCTATCGTACTATATACCGAAGCTCGCACCTATTCTTCTATTATTCTTTTATTATGTTGCTGTATCGAGAGTGATTCTCGACTTGAGTGGCAAAATTAGGATTAAACACATCGCTTCCAATAGATAAATTATAGTTCAAATTGCCTTTGCATATTTTCATAGATTCATTTAGACGCATTGTAAACTACATTCTAGTTAGTCAAACTTAATTGATATTCTTAACCGTTAATAGAACTCTTGCATAAGGATGATGAATCCACATTTCATCATCTTTATTCTATCATTTTGGCCTCAAAAATCCTGGCAAATGCATGTAAATACCATTAATTCCCGCATTTTAGCATTCATGCATGTGTGTGTAAATAGTGTATAAAATACAGTTTTTAAAGCTAAAATAATATAATAAAGAAAAGAAAAGAAAAAGAATAAAATATTGTAAATATTTTATGACCCGAAACCCCGAGACCTAGACATCTAGATGAATAGGTCGACAAGGAATAAAGTAGGGGAGATAAGGGCCAAATACTAATAAAGGTGTCCTTTTATTTAATTTGTTCTTTATTCATTTTGGACCCATTTTTAGTTCCAATTTTTATACTTCAAATAAAGAAACTTTGTACATGAAAGTTGTAGATAATTAAATAAAGAAAAATACAAAATTGATTTCATAAAAAAATAATGTACAGATAAAAAGTTATGATCTGAATAAAATTCAAGAATCCCAACTTCCCATACCTATATCTTGCAAATAAAAACTCAGAACGCATCAAAATCACATTTAGTTGTATATAATTTTAAATAAGCTATTTAATGAAGGTGGTTTTGCATTTGGCGGGGCCAGGGTTTGAAAGTTGAGTTTTGGAACCCTATCGTATACTTGTACATATTAAAATATTCATTTTATTACTTATTCATTATTTTTATAATTTCTTATCTTTATAATAATTTTGTATATATTATTTATAATAGATGTACATATTAAAAGCAGAATAAAAACCTCAAGAAAATACAAAAATAAAAACACATGTATATAACAAATAGGTATAACACCTGTACATATACCTATATAATTAATTCTCCTATTTTATTAAGTGTAAAAAACACATCAAAAAATAAAATAAAAATATATTTAAGTGTATAAAATTTTTTTATAAATTTATAAAATAATAAACCAAAATAAATAAATCAAATATACAAAATAAAAATAAAATATTAAAATATATAGATAAATATACCTATATAGGGCATAAAAAGGTAGCTTGTACTTTTATACCTCATAAAAATAAATAAAAGTCATAATAAAATACCTCATAAAATAACAAATATTTTTTATTTTATAACCTAAAAATAATAAATTCATTTACTATTTTTAAATAAATTTTCAATGAATTTTTACAGGGTTTTTCTTGGTTGGTCTACGTGGACCAACCAGGTGACAGTCCACATTAACCGTGGTCAACAGGCTGTCCTCCCCCCTGTCCCTTTGTCAGAACCTCGGTTTGACCCCTATTTCTTGATTTTTTTCCGAGGCCTGCTCTTACATCATTTCGAGCTAGCGTCTTCTTGACTTTTGATCATCGATCAATGGGCATGCTCGCTCATGTGCAACCTCGATCTTTGGATCGACGATGCATCTGCTACACCTCGTTCTTAACAGCCATCCGTCAACCATTTATATGCATACCCGACCTTCATTTCAAAATTGGAGTCCCTTTTAGTCCACCTTCCTCCTTCCTTTCGCGCTCCACGGGTACTTGGAGGTGACAGCTCCAACCCCCTGTCGTTAGGCGAGTCGAGGACGGCCAGAGGCATCTCCACCACCTCCGCCAACTCCAGCGTCGAGGTCTTCTTCCTCTGGCTCCAGCCATCGAGGTATCCCCTCTTCTTTAGTCCTTTTTGTAATTTCTTAGTCCCCGTAGCCTTAGGAGTAGAGTAGCATCGTTAGATTCGACCATCGATCATCCGTTCACCCTCCACGATCAGCTCACCGGAGCGCACCTCTGGCCACTTCGAATATGCATCCACCTTCGCACATCCCCACCTCCACGGGGCCCAGGCAGTTTTCCCTTAGCCCCTTCACTCCTTTTTGCAGGTCAGAGCGCACTACAGAGAGCCTGGAGCTCATTTTGGAGCTTTGCCGGAGACACCTGGAGCCCATCTCCTCCGCCGCCCTCCTGGCGGTGCACAGACGCCTCTCCGACGAAGCTGAGCCCTCCAGCACATAGAGGGAGACCCTAGGGGCTTGTCAGCCACTTTTGGAGCTCAGAGCACGCTGGAGGATCGAAATCTGGAGCGGGGAAGCTCGCCTCGCCGGCGTTGCTTCCCTATTCTTTCTCTGCCCTCCAACGTTGTTGGATTAGGCCGCTGCTCCAGATCGATCGCCAGCCGTTGGATCCTCGCACACCACCACTGTCCGATCAACCTTGAAGGATCTAATTGTAGCCGCCCGATCCGAACCATCATCGTGCGTCCATGTAGCGCCACATGTCAAGTGAAGATCCCAGCACCGTTGGATCGCTAGGTGTGTGTATTTTGCACTCCGACCCCCGCCGATTTTTTTATTTAATATTTAGTTTATAAACTTTCATTTGCAGTTGAAAACTTTTGTAATATTTGCATTTAGACCCATAGACTTTTCTTATTTGCATTCGGGTCCCTGTCTACGTCACCTCATGTGTCTCACGTACGTGGGGTAGTGGGTATTTTGTAAGGGACCCCCTGCAGGTTTTGTTATTTCATTTCAGTCCAGAAACTTTTTGATTAAGTGTAATATTTTTGGAAAAATTGCAAGTAAGCCCCTAGGTTTTTGTTAATTACATTTAGGTCCTCCCCAAGCGCGTGCATAGCACGTGCGTGGGTGGGCTTTTTGCAGGAATACCCTTGCGGGTTTGAATATTTGCATTTAGTCTTGGATTTTTGTTAAATAGTTATATATTTTGTGGAAAATTACACTTTGGCCCCTGAGATTCTGGATAATTACATTTATGCCTTTGCTAGTAGTGTATTTTCTATTTGTTGTCTCTATTTATTTATTGCATCTATAAAATTCCAAAAATCACCAAAAAATTAACTTAAGATCATGTTTAGTTGCTCTTTCACGTATATTTTTAGTTTGCATTTTTATTTTATTTTCATATTTATAAAAATTCAAAACATGCATTTTTTCTATTGTTTGCATTAGAAAATACCAAAAAATACTAAAACTCCTTGAAAAATTCTAAAAAAATCACCTTTTGTGTGTTTCTATGTCTTTTCATTTCAATACAAAAATCACTAAAAAATTCAAAGCAACACCCCTAAAAATTATAAAACCCCTAAAAACTTCATAAAAATCTTAAAAATCCCCGAAAAAACCTAAAATTATAATTTTGGTTTTTGAATTTTCTCTGATTTATTATCGTTAAGTTAAAATTAGTTTGAGGATTTTTGAACTTTGTTTAGTATTTTTCATCGTCAGTTTTGTCTCAGCCTTTTATTTTATTCACTATTTTCAGTATTTTTGCCTTTAAAAATACCTAAAAAATTAGGAAAAATCTTGAAAAATCACAAAAACATTTGAAAACATAAAAAAAACCAAAAATATATTATTCCTTGATTTTTGCTTATTTTACCTATTTTCCTTATTTACTATATCTCTTTTTCCTTTATTATATATACTTCATTATAAAAAAATATAAAATATAAAAAGAAAATATAAAATCAGAAATTAAAAACCAAAATATAAATATATAAAATTAAAAATAAAATAAAAAATATATAAAATTTAAAACCCACAAAAATTTGTACACTTGTAGGCATTTGATCACTTTCACATTTTTGAGTATTATTGCTCTGTTCTATCCTGCTTGCTCACTGAGTTCCACCTCTACACATACTTGTACTATACACTTTTATTGTAGAGTTATAATAAATTTTAACTCCACATATTGATTGTCATTATTTGATTGTTGTTGTGGGTTAATTGTTGACTTAACCTGGATTTATCGAGGGTCGCCATAACGACTTTGTCTCCGCCTTGTGTGAGACATTTAGACCCCAATATCTTGTGGTTAATCAAATGGCGCCATTGCTGGGGTGCAACATCGTATAGATCGACTTTTTGATTATGATACTACTTGTCTACAATTTTGCCTCATTTATTTCCCTTATTTTGGATATATATTTTGAGCTATCTGACCACCCTCTTTGTTGATTTTTGCGAGGTACCACGGATCGAGGGAGGCACATTTTCCTAGGCGCCTGAGCACCCACGTGAAGCCAGCTTCGACCTGCTACCCCTGCACGAGGAAGACTTAGTGAATTTTATAGTTTAGCTCTAGTTTCTTTTCTGCATATATTCTTGTGTAATTTGTGAGAGAGAGTGACTCAAAACGTGTAATCTTCAGGACATTCAGTCACTTCGACACTCCACGAGGTCCAGTGCCCGAGGGATTGTTCCCTTGGGGGCCTCGTCGGCTTTCGCGGTTTTCTCACCGGTTTTGTTTTCTTCGATTTTCTTTTATTTTTGATTCACGTGGATTTTGGCCCCTAGACTTAGGATTTTATTGTGATTGTGACGTAATTAGTTAGGACTCCAAACCTAATATCTTGCTTGTGCCTATAGATCGTAAGTAGACCTAATTAATAACTCATAAGGAAAAAGCTATTTTGGTCACCTGAGGGGTCACATGCCGCTAGAGGTCGTATACAGCGCTGGCAGGATCCGTTGTGGCGGACACCGATCGGCATCAGAGACCGGACCCTGTCCTCTCTTGTTGACCTTTTTAGCTATTGTTCTTCTCGTGTAGAATTTTTCGTCTAAGGCCGATTTCTTCGTGCATCATATAGGTAGTTTATTTCTTGTCTTTTAATTTATGCGCGGATCACCCTGCAAGTAGAGTGCTGGAGCAAGGTACGCATTTCTATCTCTACATGCATCATTGTGTTTGATCGCGCATCGGCTTTTCTGACTTCCTCCCCCGTTTTGTTGGACTTAAAATAACCAGGAGATCAGAAAATTTGTTAGGCGTTGTCTTTATTCAGAAAAATACTAAAAAGTGAAAATCATAAAATTGGGACTTCTAATGCAAACTTGACTCTAAAACTCACCTCACTCTCAAAAATTTTGTCTTGGGGAGAGTAACACCCTCATTGGTTGATTTATATGCAGCGAGAGAGTGACCCACACACTAGGATATAGCCATACCTGAACTTCTTTCAGACTACTGCTCTAGAGTTAGTCGTTCTCCAGTGAAGATCTCTTCGGTAACCGGTAAAGCGAACCGTGACGTCCTTTGCAGAGTGGATTGATCGGGTATCCTGTAAATGGTTCGCAATTCATATTGGCTGGGAAAGATCTAACCTTAGTTTGGGACAATCTCCTAGGAGCATCGGGTTCCCAACAGCTCGCTTAATCGCTCTGATAGATTAATTGATCACGTAACTAAAATTGACAAGATAATTGACCGAACCTTCACGGTCATCAGCTCAGAGTTACGTAGGTGAATTGGGGGTTTGTTTTCACATCTTGTTTGCATTCGAGATCTCATCCGCCCTTTTCCAGATCAAAATGATGGGAAGGAGATCCCTTCGGCCACATCTGGTGGCACCGCTATAGAGCACTCCTTCCTATTCATCTAGGTCGGCTTCGGGGAGTCCAGACCCACTCTCCGAGCCTGAGTTTACGTCCACCCTGTTCCCCCTCGACCACCCTTCTTCTTCTATCAGTCCAGTGGTGTCAGAGTTTAGTGCAGCACAGAGCTCAGAACATTTGACGGTACCTGAGATGGGTTCTTTTGCCTTTGTAGAGACCCAAGCTATGGCCGGTAGAGATGAACACCCAGATGAGCAGGGACCACCACCATTCATATATGACCAAGCTGCCATCAACAATTCACTGTTAGCATCCCTGGAGACCATGCAGAGACAGATCCGAGACCAGGGAGTATTCATGGGTGATATCATGAGGGAGCTGGCGCAGATGCGAGAGGGAAGAGAAGACAGACCTGAGGGTGGTGATATATGATGAATCCTCATTCATCACTCTTTATTCTTTCATTTTAGCTAAAAGTCTTTGCAAAACACCATGTATATGTTTGTAAATATAATAAATTACCAAATTGCATGCTTTGTGTAAATATCAATATTTAGCATGTTTTTGTGCAAAAATAAAAGAATAAGGAAATAAAGAAAAAGAGAGAAATATTTAGAAGAAATATTGAGTAACTTTAACCTAAGAGAGGGCCCAATATGTGCCTGATCGCCAAATAAACTAAGTAGAGAGAGATAGGGCAACTCAACCTTGTGCAAAACCCCCTCTTGTGTATATATTTTATTTTCATAAAATAAAATTATATATGGGTTTCTCACAATTTGTATACATTTCTAAAAATAAAATAAAAATGAGAAAAATAAAGTAAAAACAAAAAGAAATAATTTCTCTCTCTCTCACCCTTGTATATACCATGTACACATGTACCTACATTTATTTATTTTATCCTTGTAAATAGACAATAAAAATCAAATAAAAATATTTTATATCCCAATTTTTTTCGTAAATAAATAAAATATATAATGGGGATAATTGTACAAAAATAAACTAATAAAAATAAAAGAATAAAATTCATAGGTATTTTATACCTGTAAATTAAATAATACAATGTATATAACATATATTATTTTTCAAAAAAAATAAAAATCACTAAAAAATAAGTTGAAAAATAATAAACATTTTTCATGTTGAAAATATTTTGAAATAAAATCATTTACTATTTTTATTTAATTTATAAATAATTTCAGAATCTTGAATTTTCATTGGTCCACAGGGGAACGTTGACCCCCGGTCAACTGCCCCCCTGGACCACTTCTCGTGGATCCTTGCGCCGACCCGACAACAGCATCGAAGGAGCCCTCCACCGCGCGTATCGGCCGAACGAAGTTCGTTGACGACCGGTTCTTCCAGGCGGCTCCTCCACCGTTCGATCGACCTCTCGCAGCAGTTTAGATCTTCACCATCCGTTCGCGAGGGGCTCCTGACCGTTCGATCCATCTGCGGATCAGATCCAGGACGTAGATCGCCGGAGGGGTATCCACCATCTAGAGTCGTCAGATCATGAGTAGACTCTCCACAGCCGTTGGATCATAATAAAAGGGTAAATATCACTTATACCCTCCTTAGTTTTGTATTTTCGTTTGAGTCCTCTAAATATTTTATGTAGCTATTTTTAATTTGGATAATTTGCATCTTGGACCTTAGAGTTTTCAGATATTGCATTTTAGTACCTCTGTGTGTGGTGCACATGCATCGACACGTGACTTGTGGAACATTTGCATGTTTTATCCTAGAGTTTTGTGCTGTTATTATTTACATTTTTATATATAGGAATGACAGATATGCCCTTGTTTTCGTGAATCACATGTGTGCCTCGTGCCCTTCTGGGCTTTTTGCAACTTGGGCCCCAAACTTTTTACTCGTGTTATCAGTTTGGCCCTGGAACTTATTTTCTTTGCACTTTGATCCCTGTGTGCTGTGCCTCTTTTATTGGTTGAATAAAATATCAAATCAACTCCAAAAATCGTAAAATTGGACACGTGGCTCCTGCCACTGTGTAAAAATTTTACTAATTTTTTAGGAGAATTTTGTTTTGATTCTCTATTTTTAAAAATTCAAAAACCTCTATTTTTGCTATTGTTTGAATTATAAAATCCACTAAAAATAGTAAAAACTCTCCAAAAAATCTAAAAAAATTTAGTGTTAGCTTGTTTTGTTGTCTTGTTGCTTCAGTTCAATTTTTGTTTGATTTTGATATATAAAAACCCTAAAAAGTGAAAAAACCTAAAAACCTTATAAAAATCAATAAAAATTCAACAAAATTAAAAAAATGCAATTTCTTTTCTTGTAGCTTAGTTTTTATTTCTAGTTTGTCATAAAATTGTCTCCAGAATTTTAGAGCTATTTTCATATTTTTAAATAGCCTTTCAAATCTAGCTGCACAGTAGCTTCCTGTTTTTGCCTTATTTATTTTATAAATCCATTAAAAATTATAAAAATCTGAGAAAATTACCAAAAACACTTAAAAAATTGCAAAACTCAAAAATATTTTTATTGTATTTTCTGACTTTGTTTGATGCCTTGAATTATTCCTTGAGTGTGCTCTTTTAGCCTTGTTTTACATTTTCTTCATAATTAAAAATTACAAAAAATTTAAAAATCCATAAAATCCACCAAAAATATTTTCTTCCTTTATTTAGATTTTAGCCTGCTTCATAGGCCTCGTGCCAACCCGTGCTCCTTATGTTCAACCCTGCTCGCTATACCATGTTAAATAAATAGCGAGACCGCTATTCGATTCTTTTGATTGATTACTCTATTTGGTGGTCTAGTTTTCTTGTTGATTGAGCTTCGAGGTTCGGGTCGTAACGACCTGTATTTTGACCTTTACCCCGATCTCGTGGGTTTTCTCGGTCATCAGAATGGTGCTGTTGCTGGGGAGCACTGCTTAGTAGTCGTTTTTGTTTTCAGTTTTCATTTTCGCGGCTTTTTCGTGGCTTTTCTTTCTTTCGTGGTTTTTCACGGCTTTTTCATCTTCTTTTATTTTCTTTTATTTTCTTTTCTTTTATTTAATTTTGTCTGTTTTTATTTTATTTGTTTATTTCCATTTTTGCATATATTTTCTTTTATTCTCTTTTGCATTATTATAATAACCGTGGTCTGACATCTTTTGCTTGATTTTCTTGCGAGGGCCCGACGACCAAGGCGACTTTCTTCAGAAAGTCGACGCAACCGCAGAAGCCAGAGGCGGCTCTTTTCTTTGTAGAGCTGCAGGAGAGCGTGAGGGAGTCAAGTAGGAGAGAGGAGAGGATAGTTTAGTGTAGCTTAGTTTATTTTCAGCCAGACTTATTATTATTGTAATAATACAGGGACCAGGACACTCTCAGACTTGTGGATTGGCGGGGTCTCTTTTGCTGAGCACCGATGTGCTCGGGGGACCCCACCGAGTTTTTTGCCGGTTTTGTTTTTACGACTTTTCTTTTATTTTGTTTCCCGAGGATTTGGCCTTAGCTTAGGAATTTTTATTTGATTTGTGACGTATTTTGAAGTCAAAAAGAAGCCGAGATTTCTTAATTAGTCCCCCAGCCTAATTAGACTACCTGTTCCTATAGACCGTTTAATTGGACCTAATTAATTAATAAGAAAAAGCCAACCTGGTCACTCAAGGGGTCACGTGCCGCTAAAGGTCGTATACAACGCTGGCAGGATCCGTTGTGGAGGACACCGATCGACATTAGAGACCAGACCCTGACCCCTCCCGTTGACCCGTTAGCTACCATTCTTTTTGTGTAGAAATTTCTGTTAAGGCTATTTTCTTTGCTGCATCATATAGATAGTTTTATTATTGTCTTTACTTTTATGCACAGATCACCCTGCATGTAGACTGCTGGAGTCAGGTACGCATCTCTTACTCTGCATGCATCATTGATTTCTTCGTGTATCGGCTTTTTCGTCTTCTCCCCCTGTTTTCTGGACTTAATAAAATCGGGAGAAATCGAAAAATTCGTTAGCCGATTGCTTTATTTGAAAAATACCTAAAAAAGAGAGACCATAAAATTGGGACTGCTAAAGCAAATTGGACCTAAAAATCATCTCACAAAAAAACTTGTATTGGGAGAGTAGCCCCCACATTGGATGGTTTGATTGGGCAAGAGAGTGACCTGCACCCTAGGTAGAGCCATATATGACCCCTCTTCAGACTACTTCTTATGGGCTAGTCGTTCTCTAGTGAGGATCGCTCCGGTCTCCGGTAAAGCGGGCTGCGATATCCTTAACAGAGCGAGCTGATCAGGTAGCCGATAAACAGTCCGTGGCTTGTACTGGCAGAGAAAGATCTTGTTCGGGATCGGGACAATCTCCTGGGGGCGTTGGATTCCTAACAGCTCGCTAATCACTCTGATATATTGTCTTCTTACCAAAATAAAAAAGACAAGATAAAAGACCGAACTCTTACGGTCATCAGCTCGCATTATGTTGGTGAATTTGGGGTTTGCTTGACCATCCTATTTGCTTTCCAGATCTCATCCGCCTGACTCGCCAGATCAATATGATGGGTTGGAGGTCCCTTAGGCAGCCTCTGGTTGCACCGCTTTCGAGCACTCCAGCCCGCTCATCTAGGTCGGTTCGTGAGAGCCGAGACCCGCTCTCCGAACTCGAGTTCGCTTCCATCCTATTCCCCCCGACCACCTTTCTTCTGATATTCCCGAGGTGTCCGATCAGAGAGAGCATCGGACAAATGATATTTTGGCACTTGAGCTTGGGTCTTTTGCCTTTACAATGACCATGACCAGCAGCGAGGACCGCACCGGTGGCCCGAGAGCCGAGCAGACATATGTGTTGGAACAGGGTGCGATCAACAACACCTTGATAGCTTCCCTCGAGATGATGGAGCAGCGGATCAGAGATCAGGGAACTTTCATGGTCGAGATGAGCAGAGAGATGGAGAGGTTGAGAGCCGTTAGAGATCAACCGAGAGCCGTAGGAGAGGGTGGGATTCCAGCCTAGCCAGAGGAGCCGGTCCAGCCAGCACTAGCCAGACCGATGCGGGAGTTGCACAACCCCGGATCGACATTTACACACCGATGGATCGTACTTCCAGCGATTGTGGGGGACTTCAAGTTCCCCCCTCAAACGATTCAGCTTCTTCCCTGTTTCCATGGGCTCGCGACTGAGGAGCCACATCTTCATCTCCAGGAGTTTGAGATGATCTGCAGCACCATCCACGATCGGCAGGTGGATGAGGACACTATCTGGATGATTGCTTTTCCGTTCTCCCTCGTAGACAGAGCAGCCAACTGGCTGAAGCATCTAGGGAGATTTGTTACCACCTAGGAGCAGCTCCGCACGGATTACTTGAACAAGTACTATCCACTCGGTCGGACGAATGCAACGAGGGCCTTGATCAACAACTTCTCCATGCTCCCCAATGAGCAATTCCATGAGGCATAGGAGAGGTTCCGAGAGCTCACAGACAGATGCCCACACCATGACATCTTGAAGCCGAACCTAGTTCAGAGCTTCTTTTGCGGGCTTACAATAGAGCTGCTGGGGTTAGTGAACTTATCTTGTGGGGGCTCGTATTTCGCCAAGGATGAGGATCAGGTATGGGCCATCTATGAGGAGATGGCTGAGAACTATACAATGATGTCCCAGACCTGACTCTACACTCAGGGGAAGCCCCAACCACAGGCCGTGTCCTATAAGAGGATATCACGGGTCGGTGCCAGTCCCTCTACTTCGTCAGCGACAGCAGCACAGACCGAGTCGACAACCGCTGACATGGGTATCATCAGTGAGAAGTTGGACCGGATCAAGTTGATAGAGAAGAAGCAGTACCAGGGCATGACACAGATCGATCAGATGGCACAGATGCTGAGTGACCTAAAGACACAGATCATGTGTCTCCAGGAGGCACAGACGGCTTCTCAGCCCCGTCTTAGGTCACTGGCAGACCCAGGCAGCAGCAGCAGTACCCAGCCCTCCGCCCAGTACCGACAGGTTCACCATGTCCAGGTAGAGCCGTACCAGCAGCAGCCACATCAGTAGTACCTTCAGCCGCCACCATCTCAAGACAGCCAGATGGTGGAGTACCAGCCTGACCAGCCCCTGGCAGTACTCCCCCCACCCACTTACGAGCAGGAGCCGTTGATGGATGTCAACGGGATATGGTACGACCGACCCCAGCCCTGTATCCGACGAGACCATCCCGAATTTCGCTAGTCGGCCGGAGGCACCAGTTCCCAGCAGCAGCCTCCAGTTCAGGGTGGCCAGTACGACCAGCAGCGAGATCATCAGCAGCAACCCCAGTTCCCAGCACACCAGCAACCATCCCACCAGAGAGAGCAGTATGGTCCTCGTTCCTATCAGCAGGGACATTCTTGGAGGCAGCAACAACCTCAGCAGCAGTATCACTCACATCCCCTTATCTCTCTCACCAGCAGCATCAGCCTCATTACCAGCGAGGCCAACCGTCAGGTTCTTAGGGGACCTCCTATGAGAACTCATCTTAGACGATCTAGCCCGCCTCATCTCTGATCAGTAGGCTACCTTCCGACGGGAGATGGACGAGTTCAGATAGGAGATGAGAGAGATCGTGAAGGGGAAGGCTGCCATTCCTGCACAGATAGAGCCAAACCCGAACAACTTCAAGAGGAAGTCTGAGCAGGTAGAGTTCACAGATATTACCACTGCTAGTGATATACTTGGTGATGTTTCTGCATATATGTTTGATGTTGATTTTGTCACACTTAGGAGCGGTAGGATGCCAACAGGCGGTGCCTCGTCTGAGCGATGACCCCACACCACTACAGGAGCGCCAGACGAGGAGGAGAGCGATGCTGATGTTGCCCATGCACATGATGATGACAGTGGTGCTGATGCCACCCCGTACGTTGATCCAGCCGACGGTATTGAGGCTGTCGATTCACCAGATGGAGGAGGTGGTACTGATGCCACCATACCAGTTGCTGAGCCAGAGCACGGTACTGATGCTGCGAGTCCAGATGCCGAGGGTGGTGCTGAGGCCACCATTTCCAGTTCTGCTAGTCCCATTGTTTTTCCGGTTATTCATGTACCTCAGGACATTTCTACAAATAAAGGAAAGGGTTTATTATTTTCGGATCCACCTGTGTTGCTTGATGATGTTTGTGTGGATTCTGCTTTGCCTGAGCATTCCAGACCCGATCCTAGTCCTTCATCTGAGAAGGACCCAGCCGTCCCCTTTCCCCAGGCACTCCGCTTGGCTAAGGGGCCTAAAAAAGACCCAAAAAAGTCCCGCTAGCTAGAGTTCAGCCAGCAGATGATGGATCGATTTCATATATAGCTGACTCTACAGGAGGCCTTGGAGTACATACCTCTCTTCCAGAGATCACTCAGAGATAAGACTACAGTTCGGAGGAAGAGTCGGAACCACCAGTCAGAGATCCATATGCTCACTCGTGCCACGTGCTTTGCGGTCCAGAACCGTCTGCCAGCCAAGAGGCCAGAAGTAGGAGCCCCATATGTCAGATGCCACATTCAGGAGCAGAGGTTCGATCGTACTCTATTAGGCAGTGGGTCTTCGATCAACCTACTTCCGCCATCCTTACTCGACCACTTCGAGTTAGGTCCTCTACGACAGAGCAGGATGGTCCTTCAGTTTGCTGATCGATATGTCAAGAGGTTGAAGGGGTTGATGAAGGACGTTGTCATCACGATTCAGGGCCTGAAATTCCTCGTGGACTTCATTGTGTTGGACATGGAGATCCCTGAGTCTGCGATCGATACCCCCATCATTTAGGATGCCCGTTCTTGGCCACAGCCAAGGCAGTGTCCGATCATGATAGCAGGAAGGTATACTTTCACGTCGAGAGCGAGAGTATACAAATAGAGACGATCGAGGAGACTAGAGCCAGAGATTCCACTTGCTCAGAGCTGCATTCAGATTCAGAGCAGATGACAGAGGCAGGGCGAGACATCCACCAAGACTGTGATTTCGTGATTACAGATGACGAGGCAGTTTGGGCAGACCCAGCAGCACATGCCATCCTCTCACCTTCAGAGTTTGCTGATGCACAAATACCAGTAGAGGAGAGCTTGGAGAGCGCATTCCTGGTCCAGGATACATCTCAGGCAGCAGAGCCGGTTCCCGATCGTGAGGCAGATTTTGCTTGTGATTCTGATATAGATCCCTCAGAGTCAGATATAGATTGTGCAGAGTTTGATGATTTGATACCTTTTCTGACTTCCACAGAGCCTACATCTATGGTGGAGACTGATCCTGCGCAGAGCAGAGAGATACCAGCAGAGCAACCTTCACCAGATTCAGATTGTCAGCCAGAGTTCTCATTCTCCCATGCAGATTTGGTCGCATTCATTCAGACTTTTTAAAGGCCAGATCCTCCAACACCAAGTTGTCCAGAGCTGAAGCCGTTACCATCATCGCGGAAGTATAGTGCGGGTGAGCATGAGATGTACCCAGTCATTATCTCAGTGGATTTGACTGGAGAGCAGGAATCCCGTCTGATGGGGGTTCTTGAAAAGAACCGCAAGGTGATTGGATGGAGCGTATCCAATCTCTAGGAGATAAGTCCGGTCCTGTGCTCCCACCATATCTATCTCGAGGAGGACGCGAAGCCGTCGCGTGAGTTCCAACAGCGACTGAACCCGAACCTTCGAGATGTTGTCATGAAGGAGATCTCGAAATGGTGGAGCGCCCATTTTATCTACCCCATCTCTGACTCCAAGTGGGTCAGTCCATTGCATATGGTGTCCAAGAAGACGGGCATCACCACAGTTTTCAGGGAGTCTGGAGAGGAGATCGCTACCCGGGTACCTACTTCTTGGTGGGTCTGTGTGGACTACAGACGATTGAACCAGGCCACCAAGAAGGATCATTTCTCGCTGCCTTTTATTGATCAGATTATAGAGAGGCTAGCTGGGAAGAGCCATTACTGTTTCTTGGACGGGTACTCCGGATACAATCAGGTGGCCATTGCGCCCGAGGACCAGGACAAGACTACCTTCACCTGTCCCTTTGGGACATATGCTTTCAGACGGATGCCCTTTGGATTGTGCAATGCTCCAGTGACATTCAAGAGGTGCATGTTGTCCATCTTTTCGGACATGGTGAGGGAGTGCTTGGAGGTCTTCATGGATGACTTTTCGGTCTACGGAGACGGGTTTGATTCTTGTCTTGACTGCCTAGACCGCGTCCTGCAGCGATGCATTAAGCTTCACCTTGTACTTTCATGGGAGAAGAGTCACTTCATGGTGGCTCAAGGGACGGTGCTTGGCCATATCATCTCCAATAGGGGCATGGAGGTTGATCCAGCCAAGGTGGATATCATTAGGAAACTCAGTTCACCGTCCAACTTGCGGCAGTTACAGTCTTTTCTGGGGTACGTCGGTTTCTACCGACGGTTCATTCATGATTTCAGCAGGATTGCCCGACCGTTGACTGATCCGCTGACGAAAGACACCGAGTTCATTGTGGATGATAAGTGTCTAGTGTCATTTGAGACTCTCAAGAGTCTAGTTGTAGAGGCTCTTGTCCTTCAGCTTCCTGATTAGTCTCTACCATTCGAGATCATGACGGATGCCTCCGATTTTGCCGTAGGGGCCGTGCTGGGACAGAGGAGGGATGGAGTCCCCTTTGTTATTCACTACGCTAGCCGGACTTTGGATGCCGCTCAGCGGAACTATACCGTCACTGAGAAGGAGATGCTAGTCGTAGTCTTCGCCCTAGATTAGTTCAGATCTTACATCATTGGATCTAAGGTGACCATCTATACTGATCATACCGCCATCAGGTACCTCATGGGAAAGAAGGATGCCAAAGCCAGATTGACCAGATGGATCCTTCTACTCCGAGAGTTTGACATAGAGATTAAGGATAAGCCTGGAGTCAAGAATGTGGTGGCGGATCATCTCTCCTGATTGGAGTTTCTTGAGGATTCTGAGCAGATCGAGCCTATTTGTGAGACCTTCCCAGATGAGGCGATCCTTGCTATCGCCTCTCTCCCGTGGTACGCCGATATTGTGAACTATCTTGTTACCAAGAAAGTTCCATAAGATTGGCCCAGGCAGTGACTTGGGACCTTCCTCGCGAAGGCCAAGTTCTACCATTGGGAGGATCCCGTCCTTTATCATGAAGGAGGGGATAGCGCCTGGCTTAGGTGCATTCCTCCGGAGGAGCACCATAGCGTCCTCACTTACTGCCACAAGCTCGAGGCAGGAGGACATCACTTTGGGAGGAGAATGGCACAGAAAGTGCTCTAATCCAGCCTATGGTGGCCTACTCTCTTCAAGAACTCTGATGAGTTCGTGAAGAGGTGTACTGACTGTCAGAGGATGGGCACTTGTGGACAGCGTGATATGATACCGATGCAGCCCATTCACTTCTGTGAGGTTTTTGATGCATGGGGCATAGATTTCTTGGGTCCATTTGCTAAGAGTCAGGGATACGAGTACATTCTGTTGGTCGTTGATTATGTTAGTCATTGGGTTGAGGCCATCCCCGTTTGAACCGTAGATACTAGGATTGTTTGCCGATTTTTGAGGAAGAATATCATTTCACGGTTCGGGGTTCCTAGAGTTTTGAAATCTGACGAGGGGTCTCATTTTGTCAACAACAAGGTAAAGGCCCTTGCTAGCGAGTTCAGCATAGACCATCGAGTAGCCACACCATATCATCCTCAGACCAATGGTCTTGCTGAAGTGTCGAACAGGGAGATCAAGACTATTCTGCAGAAGGTTGTCTGCCTTGACCGAAAGGATTGGTAACAACTTTTGGACTCGATCTTGTGGGTATATCAGACATCCTTCAAGACGCCTTTGGGTACATCTCCCTTTCACCTCGTTTATGGCAAGCCCTACCATTTACCTGTTGAGCTTAGACATAGGTCACTTTGGGCAGTCACAGATATTCTTATGGATCCAGTGAGTGTAGCAGATCAAAGGAGGGCAGAGTTAGCAGCCCTGGAGGAGCTACGTGATGCAGCCTTTTCGAGCAGCCTTCAGTACAAGGAGAGAGTTAAGGAGTGGCATGATTCTCATATCAGTCACAAGCAGTTTGAGCCAGGACAACGAGTATGGTTGTTAGATGCCAGGTTGAGATTGTTTCTAGGGAAGCTACAAAGCAAATGGAAGGGACCCTATCTAGTCCGACAGGTACACGACTTTCGTGTTAACGGGCAGCGGCTCAAACCATATCTAGATCATGAGCCGCTGGTCGTTGACGTTGCCCCTATTCATTTTGCATGAGATGTGGTCTCTTGACTCACATCTATTGCATCTCATGCCTGATTATCACCATTCTTCCGACTTGTATAGATCCAGTTGTCCATATCACACTATTCTTCAGTCCAACACCCCATTTGCATCTTTGATTATGCTATACTTAGGGTGCACTTTACCCTAAGTATGGGGGGTGTGAGACTTTTGAGTTCCTTTTGATTCATTTCTACCTCTGTTTTGCTGCCTATACTTAGGGATATTGTACCCTAAGTATAGGGGAGGTAGACCCTGTACATTCTTCACTCCGATTTCCCTTTGTGTACAGCCTGCTATACTTAGGATTACTTGATCCTAAGTATAGGGGGAAACCCCGAGATCTTCTCTTTTCATTTCTATTCTTTCATTCATCTTTGTATATAGCCTTTCTTTTCACTTCCCTATACTAAGCACGAGTTATGTCTTCTTCATCGCTCTTGATTCACTCTGAGGACATCATTCGAGCTAAGTATAGGGGGTGTAGTATATATTTCATATATACTTTAGCCATAACTCGTACTTTGTGTGAGCATGTTAATAAATAAAAATGGCTAAAACCCTTAAAATCCATAAAAATTAAAAATTTTTCTCATAAATAATTTTTTTCTGCACATAGATAGCTAGTTGTACAAAATTATTTTTGTAAAATTGTTTGTAAAAATCTTTTGTGTAAATAGCTTGTAAATATTTTGATATCAAAATTATGTATATAGTACAAAATTTTTGTAAAATGTTTTGAAAAACAAAAGTTTACAAAAACCTTGTGTAAATGTGTGTAAATATTTTGCAAAACTTGCATTCATGCATGCATCCATGTTTTCAAACATTTTTCAAAAATTTTACACATTTGTAAAATTTTGTAAATTTCATCTTTGTAAATATTTGTATAGTTTTTCCTGAATCATAGTTGACATTTAAACTAGCCTGGAATTAAATTGAAAAATGGAGCTTGGTTAAGATCTTAATCCACCTAATTCCAAGAGGAACCTTATAGGGCTTAGGGTTGAGACTTTTCAGGTCCATGGTGACTTAACTCTTTGAGTCCACTAGGCTGATCATATGTCATCTCGATGAGCCTAAGTAGAGCACTTAACAACACACACATGACTCTTACAGACAATGGCTTTACTTAGACCAGTACTTTACACCGAGCTCTCTACGGATGAGATGGTGAGGAGGCAGTCTTCTTTGACTTGGGGTAGCATATGATGGTAGTACTTCTAGGCAGAATCTCTCTTCTTCTTTTAGTGAAGGAAGTGCGTCTCAACTTGGTCTGATAGCCGTGAGGTCTAACGACAGGAGTTTAGTCTACTGGCTCAAGAGGAAAAACTCCTTATGTATATATGCTGCACTTTGTAGATATGTTGTAAATATGCACATCAAAAAATGCAAAAAGAAAATAACTCCAAAAAAGTGGTGGGTCTGATAGAAAATGATAATCCCACTGGAGTGTATATAGTGCAATGAAGCAAAGCTTTTGTTATCCATGTTCCATCTCATGAAGCTTGCAGCAGGGAGACTTAGCTACACTGGTTGATCTCCCAAGGATACATGGCTACACTGGCCATGGTCCATTCTCTTCTTTCCCCTCTTCTTGAGCCGGTTGAACTTGAACTTAGAAGGGAATACCCCGCTCCTTGAGGAAAGAGTTGCCAGACTAGGGTATTAGAGTTACCTTTTTGAGGAGGGTTGTCACTTTGCTATTTCTGAGGTGGAGAGCTAGATATCACTTACACCATACGAGGAAAGATTCATGGTCTTCAGGGTTTGTGTATGTAGACTTGTTCTGATCTGGATTGTTGAGGAGTCTTGACTATAGATTAGTAGAACTTAGAGGCTGTTAAGTTTTAAACCTAAGTCCAAATAAGGTTCCGACACATTAATAATCCAAAGATGTGACTAAGCTCCATACTTCAATTTAATGAAGACAAGTTTAATAATCAGCATTGATTCACTCTTTTTCCCTTCTTTTTCTTTTCTTTCCTTTTTCACTTCTTTTTCAAATAAGTGTTTGCTAAGGGACTAGCAAAAGTAAAGTATAAGGGGGTGATGAATCCTCATTCATCACTCTTTATTCTTTTATTTTAGCTAAAAATCTTTGCAAAACACCATGAATATGTTTGTAAATATAATAAATTACCAAATTGCATGCTTTGTGTAAATATCAATATTTAGCATGTTTTTGCGTAAAAATAAAAGAATAAAGAAATAAAGAAAAAGAGGGAAATATTTAGAATAAATATTGAGTGACTTGAACCCAAGAGAGGGTTCAATATGGGCCTGATCGCCAAATAAAATAAGTAGAGAGAGATAGGGCAACTCAACCTTGTGCAAAACCCCCCTCTTGTGTATATATTTTATTTTCATAAAATAAAATTATATATGGGTTTCTCACAATTTGTATATATTTCTAAAAATAAAATAAAAATGAGAAAAATAAAATAAAAATAAAAATAAATAATTTCTCTCTCTCTCCTCCTTGTATATACCATGTATACATGTACCTACATTTATTTATTTTATCCTTGTCAATAGACAATAAAAATAAAAAAAAAGTATATCCCAAATTTTATGTTGTAAAAAAATAAAATATAAAATGGGGATAATTATACAAAAATAAACTAATAAAAATAAAAGTATAACATACATAGGTATTTTATACCTGTATATAAAATAATACAATATATAACATATTTTATTTTTCAAAAAAATAAATAAAAATCACTAAAAAATAATTTGAAAAATAATAAACATTTTTCATGTTGAAAATATTTTGAAATAAAATCATTTAATATTTTTTATTTAATTTATAAATAATTTCAGAATCCTGAATTTTCATTGGTCCACGGGGGAACGTTGACCCTCGGTCAACTGCCCCCCTGGACCACTTCTCGCGGATCCTTGTACCGACCCGACTTCACCGATTTTTCGCGTCATAATCCTACCTCCATATCCTCAAACCCCGGGGCCCGGACTATCGATGGATGATCCGTGATCCACGCCTATCGATATTCTTAGGGATCCATTCATCGAATCACGCGCCCGATCCCCATCTTCTCGGACCTGCACCAGTATAAAGCTACAACTCCAGCCGCCTTTTCCCGCACCTTTGGCCATCATCTTCGACCCCAGTGACCTCCACCTTCCTTCTCGAGTGACAGCGAGCATCGGAGGGTGTTGCAGCGAGCGTTTGGAGGCTTTAGCCTCAGGTCCGGCGATCAACCTCGTCGTGCTCCACCACCGGCGAAGCCCTAGCCTCTGGAGGCATCGCTCCATCGAGGCAAAGATCCCAGGAGTTCCAGGACCTCTAGCCCAAACGTACTCGACCATCAGGTAGCTTCAATAGCCCTTAACCTTGCCTAGCTTTCGATCTTTAGGTTTCTGACCATCAGCCGTTCCCCTATGTTCCAATCACCCATTTGACCATCTGATCATCCCTTCACCTTCACAAGACTTCTCTCCGCGTTCTCCACCCAACCATTCTCCCTGGTTCGCCCTGGAACGTGTACTTAGGATCTCCTCCGTTGCCGCTCGCCGGAGACCCATGCTCCGCCTCACCCATTCACCCCCTTCGCTCTTAATCGAATCGAGGCAGTTTTCCCTCGACCCAGCGTTCTTCCTGTGTAGGTTAGAAGGACAAGGAGCCTCATCTGGAGGTCCAACGATAGAAGCACAGAGCTCCAGGTTCCACCTCGTTGCCGGAGCGCTCCAACTGCTCCCGGCTTCATCGGAGCATTCCACTAGCTGCGGACGACCGAGAGCTTCGATTTCCCCATTTCAGCAGCATTGGAGGAGCCCTCCACCGTGCGTATCGGCCGGACGAAGTTCACCGGTGACCAGTTATTCCAGGCGGCTCCTCTACCGTTCGATCGACCTCTCGCGCCAGTTTAGATCTCCACCATCCGTTCGCGAGGGGCTCCTGACCATTCGATCCATCTGCGGATCAGATCCAGGACGTAGATCGCCGAAGGGGTATCCACCATCCAAAGCCGTCAGATCATGAGTGGACTCCCCATAGCCGTTGGATCATAAAAAAAGGGTAAATATCACTTGGGCCCTCCTTAGTTTTGCATTTTCGTTCGAGTCATGTAAATATTTTATGTAGTTGTTTTTAATTTGGATCATTTGCATCTTGGACCTTAGAGTTTTCAGATATTGCATTTTAGTCCCTCTGTGTGTGGTGCACGTGCATTGACACGTGACTAGTGGAACATTCGCATGTTTTATCCTTGAGTTTTCTATTGTTATTGTTTACATTTTTATACATAGGAATGACAGATATGCCCTTATTTTCGTGAATCACGTGCGTGCCTCGTGCCCTTTTGGGCTTTTTGCAACTTGGGCCCCAGACTTTTTACACGTGTTATCATTTTGGCCCTGGAACTTATTTTCTTTGCACTTTGATCCTTGTGTGCTGTGCCTCTTTTATTGGTTGAATAAAATATCAAATCAACTCCAAAAATCGTGAAATTTGGATACGTGGCTCCTGCCACTGTGTAAAAATTTCACGAATTTTTTGGGACAATTTTGTTTTGATTTTTTATTTTTAAAAATTCAAAAACTCTTTTTTGCTACTGTTTGAATTATAAAATCCACTAAAAATATAAAAACTCTCCAAAAATTCTAAAAAAATTAGTGCTAGCTTGTTTTGTTGTCTTGTTGCTTCAGTTCAATTTTTGTTTGATTTTGATATTTAAAAACCCTAAAAAGTGAAAAACCTAAAAACCTTATAAAAATCATTAAAAATTCAACAAAATTCAAAAAATGCAACTTCTTTTCCTGTAGCTTAGTTTTTATTTGTAGTTTGTCATAAAATTGTCTCCAGATTTTTAGAGGCTATTTTCATATTTTTAATTAGCCTTTCAAATCTGGCTGCACATTCGCTTCCTGTTTTTGCCTTATTTCATTTTTATAAAATCCATTAGAAATTATAAAAATATGAGAAAATTACCAAAAACACTTAAAAATTATAAAACCCAAAAATATTTTTATTGTAATTTTCTGACTTTGTTTGATGCCTTGAATAATTCCTTGAGTGTGCTCTTTTAGTTTTGTTTTACATTTTCTTCATAATTAAAAATTACAAAAAAAATTAAAAATCCATAAAATCCACCAAAAATATTTTCTTCTTTTATTTTGATTTTGGACTACTTCGTAGGCATCGTGCCAACCCGTGCTCCTTGAGTTCGACCCTGGTCGCTATACCAGGTTAAATATTTAGTGAGACCGCTATTTGATTCTATTGATTGATTACTCTATTTGGTGGTCTAGTTTTCTTGTTGACCGAGCTTTGAGGTTCGGGTCGCAGCGACCCGTATTTTGACCTTTACCGGGATCTCGTGGGTTTTCTCGATCATGAATATACCAGAAGCAGCAGGCGAAGGAGGAGAACCTGACCAGGAGAGGCTGCCGCCGATGACCATGAGGCAGCTGCACAACCCAGCTGCAACCCTCACTCACCGATGGATCCAGCTTCCCCCCATTGTTGGGAATTTTGAGCTTCGTCCGCAGACCATTCAATTGTTGCCCAAGTTTCATGGGCTAGCCACCGAGGAGCCTCATCTCCATCTGCAGGAGTTTGAGATGATTTGCAGCACTGTCCACGACAGATTTGTGGACGAGGACACGATCAAGATGATTGCCTTCCCGTTTTCCTTAGCTGACAGAGCAGCCTATTGGCTGAAGCACCTTGGGAGGTACGCCACATCCTGGGCACAACTCCGGACCGAGTACTTGAACAAGTACGATCCACTCGGTCGGACGAACACAACGTGAGCTATGATCAACAACTTCACAATGATCCCAAATGAGCAGTTCCATGAGGTCTGGGATCGATTCAGAGAGCTCATCGATCGGTGTCCACATCATGATATATCCAAGCCCAATCTGGTTCATAGTTTCTTTTGTGGGCTGACACCAAAGCTGCAAGGGCTTGTAAATGCCTCTTGTGGTGGATCTTATTTCTCCAAGGAGAAGATGCGGTTTGGGAGATCTATGAGGGAATGGCCGAGAACTCCATAGTCATGGCCCAAGCCTGCGTCTACACACAGCCGAAGATCCCACCACAGGCAGTTGGATTTCAGAGGATTGCACGCATCGATGTCGGTCCACACACTCCGTCAGCAGCCACAGCTCAGGCTGAATCCACCGTTGCCGACATGGGGATTATCAGCGAGAAGTTGGACTGCATCGAGATACTTGAGAAGAAGCAGAGTCAAGGTCTTGCATAGATGGACTTTTTAACGAAGACCATGAGTGACCTTAAGACGCAGATTCTTTGCATTCAGGAGGCACAGACGTCCACTCAGCAGCCTCCTAGGTCACGTGCTGATCCCAATAGTAGCAGCTCCACCCAACCCTCTGCCACGTACCATCAGGTTCACCATATCCAGGCAGATCCGGTCCAACAGCTACAGCACTACTCACTGCCTCCACCATCTCAGGACACTCAGATGGTGGTATACCAGCCGGATCAGTCACAGGCAGTTCTTCCACCACCACCCGTTGAGCAGGAACCATTGATGGAAGTCAATGGGATTTGGTACAACTGGTACCCACAACAAGTCGGGATTCGACGTGAACACCCCAGATTCCGTTGGTCCATCAGAGGCACCTCATCCCAGCAGCAACCTTCAGCTCCGGGCCCGCAGAATAGCCAGCACCAGCAGCAGCCCCATCACTCCCAGCAGCAGTACCAACAGGGTCCTCATCCCTTCTATCAGGGACAATAGTA
Source organism: Ottelia alismoides (assembly GCA_037367405.1). NCBI lineage: Eukaryota > Viridiplantae > Streptophyta > Magnoliopsida > Alismatales > Hydrocharitaceae > Ottelia > Ottelia alismoides. The sequence goes on along the minus strand of JAZKJV010007377.1, from coordinate 115,669 downwards.
GAGGAAGCATCAGCAGCCTCACCAGACATACTCCCAGCCTCACCCTCATTACTCTCAGCAGCAGCATCCTCATTTCCAACAGGGGAACACTTCTGGTTCTTAGGCACCTGCCTTCGAGAACCCAGCTCTAGATGATCTCGCCCGCTTGCTCTCTGAACAGCAGGCATCCTTCCGGCGGGAAATGGATGAGTTCCGACAGGAGATGAGGGATATCATCAAGGGAAAGGCCGCCATACCTGCACAGATCGAGCCTAATCTGAACAATTTGAAAAGGAAGTCTGAGCAGGTACCATTTACAGAGGATACTTCTCCTAGTAACTATCTGAGTGACATATCTTCTTTTTGTGATGCTGATTTCGTGACTACTTGGAGCGGTAGGATGCCAGCTGGCGGCGCCTCATCTGAGCGATAGCCACACAAGGAACTAGGAGCGCCAGATGAGGAGAGTAGCGGTGCTGATGCCGCCGATGATGTTGATGACGGCGGTGCTGATGCCACCAAGGAAGGAGATCCAGATGATGGTGCTGAGGCCGTCGTGACACCCGATGCAGATGATGGTGCTGAGGCCACCATTTTACTTGATGCAGAGCCAGAGCACGGTGCTGATGCCGTGAAGTCAGATACCGTGGGTGGTACTGAGGCCACCACTTCTACTTTTGTTGAGCTCTCACCTATTGTGTTGCCACCTTTTGTATCTCAGGACTGTAGTAACAAGAAAAAGAATAAAAATATGAATAAAGGAAAAGTTTCTGTATCTACTTCAAATCCATATGTGTTGCATGATGATCATTGTATCGATTCCATTCCTTCGCAGGCACAGGAAACTCTTCCTAGTCCTCCATCTGCGGAGGCCCCTACCATCCCCTTCCCTCAAGCACTCCACTTGGCGAAGGGGAATAAAAGAGAAAATCCAAAAAAGACTCACCAGTTAGAGTTCAGCAACCAGATGATTGATAGATTTCAGATTCAGCTGACTCTACAGGAGGTACTTGAGAACATCCCCCTCTTCTAAAAGAACTTGAGAGAGAAGACTACAGTCCACAAGAAAAGGAGGAACCGCAGAGATGAGATCCATGTGCTCACCCGTTCCACATGCTTTGCCATTCAGAACTGATTGCCAGCCAAGAGACCTGATGCAGGAGCTCCCTATGTCAGATGCGAGATTCAGGAGCAGCAGTTCGATCGTACTCTATTAGACAATGACTCTTCTATCAACCTCCTTTTGGCAGTCTTACTTGACCTATTCGAGTTTGGTCCTCTTCTTCGGAGCAGGACAGTCCTTCAGTTTGCTGATAGGTCGATTAAGAGGCCGAAGGGGTTGTTGAGAGACGTGGTCGTTACCATTCAGGGCCTGAAATTCCCCGTGTACTATGTTGTATTGGACATGGAGATCCTTGAGTCGGTAACAGATACCCCCATCATACTTGGACGCCCATTCTTGGCCACTGCCAAGGCGGTGACCGACCATGATAGTGGGAAGGTGTACTTTCACATAGAGGGTGAAAGTGTACAAATAGATATGATCAACGAGACCAGAGCGAGAGATTCAGCATGCTCAGAGCAGTCCAGTGATACCGAGCAGATGATAGAGGCTGAGCGAGACATCCAACAGGAGTACGATTTTGTGATGACCAATGATGAAGCCATTTGGACAGATCCAGTAGCACAAGCCCTCGCCTTCCCCGCAGATTCATCATACTTACATCTTATGGCAATTGAGAGCTTGGAGAGCACACCCCTGGTCGAGGACACATTAGAGGTTGACAGTTGTGGGATGAGTGGTGAAGCAAAGTTTCATTCTTGTTCTTCTAGTTCAGACCCCTCAGAGTCAGACATTGATTGGGATGATTTTTATGAGTATTTTCCATGTCTAATTCCTTCTGAGCCGACAGCTAGGACGGAGAGCGAGCCAACACAGTTCACAGAGACACCAGCAGGGTTCCCTTCGTCAGATTTTCATGCACAACGAGAGTTCTCTCATGCAGACCTGGTAGCTTTCATACAGACATATAAGAAGCCAGATCTGCCACCTCCCAGTTGTCCAGAATTGAAGCCCTTGCTGCAGTCGCTGAAGTATAGATTCGTTGCGGGTGAGCCAGATATGCACCCAGTCATTATCTCGGCAGATTTAACTAGAGAACAAGAATCTCGTCTGATGGAGGTTCTTGAAAGAAACCGCAAGGCCATAGGATGGAGTATAGCTGATCTCCAGGGGATTAGTCCAGCTCTGTGCTCCCACCACATCTATCTTGAAGAGGACGCTAAGCCATCACGTGAGTTCCAGCGACGGCTGAATCCGAATCTTCGAGATGTGGTCATGAAGGAAATATCAAAGTGGTGGAGCACCGATTTTATCTATCCCATCTCCGACTCCAAGTGGGTCAGTCCATTACATGTGGTACCCAAAAAGACGGGTATCACTACAATTGTGAGTGAGTCTGGAGAGGAGATAACTACCCGAGTACCCACTTCTTGGAGGGTCTGTGTGGACTACAGATGATTGAATGAGGCCACCAAGAAGGATCATTTCCCACTGCCATTCATTGATCAGATTATCGAGAGGCTAGCTGGGAAGAGTCACTATTATTTTCTTGAGGGTACTCTGGTTACAATCAAGTGGTCATTGCGCCCGAAGACCAGGACAAGACAACATTCACCTGTCCGTTTGGGACTTATGCTTTCAGACGGATGCCCTTTGGTTTGTGTAACGCCCCGGTGACATTCAAAAGTGCATGTTGTTCATTTTCTCGGACATGGTGGGTGACTGTTTAGAGGTCTTCATGGATGACTTCTCGATCTATGGCGATGGGTTTGATTCTTTTCTTGACTGTCTAGACCGTGTGCTTCAACACTGCATAGAGGTCAATCTTGTCTTATCTTGGGAGAAGAGTCACTTCATGGTGACTCAAGGGACGATCCTTGGTCAAATCATCTCCAACAGGGGCATGGAGGTTGATCCTGCCAAGGTGGATATCATTAGAAAACTCAATCCACCATCCAATATGTGTCAATTGCGGTCTTTCCTGAGGCATGTCGGTTTCTACCGATGGTTCATTCAGGACTTCAGTCGTATTTCCCGACCGCTCACTGATTTGTTGACGAAAGACACCGAGTTCATTGTAGATGATAAGTATCTTGCGTCTTTCGAGACTCTCAAGAATATGGTTGTCACGGCTCCTGTCCTTCAGCCACCCGATTGGTCTCTCCCATTTGAGATCACGATAGATGCTTTTGATTTTTCCATAGGGGTTGTGCTTGGACAAAGGAGGGATGGATTGATGTATGCCATTCACTACGCTATCCGGACTTTGGATGCCGCTCAGTGGAATTACACCGTGACTGAGAAGGAGATGCTAGCTGTAGTCTTTGCTTTGGATAAGTATAGATCATATATTCTCAGATCTAGAGTGACTATCTTTATAGATCACACCGCCATCCGGTACCTCATGGCCAAGAAGGATGCCAAAGCTCGCTGCCTTACAAGATGGATCCTTCTGCTCCAGGAATTTGACATTGAGATTAAGGATAAGCCTGTAGTTAAGAATGTGGTGGCGGATCACCTCTCCCGCTTAGAGAACCTTGAGGAATTTGAGCCCAACGTACCTATTACTGAGACATTTCCAGATGAGGCGATACTCGCTATTACCTTGCTTCTATGGTACGCTGACATTGTGAACTATCTTGTCACCAAGACGGTTCCACAAGGTTGGCCCAGGCAGGGACTTGAGACCTTCCTTGCGAAGGCCAAGTCTTACCATTGGGAGGATCCCGTCCTTTATCATGAAGGAGGGGATAACATCTGGAGGAGGTGCATTCCTCAAGAAGAGCAGCATAACATCCTCACCTACTACCACAAGCTTGAGGCAGGAGGACATCATTCTGGGAGACGGACAGTGCAAAAGGTGCTCCAATCTGGCCTTTGGTGGCCCACTCTCTTCAAGGATTCAGATGAATTCGTGAAGAGATGTACTGACTGTCAGAAGATGGGTACTTACGGACAGAGAGACATGATGCCCATGCAGCCCATTTACTTTTGTGAGGTTTTTGACGCATGGGGGATTGATTTCATGGGCCCATTTCCTAAGGGTCAGTGGTTTGAGTACATTCTGCTTGTTGTGGATTATGTGAGTCGTTGGGTTTAGGCCATCCCCACCCGAGCCACAGATGTTAAAACCGTGTGTCACTTTTTGAGGAAAAATATCATTTCACGATTTGGGGTACCTAGAGTTCTAATTTCAGATGGAGGGTCTCACTTTATTAACGACAAGGTAAAAGCCCTTGCAGACGAGTTCAACATTGACCATCGTGTTGCCACTCCATATCACCCTCAGACTAATGGTCTTACTGAAGTATCAAACATGGATATCAAGACTATTTTACAGAAGGTCGTTCACCCAGACCGAAAGGATTGGTCACAGCTTTTGGACTCAGTCTTGTGGGCCTATCGGACTTCCTTTAAAACTCCATTAGGAGCATCTCCCTTTCATCTCGTCTATGGCAAGCCGTGCCATTTGCCAGTGGAAATCAAGCACAAGTCACTATGGGCAGTTACAGAACTATTATTGGATCCTAAGAGTATAGGAGAACAGAGGAAAGTAGAGTTGGCAGCCCTGGAGGAACTGAGAGAGACAACCTTTTCTAGCAGCGTACAGTATAAGGAAAAAGTGAAGACATGGCACGATTCTCATATCAACCATAAACAGTTTGAGCCCGATCAGCGCATATGGTTGTTTAATTCTAGGCTAAAATTAATTCCAGGGAAATTGCAGAGTAAGTGTAAAGGTCCGTATGTGGTCAGGAAGGTACATGACAATGGCAGTATTGATATATCTGAGTTGTCATCTTTCTCTACCTTTCGAGTCAACGATCAACGCCTGAAACTCTATCTAGATCATGATCCGCCGACCGTTGATGTTGCCCCCATTCTTCTGGTATGAGGTGTGCTCTTTGACTCATATCATCTGCATCTCATACATGCTTATCACTTCCATCTTTCTCTGTATAGATCCATTTGTCCATATCATTCATTCATTCTTCCGTTATGTATGTCACCTCGTCTTCATCTTACGATTTTGCTACACTTAGGACGCACTTTGTCCTAAGTATAGGGGGGTGCACATACACTGAGCTATGATCTGTTTATTCTCGTTTCTTCTTTTCTTCTTTTCCTTTTCTATCTTCTTTATCTATCAAAAAGGTACCGCCCCTTGTAGACAGTCTTCTGTACTTAGGACGTACTTTGTCCTAAGTATAGGGGGTGTGCACCCTAAGTTTTCTTTCATTCTATGATCCTCTCCTTTGTCTCCTCTTCTTGTCTATATTTAGGGATATCTTACCCTAAGTATAAGGGGAGACAATCTGAGTACGATCTGTTCATTCCCACCCTTGACCCTCTCTGCTTTGCGTACAGTCTGCTATACTTAGGATTATTTGATCCTAAGTATGGGGGGACGGTCGACTTCTCATTCATTCATTCATTCCTTTATTTATCTATTCTTTAGATTTTCCTATACTCAGTACGAGTTATGTCTTCTCTTTTCTCTATGATCTATGAGGACATAGCTCAAGCTAAGTATAGGGGGATCGTATATACTACGTATATACTTTAGCCATAACTCGTACTTTCGTATTTTCTTAATAATATGGCTAATAAATCTTTAAAATTCATTAAAACCTTAATAAAAAGATGTTATTATTCCTCATATTCTTTTTGTACTGAATGATTAATAAATCAGGTGAAAATATTTTTTGCAAAATGTTTGAAAAATATTTTGAAAACCTTTATGAAAAATCTTTTGAAAACTATTTTTGAAAATGTTTTGTTACATGTTTTCAACTTTTGTAAAATTGTTTGTTTTGAAAAATTTATTTTCTTTGTGTGAAATAAAATGTTTGAAAAATGATTTGCAAACGGTTTGAAAAATGGTTGAAAAAATATTTTGAAAAATCTATATATATTGTTTGAAAAACCTTTGCAAAATGATTTTCAAATGTGTGTACATGTTTGTAAAAATGTTTGTAAAAATTATTTTGAACTAGAGTTTTTCAAAGTGTTTGTAAAATGATTTTCAAATAAGTTTGAGGAATACAGACATCACACCTATTTTTTTTATATTTCTATAAAATTGACCACTTACCCTTGTAAATTCTTAAAATCCACTTCTTGTAAATATAGGAAGCATGCCCGTGTAAATATTTTTAACCTACTTCTTAGCCAAAAATCTTTTGTTTTCAAAAAGCCCAAAAACATTTGCAAAATTAAAATATCAAAAACACTTGAAAAAGCTTTTGAAAAATACAAAAAATGCATATGCATCATCTTTTCAAAAATCCATAAAAAGTTCAAAACCTTTGAAAATTGCATCACAAAAATATTTCCTGCATTTGCATAAGCATTAGCATTTTTAGGATTGAGTTTGATAGTTGAACAAGTCTAAGTAAAATCCGGAGATTGGAGCTTGATTGGACCTTAAAATCTACCTAATAACAGGAACCTTATAGGAACTGGAATTGAGGTACTTCAGGTCTAGATGACTTAATTCTTTGAGGATCATGAGACTTGGTTTGATGGATTCTTGACTGCCTAAGTAGAGTATTTCAGAACACACACACGACTCTTGTTGATAATGACCTAACCTGGACACCTGCACCTTTCACTTGGCTCGACTCAGTTGGAGTGGTGAGGGGGTTGGATTTGCCGGTATGAGATGCACACAAGTGGAAACATTTGTCCTCCTCTGGGGAGGGAAGTGCACCCCAATCCGTCTAGTGATGAGGAATTTTAAAGACAGGAGAGTGTGGGTTGCAATAAATCTTCAAAAGAGGGATAATCTACTGGCTCAAGAGGAAAACTCCTTATGTAAATGCTGTTGTATATAGTACTCAAGAAAAAAATGGACAGGCTTGTACAAAAATAAAATGCCTGAAAAAGTATGTGAATATGTTGTATAGCCAATACAACAAGCTTGAGCATCAAAGTCAAATCATGTGAGCCTGCAGCTGGATGACTTGACTACACTAGTCTTGCATCCTAGGATAGGTACCTACACTGGCTACCGTCCATTCTTCTCTTCACCCCTCCTCTTGAGCTGGTTGTCACTTGAACTTAGAAGGGAATACCCCGCTCCTCGAGGAAGGAGTTATTGGATTGGTGAATCATTGGGTTGTCGTACTGGAGAGGTATGTCTCTTTGTCTTTCTAGTTGGGGAGAGCCACTATCACTTACACTGTACGAGTCAGATTCATAGTCGTAAGGGTTTGCGTACGACTCGAGATACTTCAGACCTGGCTATTGAGTAGACTTGAACAGAGTTTTGGGGTTCTCGAAGGCTGTTGGATTTCAAATCCGATTCCCATTAAGGTTCCGCCCGCACTAAAATACCAAAGGTCCGACTTAAGCTCCAAACTTTGATTTTGTGAAGACAAGTTTGATAGTTAAATTTAATCCACATTTCTTTTTCTTTTCTTTGTTTTTCTTTTATGCACTTATTGCATTTGCTAGGGACTAGCAAAGGCAAAGTATAGGGGGATGATGAATCCACATTTCATCATCTTTATTCTATACTTTTGAACTCAAAAACCCTGGTAAATGCCTGTAAATACCATTAATTCCCGCATTTTAGCATTCATGCATGCATGTGTAAATAGTGTATAAAATACATTTTTTAAAGCCAAAATAATAGAATAAAGAAAAGAAAAAGAATAAAATATTGTAAATATTTTATGACCCGAAACCCCGAGACCTAGACATCTAGATGAATAGGTCGACAAGGAATAAAGTAGGGGGAGATAAGGGCCAAATACCAATAAAGATTTCCTTTTATTTAATTTATTCTTTATTCATTTTGGGACCCATTTTTAGTTCCACTTTTTATACTTTAAATAAAAAATCTTTCTACATGAAAGTTGTAGATAATTAAATAAAGAAAAATACCAAATTGATTTCATACAAAAATAATGTATAGATAAAAAGTTATGATCTGAATAAAATTCAAGAATCCCAACTTCCCAGATCTGTATCATGCAAATAAAAACTCGAACACATCAAAATCACCTTTAATTGTATATAATTTTAATTAAGCTATTTAATGAAGGTGGTTTCGCATTTGGCAGGGCTGCGATTTGAAAGTTGAGTTTTGGAACCCTATCGTATACTTGTACAGATTAAAATATTTATTTTATTAATTATTCATTATTTTATAATTTCTTATTTTTATAATAATTGTGTAAATATTATTTATAATATATGTACATATTAAAATTAGAATAAAAACCTCAAGAAAATACAAAAATAAAAATACCTGTATAGGTATAACACCTGTACATATACCTATATAATTAATTCTCCTATTTTATTAAGTGTACAAAACACATCAGAAAAAATAAAATAAAAATATATTTAAGTGTATAAAATTTATTTATTAATTTATAAAATAATAAACCAAAATAAATAAATCAAATATACAAAATAAAAAAAATATTAAAATATATAGATAAATGTACCTATATAGGGCTTAAAAAGGTAGCTTGTATTTTTATACCTCATAAAAATACATAAAAATCATAATAAAATACTTCATAAAATAAGAAATATTTTTTATGTTGTAATCTAAAAATAATAAATTATTTACTATTTTAAATGAATTTTCAATGAATGTTTGCAGGGTTTTTCCTGGTTGGTCCAAGTGGACCAACCAGGTGACAGTCCACATTGACCGTGGTCAACTGGCTATCCTCCCCCTGTCCCTTTGTCAGAACCTCGGTGTGACCCCCTATTTCTCGATTTTTTCGAGGCTTGCTCTTCCATAATTTCTAGTTAGTGTCTTCTTGACTTTTGATCATCGATCAACGGGCATGTCCGCCCATGTGTAACCTCGATCTTTGGATCGACGATGCATCCGCTACGCCTCGTTCTTCACAGCCATCCGTCAACCCCTTATATGCAGACCCGACCTTCATTTCAAAATTGGAGTCCCTTTTGGTCCACCTTCCTCCTTCCTTTCGCGCTCCACGGGTACTTGGAGGTGACAGCTCCAACCCCCTGTCGTTAGGCGAGTCGAGGACGTCCAAAGGCGTCTCCACCACCTCCGCCAACTCCGGCATCAAGGTCTTCTTCCTCTGGCTCCAGCCATCGAGGTATCCCCTCTTCCTTAGTTCTTTTTGTAATTTCTTAGTCCCCGTAGCCTTAGGAGTAGAGTAGCATCGTTAGATTCGACCATCGATCATCCGTTCACCCTCCACGATCACCTCGCCGTAGCGCACCTCTGGCCACTTCGAATACGCATCGACCTCCGCACATCCGCACCTCCACGGGGCCCAGGCAGTTTGCCCTTGGCCCCTTCACTCCTTTTTGCAGGTCAGAGCGCACTACAGAGAGCCTGGAGCTCATTTTGGAGCTTCGCTGGAGATACCTAGAGTCCATCTCCTCCGCCGCCCTTCTAGCGGTGCACAAACGACTCTCCGACGAAGCTGAGCCCTAAAGCACGTAGAGGGAGACCCCAGGAGGCTCGCCGACCACTTTTGGAGCTCAGAGCACGCTGGAGGACCGAGATCTGGAGCGGGGAAGCTCGCCTCGCCGGCGTTGCTTCCCTATTCTTCCTCCGCCCTCCAGCGCTGTTGGATTAGGCCACCGCTCCAGATCGATCGCCAGCCATTGGATCCTCGCGCACCACCACCGTCCGATCAACCTTGAATGATCTAATCGTAGCCGCTCGATCCGAACCGTCATCTTGCGTCCACGTAGCGCCACGTGTAAGGTGAAGATCCCAACGCCCCAGATTGCTAGGTGTGGGTATTTTCACTCCGACCCCCGCCAATTTTTGTATTTAATATTTAGTTTCTAAACTTTCATCTGTAGTTGAAAACATTTGTAATATTTGCATTTAGACCCTTAGACTTTCCTTATTTGCATTCGGGTCCCTGTCCACGTCACCTCACCTGACTCATGTACGTGGGGTGGTGGGTATTTTGTAAGGGGCCCCCTGCAGGTCTTGTTATTTCATTTCAGTCCAAGAAATTTTTGATTAAGTGTAATATTTTTGGAAAAATTGCAAGTAAGCCCCTAGGTTTTTGTTAATTACATTTAGGTCCTCCCAAGCGCGTGCATAGCACGTGCGTGGGTGGGATTTTTGCAGGAATACCCTTGCGGGTTTGGCTATTTGCATTTAGTCTTAGATTTTTGTTAAATAGTTATATATTTTGTGGAAAATTGCACTTTGGCCCCTGAGATTCTGGATAATTACATTTATGCCCTTACTAGTAGTATATTTTCTATTTGTTGTCTCTATTTATTTAGTGCATCTATAAAATTCCAGATTTCACTAAAAATTTAACTTAAGATCATGTTTACTTGCTCTTTCACGTCATATTTTTAGTTTGCATTTTTATTGCATTTTCATATTTATAAAAATTCAAAAACATGCATTTTTGCTATTGTTTGCATTAGAAATACCAAAAAATACTAAAACTCCTTAAAAAATTCTAAAGAAATATCCTTTTGTGTGTTTTTGTGTCTTTTCATTTCAGTACAAAAATCACTAAAAATTTCAAAGTAAAACCCCTAAAAATTAGAAAACCCCTAAAACTTCATAAAAATCTTAAAAATCCCAGAAAAATCCTAAAATTATAATTTTAGTCTCTGAATTTTCTCTGATTTATTATCGTTAAGTAAAATTGGTTTGAGGATTTTTAAACTATGTTTAGTATTTTTCATCGTTAGTTTTGTCTCAGCCTTTTATTTCATTCAATGTTTTCAGTATTTTTGCCTTTAAAAATACTAAAAAAGTAGGAAAAATCTTAAAAAATCTCAAAAACATTTGAAAAACATAAAAAACCTAAAAATATATTATTCCCTGATTTTTGCTTATTTTTTACCTATTTTTCCCTATATACTATATCTCTTTTCTTTTATTGTATATATACTTCATTATAAAAAATATAAAATATAAAAAGAAAATATAAAATCAGAAATTAAAAACCAAAATATAAACATATAAAATTAAAAATTGAATAAAAATAAATATAAAATTAAAAACCCACAAAAATTTGTACACTTGTAGGCATTTGATCACTTTCACATTTTTGAGCATTATTGCTCTGTTCTATCCTGCTTGCTCCCTGAGTTCGACCTCTACACATACTTGCACTATACACTTTTGTTGTAGAGTTATAATAAATTTTAACTCCACATATTGCTTGTCATTATTTGATTGTTGTTGTGGGTTAATTGTTGACTTAATCGGGATTTATCGAGGGTCGCCACAACGACTTTGTCTTCGCCTTGTGTGAGACATTTAGACCCCGATATCTTGCGCTTAATCGAAGGACAACTTTTTGACTTGCATCATTTAGATTAGATTATTTCAATTCAGTCTAGCAACCACATGGAGAGTGTTGGGAAGCACTGTAGTATTTCTAAATGACTGAACACATCATTGATTTCCGCCTGCATTCCATTTTTCATTTTCTCCCTATGTTTTTTACAAACTTAAGGAAAAGGAAAATGCATTGAACGTTAGGCATGTTTTTCATGTGGTCACCTTAACCAAGTGATAACCAACGCTAAAATTGGTCCTGAATTATGCAAGCTGACTTTAATTAACTTGGAATAAAAGTAACCTTATATTACGGGTAGTAACACCCTCAATGGACACAAGTGCTTACCCCCAGACAAAGTGAATGAGGACGGATCCCTAAGGTTAGAGTCCAAATCCCTAGACTTCCATCCTAAGTCTCTATATCCGACTCTCATGGATTTTGGGAGCTATAAGTGATTGCCTTCAACCTTAGAAAAATTTGGTTGCCTACACTTATAAGTTCCTTTTGGGGTGTAATATTGAACCTTGAAGCCCAAGAAGAACACTCCATTGTTTAAGGGCTTATATGACTTCAACTGAGTGTAATAGGAGACTCACTATATGTAATGTTTGTGAAGATTATTTGAATCATCAATTAAAACGGGCAAGATAGTTTGATCGATTATGGCCCTCACGTGTTGAGTTGGTAAAAATATTAAAAGAATTTATCTTGCATTTGATTTGTGTGAGTTGATTCCGCATATTCAACTGCAAACATAGTGCTAGGTTTCTTTTGAATCTATCTTGCACACTTTTCCGTACTCCCGTGAAATTGAAGATGGATAGTTGGTCATATTTTATTCGGATTTTACGAACTTATCATTGAGCCATACAAACATCATGTCTTCAATTGTCCAACTGTCTTCTTCTCCTGGACCTTCTTGGATTTGAAATAACCCTTGTTTCACTTCAGGATTTCATTATTCCCTCTTAGGGAGCAGTTGCATCCTTACAGATCCCTTTCTCTCTTCTCTTCTCACTGAGGAAAATCATTGCCTCAGTGAGGTTAACATGATTTCAATATCTTCGTTACGATCTCACTTGAATCCTCTTTTGATGAAGGTTTAGAAGATTCAGTTAAGATGCATCTAATGAATCTCCATTTCATCACATTTATTCTTTCATTTTAGCCTTTAAACCCTATCTAAATGCATGCATATATCATTATTTTGCAAAAATTAACATTCATTATTTATTGTATAAATATTCTATAAAATACATTATTTAAAGCCAAAATTAAAGAATATAGAAAAGAACATAAAAAGAAATGAAATACCAAAGGTATATGAGCTCAAACCCTGAGACCTAGGCATCATGATGATTGGGTCAACAAGGAATAAAGTAGGGTGAGATAATGATAAAAAATACAATAAAAATCCTAATTTTTATTCCCCAATAATTCACTTTTGTGACCTATTTTATTCTTTATTATTTATACCTCAAATAATAAAAACTTTGTACATGAAAGTTGTAGATAAAAATACATAGAAAAATATAAAATTTGTTTCACACAAAAATAATACAAATGGTACATTCTACACTCATAACAAAAAGTAAAAAACAAAATATCCCAGACCCATATCTTCTCCCTATGAACTCAAAATGCATTAAAATCATCTTTAATTGCATATAATTTTTAATAAGCCATTTAGTGAAGGTTGTTTCATTTAATTTAGAGTTGAGATGCAAAAGTTAGGTTTTGGATCCCTATTATACAATATACTTGAATAAAATAATCATTTTATTTATTCTTTATATTTTCTATGATTCGATATTTTTATAATTTTGCAAATATTCTTTATAATATATGTACATATTTAGAATAAAATAAAACCACAAAAAACACTAAAATAAAATAACATAGAAAAATACATTGATGAATGTACTATACATATACTTATATAATAACTACTTATATTTAATTAAGTTTACAAATAAACTTGGAAAAAAATATATTTAAGTATATTTAAATAAGTTACAATTATATAAATTATGTGTATAAAATAATAAAATTTAAAGAGCAAAACATATGTCAATATACTTACAAATACATGTAAAGCGTAACCTATAATAAATTAAGTCATAAAAATAAATAAAAATCATAATAAAATACTACATAAAATAATGACTATTTTTTGTTTTGATAAGTCCTCAAGGAAGTTTCAACGCATGCGTGCGACGTATAATTGAGATAGATCCAGATCAGCCACCTCCTCCATCGCGAGCTCCCCTCCACTCGATCCAGGTCAGGTAGAGCTTCTTCCTTTCTTGTTCTTTTTATTCCTTAGCATAACAGTATAGTAGAGTCGCATTTTATTCCCTTAGATTTCGTTTGTTTTTTCGTAAAATCCAAAAAACATCTCGTCGGAGCTCTAGCTCCGCCTCCTGTTTCCACTCGTTTCGATCGTCCTCCACCTCCACTATTTCCTCTGTCTTCTTTTCCTTCACCTTCTCTTCGCCCCACATACTTCCATACATCATGATCTCGCTCAGATAAGCAGCCAGTTCTCCTCCTCCACCGTGCCGTCGGAGAGCTCTGCCTACATTCATCTCCGCTCATCCCAACATTACAAGGTCCCCAGAGCCATCGTCTTTGTTCGCCTTAGCTTCCTGAAAGTTCTGGAGGGCCAAAGGACCCCTCCTGTGTCTATTTTTTGACAAAGTCAAAGGTACCTGGAGATCCCTTGCTTCGTTGTCCTTGTCAGACCTTGTCGGAGCTCCAGGGGCTCTTCTGAGACCACCGCTCGATGCAAAGGAGCTATATCTCCATTTTGCACCAGTACCGAGACTCCCAGGTGGCTGGAGGAGTGAGGAAGAGTTGATCAAAGCTCATCCCAACCGAGTTATTGACATGTTCTTCTACCTGTCCTCTCGACCATTCGACCGTGGGCCCACGCTCAAGTTAGCAGCTGCTGTTGGATCCAAAGCACCTTAGCCATTGCATCCCATTTGAGGATCTAATCTCATATGTCCAGCGAAACTATCATCGAACGACGTGGACGTGACGCATGTCCAAGTGAAGATCCAGAGCCATCGATCACGCACATGGGGGTATTTTGCACACTTCAACCCCTGCTTTTTGTATTTTATTTATAGTACTCAAACATTTGTCTGTAGCATAAATATTTTTGTAAAATTTGCAATTTAAAACCTATACTTTACATAATTACATTTAAGTCCAATCCACATTACCTCATGTGCCCGCACACGTGAAGGGAGTGGGTATTTTGCTCCTAAACCCCTATGCGTTATTTATTCCAGTTTATTCCTCATTTTTGAATTAATGGTGTAATATTTTCTGAAAAATGCATCTGGCCCTAGGACTTTGTATTAATTGTAGGAATACCCCTTCGGGTAATGTTTATTGGATATAATTTGCAAAAATAGCATTTTGGCCCTAAATTTCTTTAAGGTGTTTGGCTAGGGTCTAGTCTTTAATTATTTACTTAAATGCCACTGCTAGTATGTATTTTGTTTTTGTAGATTTTATTTTTTTTAAAATATCTTGAGGTGTCTAAATTTTCGTAGAAAATTCCCATAAATACCGGATATATTTATCTATCACATATATTTTTGTTAGTTATGTAAGGTTTATTTTCTATTTATTAAAAATAAAAAAACAAGATATTTATCACTGTTTACATTGAAAATACAACAGAAAATTAGAAAAATGTTTTGAAAATTTATAAACAAATTTGATTTTGTTTGTTATTGTATTTTGAGCATACATACCAAAAATCCCTAAAAATAGAAAAATGAAAAACACTAAAAATTAAAAAGCTAAAAAATACTCACAAAAATTATAAGAAATTCTAGAAAATCTAAAAAATATTCATTTCTATTTCTGAATTTTATCTACTAAAGTTATTATGTATTAAAACTAGTTTTGGAAAATTTTGAAGCTTTTTGCTATTTTTATATTCCAAAACAATTGGTCTATTTAGCTTAGCTATTGTTTTGACTTATTAGTTCAATTAAATACAAAATAATTAGTAAAAATTATAAGAAAAATATCAAAAATAGATTTCACCAAAAATGTGAAGCTTCAGAAAAAGCATGCTTCTTGGTGAAGACTCGGTTACACTGATCGGGCTTCACAAGGGAATGAAGACTACACTGGCCTATTCCCACTTCTTTTCCATTCTTCTAGCTTCCCCCCTATTCAGTTGTAAAGATCAGCAGCACCTGAACTTAGAAGGGAATATTTGTCTCTACGAGGATGCATTATTAGAAGAGCAGACTCAATTTTTGGTTCAATGGTTTGTCTGGGAAGAGCAGAAAAATTCACACACATGGTTCTATCACTTCAAGGTATATACGACTGAGAGGATGGTTCTGACCTGACTGTGAATGGGACTAGATAATAGGATTATGGAACCTAAGGGTTGTTGGGTCACACTTATTAACCTCAATACAGTTCCAAACACACAATGAATACAAATGTCTTCTCTGAGCTCCAAACTTTGACTTTATCAAGATAAGTTTAAAGGTCAAAAATTATTTCAAGCTATTTCTTTTTCTTTTCTTTATTTTCTTTTCTGCACTTATTGCAAAAGTATTTGCAAGGGAGTAACAAAGGCAAGTATGGGGGGTGATGAATCTCCATTTCAACACCTTTATTCTTTCATTTTGACCTTAAATCCATAGCTAAATACATGTATATATCATTACTTTTCTCAAATAAACAACCAATAATTCACAAATTAATACTGTACAAATAATTTACAAAATACTATATTATGCCAAAATAAAAGAATAAAAAAAAGAAGAATAATGAGGTGTAAAAAATATCGAGTAACCCTAGCCCTTGAGATCTAGTCATCACGATGACTTGGTTGATAAGGAATAAAGTAGGGGGAGATAGGGCGGTCAATTGTACAGAGAATACACTCAAAACCCTAATTTATAGGTCAATAATTATAGTTGGGGACCTATTTTATTTTCTCATTTTTACATATCAAATCAATAAACTTTTAGCATTAATATTGTAAATAAAATACAGAGAAAAATACAAACTTTATTTCACTTAAAAATAATGCACAGTGTGCTTGGGATACACAAAATAAAAAGACGTAAAGAAAACTTTGCAGATATGTATCTTCTCCATACTGTATCAAAATTGACCAAACTCACTTTGATTGTATATAAAATTAAATAAGCTATTTAATGAAGATGGTTTCATTCAATTTGGAGGTAGGAAGCAAAGGTTTGGTTTTGGGCCCTCATTATGCAATATACATGTATATTTTATTCAATATTTATTTTTTTTATATTTTTCAAATTCTTTTATTTTTATAAATTTGGAAATACTATTAAAACATATGTATATAATTAAATTAAAATAAAATCATTTAAAATAAAACAAATAAATAAATATGCTTTAATATACAGATAAATTATACTTGTAAGTATCGATATAATAATATGCATATTTATTTAAGTAAATAAACAACTTCGGAAAAAATAAAATAAAAATTCCTAAATGTGTGTTTAAATAAGTTATAGATATATAAAAATACCAATATGTATTAATAAATATAAAATACAAAATAAAATTAAAATACATAAAATGTATGTATAAATACCTATATATACACATGTAAAAAGTAACATGTAATAAATGACTTTGTACAAATAAATAAAAATCGTAATTAAATACTACATTAATCTACAAACATTTTTGATATTTTAATAAAAATTAGTTAATTCATTTAATAATTAATATTGATTTTTCAATGATTTTTGGCTGAGGAATTTTTTGGTTGGTCCACATGGACCAACCAGAGGTCTGGAACTATAGACTTCAGTCAACTGCCCTGCCTCCTCCAGTCGTCCTATCATAACCTCTGAAACTCCCATCTTCATCAACTTTTCATGCCTCCACCTTGCCTCTATATCCATTGAGACCTCCACCAAACTATAGCCCCTTCGTCCTTCTCCCTCGAACATGTTGGAATCCCCACCAACCACCATCGGGCTTCGCATCATCTCCTTCCCAAAAGTTGTCAGACCTCTGTCTATAAATAAGGAGGTTCAAAATACTTTTGCTTTATGATCTCCATCTAGCCGTCGTAACCCCCATAGGAACCCTTCATTGAGTCCCCGATGAACGCAAGCAGCACTTCACCCCTTTTGTGGCGTGGATAAGTTAGTGGAGGTTCAAATCCAGGTTCACCAACCTCGCCTCGGAAGTGCTCGGTATGCTCTGAGCTCCAGAGCTCGTCAAGCTACTAGTTACGTCTCTGTTTCTCGCATTTTGTTCCTATAGTATAGATTATGTTTTAGTTCTGTCTTTTAATCATGCATTGGCGTAATTTTGAAAATCAAAATCATTGGAGCCTTCAGCTCCAGCACCAAATCCGTCATCCCCTGACCGAGTTCTGAAACCCCTTCACTTCCATTCTCTTCCCCTTCCACTTCTCCATAAATAAACCCTTGTTTCCCTCTCGATTCTTATACGGAATTGAGTCATTAGAGCTCCCATCGCCATGCTCCTCCATTGCTTCTATAGCTTCAATATAGGGCCGAGGAGAGAGCCCTCGACACCCTTAACATTTTGACACAGGTCTGCGATTCTTATAGCGTGTGGAGTGCCCATCCAACGCTAGAATAACTGCTCTAGCTGCTCGAGCTCCAGGGCACCTTCGACGAGTCTCGAACACTTTAAAGGCACCTGCCAGACGTGCATCACCCCTTAGAAGGAGGAGAGCTTTTTAGAGAAGGAGGAGGCCGGAAACGACCAAGACCTGCGTTTCAAGCTTGTCGATGGTGAGTTCTTCGTTGTTATTCTAGCCATCCTCCCTAGCGTCAGATCAAGGTTGGGGTCCATATCTAATCTAGGCCCTTGATATCAAACGAACCATTGCCTACCTAAGACCGTTCATCCAGCCACGTGGCCGCCCCTCGCCCCTCCGATTACGTACCTTTTAAGGGGTAAATTTATTAGTAACCCATGTCCTTTTGCATTGTTAATATTTAGTACTATAATT
Organism: Ottelia alismoides; assembly: GCA_037367405.1. Classification (NCBI taxonomy): domain Eukaryota; kingdom Viridiplantae; phylum Streptophyta; class Magnoliopsida; order Alismatales; family Hydrocharitaceae; genus Ottelia; species Ottelia alismoides. The sequence goes on along the minus strand of JAZKJV010007377.1, from coordinate 97,326 downwards.
ATTTTATCATGTTGTAAATTTTGTGTAAAAATTGCAACGAGGTGATGAGCCGCCCGATAGACTAAGGTAAATATATCACTAAGGTCGTTGCGACCTCAGTCACTTGGGGCTCAGAGCTCAATCAAGAAAACAAAATCAGGCCACCAATCGAAAAAAACAAAAATCACTGAAAACCAAAGTAGCGGTCCTGCTATGTGATTAACCTGGTATAGCACCCAAGGTCGGTCTCAGGGAGCACGAGTTGGCCTCGCAGCCTACGAAGTAGTCAGAAAACAAAATAAAATAAAAACAAATATTTTTTGTGGTTTTTAATTAGTTTTATATTTTTTTGGATTTTTAATAATAAAGGAAAATAGGAAAAAGATAAAATCATGCACAATCAACATTTTATTTAAACACTCTAAAAAGCTACAAAAATTCAAACAAAAATATTTTTATATTTCATAGGGTTTTTATGTTTTTGGTGAATTTTTGAGATTTTTATGAATTTTATGTAATTTTCTAAAAATCAAAGAGGGCAGAAATAGTGAGCTATTGTCCAGCCAGGCTTGGAAGGTCAATTTAAAATATCAAATTGATCTGTAAAATCCTGGAGTATTTTTTATGAAAACTACAAACAACAAAGAAAATTTAGTAAAAGAATTTGTGATTTTTTGGATTTTCTATAATTTTTTAGAATTTTTATAAGTTTTTTATGGTTTTTAAATTTTTAGGGTTTTTATATATCAAAAAATAACAAAAAATGCACAGAAAATCAAATACACCAAAACTAACAAATACTATTTTTTTAGAATTTTAAAATAGTTTTTATATTTTTTATGATTTTCTAAACTGGACAGAAGGAAAAACAATAGTTTTTGAATTTTTTTTAAAAATGAAAAAGCCTAAAAAATGTACCAAGTTTTTGATGAAAATTTCACACAGTGGCAGGAGCCAGTTTCCAATTTTCACACGATTTGGAGTTAATTTGATATTTTATTTAAATAAAAGAAAAGCACACAGTGCATAGGGACCTAAACGCAAGAAAAATTATTTCTAGGGGCCAAAGCGTAACACGTGTAAAAAGCTTAGGGGCAAAACATGCAAAAAGCCCAACGTGCACACACAAAACACGTGATCCAGACACAGAGGGGTATAACTGTAAATTCTATTTATAAAAATGCTAACATTAACATCCAAGAACTACAGGACAGAAAGTGCAAAAAGTCCAGACCCTCACGTGTCGATGCACGTGGTTCACACACACAGGAACTAATATGCAAATACGATAAACATCCAGGTCCAGAGTGCAATTTAACCAAAATGAAAACAACTATATCTAATATTTATAGGACTAACTAATAAAAACAAAAGAAAGAAGGACCTATAAGAAATTTACCCCTTATTGAGATCTTCGGCTGGAGGCATGCCACATGTGAGATCGGACGGCTGAGGGGCGCTGCGCCTCTTCGAAGAACTCTGGCTCGGATCTGACGGCTGAAGGCCTGCCACGTGGAGGATCTGACGGTGGCTGTTATGCGGCTAACCCTTCGCCTGCATGGACGGTGATGATCACGCCACGTGTAGATCGAACGGTGGTGAATATCGGGCGCCTCATCGTATAAACGTGCGGTTCGGATCAAGCCTCTGAAAGATCTGACGGTCGCGGGGCTCCTCAAATAGATGGATCGGATCGAATCTGGAGCTGAAGGGGCTAATCGGACGACAACGGAGGGTCCTCGAAGAACAAAGCTCCGGCGAACTTCGCCGAAGCACCGCGGGCGCGCTGGGCCTCCTCCTGGGCTGCTGGGATATGGAAAAGATTCGTCTCGATACTCGCAGCTGAAGGACACCTCCGATGAGACCGGAGACCACCGGAGTGGCCCGGCGACGTCGGAAGCTCGAAGCTCCTGGGCTCGAACGAGACGACCCTCAGACGGGTCGCATTGACCTGCAAAACAGCCTAGGGAGCTTCCTGGGTCGAGGGAAAACTACCTCGACCCGGTTAGAGGTGAAATGGGTGGCTGGCGAGTCGAGATGGACGACCTCCGGCGAGGCGACGGTGATGATGGTCGAGCCTTGGTTCCGGGACGAACCAAGGTGAGTGAGTTAGTGCAGAAGGTGGGTAGGAGTCTCGCGAAGATGCTGGTCGGGTCGGATGATGGAATGGATGATCGGAGTGGACGGAATCGATGAGAGATGACGGCGGAGCGAATTGGACGTAATCGAAAATTAAGGAAAACCAGAAGGATTCGGGTCTACCTGATGGATGTAGTCGATTGGGGATGAGCTCGTGGAGCTCTGGGGGTCCTGGCCTCGAGGAAGCGTCGAGTTCCGAGGCTAAGCGCACCTTGCAGCGGCTGATAACTCGGTATCCCACGAGGGTCACAATGAATAATATAAATATGGTGTCGCTGAGGCGATCGCTTGCAGAATACCGGTGTTAATCAGCAATTAACCCACAATAAAAGAATAAAACAATTGAGTCCCAACAATGTGAATTAATATTTATTACTCTACCACAAATGTACAGTGAACAAGCAAGTAGAGGTCTAACCACAGAGAGCAAATACAAAAATGCAGTAGCCTATTATGTGCATGTACCACAGAGTCATCCATGTGTGAAGCCTATTTTTGTGGGTTTTTATCTTTATATATTTTTTTAATATTTATTTATTTCTTTATTTTTTAGCATTTATTTTTATTTTAATAATATAAGTATGTAATATATATATATACATAATTTATAGAATATAAATATAGAAATATATATATATACCCATATAGCCGATCCTACTTAATTGTGGGAAAAGGCTTTGTTGTTGTTGTTGTTGTTGTATATATATACCAATAGAGGGTGTGTATAGAGTATACAATACATACATTAGATATATGTATATATATATATTTTTTCTTTTTAATTTAGTTTTAGAATTTTAGACATTAATATATATATATATTTTAATTTTCTTTTTCAATAGGGGAATATATATATAATGTAAAGAGAAGGAGGGATATAGTATTTATAAAAATATACAAAAATAGTCAAAAATTCAGAAACAAATTCTTTTTGGTATTTTCATGATTTTTTACTGTTTTTGTGATTTTTGGGTATTTTTTCAACATATTTTTGGTATTTTTAAATACCGAAATAAAGCAAAACAGTGGAGTAGCTACTGGCTGGGGGTAGAATGGTAATTAAAACTATCATACAGCCACAAAAATTTTCCAAACCATTTTTAAAAGAAAGAGGATGAATTATAGAACCTACAGGAGTTGAGTTTGCAATTTTTAGGGTTTTCTAGAATTTGTTATATTTTTTAGAAGTTTTTGAGTATTTTTGAATTTTTAAGGTTTTTCTTTTGAAATTTTTAATGATTTTTGGACTAACACTAAATTAGGATAATATAGACCATAGTTAATTTTTTGGAATTTTTCGAGGTGTTTTGCTATTTTTTTGGTATTTTATAAACTAGACAGTAAATAAAATGCATGTTTTTGATTTTTAATAAATGCAAAAATGCAACAAAATTAAAAACTAAAAATATGGCGTGCAAGAGTGAGCTAACAGGAGCCTATGTCCATTTTTGCAAAATTTTTTGAATTAGTAGGAGGCATAAAATAAATGGACAAAGCATACAAAAATAAAACAGCCTGGTAGGGGTATTTTTGCAAATAAAATATTCCTCAGGGGCATCCATGCAAAAATTACAACAGAAATAAACATTTATTTTTATTTTCGGGGCCATTTTATAATTAACAAAACCCGCCAGGGTTTAAGTGCAAAAATCACACGCCTCACGTGGGACTGCACGTGAGGCGCGGAGGGACCAATATGCAAATATAAAAACTCCAGGGGGCGTACTGCAAATAATACGATTGATTTACAACATGGCACTTTATTTTTGGCATTAAACTATAAATACAAAAAGGCAGGGGGATATGTCTGAAATTTACCCCCAAAGGCGCGCAATCCAACGGCGATGGGCGCGCCACTTATCCACGTGTCGAGCCCTCGAAGCCCGATACCCCTTCGACGATTTGCGGTCGAGATTGCATCTGAAGTCTAATCGAACGGCCGAAGCATCTGATACATGGACGGCCCTGATTAGATCTGGGGCCATCTCCTTCATCCAATGGTGGCTGCTGCTCACGAAGAACAGGGAAGAACAACTGGCTTCCCTGGCTTCGATCGTTGATTTCTCCGCTTCCAGCCGCTCCAGGTTGCTGACGATGGGTTCCAGACGTCCGACGAGGTGGCGCGCACCGTCCGAGGTACTCCAGAAGGTCCAGGACCCCCTAGATCGGTTGCACGAGCATGGAGAAGAAAGGGGGGTCCTGGAACCTTGCAGGGGATTGAATCGAGCCCCAGGGGGCTCCGTTCAGCTTCTAACCTGCACCAAAAGAATGAGGGGCTCGAGAGGGTCTTCCTCGACCAGGGGTTAAGGCTAAAGGGATAAGGAATGACTGGGGGTGGCGAGGTCCGGCGAAGCGGTGGAGATGGACCTCGATTCGCAGAGCTGGAGGAGCTCTGGATGATCTGATGCGTGGGCTCAGCGTAGAACGCGTAGGGAAATGAAATGAGGTGAAGCGGGGGGTCGGATGGTGCGTAGATTAGGGTAGAGAGGTTCGCTGGAGCTGGACTCCGGCGAACTTCGATCTGGGTCTAATCGAGCACCTAAGGTCCTACTGATTATTCTAAAGACTAGATCAAAGATTAAAAACTAAAACTAAGCTACAAAACGGGATAAAACAACTCTTATACCTGGTGGTCGACCAGGGAGCAGGACCTCCAGCGAGAGGCGGCCGTGGGCACTTCCTTCGACTCCTCCGACCGTCTGAGACCGCCAGGAGCACCCCCCTGTCACGAGGATCCTCCAAGGGTTGGAATTGAGGGTGGAAAGCGACCGAAGGGAGACCAAAATGGGAGAGGAGGTCGAAGGATTTATTTATAGACATGGGTATGTACCCTTATTGACCGGGGCACCACGAAAAATCGGCAGGTTAGATGGCCGATCTGGGTTGGTGGCGTTGATGTACAATGATCGGAGATCATTTTGTCAGAAGACGTCGATGGCCAACGATGAAAGAGTCGAGCGGGAAAAAGGGAGGAAAACAGGGGACTTGATGGTTCTGACGGGAGTCAGAGGCGTAGGGGAGAGTTGACCAGAGGTCAACAGTCCCTGGCCTCTGATTGGCCCACGTCAGACCGAACTTGACCCATTTATTACACATAGCAAATGAATTAATTAGAATTTATTTATAAAATAAAAAATGTTTATTAATTAATGTAGTATTTATTTACGATATTTATTTATTTTTTTGAAGTGTTTTGTTACGGGTTTATTTTAATAATGTATTTATAAGTATGTTTTTATGTATTTGTTTTTATTTTGTTTATTTTTATTTTATTATTTTATTTTATTATTTTATAAATTTATAACTTGTTTTTATGAGTATAAATATAATTTTTTAAATTTTTATAAGTTTATTTATATCTTTAAATAAATAGGTATATGTATATGTAGTTATACTTATAGGTATTTTACCTATATATTTTGTATACTTTATGTATTTTAATGTATTTTCTTGGTTTTCATTTTGGATTTGTATTTTTAATATATTATGTATAATATGTACAAAATTATAAAAAATATGAGAAAAGAAAATAATTGAAGAATGTTTTCCCTTTTTCTTTATGTACATATTGGATCATAGGTATTTTTCCTATTATCTTACATTTACTTATTTTATTTTGTAAACCCCTTTAGTTTTATTCTAATTTCAGTATGTTCATGCATTATATACATTATTTACAAAATTATAAAAATATAATTTGCTAAAAATAATGGACAATGAATATATTGAATATTTTAATCAGGCAGGCTGCACAATGAAGGCCAATAACCTAACTTTTGCAGATGGACTCCAAAAATTATGAAACCAATTTTATTAAATATTTCTTGGAAAGCTATATACAATTAAAGGTGAGTTTGGGTGATTTGGAGTTTTTATTTACAAGATATGGGTCTGTGAAGTTGAGATCTTGGCTTTTTATTCTGTGTATAAAATGTACATATAAAATGTACACTGAGTATTATTTTTACATAAAATCAGTTTTGTATTTTTATTTACATTATTATCTACAACTTTCATGAACAAAGTTTCTTTATTTGATGAATAAATAATTATGTACAAAATAGGTGTCAAAAATGCATAAATAAATGCATGAATAAATGAGGTATTTATTGTACACTGGCCCTTATCTCCCCCTACTTTATTCCTTGTCGACCAATTCCATGCTGGCCTTGGTCTCGGGGTTAGGGTCATAAAATATTTGCGATATTTTATTTCTTTTTCTTTTCTTCTCTTTATTCTATAATTTTGGCATTAAACACCTTATTTAATGTGTAATTAATACAATGAATCATGAGTGCTATCATGCACAAATTGGTGCTCTTTACATGCATTTGTTGGGGTTTTTGAGGCCAAAATGATAGAATAAAGGTGATGAAATGGAGATTCATCAGCGGCGCACGGCGACAGACGTCACCGGATCAGTGGCAGAGGGCTTCCTGTCCTCTCTTCGACACGCCAATCGATAGCTGTCACTCTAGGGATTAGGGTGGAGGTCCTGGGACGAAGGAGCAGCGCCAAAGATGGAGTGAAAAGTGCGGCCGAGGTTCAGCTAAATATGGCTAGGGGTCCGAGAAGAATGGGGTCGGGCGAGGTGGTCGGAGCTCGGATCCCTAGGTAGATCCCCATGCGTGGATCTCGGATGTAGGAAGTATGATTAGGACCCGCGGTTTGGGCGAATGGAGCTCGGATCATGTGAGGATAATTGTGAGAAGTCGGGTCGGGCGCACAGATCCGGGTTGACTGGTCCAAGGGGGGAGTTGACCGGGGGTCAACAATCCCCCGTGGACCAATCACAGGCCGCTAAGCAATAAAGATTTAGAAATTCATTTTAAAATAAAAAATGACTTATTTTCGAAAAACTTAAAACATGAAAAATGTTTATTTATTTTTAAATTATTTTTTTGTGATTTTTATTTATTTTTTTGAAATATAAATTAGGTATTTACAAAATATTATTATTATATACAGGTATATACATATGTATTTTTTATTTTTGATTTTTTAATTATTTATTTTTATACATTTATTCCAATTTTATATTTTATTTTTTAGAGAATAAAATTTGGAATAAAAAAGGTATTTTTATTGTATTTTTATATTTATTTACAAGGGTTTAATAAATACTTTTATATACATATGTATATGGTATATATACAAGGTGGATTTTGATTTTTATTTTGTTTCTTTTTATTTTATTTTTATTTTTATGATTTTTATTTTATTTATTTACATTAGAATATGTACATATTTTTATTAGATTTTTATCAATTATTTACAAGGAGAAATAAATAGATAAGTTATTTCTATACACATGGTCTATGTACAATGATGAAGGAATTTTATTTCTTTTTATTTTTCTTTCATTTTTTCCATTTTTATTTTAATTTTATATTTACAAATATGTACAAATAAATAAACATCCATTTTTATTTTGAATAAGAGGAAAATAATTTTTATTTATATACAGGTGTATGTACAAACACATGAGCTTCCCTATCTCTCTCTACTTGGATTCTTTTGCGATCAGGCCCATGCTGAGCCCTCCCTTGGGATTAGGTCGCTCAATATTTATTCTAAATATCTCCCTCTTTTTCTTGTATTTATTTATTCTTTTATTTATGCACAAAAGTATGCTAATTCTGCATATTTATACAATGCTTGCAAGATGATAATTATTGCTATTTACAAATATCTACATGTGTTTTGCATAGGTTTTGTAGCTAAAATAAAAGAATAAAGAGTAATGAATGGGTATTCATCACCACCCTATACTTAACTTTGCTAGTCCCTTAGCAAACACTTATTTGAAAAAGAAGTAAAAAAGGAAAAGAAAAAGAAAAAGAGGAGAAAATGCATGGATCAATGATGATTATAAAACTTGCCTTCATTAAATTGAAATATGGAGCTCGATCAGATCTTTTGATTATTATTGTGTCGGAACCTTATTTAGACTTAGGTTTAAAACTTAACAGCCTCTAAGATCCACTAATCTATAGTCAAGACTCCTCAACAATCCAGATCAGAACAAGTCTACATACACAAACCCTGAAGACCATGAATCTTTCTTTGTACAGTGTAAGTGAGGTATAACTCTCCACCTCAGAAGTAGCAACTTGACAACCCTCCCCAACAAGGTAACTCTATGACCCCAATCTAGCCACTCTTTCCTCGATGAGCGGGGTATTCCCTTCTAAGTTCAAGTTCAACCGTCTCAAGAAGAGGAGGAAGAAGAGAATGGACTATGGCCAGTGTAGCCATGTATCCTTGGGAGCTCAACCAGTGTAGCTAAGTATCCCTGCTGCAAGCTACATAAGATGGAACATGAGTCTCAAGCTTTTCTTATTGCACTATATACATACTCCGGTGGGATTATCATTTTCTATCAGACCCACCACTTTTTTGGAGTTATTTTCTTTTTGCATTTTTTTCAAGTGCATCTGTACAACATATTTACACGGTGCGGCATATGTACATAAGGAGCTTTTCCTCTTGAGCCAATAGACTATCCCTCTTTTGAAGCATTATTGCAACCCACAGCTCCTGTCGTTAGACCTCATGGCAACCCGACCAAGTTGAGATGCACTTCCTTCACTATAAGAAGAAGAGAGGTTCCGCCTAGAAGTACTACCCTCATATGCTACCCCAAGTCAAGGAAGACTGCCTCCTCACCACCTCATCCGTAGAGAGTTCGGTGTAAAGTGCGGGTCCAAGTCAAGTCATTGTCTATATGAATCATGTGTGTGTTGTTAAGTGCTCTACTTAGGCTCATTGAGATGACATGTGATCATAGCCTAGTGGACTCAAAGAATTAAGTCACCATGGACCTGAAAAGCCTTAACCCTAAGCCCTATAAGGTTCCTCTTATAATTAGGTGGATTAAGATCTTAATCAAGCTCCATTTTCCAATTTAATTCTAGGCTAGTTTAAATGTCAACTATAATCAAGGAAAAACTATACAAGTATTTACACAGATGCTATTTACACAATATTTACACACATGCAAAATTTTTGAAAAATGTTTTGAAACCATGAATGTATGCATGAATGCAAGTTTTGCAAAATATTTACACAAATTTACACAAGGTTTTTGCAAACTTTTGATTTTCAAAACATTTTGGAAAGATTTTGTACTATATACATAATTTTGATAAGAAAATATTTACACACAATTTACACAAAAAGTTTTTGAAAACATTTTTACAAAAATAATTTGTGCAATAGCTATGTATGTGCAATAAAAGAATATTTATTTACAAGGATTTTTTTTAATTTTTATAGATTTTTGGGTTTTTAGCCATTTTATTTATTTAACACACTCAAACAAGGTACGAGTTATGGCTAAAGTATATATGAAATATATACACACTCCCTATACTTAGCTCGAACGATGTCCTCAGAGTCAAGAGCGATGGAGAAGACATAACTCGTGCTTAGTATAGGGAAGTGAAAAGGAAGGCTATATACAACGACGAATGAAATAACAGAAAATCAAGAGGATCTCGGCCTTTCCCCCTATACTTAGGATTAAATAATCCTAAGTATAACAGGTTGTACATGAAGGGAAAGCCGAGTGAAGAATGTACATGGTCTACCCCCCCCATACTTAGGGTAAAATATCCCAAAGTATAGGCAGCAAAACAAAGGTAGAAATGAATCAAAAGAATACCCGAGAGTCCTACATCTCCCTATACTTAGGGTAAAGTACACCCTAAGTATAGCATAATCATAAGATGAGAAAAGGGATGTGGGGCTAAAGAATAGAATGATATGGACAACTGGATCTATACAAGTCGGTAGAACAATGATAATCAGGCGTGAGATGCAATAGATGTGAGTCAAGAGACCACATCTCACGCAAAGTAAATCGAGGCAACATCAACGACTCGCGGCTCATGATCTAGATATGGCTTGAGCCGCTGGCCGTTCACTCGAAAGGTACTCTCAGAAGACAACTCAGATATGTAAATACTCCCATTGTTGTATACCTTTCTCACCAAATATGGTCCCTTCCATTTGCTCTGTAGCTTCCCTGGAAATAGACAAAGCCTAGCATCAAACAGCCATACTCTCTGACCAGGCTCAAAATGCTTGCGGCTGATATGAGAATCATGCCACTCCTTTACTCTCTCCTTGTATTGTAGGCTGTTTGAAAAGGCGGTATCACGAAGCTCCTCCAAGGCTGCTAACTCTGCTCTCCTCTGATCTCCTACACTATCTGGATCCAAAAGTATATCAGTGACAACCCAAAGTGACCTATGTCTCAACTCAACAGGTAAATGGCACGACTTGCCATAAACGAGGCGAAAGGGAGATGTGCCCAAAGGCATCTTGAAATACGTCCTATATGCCCACAAGACCGAGTCCAAAAGCTGTGACCAATCCTTTCGGTCAGGGCGGACGACTTTCTGCAATACAGTCTTGATCTCCCTGTTCGACACTTCAGCAAGACCATTCGTCTGAGGATGGTATGGAGTGGCAACTCGATGGTCTATGCTGAACTCGCTAGCAAGGGCCTTTACCTTGTCGTTGACGAAATGAGACCCCCCGTCAGATATCAACACTCGAGGTACCCCGAACCGTGAAATGATATGCTTCCTCAAAAATCTACAAACAATCCTAGCATCTGCGGTTCGGGCGGGGATGGCCTCAACCCAACGACTCACATAATCAACGGCCAACAGAATGTACTCGAATCCCTGACTCCTAGGGAATGGACCCATGAAATCGATGCCCCATGCGTCAAAAACCTCACAGAAGTGAATGGGCTGCATCGGCATCATATCACGCTGTCCACAAGTGCCCATCATCTGACAGTCAGTACACCTCTTCACGAACTCATCAGAGTCCTTGAAGAGGGTAGGCCACCATAGGCCGGATTGGAGCACTTTCTATGTCGTTCTCCTCCCAGAGTGATGTCCTCATGCCTCAAGCTTGTGGCAATAAGTGAGGACGCTATGGTGCTACTCCTGAGGAATGCACCTACGCCAGACGCTATCCCCTCCTTCATGGTAAAGGATGGGATCCTCCCAGTGGTAGAACTTGGCCTTCGCGAGGAAAGTCTCAAGTCTCTGCCTGGGCCAATCTTGAGGAACTTTCTTAGCAACAAGAAAGTTCACAATATCGGCGTACCATGGGAGAGAAGCGATAGCAAGGATCACCTCATTTGGGAAGGTCTCACATATAGGCTCAGTCTGCTCAGAATCCTCAAGATACTCTAATCGGGAGAGATGATCCGCCACCACATTCTTGACTCCAAGCTTATCCTTAATCTCTATGTCAAACTCCTAGAGTAGAAGGATCCATCTGGTCAATCTAGCTTTGGCATCCTTCTTTGCCATGAGGTACCTGATGGAGGTATGGTCAATGTAAATGGTCACTCTAGATCCGATAATGTATGATCTGAACTTATCTAGGGCAAAAGCTACGGCTAGCATCTCCTTCTCAGTGACTACGTAGTTCCGCTGCGCGGCATCCAATGTACGGCTAGCGTAGTGAATAGCAAATGGGACTCCATCCCTCCTCTGTCCCAGCACGGCCCCTACGGCAAAATCGGAGGCATCCGTCATGATCTCAAATGGGAGAGACCAATCAGGTGGCTGGAGAACAAGAGCCTCAACAACACATCTCTTGAGAGTCTCAAACGACGAAAGACACTTGTCATCGACAAGGAACTCGGTGTCTTTCGTCAGTAGATCAGTCAACGGTCAATAATCCTACTGAAATCATGAATGAAGCACCGGTAGAAACCGACGTGCCCTAGAAAAGACTGTAACTTCCGCAAGTTGGACGGTAGTGCGAGTTTTTTAATGACATCTACCTTGGCCGGATCAACCTCCATGCCCCTGTTGGAGATGATCTGGCCATGCACCGTCCCTTGAGTCACCATGAAGTGACTCTTCTCCCAAGACAACACTAGGTGAACCTCAATGCATCGTTGAAGGACTCGATCTAGGCAGTCAAGACAGGAGTCGAATCCGTCGCCGTAGACCGAGATGTCATCCATGAAGGCCTCCAAGCACTCCCCCACCATGTCCGAAAAGATAGATAGCATGCATCTCTGAAAAGTCGCAGGGGCGTAATGAGGAATCATCATTCTTAAAAATTCTTTTGCTTTTATCTTGGAGCACTCTTTTTCTTGTGCTCATTAGCTTTTCCATAATGTTGTACTAAAGGCTCGTCCTCAGTGACAAAAATAAATGGATCAGAACTATGATGCTATTGTTTACCATTTAAAAGAGTAGATAGGAAATCACCTAACATGCAGGGTGGACTTCTCCAACATAATCTCTAAGACAACATCCATCTACGATTTTGGACTAGATACATTTTTCTTGATGGGTTTCATCTTGGGTGACATACTTGGGGATGGAATCTCTTTCTCATCTAGAGTTGATTAATATGGTAAATAAATTTTCCTTTTATTATAAAAATATTTAGAAATTGAAACCACACAGAAAATTCTCCTTTTGCCTTTTAAACAAAAATCTTGTGTTAGTTTTAAGGCTTTTGTTTCTTTTTCTAAACAAGAAAATCTACTTATAAGCTCTAGTAAATTCTTTGAAAGAAAATTGTTTTCTTTCTTTAAATCATCTAAATATTTTTATCAAGAAAATGATTATTTACAAAATGTACATCAATCTTTCTCGACACATTTAGTTCTTTTTCATGTTTCTTAAATAGCATAAATAAATATTTATATACTTGGAAAAGCTCATCAAAAGGGATTTGATTTACCTCTTTGTCATCCAAGTTTATAGTCCCCATAATACCTAAGCATGTACTTTCTTCTTCTTCGTCACTCAAATTATTCCAAGTGGTTTGGAATGCCTTCTTCTTTCATTTCTTGTGTTTATTGTGCTCCTATTTAGAAAATGATAATTCTTCTTGACGCATTTCAACTTCTTGCACTTGAGGCCTTCATCTTCTCCATCATTTTTCTTGCTTGCTTCTCTAAGTATTTTGTTCTTTCAGAAATGTTGGAATGGTTGAGTTAATTGTGTGATTCCATCCTCTTCTTCTTTTTCAGAACCACCTTTGATTACTTACTCCTTTGATTGTATTCGAAAGCCAATGTCTTCTTCTTCATCTCTTCTTTATCCTTTTTTTTCTTTTGGGGAGGTAGTCTTATATGCAAGAAGATAACTTAAGGCAAAGTCTAGTGCAATCATCTTGAGGCTATGAGACTTGTCGACTGCCATCACATTATCCTCCCATTCAGATGAAAGTGGATACACTATCTTTTTGATGAACTCTCCAAACAAGAATGTTAGTCCAAGATCATAAAGCTGGCTTACTATAGTTTTAGATCGAACATTCATATCTAATATACGTTCTTTATTACTGACGAGGTTTTTAGGTGGCCAGTTGGGCTAACGAAGTGGTGGTGCAAATGGTTGGTAGTGGTATGTCGCATTGACTCAAGTGCAAGTGGGTTAACTAATGAGTTGGGGAATAAGGAGGTAAAACCATGTGCCAACACCACAAAATTCGATAAAAAGAAAATAGAAATAAATAAAAATAAATGACAAATACTTTTAATAAATAACGATAAACAAATATTTTTATAATTCAATAGTCTACCTTTTTATAGAAGAAAACTTTTGAAATAAAGTATACCTATGAATTAGAGACATCCATCTATATTTTTCTATATATATATAAATTATTTTCATTGTACTTTATTATGTTATAATAATGTTATACAATACTTTAATGATTCAAATATATTATGATTACATTTATCATCATCATCATCATCTTAGGTGTATATAAATCATGGAAGGTAACGTACATGTATTATCTATTTATAAACTAAGGTTTTTATATTTATTAATTATTTTAATTAGATTTTTTATTCACATTTTATTTGTAGAATATAAGATCTGGAAAATAATTAGAAATTGAAAATACATGAAAGGAATTAGATACAATTTTAAATAATTGATTGGCTGAAATTTACTTGTACAATATACCAAGCAGGTCACAAAATTCAATTTCAAAAATAAAGTATAGTCAAGTCCAAATATGTAAATGATTTTTTCTAGTAAACTTTAATTAGTATCCCTTAGTTGGATTGTGTATGTGCAAGTCACGGGTCTAAAAATATAGGTGTATTATAAATTAAGATTTTAGTTATTTTAGTATATTTACAAGATGAATTATGCTACACTGTAAATTTTCTTTGCATTATTATATACAAGTTGCAAATAGTAAGTTAACAGAAGCTGAAATAAATTCAAAAGAATTGTTTGAAGATTGTCTTTATTCATACTACATATGTATAATAGGTCTAAATAATCAAAACTTAGTTATTTAACTTAATATTTTTATAAATTATTTTTTATCTATAATAAAGTCTAAAGGTAAGTTCAATTAATTTGTAGTTTTTTTTTAAATGATATCTATCGAAGAAGTTGCCAATATAGGAATTAAGATTTAGGTTTTCTTCTTATTTAACTTCATTTATTATTGACATAATCTATATTTTAATATGGGAGCTGGGAGCCTAAGCCCAGGGTGTAGGTAACTACCTACACCTGGCCTTTTTTTTGCATGATTTTTGAGTTTTTTTAAATGAAATCTTAGGGGATTTTCTTAATATATTGAGAGGAATATGTGTTCCAAGTTTCATGCAAAACAAACATTCCTAACACATTCATCTAGAAGGGGTCAATTTCAGTAATTCTGAGACCGTTAAAATTTGATAGTCTTGATGAAGATGACAGGAGTCTCGAATTAAGTTGAATTTTGAATGACACCATGGTGGTACATAGTGATCTAATTCCCCCAATATTTCATTTCAAAAAAAATCAAAAATCTATGAAAAATGAGTCGGGTGTAGGTAGTTACCTACACCCCTGGGTGTAGGCTCCCTTTCCTCTTTTAATATATACATTATTATCTATATAATAAAAAAAGGAATCAACAAAAAATAACTTATTACAAAGAGTGAAGAAGTACTCAAAGTTCTATTTACAATATATACACATGTGTTCTTCTGAATGTTTATCTATGCAATTGTCATTTTTTACTTTTTCTCATTTTTAGTTTATCGATCAAATCATTTTGACTTAATTTCTAGGTTAAGATCATAAATATATCTTACAAATGTTTTTCTCTGGGGTCTTCTTTGCGAGTTTAGACGTATGGACATCCATACAATCTTCCATTTCTTTCTTATGTGTTTCTTCTTTTCTTCTTTTTATTTTATTTCTAGTACCATTTTATATTGTTATATTTTTATGTATTTTTATAAGAGATGCATATCTACATTTATTTTAGAGACGATATTACTCAAAATGAAAGAATAGGAGTTGAATATGACAAATGGTCAATAAGGAATAAAGATGTTCATATTCTATCATGTCCCTTTGTGTTGGTGGGGGCAAGGTAGAATAAGGGGTTTTGTTCTTATTCCTGTTAATCTAATATTCTTGAGAATTTGAAAGAGGTAAGGACTTATTTAGAAAAAGCGATAGTTATTACGAATTAGGTAGTGTGAACAAGAGATAATGATCATTATTACTTAAAAGAAGGAAAATAACTATTCAAGAAATAGTTTTAAATTAAGGGCAGGGGCGGAGCCAGAAATTCAACTAAGGAGGGGTCGTAATAAAAACAGTAAAAGAACTCAGCTCAAATCAAATCCTATGATTTTATTTTTTAAGAAATGCACACTTCTAAAAGATATAATTGAAATTATGAAAATAAAATGAACTGAAAGATATTCGTAAAGTACCTTAAAAGTTCGCATAAGTGGAGTTCTTCGTTCCTTCATTGCATCAAAGTCACTTATCAATAGATCGGTGCTGAATGTTTGTGCAATGCCCTTCTCAATGTATATGATCATACAATCAGAAATTCATCATCCATTTTAGTTCGAAGTCTGGTTTTCACATTTTTCATTGCCGAAAATGCCCGTTCCATGGTTGTAGTTGATACAGGAAGAGTTAATATAAGTCGAATCAATCTATTAGGTGATACCATACACATAATCTGCCTACCTTGCTCAGTCTCACAAACTTCTAAACTGACCAGAGAGGCTAGTCTGACTCTGCAGCACACGACTATGAGACCTTGCCCGCGTCATCAGTCAGGCTTAGTGAGCGAAGGGATAAAAGCACTTTGCTGGGGTAGGGTACTCGGTCTCATGCTACCCGCGGACACCTCCGTCAAGCTAGGCCCTCCATGATGCATTCTTGATAATCCAGTGTCTGCTTGCAAGCGACAAAGCTCAGAAATTAATGATGTGCTTTTTAATTGAAGATGTCAAACAACATCCAAGTGAAATCTTTCTGCTTCATATCTCATATGCAATTTTTCTTGCTCTGAAAAATCTCCAGGATAAAATTTTTCTATGAATGCATAAATTTCTTCAATATCAAAAGCCCTATAATTATCCTTCGGGTCCAATGCAGAAATATGAATTGAAAGCTCCATAACATTTGTATCAAATCGATTATTTAACTCATAAAGTTGTGAGTCAATTGCAGCAATAAAAATGTCAACTCTGTAATGATGCTCCATTGTAACATTATCTTGTTTATGTCGAGCTCGACCTCTTCCTGCACTATAAATTGAAATCATATCAGGAATACTGATATTCTATATTTTACAAAAAGAAGTCACATGTTCCATTAAGGTACTCCACCCATGTTCTCTAAGCTTTTGAATAAGTTCTTTTGTCAAACGGACCAAATTCATTGCATTTACTATATCTTGAGATTATCGTTGCAGAGCTTGACAAAGATCATGAGTAATTGATAGAATCTCTTTCATTACATGAAGGATTAGAACAAATTCAAATGACGTCATTGCATCAAAAGCTGCATCAGCATCACCTCTTTGAGCAAAAGTAAATCCATCATTAATGAGACTCTTAAGAACCTCACAAGCTGGACCAAACAAATTGATCAAGCTAGTAATAGATGATAAATATGAACCTCATCTTGTATCACCATCTCTTTGCAAAGTCTGCATTTGATTGAGCCCTCTACCAATTTGAATTTCATTGGATGCTAATAATTGCTCCAATTGAGAAGCCCGAGCAGCATGCAGCTCATCATTGCGCTTACAGGAAGCAGTGACAATATTTATAATAGAAGATAATTTAGTAAATAAATGATAAATGGAGATCACTTCTCTACATGCAGTAACCAATGCCAACTGTAGTCGATGTGCTAAGCAATGAACATAATATGCAAATTAGCACTCTTTTAAGAAACAAGGCTTGAAGGCCATTCCACTCTCCTCGCATATTGCTGGCACCATCATATCCTTGACCTCAAATATCTTTAACATTGAGATTGTAACGTGCAAGAAAACATGTTATTTCTTTCTTGAAGGTACTAGCAAAATTATCAGGAACATGAATTATATCAAAAAATCACTTCTCGAATAAAGCCATTTTTATCAACGAATCGTAATATAATTGCCATTTTCTCCTTTTTGGATTCATCCCGGGCTTCATCAACAATCAAACAGAACTTTTCATTATCGATTTCGTCCCTTATTGCATTTTGTACACTATTTGACAAAATATTCAAGATCTCTTTTTGAATTGTCGGTGAAGTATATTTTGCATTAGCAGGCGTATTTTCTAAAACTACAGTAGCAACATCATCATTATAAGAAGTCAACATTTTGACCAATTCAATAAAATTGCCTCGGTTTTTTGAGTCAACATGCTCATCATGACCTCGAAATGGACATGCTTGGAAAGCAAGCCATCTAATAGAGTCTATTGTAGCCTTTAGTATTTTTTGCAATTTGATGATTGTCTTGCTTTTGAAATGCTAAATCAATATGTTGAGAACGGATCATCAAATCTCGGCAAGATTGCTCACAACAATTATGTGGTGAATTTGGATCTCTACCAATGTGGGCTAATAAAGCACAATTTTTTCCATTGTTCACCTTCTTCCAAATAGAGAATCCTTCAATTGTAAATGACATTGATCCAAAACGAGTATATGTTTTGTTATTAAAAAGATAACAAGGTAAGCAAAATATTGCTTCTTTTATAGGAGAATATTCTAACCAAGATGGGAACAATTTATACCAAGATGATTGAAATCGACGTCGATGTTTCTCTGGACCTGAAAGTGGATACTCATGAAGAATAGGTTGTAAAGGACCAAAATTTATATAAGCACGTCGAATTTCATCAAGTTGATTAATTGGATACTCCCAAATTTGCGGGCGTAAACCAGGATCACGTTCGAGGAGATTGATGTCCACTTTATTATCTTTAAATCTCAATTGCTTATGAGGAGGAAAAGAGTCCCTTGTAGTTTTATTCAAATCAATGGCAGAAGCAGATGTAGTATCTAATATATGATCTTTCTTCTTAAAAAATGCATCTATAGTAGATCTTTTTGGTGGCATTCTTTCAAATATAAATATTACAATTCCTACACAAAAATATATTGTGCTAATAGATATGCATATATCACGTAAAAAATTAAACTCAAATTTGTTAATATGACGCAATCCATCTGTCTATATGTCCAATATATTGTATACATCACCTTAATAGGTAGTAACTCTCATTGGTATTGGTGAATCTTAGATTTATATTGATAAATAATGCTAAAGCCTTTATCCATTTGGTTTGTATTCCTACTGGACATGTAGGAAATACAAAAAGGAGAGGATAACAAGTGAAGTTTGTTCATTAAGAAATATAAAAAATGAGAGGATAACAAGTGAAGTTTGTTGATATCATGTGAATGTAATTCCTTTTATACCAAAATGTACTTTATCAAAAAAAGCCAAAAAAGTAACAACAACCATGTATCCAATCAATATCATTATTTGTCCTCATCCAATCATCCTCTATGCTCCTTATTTTCTTTCTTGACCCCAAAGACTCCAATCCCTCACTTTTATTACCTAAGGCATATGAGAGTACTTATTCACCATGAATCACACTACGGATGGTCCATGTCACTAAGTTATATAATAAAAGCATTGCAAATACTCTCTCATAGGTATGGACAAGAAAAAACATAAAAAAGTCAATAGATAAGAGCAATGAGCAAGTACTATGACACTATGTACACAATTATAGTAGCAAAGGTACAAGCTACAACAAACTTACAAATCATAAAAAAACAATGGAGTACCATCACCTTGGACCTTGGTCCTTGTATCTTGAAAGAAATGGTTGAGCAAGAACAAACATCACCTCAGAGGCTAGAGAATAAGAAAGTACAAGTGTACAACCGTCCTCTACTCCTCTTCACTCTTGTCTAAGTTGTCTTGTCAAATTCCAATGCCAAACCCATTTCAATATTTATACGAGGGAAAGGTTAGAATCATCTTTTTCTATTTACCAAAAAAACAGGTTCCCAAGCAGTTGTTCATAGTTAATACTTATCATGACCTGCTCGAAGATGAGAGCTGTTTTGTTGTCAGTTTCATAACAAGGCATAGGCGAATTCGTACAACAACTATTAACTATTTTAAAACCGTGTGCCAAGCATATTATAGAAGATTTAAAGATCCTTCTCAACTGAGCATGCTCACTGCCTATTCTTTGTAATGTAAACTTGCTTCTGGGAGGCAGTCTCTGCATCTGAACTTATTTTTGTTTTCTCCATGTAATCCCCTCCCGGTTTCGGGTTTTTGTAAGGGGTAAAACTCTTATGTAATTATCTTTTCATCATTAATAGAAACTTATTTACCACTCAAAAAAAATATGGGCGCGAAACACTCCAAAACTCTGTATATAATATGACATATATACCCTTCCGCACGAAACGCTGCTGCATGCTCATCTGTTCCCAACCTCAGTGGCATTCTCGTCAATGCACCCTAACCTTATGTATAAAAGGAACCTGAGCGCGCCCCCAGTCGGAGAGCTCTCCTCTTCTTCCCCAGCACCCGGTAGCAGGAAGCTCCCACAGCTCTCCACACGATGGTACATCGTCTTCCGATCTTCTCTTCTCCTCCTACGTCGTTTTCTAACCCTTGCGGCGCCATCGTGGACGATGCAGGTGGTAGCGCAGGCCCCCCAGCGACTGAAGGAGGCGGAGATCACGGAGCAGGACTCCCTCCTCCTGGTGAGATCGCTTTTTTTCGCTTTCTCTATTCTTCTTCACGTCCATCTGCCGACGCAGAACGATAAATAGGTGTATTTCAATCTCGCGGGATATGTCTCTTGTTTCCTTCGACTCGGCTTCCGCACTGATCGCATGAAGATCGTATTCCAGTCGGGTAAATCCGACGCGTGTAATTTCTGATGGTCGATCGATCGACTTATCGTGCTGTTTCAGTTGATTTTGTGGAACGTAGATTTGCTTCCCTCGCCCGAGCTTGCAATATTATGCACTAATTTAGAAATTGCATTTGGATTTAATAATTTTCTACCTCGATCTGAGCAGTGCCGATCGCTAGATCTGTTCTGGTGTTTATTTTTCTTCCCCTCTAGATTTATATTCTATATGTGATTTTATTCTATTAATATATGTGAAGATTTGATGCTTTAGTACCTAGACTATTGGAAAATCGGGTGCATGATCCGATTTTATAGATCGATCATGTTATTTCTCTTTATTCTCCCGATTTCGCATAAGGTGGAAATGTTCATTTTTCAAGCAAGTTTCAGATTTCGCATTTGCCTATAAGTTTGGAAATATTCCCATCGTCTTGAATTGGCCTCAAATTGCATTTCTAAAAGACCTGTCAAATTCGGAAAGCTGAGATTCTCTGCTTTTCCAACATGTAAAGAATTTAATGAGTTGACTTGTATGCACGCACTGATCATACGTTATTGTTATCCTTCTTTTTGTTGGATGTTCTTTGTGCATTAGACTCGGAATTCGCTGCGGATCGCTATTTTTAACATCAGCTACATCCGGGGGCTCTTCCCAGAGAAGTACTTCAATGACAAGTCGGTTCCCGCGTTAGGTTCGCCCCACTCATTGCCAAATTCCAAGCAACATTTGAATATGAATTAGCTATAGGTCCCACATGCTGATAAGTTTGATTTAATGATGACAGAGATGAAGATTAAAAAGCTAATGCCAATGGATGCCGAATCCAGGAGACTTATTGACTGGATGGAGAAAGGTTTGTCGAGAAATGCATGATGCGATTTATCCTTGTTCATGATACCGTTGTTATAGTTGAAGAATTAGCTGTGTTTGGTAATTTTCTCCTCAGGTGTCTATGATGCACTGCAGAAAAAGTATTTGAGAACTCTTCTATTTTGCATCTGTCGGACGGAGGAAGGTCCCATGATCGAAGAGTATGCCTGTAAGTTAATATATTCCAAACATACAACATGCTTCTTTATTTTCCACTTAGATAATCATTTTCTTTGAATT
The DNA here is from genome assembly GCA_037367405.1 of Ottelia alismoides. Classification (NCBI taxonomy): domain Eukaryota; kingdom Viridiplantae; phylum Streptophyta; class Magnoliopsida; order Alismatales; family Hydrocharitaceae; genus Ottelia; species Ottelia alismoides. The sequence continues at coordinate 75,877 of JAZKJV010007377.1, read as the reverse complement.
TAGTGTATCTCTTTAGTAGTAAGTCCCATTTTCAAGCATGAACTGGACCATCATTAGTGGCTGGTGCAGTATCATTCTCACTTAATGAAATCACAAGCATACTGTCCTGTCAACAATTGATCTTGCGCATCTTCTCCTTACTGTGGTACTGGTACTGTATTTAACGTGGGATTGATAGCCATCTAATATACCTCTTTAATTATGGAACATCTAATATGTCCTTACCGTGGGAATGACTTGCAAAAAACAATTAAGATTTGCTTTTTTAATTACGGAGCTCTTGTGTCTGCCTGGATAATGTTGATGCAAGACTATGCCATTTAAAGTTGTCAAGTGTTCATGTGAAAATGTCTGTGATAATGCTGCATTGCACTGCAACAATATACATGAAAGTCAAATTGATGTTTTAATTGTCTTGCTCATGGTATGAAAAGGCTAGCCTCGAGGTGATCGAGACAGAACGAGACGGTCGAGGCAGGGCGGGGCGTTCCGTGAGGTGTTTTCTAGATTTTAAAGCATTTTCTAAGGATTTAAATTATCTTATTGGTAGTTTTAGATGCTTATAAATGTATAGTTGTCTAGGATATATATTTATAAGATGAATGCTTGAAATTTTAAGTTTGTTCATATTCATACTGAGCATTAAACTTGTCTAATTTTTTCAAGAAATTCTTAGTATTGCACTTTTAAATACACAATCCATAAAGCTTAAAGAAAAGCTAGTGTTAAGAGAGGTGACATAATGAGCGACGTGATATACAAACTAGAAAAAATAAGATTAGATTCAAGGCATGTCAATGTTGTCATATTTTATATATTAGTCATATAACAAGCACATCTAATCATAATTTTTTGTACGCTACAATATTTTTAGCGAAAAGTATGTTGTCTTTGATACTTTAATGACAATTAAAGCCAATGATTCTATTTTTTATTGGGTAGAAATTTAGTAGATAGATTTATGGAATTTATATATCCTTTCCTTCATGTTCTTATCTTCATAATTTTATCATATATTACAATGTTATATATTATATGTACGTCAGTTAATATAATTTCATCAATAAATATATTTATTATATTTTTTGTAAGTATTTTCCTATACAAATAGAGGCATACGCCTCGACTGCCTTGAGGCTACGCCTCACCTCGCATCCAGGGAAAATACCTTGTTTCGCCTTTCGTTTTTTTAGTACATGTCTTATACATTAACCTCATAAAAGATATGTATGATAGGGCTTTATCTTGTGTGAAGACCCCGTTTGGGAAGAGTGACTATTTTGACATCAATATTGGTTTACATCAAGGCTCAACTTTGAGTCCATTTCTTTTTACTTTGATTATGGACGAGTTGACAAGTCGCATTCAGGATGAGTTACCTTGGTGTATGTTATTTGCTGATGATATTGTGCTGATTGACGAGACTAGAGATGGAGTAAATGAGAAGCTTGAGGTCTGGAGACATGCATTGGAGACTAAAGGATTTCGTATAAGTAGGGCTACGACGGAATATATGGAGTGCACCTTTGATGGAAGCAATGGTAAAGGAATTGAGGTGAACATTGGTGACGATAACATTCAGAAGAGAGATTTTTTTGGATATCTAGGATCTATTTTGCAACATGATGGGGAAATTGATGGAGATGTTACTACTAGAATAAATGCATGCTGGCTAAAGTGGAGAGGAGCCTTTGTTGTGCTCCGTGATAAAAACATTCCTTTTAAAATTAAAGGAAAGTTTTACAAAGCAACCATGAGATCTGCTATGCTTTATGGATCTGAATGTTGGCCTGTGAACCATAAACATGTGCAGAGAATGGCTGTAGCAGAAATGAAAATGCTAAGGTGGATGTGTGGACACACACGTAAAGATCGGATTCAGAATGAGCAATCAGAAAGAAAGTTGGTGTAGTTCTGATCGAGGATAAGATGTGAGAAAAGCGCTTAAGATGGTTTGGTCATTTGCAAAGAAGATCAGCTGATGCACCGGTTAGGAGATGCGAGTGTTGGGATATTGAGTCGGCTAAGATAGGCGAGGACGACCTAAGAAGTGTTGGAAAGAGACTATACGAAGGGATTTTAGTTTTTTGGATATAAGCCCGGAATTGACCCAACATAGATCTGAATGGAGGTGAAGAATCCATGTAGCCGACCCTACTTAATTGTGGGAAAAGGCTTTGTTGTTGTTGTTGTTGTCGCCTTTCATTTTTTCAAACCTTGGTCTTGCTTCTTTCTACTAATTAGCTGATGGTCTTTTCTGTCTGTGGCCAGTTTCTTTCAGTTATCCTAGTGGTGATAATGATGAAGTCACCATGAATATCAGCCGCCGGGGAAACAAAAACAAAGGGGCAACTTTTACTTCAAACGCCACTGAGATTACTCCCGATCAGATGCGGTGCAGCCATTTCCTTACCATTATTTACCCAGTGCACCTTGTTTTGTTAACTGTGAAATGCTGATAAATTCCCCATTTGTGTAATTTGGCAGGAGTTCAGCATGCAAGATGGTTAGAACATTGGTTCAACTAATGCGGACCCTGGATCAGATGCCCGAGGAGGTATTAGTATATAGATTACTAATAAAAGGGAATGGATGAAGAGTGATTTTGAGTAACCTCGTTCATTCCTTGCATTGCAGCGTACAATTTTGATGAAGCTCCTTTACTATGATAATGTCACGGTATGCACTTTCCAGATTTCCATTGTATAAATTTATGACTGTCATAGAGACCCATTTCCTGTCTAAAAATATATAACAAATCATGTCTATCAAATTGACCCAGAGAAGTAATTGAAGATGCGCCATAGAGCAAAAATAACTTTCTGGTTTTCAAATAAGCTTTTGAATTCTGTTTTTATGTACTTTGCACGATGTATACTTATTGTGAAGATTTTGCCTGCTTCCTTCTCATATCCTTGGTAGTTGCTCAGAGCAAAGAATACCATGCTAGTCTATCAACATATTTCTGATAAATTATTGATTAACATCATCATGTGATATATATAGTGCTAATCATGTCAATTTAGTGAGACATTTGTGGTGCAAAGTGGGCCAGCAATGGCTTATTTTTTTATTGATGCCTATCACTATGAAGATGCAGTAGTTATTCTTCATTTTTAGCTATACTTTAGAAGGCACCATCTGAATCAAAGTGCTCCGACCTATCACTTACTCATCAAGTATGCGTTGTGTGCTTCAGATACACTTTAATGGAAAAATTGATTTACAAAAAGAACAATCTACAAAGCAATCACTATATAACTCAGGGATTTATATAGATAAACCCCTCCAGAGTAGAGGGTAAAAATCTGCAGGCAAATAGAGATTAACTCAGAATCTAAGATAAAGGAGCATGAAGTAGAAAAATCCTAGGAAGCATTCTCCACAAAGAATATGTAGTATAATCTCAAGCCTTACCTTAACATGCGCACATATGTAGATGAAGTTATAGGAATCTTGATCGGATCCCAAAAATCCATACCATGGAGGCTCTGCCACTACACCGCCAATCAGGTCAGCCAAGATCCAGTTTGAGCAGATAACAAGCAAAAAAATGCAATCACATAAATAAATGGATTTATTAGGTTCATCATGTAGTTGGCAAACAACCCTGGGTAGAGGTAATGGATCTTCTGAAGGATATCGTTAGATCCTCAAGCGCATCACGGAAGCGTGAGCGTCGTATCGAATATGACGAGGAGCGACTAGTCGCACTAGTTGCTCGATGCAGCGGAATTTAAAATTTTTATACGACGAAACCACATGATCCAAGAACACTTCTCGAATCGTTTCGTCTAAACCACAAACAAGTAATAGGATTACCTCTTGAAGCGTGGTTGCGATCGAGTCTCTAAACGAAGAGACCTCCTGTCTCAAGTCCGATCCGACGGAGGAGACGCTTGCGAGCGCGGGGATGAACCACGTGCTTCTCGCAATCCATGTTGATGATCCAAGCGGCGGATCTCCTGATCTCGACACACGAGATCCATCGTCTTCTTCACGAGCGAGGCGCACCGAAGGAGATGGAGATCCACGAGCAGAAGAACGGGCAGCATAACGACGATGCCGCGGCGATGGAGAACCTCTCCATGGCATCCATGGTGGACGGCCATGAGAGGGAGAGAGAGGGCTGACCTCCAGAGAGAAAGAGAGAGGGAGAGAGAGATGCTTCTCAAGCATTATGTGTAAAGAGAGAGCATGGGTATGCCTCTCTATTTATAGGGTTTTGGGATCCATGGATCTCAATCCATGGGACAACACAAATCCAATTGTTCTCATTGATTGTGTTTCTTTCAATGGCTAAGATTTATGTTGGAAAAAACCAACAACAATTAATTTAATAAAAATCAAATATATGTAGAATATAATTTGATTTATATTAAATCAATCTCAATTAGAGAAATAGGAAAGGAGGCAAGCCTCCTTCCATAAGAGGGGTGGACGGCCACCACATTCCTTGTGGGAATTGTGGCCGTCCACTCTTCCTATATGGAAGGTGGATGCCTCTCCTATTATATGAGATTGTATTATCTCATAATTCTCTCTAATATATCTCAACAACTTTTATTGAATATTATTTCACAAAAATAAATCCAATTTATTTTGTGAACATTGCAATCATGCCATTGGAAATTTGTGAATCACATTCACAACCCAAAACAAAATGTAATTTATATTTTCAATTAATTAGACAATGTGCATCCAATACACATTAATAATTAATCTACTAATATAAATTATATTTAACTCTCTCCAATACATTATAAATCACATTTATAATATATTATGAATAATTGGATATTACTATCCACATTATTCTTATCCATAATAATTAAATCACATTTAATTATATTGGATAACTTATTCTCATGTGCTCAAATAATATGAATCACATTCATATTATTTACATCTTTGATAATCAAATCACATTTAATTATTTAAGATAACTCTCCTTATAATATGAATCAAATTCATATTATTCATGATAATTAAATCACATTTAATTATCCATTTTCTCAATGCTCGGATACATATATCAACAATAGAATTATCCATGAACTCTTTCAAGGATAATGCGCTTTCTCCGCAAATACTTGGAGATAAGGACATGGCGATTGTATTGTTCCACGTATAGTGACATGGATATTGAGATCATATCTCAAATCCAGATCTCGGGCCTCCCATAGATGCTTGATTAAATCAAGACCATAAATCTAATCTTCTCATTGAATCTGAATCACATTCAGATCAATGTCCAACATTTGGACTAAGATGAGATTTCTTCTCTACTGAGAGGAGTCACTAAAATCCAGACCCGTTTCATCACTCCCTAGGAATGGAAGCGTCATGGTTATACAATCGTTTATGATCACATCACCCTCAGGTATTCCTAATACCTGTACATCCTGCATACTGGAAGACTCAGATTAAAACCCGGAGTATTAGATCAACTTTATACTGTCTACTTCAGGGTTTTATCAATAAGTTTCCCATTCGATCATTGGGAGTCGGTATTGATCATATACTTTCCAAAAGCATATATCATACCTAGGTCTTGATCATATACTTTCCAAAAGTATATATCAAACCAACAAATTCAGTCAAGCTTCCAAAGCGAGACGACCATGCGCACGGAATTTGATTCTTCCCAATATCTCATGAGTGAGCTCATGTCTTCCAGTTCAGTAGTGAACCTGTATGATCCCTTTGAGAGATCGTATTACTCATATGCCCTTATATGCACACCAGCGCGCCGGTGTATAGACCTTGATTAGGCCATCAACCTATTGGTCTGCCAAATGTACATACTCAGACATATAGTAACACATCTGTCTCCGGTCAGAGGATGTGTGCCTATATCATGACAGCATATGATATAGGACTTTGGTTATCTCGATCTCGTTAAGTCAACTCTTTGACCTAACTCATCCGACACCTCCGAATCTCTATTCCTATGCAGAGGACCTGCATCAAGAGGTCGGTCAGATATCAGCCTAACTGAGAAAGGATTGCCATCTCCTACTCAGGCTGGAGATCATCTCTTAATAATCATTTGACGGTGCTTGATGAGTCCTCAATCTAACTCATTAGATATTCATCTAAGCACCAGCCTCTATGATTCAATAATTGAATCAACAGCTGTATGATCATTAAGATGGCCATGGTACATAACCCTAATTGTACTAAGGGACCTATTATGCAAATTATGTACTCTTTATTTCAGATTAAGGAGTGAATTGCAATAACATTTATTGCATAATGGCTCGCCGTGGGCTCGCATGTCCAACAATCTCCCACTAGCCCAAAGAGTCATTAATGGGCTAATCATTTAAACCCACACTCATGTGACAATCATAGGCTATTTAGAAAATAGCTAGGTAAGCTGATCAGTCACTCCATTCCCAAGAGACTACGCCAAGTCCTTTTACGACACTTGCATATCTCCTAGTAACAGTGCTCGCATCCAATGCGAATGTTGCATCTCATGCAACCGATACTCAATTTTATTGGTTATAGTGTCCTTGACACTACATCTTATTAATTATCATAACCAGTATTCCCATAATCCTTATTAGAATACCTTCATTCCTGGAGATCTCTATCTCCTAAGGTATCTACAGTTAAGACCATCATAGATCACTATCTACAAGGTCTTAAACTTTTTGAAGATAAGGCTTTGAGATCACTATCTCTAAGTTTCATCATCTTTGAAGATATTGTTATTACTGCAATCAAGTGTTTTATCTCCATAGTAGGATTAGTAACAGTTTACTACTCCCACTGCATGGTAGACATCTGGTTCTTGTACACATCTAGCATACATTCAGCTTCTCATAACTGATGCACAAGTGCAAGCAGTTCTAGCATTCACTTCCTCAACTCTTTGAGGTGCTATCCCTCTAGACAGGTCACTACCACATCTTAAGGGAAGGAAGCTTTTCTTGGAATTGTCCAGAAAATGGAATAAGTCCAAGGTGTACTACTAACGCGACAATCCCAATACCCTCTTCTCTTTGCTTCTGAACGACTTCAGAATTAAGATCTAAGAGGTATCCTTGAAATCATATCTCAAGGTATGGAACAACCAAATTATAAAACACTTATCATTTATTCTTATATGATTAGAATAATATCTACATTAAGCACGATGAACACAATGGCACTCCCACTAAGCTTCACATGGTTCATCAAGATTTTATCTGAAATTACAACATTTATGATTTCATCAAATCTTATGTTCCAACTACAGGAAACTTATTGGAGTCCAAAGATGGAGTTCTTTAGCTAGCACACCTTGCTTTCCTCAACCATGAAGCCCTGGGGCTTCTTCATATGAATATCCTCAGAGAGGTATTCATAGAGGAATGCAATCTTGACTTACATCATGAAGATGTCATAGTCAAGTTGTGTAGCTATAGTTAGCAATATTCTGATGGGTTAAAGCAAGGTCACTGGAGAGCAAGTCTTATCGCAAGCGATGCCTTCTCTTCGATGTGTAGCTCATGGCTACGAACCGTGCTTTGAAGGTCCATACCTTCTCATCAGGTTCCCTCTTTCTCTTGAAGATCTATTTACACCTTAATGGGTCTGACCCATATAGGTGGATCTTCGAGGGTCCATATACAACACTTGTATATGAAGTCTACATTAGACTTTTATTGTTAACATCTATCTTTCCATGTCATGATCCTCAGGAGCTTCATCACATGAAATCCGATCATCGTCAGATTTAACTGACACATGGAATCCATCCTCAAACTTATTTGAAGAGGTATTAATGTTTCATCTTTAATTATCTATTTTAGTTTCTGATTTCAGGAGCCTCATTATCTTTTCAAGATTAAATGAGTTCCTTTACTTCATTTTCATCTTGATTCTCAAGAGAGTCATCCTATAAGAATCATATTCTCAAAGATTAGATCTTTTAAGAATCTCAAGGTCATAAAGTAGGTATCCAATACCATCCTTTATTTTCCTAATGAAGTAGCACTCTCTAGTGCCAGATTCCAGCCTACTTGCATGGAACCTTATTAAGTATATAATGCAGTCTCTACTACATATATATCTTGGAAACTTAAGAGATAATTATGCTAGGATTAATCGTTGATTAAATCATATCACACATGATCAATTGTATCTCCCTAAAACTCTATTGAGTTAAGGTTCATCAGGAGGATTGAGATAGGAATGATATTCATATCTCCATAAGGTATTCCTTGAATTCATCTAATAGGTACAGGCTACCTTGGTTAGATCAAATTCATTTCATCTTCCTTCAAACTTTGGTTCTAAACCAAAATCACGAAATCTTTGAACATTTCAAAGGTTTCTTAGGTGAAGAGAAGAAATCTCATATCATACATAATCATTAATAGATATCACATATCCATAATGTTTACTATGATATAGATGATCTGCATACATCAATATGTATGAGATCCTTAATACCTTGACACCTTACACCTTTCCCAAGGAAGGGTGTATTGGACTTTTTTTACTTTGAATACAATATTCACAAGTATGTGAGATTTGAATCTTTAGACAATCTAAAGTTTCATGTCTTACCAGTCCATTGATTTCATCAACAGACATATGTCCAAAAATTGATGCCAGATCATTGTCAAATGATCTTTATCCTCCTATTGATCTTTTAAAGGTTCAATTTTCAGTATTAGAAATCTTAATGAACCATTCAATAATTTTCTGATTTAATAGCGTCCTCTAGGTTTTAGATTACTATCTGAAATATTTCCATCATAACTCTTTATGATAGATTTATTACAGATTTCATGTTCATATCCAACAATTAGAAATAAACAATGAGTGTATTCTAATATCTAGGTCATAGAGACATTCTCTAAGACTAAGGGCTCCCACTGAAAATATGAAGTCTATTGATCTCATGGAAATTATTGCAACACTTGCATCACTTTCAACATGGATGACCAATAAACCTTAAGATCAAATATCTAATACATATGCAACCAATTGTAAGTGTCATTAGAAAATTGAGATACAATTATTAGACCTTATCTTATCAAATAAGTAAGTCAATATCAATGATTATATGTAGATTAATCTGATGCACTATCTGATTCCTTCTCTAAGGATTCTAGATAGATTTGATAGTCATACTACCAACACATCAACTTATTGCAGTATTGGCATTCATCCAACTCTTTGAATGTCATATGGAAGTTACAGAAATACAGTCAACCTTTTGACTATATTTCTTACTTGGGTCCAACCCATGCTTCCACTGCGCTCCCTTTATCTATAAGCAACCATTACTCAAGACTAAGGATCTCTTATGTCAAATTCAGAAGAATTTAATATAAGAGTATTTCAACATTTATACATGCTTCACCCAATTCATATAATATGAATATTATGAAGCTTCATGAATGACTAGAGTATAGACAGTAGAATGATGACACTCATCATCTACATCCATCTAAACTCTTAAAACATAGGTTCAGGTAGGTACTCAAACAATTTGAATACATTATCTCTATAGAGCTACCATTCTACATGATGTAGAGAACCATGTCATTCATGATTAAATGTCAAGAGCACATATGTATGCCAGAATATCTTTATTAATTTTATAAGGATTAATTTGATAATTACGATCATCATCGACATGTCACTTCAAAAATACATTCGATAAGATCAAGACTTATAGAGACATACAAACCTTAGGGTTTTAGTCCTATTGTCTATTTAATTATCACTTCTCATTGTTATGAGGAAACTTGCACATTGCAACCACATACATTGTGTGTCCAATTGCAAGTACAATATCTGGATCAAGGGTCCAATCCATGATATTCTACTGGTTATTAATGAGTATAACATTGAGTGGGTTTAATGAAGGATTATCTGAAATAAGTAATTTGCATAAGGGTATATATTTATATATATACATGTTTTACTTTGAATTAGGAATTTTATATCAAAGTTGTCTTGCCATGTCAACAATGAAAGTTCATTCCCTTAATCACTTTCAATGTAAGAGATATACTTACCATTATATCTCAAGCAAGATCTGGGATCTCCTTCCTTATCTTTGTTGCATCCCAATAATATGAGAACCTGCAACTCAGATAAAAAGAAGCGGGAACACATTCCGCTTTGCAAGTCCAACTTGCATCTCCCAATTCGGTCTTTAACACCCGGGCCCACCACCCCTAAGGTGATGTTGACCCGTCATTAATTGAACCAACCGTCAACAGGAATACAACTCGCTATGCGCAATCCAATATCGCCCCAATAATATGAGGACCCGATATTGGGGTCACTACGCATACGTCCTTACTCTTTCGAGAAGCGACGAGCCCGATCCAAATGGATCATATGCAGGAGCTGTCACTTCGGACAGGCGTCTCCTACATATAATATCTGGCGACGAAACTCTTCGCCTTGACGGGAGACCATGGATGTCACTTATGTGATCCTCCATATCTTATTCAAATTAAATTAATTCCTATGAATCATATTCATATTATTAATTCTTCCAAGGGAATTATCAACTCTAATCATATTAGAGTATTCTTAATTGGACATAATTAACTTAATCATATTAAATTAATTATCAATCCAATTTAATCAATCAAACTTAATTTTATGCTTGAATATACATATATGATATTATTCTCAAAGTACGTATTAATTCGAATTTTAATAATTAGAAAAATACATCATAATCCCTCGGACATTATCCCGGCCCTACCCGCTGTCATGGCCAGTACCGACGGGAGTGGGGCGGACCACATACGTTGCAACCCGCTGACCAGCGATCCCCGACTAGACACCATATCCACCTCGGGAAAGGATAATGCCAAATTGATTATTTTGTACTTGAGATGATCATCGGTTCTTCAACCGAAATTATACCATATAGTAATCAAAACAATTTTGATTTTAAGGAAATTTGCTAGGCAAATTCCCAAGTCCTATTCAAGCAAGAAGTTTGATGATTGTAATTCCAATTAAGGTTTAGATCAAATCTAATCAACTAATTGGTTGGGGCCAAGTCAATTAGGAAAATAATCATGTTTCAATATTTCACAAATATTTTTCAAGATTATTTCACGAAATTAACAATTAATTTCACTAATTGACAATCACTTGGTTCTAGATTAGGAAAGCAATTTCAGCAGTGACCCCTACTTACTAAAATTGGCATATCTCAATCATATTAAATCCAAATTAAGCAAAGTCAATTTCTAAAGTTTGCTAATTTGATTTAGGACAGAACCTAAGTGATGTTTCACGCATTTCGAGGCAAGTCTAAACAGTAATTAACACTTTAATCACGTTCAGATTCACAGTTCCCGCAACAGTGCATACATGTTTATTAAAATTACGATATCTAGAGCATACGAAATCCGATTTACGCAAACTCAGATCCTATGGTTTCCTTATTTAATGGGGAACAAAATTCAAGTGCTATTTTCGTGTTTAAACAATTTAAACATGGCCGAAAAATTACACTAAACAGATCTGCGAAATCAAATGCGATAAAAACTTTCGCGACCTTAACGAACCCAAGTCGTCCTCGGTTAGCGAATCATATTCGAAACCATCGACCTAAGGCTCTGATTCCACTTGAAGGATATCGTTAGATCCTCAAGCGCATCACGGAAGCGTGAGCGTCGTATCGAATACGACGAGGAGCGACTAGTCGCACTAGTTGCTCGATGCAGCGGAATTTAAAATTTTTATACGACGAAACCACATGATCCAAGAACACTTCTCGAATCGTTTCGTCTAAACCACAAACAAGTAATAGGATTACCTCTTGAAGCGTGGTTGCGATCGAGTCTCTAAACGAAGAGACCTCCTGTCTCAAGTCCGATCCGACGGAGGAGACGCTTGCGAGCGCGGGGATGAACCGCGTGCTTCTCGCAATCCATGTTGATGATCCAAGCGGCGGATCTCCTGATCTCGACACACGAGATCCATCGTCTTCTTCACGAGCGAGGCGCACCGAAGGAGATGGAGATCCACGAGCAGAAGAACTGGCAGCATAACGATGATGCCGCGACGATGGAGAACCTCTCCATGGCATCCATGGTGGACGGCCATGAGAGGGAGAGAGAGGGCTGACCTCCAGAGAGAAAGAGAGAGGGAGAGAGAGATGCTTCTCAAGCATTATGTGTAAAGAGAGAGCATGGGTATGCCTCTCTATTTATAGGGTTTTGGGATCCATGGATCTCAATCCATGGGACAACACAAATCCAATTGTTCTCATTGATTGTGTTTCTTTCAATGGCTAAGATTTTTGTTGGAAAAAACCAACAACAATTAATTTAATAAAAATCAAATATATGTAGAATATAATTTGATTTATATTAAATCAATCTCAATTAGAGAAATAGGAAAGGAGGCAAGCCTCCTTCCATAAGAGGGGTGGACGGCCACCACATTCCTTGTGGGAATTGTGGCCGTCCACTCTTCCTATATGGAAGGTGGATGCCTCTCCTATTATATGAGATTGTATTATCTCATAATTCTCTCTAATATATCTCAACAACTTTTGTTGAATATTATTTCACAAAAATAAATCCAATTTATTTTGTGAACATTGCAATCATGCCATTGGAAATTTGTGAATCACATTCACAACCCAAAACAAAATGTAATTTATATTTTCAATTAATTAGACAATGTGTATCCAATACACATTAATAATTAATCTACTAATATAAATTATATTTAACTCTCTCCAATACATTATAAATCACATTTATAATATATTATGAATAATTGGATATTACTATCCACATTATTCTTATCCATAATAATTAAATCACATTTAATTATATTGGATAACTTATTCTCATGTGCTCAAATAATATGAATCACATTCATATTATTTACATCTTTGATAATCAAATCACATTTAATTATTTAAGATAACTCTCCTTATAATATGAATCAAATTCATATTATTCATGATAATTAAATCACATTTAATTATCCATTTTCTCAATGCTCGGATACATATATCAACAATAGAATTATCCATGAACTCTTTTAAGGATAATGCGCTTTCTCCGCGAATACTTGGAGATAAGGACAGGGCGATTGTATTGTTCCACGTATAGTGACATGGATATTGAGATCATATCTCAAATCCAGATCTCGGGCCTCTCATAGATGCTTGATTAAATCAAGACCATAAATCTAATCTTCTCATTGAATCTGAATCACATTCAGATCAATGTCCAACATTTGGACTAAGATGAGATTTCTTCTCTACTGAGAGGAGTCACTAAAATCCAGACCCGTTTCATCACTCCCTAGGAATGGAAGCGTCATGGTTATACAATCGTTTATGATCACATCACCCTCAGGTATTCCTAATACCTGTACATCCTGCATACTGGAAGACTCAGATTAAAACCCGGAGTATTAGATCAACTTTATACTGTCTACTTCAGGGTTTTATCAATAAGTTTCTTATTCGATCATTGGGAGTCGGTATTGATCATATACTTTCCTAAAGCATATATCATACTTAGGTCTTGATCATATACTTTCCAAAAGTATATATCAAACCAACAAATTCAGTCAAGCTTCCAAAGCGAGACGACCGTGCGCACGGAATTTGATTCTTCCCAATATCTCATGAGTGAGCTCATGTCTTCCGGTTCAGTAGTGAACCTGTATGATCCCTTTGAGAGATCGTATTACTCATATGCCCTTATATGCACACCAGCGCGCCGGTGTATAGACCTTGATTAGGCCATCAACCTATTGGTCTGCCAAATGTACATACTCAGACATATAGTAACACATCTGTCTCCGGTCAGAGGATGTGTGCCTATATCATGACAGCATATGATATAGGACTTTGGTTATCTCGATCTCGTTAAGTCAACTCTTTGACCTAACTCATCCGACACCTCCGAATCTCTATTCCTATGCAGAGGACCTGCATCAAGAGGTCGGTCAGATATCAGCCTAACCGAGAATGGATTGCCATCTCCTACTCAGGCTGGAGATCATCTCTTAATAATCATTTGACGGTGCTTGATGAGTCCTCAATCTAACTCATTAGATATTCATCTAAGCACCAGCCTCTATGATTCAATAATTGAATCAACAGCTGTATGATCATTAAGATGGCCATGGTACATAACCCTAATTGTACTAAGGGACCTATTATGCAAATTATGTACTCTTTATTTCAGATTAAGGAGTGAATTGCAATAACATTTATTGCATAATGGCTCGCTGTGGGCTCGCATGTCCAACATCTTCATGTTGGAAACACGACCAACCGATATTGTCTCCACTCGGATACCGATTGTTGTGGATACGAATCCCTGGATACGGAAGCGGATTCACAATCATCTGCAACCACAGAAAAATGTGAAGAGAAGAACAACCAGATCTAACGGTGGTCGGTCACCTCTCGCGACCACCGGAGAAGAAAGATCATTAAAAGAAGGAGTAGTACAACTCTCTCTGTTCCTTCATTCTCTTCCTCTCTTCTTTCTTTTTCTCTCTCTCCCCCCTTTTCTCTAGGGGTTACATTGTTCTTATGGTGGTGTGGAGGCAATGCCTCCCGCCCCCTGTATATATAGCCCAGTTACAACCCCATAGTCCTATTTCAAATAGGACTATAAATAGAATACAACTCAACAACTATTAGGATTAGGAGTCCAGTCTCATTAAGATTCATAATCCTAATTTGACTCTAATCCTAACAATCTCCTGATTGAGTTGAATTCTTAGGATCTCTTCATCGTTTTGAGTCTGCACTGAACCATCCTCGTCATTTGCAAATCTCGTTAGTATGGACTCACTGCCTCCGGGTGATGCATCCATTGCTGGGTGCCCTCGACGTGCCACCTTGCACGATCTCTTGCCACCCGCTGCTAACAGTATTCTTGGACTCCTTTGATCGATTTCTCCAAGAGACGACTATATCATGGCTTCTGAGGATTGCACATTTACTGTATCACATCATCTCGTCAACGTCGAATTTCGCTCTGATCCGTTGCATCGTGTCCCTTCAACAACGCTGAATTCGGCTCTGATACCAATTGTTGGGAACACGACTAGCCGATATCGTCTCCTCTCGGATACTGGTTGTTGCGTATACGAACCTCTAGATATCGACGCGGATACGCAATCATCCACAACCACAGAAACACGTGAAGAAAAGAACAACCAGATATAATGGTGGTCGGTCAACTCTCGCGACCACTGGAGAAGAAAGATCACTAAAAGAAGAAAGAGTACAACTCTCTTCGTTCTTTCGCTCTCTTCCTCTCTTCTTTCTTTTTCTCTCTCCGCCTTTTATCTAGGGGTTACATTATTCTTGTGGTGGTGTGGAGGCAATGCCTCCCACCCCTATATATATAGCCCAATTAGAACCCCATAGTCCTATTCTCAACAGGACTATAAATAGAATACAACTCAACAACTGTTAGGATTAGGAGTCCAATCTCATTAGGATTCCTAATCCTAATTTGACTCTAATCCTAACACTTCACTACAGGGAAAGGAAAATAGTACAGAGATTACATACGACACAGTAACCAAAACCCTAACCATAAGGAGTCTATATAGATATTCCCAATACAAAATAGATATGTGAATAATTTCGATCGAAATGAATAATCGAAGTACTAATTTTGATGCGGGGCTTCGCCACTACTATTGACAGAGGGATCAACCACCTCTTTAATTGAGGAGTTAGGATTTAAGTCATAACACACATTTCAAATATGTGCTGGATTCATATTTAGTTGACTGTTCAAGGCATGATACAACACCCTTTACACATGTTTGGTTCAGACCAATTATGCACAAATACTTCTTTTGGAACTATATGTTAGGATTAGAGTTGTGGAGAAGAGAGACAAATGGGATATCTATTCCACAGGGCTAGGGTCTCTTATATAGAGAGAAAATCCTAGAGAGTACAAGAGGAAAATACATAAATACCCCTGAGGGGTTACGGAACCCGAAGGGTTACAAACATAATTGTAATATAATTATTCTAACACTCCCCTTCAAGCTGGAGCATATCTATCGATCATGCCCAACTTGGATACTAAGTACATGAGGCGCTTCCTTGGAAGAGCCTTTGTGAGGATGTCTGCAAGTTGAAGTTCAGTGGAGATGTGTGGAGTGTTGATTCATCCTCCTCGTATTGCATTACGAATAAAATGGCAATCAACTTCAATGTGTTCTGTCCGCTAATGGAAAACTGGATTGGTTGCGATGTACGTAGCAGACTTGTTATCGCAATATAAGGGTACATGAGTGGCGACTGACATGCCAAGTTCTGTTAGGAAAGAAACAATCCATGTGATCTCACATGTGGCCTGAGCCATTGCCTAGTATTCTACTTCCGCACTGGATCTGGAGACCACTGTATGCTTCTTGCTTCGCCAAGTAACAAGGTTATCCCCAACAAACATGGCGTATCCTGTAGTGGATCAGCGGTCCTCAGGAGAGCTAGCATAGTCAGAATCTGTATAGGCGGAGATATTAATGTGCCCATTCACCCTATAGAAGAGTCCACGTCCGAGAGATTCCTTCAAATATCGAAGGATCAAAAGAGCATCCTGCCAGTGACTGTAAAGAGGCTTCTCCATATGTTGACCGACTCTGCTCACAACATATGATATATCTGGCCTAGTAATAGTGAGATAGAGTAATTTTCCCACTAATCTTCTGTATCGTGTTGCAACCTCAAAAGCTGGATCAGTATATGCTGAATATTTTCTCACTTCTGCAGGGATGCCAGATGGCTTGCATCCAAGAAGTCCTGCCTCAGTCAGAATATCGAGGCAATACTTCCTCTGTGAAAGATGGAGCCCCTCCGTAGTGCGTATTACCTCGATGCCAAGAAAATAATGAAGTTGGTTGAGATCTTTCGTGACAAAGATCTTATGGAGGAAGGTCTTGGTCTCTTGAATACCATCTACATAATCTCCTACGATAACAGCAAGGATGATCGTGCCAGTAGACCGTCGTCTAACAAAGACAGAGTAGTCATATGTTGTCCTCTGAAAACCAAGTGTGTTGATCTCCGTAGTGAGCATGTCAAACCATGCCCTTGGGCTCTGCTTCATGCCATATATGGCCTTGCGTAATCGATATACATGCTCCCCCTCGACTATATACCCCGACGGTTGCATCATATAGACCTCCTCAAGATCACCATAAAGAAAGGCATTCTTCACATCAAGTTGATAACTGGACCAATCCTTGTTGGCAACAATAGAGAGAATGGTACGTATCGACCCCATTCTGGCAACATGCGAGAACATCTCAAAATAATCAACTCCAACGGTTTGTGTAAGATCTTTGGCAATAAGATTGGCTTTCAACCTGTCAATAGAACCATCAGGCGAATGTTTGGTCGTGAAGACCCATCGACAGGCCACAGGGAGAACTCCCGGGGGGCACGGCACAAGATCACACGTGCCTCCAGAGGTAAGTGCATCCATCTTCTCATCCATGGCCTGTCGCCAACCTTGATCCTACATTGCAGTGAAATGATCTCTTGGAATAGAAATAACATTCAGAGCATCTGCAAATCTCTTGTCACAGCTAGATAAACCATATGTAGAAGTAAAATGTGACATGGGGTGATACGTACATTGCATTTTTTGCTTGCTTAGAGCTATAGGAAGCTCTTCAGGTACATCCGGGACAACAGTGGTGGGAGCACTTGAAGTGGTCATATCATCCTGCATAAAAGAGGCAGGCAAAGGTACATACACTGGTGTAGAAGGTGTAGAGGTACGCTGGCGAGTATAGATGATTGGCGGAGGAGGGAGGTCCAAAGGAATGTCACTCACAGTCTGTGTGAAATAACTTGTTTGCTCAAAAAAGGTGACATCAACAGACAAATAATATCGACGTCCAACAGGATCATAGCAACAATAGCCTTTAGGGTATGAGTACCCAAGAAAGACACATTTGATGGCACAAGAGGATAATTTGTCAGCTGCATGAAAGTTATGAACAAAGGCAATACAACCAAAAATTCGCAGAGGTATGAGAAAAGAAGACTCAGCAGGGTAAGGTAAGGAAAATGGAGTTGCCCCTTTGAGAACAGATGAAGGAACACGGTTGATAAGATACACTGCAGTAAGGATAGCATCTCCCCAATATTGGTTAGTAACACTCATTTGACTAAGAAGAGATCTGGCAACATTTACCAGGTGTCGAAGTTTCTGAAGGATATGGTTAGATCCTCAAGCGCATCACGGAAGCGTGAGCGTCGTATCGAATACGACGAGGAGTGACTAGTCGGACTAGTTGCTCGATGCAGCAGAATTTAAAAATTTTTATACGACGAAACCACATGATCCAAAAACACTTCTCGGATCGTTTCGTCTAAACCACAAACAAGTAATAGGATTACCTCTTGAAGCGTGGTTGCGATCGAGTCTCTAAACGACGAGACCTCCTGTCTCAAGTCCGATCCGACGGAGGAGACGCTTGCGAGCGCGGGGATAAACCGCGTGCTTCTCGCAATCCATGTTGATGATCCAAGCAGCGGATCTCCTGATCTCGACACACGAGATCCGTCGTCTTCTTCACGAGCGAGGCGCACCGAAGGAGACGGAGATACACGAGCAGACGATCGGGCAGCATAACGACGATGCTGCGGCGATGGAGAACCTCTCCATGGCATCCATGGTGGACGGCCATGAGAGGGAGAGAGAGAGGGCTGACCTCTAGAAAGAAAGAGAGAGAGAGATGTGTTTTGTGAAATATAGAGCATGGTGTGCCTCTCTATTTATAGGGTTTTGGGATCCATGGATCTCAATCCATGTGACATATAAAATCAATGGATGAGATTGATTTATGTCAATCCAATGGCTAAGATTGTTGTTGGTAAAACCAACAAATTTAGATCAAAATATATTTGACAAAATCAAATACAAATTAATCCAAATCAAACCAATAAATAAGGAGAGAAGATACATGGATATTTCATCTCCATGTACCTTCCAAAGTGGACGGCCACACATTCCTTATAGGAATGATGTGCCGCCCCCCTCTTTCTATGGAGAGAGCAATCTCATGGAAATCCATGAGATTGCATATCTCCTTGAAAATCTCCTCTATTTATTTCCAACAACTTTTGTTGGCTTTTTATTCTTCAAAAATAATTCACAATTATATTTGAGAATATTGCAATCTTCCATAGAAAAATTGTGAATCAAATTCACAACCCAAAACAACATATAATTTACATTGTCAATTAATTACACAATGTGTATCCAATACACATAATAATTAATCAACACATATAAATTATAATTAACTCTCTCTAATACATTATAAATCACATTTATAATATATTATGAATAATTGGATATTTCTATCCATATTATTCTTATCCATAACAATTAAATCATATTTAATTATATTGGATAACTTATTCTCATGTACTCAAATAATATGAATCACATTCACATTATCTACATCTTTGATAATCAAATCACATTTAATTATCTAAGATAACTCTCCTTATAATATGAATCAAATTCATATTATTCATGATAATTAAATCACATTTAATTATCCATTTTCTCAATGCTCAGATACATATATCAACAATAGAATTATCCATGAACTCTTTCAAGGATAATGCGCTTTCTCCGCGAATACTTGGAGATAAGGACAGAGCGATTGTATTGTTCCACGTATAGTGACATGGATATTGAGATCATATCTCAAATCCAGATCACAGGCCTCCCATAGATGCTTGATTAAATCAAGACCGCAAATCTAATCTTCTTATTGCATCTGAATCATATTCAGATCATTGTCCAATGATTGGACTAAGATAGATTACTTCTCTACTGAGAGGAGTCACTAAAATCCAGACCCGTTTCATCACTCCCTAGGAATGGAAGCGTCATGGTTATACAATCGTTTATGATCACATCACCCTCAGGTATTCCTAATACCTGTACATCATGTATACTGGAAGACTCAGATTAAACCCGAAGTATTGGATCAACTTTATACTGTCTACTTCATGGTTTTATCAGTAAGTTTCTCATTCGATCATTGGGAGTCGGTATTGATCATATACTTTCCAAAAGCATATATCATACCTAGGTCTTGATCATATACTTTCCAAAAGTATATATCAAACCAACAAATTCAGTCAAGCTTCCAAAGCGAGACGACCGTGTGCACAGAATTTGATTCTTCCCAATATCTCATGAGTGAGCTCATGTCTTCCGGTTCAGTAGTGAACCTGTATGATCCCTTTGAGAGATCGTATTACTCATATGCCCTTATATGCACACCAGCGCGCCGGTGTATAGACCTTGATTAGGTCATCAACCTATTGGTATGCCAAATGTACATATTCAGACATATAGTAACACATCTGTCTCCGGTCAGAGGATGTGTGCCTATATCATGACAGCTTATGATATAGGACTTAGGTTATCTCGATCTCGTTAAGTCAACTCTTTGACCTAACTCATCCGACACCTCCGAATCTCTATTCCTATGCAGAGGACCTGCATCAAGAGGTCGGTCAGATATCAACCTAAATGAGATAGGATTACCATCTCCTACTCAGGCTGGAGATCATCTCTTAATAATCATTTGACGGTGCTTGATGAGTCCTCAATCTAACTCATTAGATATTCATCTAAGCATCAGCCTCTATGATTCAATAATTGAATCAACAACTGTATGATCATTAAGATGGCCATGGTACATAACCCTAATTGCACTAAGGGACCTATCATGCAAATTATGTACTCTTTATTTCAGATTAAGGAGTGAATTGCAATAACATTTATTGCATAATGGCTCACCATGGGCTCGCATGTCCAACAATCTCCCACTAGCCCAAAGAGCCATTAATGGGCTAATCATTTAAACCCACACTCATGTGGCAATCATAGGCTATTTAGAAAATAGCTAGGTAAGCTGATCAGTCACTCCGTTCCCAAGAGACTACGCCAAGTCCTTTTACGGTACTTGCATATCTCCTAGTAACAATGCTCGCATCCAATGCGAATGTTGCATCTCATGCAACCGATACTCAATTTTGTTGGTTATAGTGTCCTTGACACTACATCTTATTAATTATCATAACCAGCATTTCCATAATCCTTATTAGAATACCTTCATTCCTGGAGATCTCTTTCTCCTAAGGTATCTACATTTAAGACCCTTATAGATCACTATCTACAAGGTCTTAAACCTTTGAAGATAAGACTTTGAGATCACTATCTCTAAGTTTCATCATTTTTGAAGATATTGTTATTACTGCAATCAAGTGTTTTATCTCCATAGTAGGATTAGTAACAGTTTACTACTCCCACTGCATGGTAGACATCTGGTTCTTGTACACATCTAGCATACATTCAGCTTCTCATAACTGATGCACAAGTGCAAGCAGTTCTAGCATTCTCTTCCTCAACTCTTTGAGGTGCTATCCCTTTAGATAGGTCAGTACCATATCTTAAGGGAAAGAAGCCTTTCTTGGAATTTTTCAGGAAATGGAATAAGCCCAAGGTGTACTACTAATGTGACGGTTCCAATACCCTCTTTTCCTTGATTCTGAACAACTTCAGAATTAGGATCTAAGAGGTATCCTTTGAGATCGTTTCTCTAGGTATGAAACAACCAAATTTTAAAACACTTATTATTATCCTTATATCATTCCAAATGATTAGAATAATATCTACATTTAGCACGATGAACACAATGGCACTTCCACTAAGCTTCACATGGTTCATCAAGATTCTATCTGAAATCATAACATTTATAATTTCATCAAATCTTATGTTCCAACTACAGGAAGCTTATTGGAGTCCAAAGATGGAGTTCTTCAGCTAGCACACCTTGCTTTCCTCAACCATGAAGCCATGGGGCTACTTCATATGAATATCCTCAGAGAGGTATTCATAGAGGAATGCAATCTTGACGCACATCATGAAGATGTCATAGTCAAGTTGTGTAGCTATAGTTAGCAATGTTCTGATGGGTTAAAGCAAGGTCACTGGAGAGGAAGTCTCATCGTAAGTGATGTCTTCTCTTCGGTGTGTAGCTCATGGCTACGAACCGTGCTTTGAAGGTCTCTACCTTCTTATCAGGTTTCCTCTTTCTCTTGAAGATCTATTTACACCTTAATGGGTCTTACCCATATAGGTGGATCCTCGAGGGTCCATATACAACACTTGTATATGAAGTCTATATTAGACTTTTATTGCTAACATCCATCTTTCCATGCCATGATCCTCTGGAGCTTCATCACATGAAGTCTGATCATTTTCACATGGAATACATCCTCAAACTCATTTGAAGAGGTATTAGTGTTTCATCTTTAATTCTCCTTTTAGTTTCCAATTTCAGGAGCCTCATTATCTTTTCAAGATTAAATGAGTTCCTTCACTTCATTTTATCTTGATTCTTAAGAGAGTCATCCTCTAAGAATCATATTCTCAGAGATGAGATCCTTTAAGAATCTCAAGGTTATAAAGTAGTTATACAATACCATCCTTTATTTTCCTAATGAAGCAGCACTCTCTAGTGCTAGATTCCAGCTTACATGCATGGAACCTTATTATGTATATAATGTAGTCTCTACTACATATATACCTTGAAAACTAAGACATAATTATGCTAGGATTAATCATTGATCAAATCATGTCACACATGATCAATTGTATCTCCCTACAACTCCATTGGGTTAAGGTTCATTAGGAGGATTGAGATAGGAATGATATTCATATCTCCACAAGGTATTTCTTGAATTCATCTAATAGGTACTAGCTACCTTGGTTAGATCAAATTCATTTCATCTTCCTTCAAACTTTGGTTCTAAATCAAAAAATATGAAATCTTTGAACATTTCAAAGGTTTCTTAGGTGAAGAGAAGAAATCTCATATCATACATAATTATTAACAGATATCACATATCCATAATGTTTACTATGATATAGATGATCCGCATACATCAATATGTATGAGATCTTGAATACCTTAACATCTTACACCTTTCCCAAGGAAGGGTGTATTGGACACTTTTACTTTGAATACAATATTCATAAGTATGTGAGATTTGAATCTTTAGACAATCTAAAGTTTCATGTCTTACTAGTCCATTGATCTCATCAACAGACATATGCCCAAAACTTGATGCCAGATCATTGTCAAATGATCTTTATCATCCTATTGATCTTTAAAGGTTTAATTTTCAGTATTAGAAATCTTAATGAACCATTCATTAATTTTCTAATTTAGTAGAGTCCACTAGATTTTAGATTACTATCTGAAATATCTCCATCATAACTCTTTTATGATTGATTTAATACAGAATTCATGTTTATATCCAACAATTAGAAATAAACAATGAGTGTATTCTAATATCTAGATCATAGAGACATTCTCTAAGACTAAGGGCTCCCACTGAAAATA
Organism: Ottelia alismoides; assembly: GCA_037367405.1. Classification (NCBI taxonomy): domain Eukaryota; kingdom Viridiplantae; phylum Streptophyta; class Magnoliopsida; order Alismatales; family Hydrocharitaceae; genus Ottelia; species Ottelia alismoides. Next base: position 52,435 of record JAZKJV010007377.1, on the reverse strand, counting down.
TGAAGTCTATTCATCTGGTGGAAATTGTTGCAACAATTGCATCAATTCCAACACTTAAACCTTAAAATCAAATTTCTAATATTCTAATACATATGCAACCAATTGCAAGTGTTATTAGAAGATTGAGATACTATTAGACTTTACCTTATCAAATAAGTAAGTCAATTTCAATGATTATATGTAGGTTATTCTGATGTGTTATCCGATTCCTTCTCTAAAGATTCTAGATAGATTTGATAGTCATACTATCAACACATCGGCATATTGCAGTATTGGCATTCATCCAACTCTTTGGATGTCATATGGAAGTCACAGAAGTACAGTCAACTCTTTGATTATACTTCTTGCTTGGGTCCAACCCATGCTTCCACTGCGCTCCCTCAATCATTGCTTAAGACTAAGGACCTCTTATGTTAAATTCAAAAGAATTTAATGTAAGAGCATTTCGACATTTATACATGCTTCATCTAATTCATACAATATGAATATTATGAAGCTTCATGAATGACTAGAATATAGACAATAGAATGATGACACTCATCATCTACATCCATCTAAACTCTTAAAGTATAGGTTCAGGTAGGTACTCAAACAATTTGAATACATCATCTCTTATAGAGCTACCATTCTACATGATGCAGAGAACCATGTCATTTATGATTAAATGTCAAGAGCACTTATGTATGCCAAAATATATTTATTGATTTTATAAGGATTATTTGATAATTACGATCATCATCGACATGTCACTTCCAAAGTACATTCAATGAGATCAAGACTTATAGAGACATACAAACCCTAGGGTTTTAGTCCTATTGTCTTATTTAATCATCACTTCTCATTATTATGAGGAAACTTGCACATTGCAACCACATACATTATGTGTCCAATTGCAAGTACAATATCTGGATCAAGGGTCCAATCCATGATATTTTACTGGTTATTATTGAGTATAACATTGAGTGGGATTAATGAAGGATTATCTGAAATAAGAAATTTGCATAAGTATATATAAATATTTAATTTACCTTGATTTAGGAATTTTTATATCAAAGTTGTCTTGCCATGTCAACAATGAAAGTCCATTCCCTTAATCACTTTCAATGTAAGAGATATACTTACCATTATATCTCAAGCAAGATCTGGGATCTCCTTCTTTATCTTTGTTACATCCCAATAATATGAGAACCTACAACTCGGATAAAAAGAAGCGGGAACACATTCCGCCTTGCAAGTCCAACTTGCATCTCCCAATTCGGTCTTTAATACCCGGGTCCACCACCCCTAAGGTGATGTTCACCCGTCATTAATTGAACCAACCGTCAACAGGAATACAAGTCGCTATGCGCAATCCAATATCGCCCCAATAATATGAGGATCCGATATTGGGGTCACTACGCATACGTCCTTACTCTTTCGAGAAGCGACGAGCCCGATCCAAATGGATCATATGCAGGAGCTGTCACTTCGGACAGGCGTCTCCTACATATGATATCTGGCGACGAAACTCTTCGCCTTGACGGGAGACCGTGGATGTCACTTATGTGATCTTCCATATCATATTCAAATTCTAATTAATTATCATGAATCATATTCACTTAATTAATTCTTCCAAGGGAAATAATAACTCTATTCATAATAGAGTGGTTTAATTGGATATAATTAATTCAATCATATTAAATTAATTATCAATCCAATTTAATCAATCAAACTTGATTGCTATACTTGAATATATATGGTATTATTCTCAAAGTACGTATTAATTCGTATTTTAATAATTAGAAAAATACATCTTAATCCCTCGGACATTATCCCGGCCCTACCCGCTGTCATGGCCAGTACCGACGGGAGTGGGACGGACCGCATACGTTGCAACCCGCTACCCCAGCGATCCCCCGACTAGACACCATATCCGCCTCGGGAAAGGATAATGCCAAATTGATTAATTTGTACTTGAGATGATCATCGGTTCTTCAACCGAAATTATACCATATAGTAATCAAAACAATTTTGATTATAAGGAAATTTGCTAGACAAATTCCCAATCCTATTCAAGCAAGAGTTTGACGATTGTGATTTCAATTATGATTTAGATCAAATCTAATCAATTAATTGATTGAGGCCAAGTCAATTAAGGAAATAATCATTCTCTAATATTTCGCAAATATTTTCCATAATTATTTCTCAAAATTAACAATTAATTTCATTAATTGACAATCACATGGTTCTTGATTAGGAAAGTAATTTCAGCAGTGACCCCTACTTACTAAAATTAGCATATCTCAATCAATTTAAATCTAAATTAAGCAAAGTCAATTTCTAAATTTTGCTAATTTAATTTAGAACAGAAACCAAGTGATGTTTCACGCATTTCGAGGCAAGTCTAAACAGTAATTAACATTTTAATCACGTTCAGATTCACAGTTCCCGCAATAGTGCATACATGTTCATTAAAACGACCATATCTAGAGCATACGAAATCCGATTTACGCAAACTCAGATCCTATGGTTTCCTTATTTAATGGGGAACAAAATCCAAGTGCTATTTTCGTGTTTAAACAATTTAAACATGGCCGAAAAATTACACTAAACAGATCTGCGAAATCAAATGCGATAAAAACTTTCGCGACCTTAACGAACCCAAGTCGTCATCGGTTAGCGAATCATATTCGAAACCATCAACCTGGCTCTGATACCACTTGAAGGATATGGTTAGATCCTCAAGCGCATCACGGAAGCGTGAGCGTCGTATCGAATACGACGAGGAGCGACTAGTCGGACTAGTTGCTCGATGCAGCGGAATTTAAAAATTTTTATACGACGAAACCACATGATCCAAGAACACTTCTCAGATTGTTTCGTCTAAACCACAAACAAGTAATAGGATTACCTCTTGAAGCGTGGTTGCGATCGAGTCTCTAAACGAAGAGACCTCCTGTCTCAAGTCCGATCCGACGGAGGAGACGCTTGCGAGCGCGGGGATGAACCGCGTGCTTCTTGCAATCCATGTTGATGATCCAAGCGGCGGATCTCCTGATCTCGACACACGAGATCCGTCGTCTTCTTCACGAGCGAGACGCACCGAAGGAGATGGAGATCCACGAGCAGACGATCGGGCAGCATAACGACGATGCTGCGGCGATGGAGAACCTCTCCATGGCATCCATGGTGGACGGCCATGAGAGGGAGAGAGAGAGGGCTGACCTCTAGAAAGAAAGAGAGAGAGATGTGTTGTGTGAAATAGAGAGCATGGTGTGCCTCTCTATTTATAGGGTTTTGGGATCCATGGATCTCAATCCATGTGACATATAAAATCAATGGATGAGATTGATTTATGTCAATCCAATGGCTAAGATTGTTGTTGGTAAAATCAACAAATTTAGATCAAAATATATTTGACAAAATCAAATACAAATTAATCTAAATCAAACCAATAAATAAGGAGAGAAGATACATGGATATTTCATCTCCATGTACCTTCCAAAGTGGACGGCCACACATTCCCTATAGGAATGATGTGCCGCCCCCCTCTTTCTATGGAGAGAGCAATCTCATGGAAATCCATGAGATTGCATATCTCCTTGAAAATCTCCTCTATTTATTTCCAACAACTTTTGCTGGCCTTTTATTCTTCAAAAATAATTCACAATTATATTTGAGAATATTGCAATCTTGCCATAGAAAAATTGTGAATCAAATTCACAACCCAAAACAACATATAATTTACATTGTCAATTAATTACACAATGTGTATCCAATACACATAATAATTAATCAACACATATAAATTATAATTAACTCTCTCTAATACATTATAAATCACATTTATAATATATTATGAATAATTGGATATTTCTATCCAAATTATTCTTATCCATAACAATTAAATCATATTTAATTATATTAGATAACTTATTCTCATGTACTCAAATAATATGAATCACATTCACATTATCTACATCTTTGATAATCAAATCACATTTAATTATCTAAGATAACTCTCCTTATAATATGAATCAAATTCATATTATTCATGATAATTAAATCACATTTAATTATCCATTTTCTCAATGCTCAGATACATATATCAACAATAGAATTATCCATGAACTCTTTCAAGGATAATGCGCTTTCTCCGCGAATACTTGGAGATAAGGACAGAGCGATTGTATTGTTCCACGTATAGTGACATGGATATTGAGATCATATCTCAAATCCAGATCACAGGCCTCCCATAGATGCTTGATTAAATCAAGACCGCAAATCTAATCTTCTTATTGCATCTGAATCATATTCAGATCATTGTCCAATGATTGGACTAAGATAAGATTACTTCTCTACTGAGAGGAGTCACTAAAATCCAGACCCGTTTCATCACTCCCTAGGAATGGAAGCGTCATGGTTATACAATCGTTTATGATCACATCACCCTCAGGTAATCCTAATACCTGTACATCCTGTATACTGGAAGACTCAGATTAAACCCGAAATATTGGATCAACTTTATACTGTCTACTTCATGGTTTTATCAGTAAGTTTCTCATTCGATCATTGGGAGTCGGTATTGATCATATACTTTCCAAAAGCATATATCATACCTAGGTCTTCATCATATACTTTCCAAAAGTATATATCAAACCAACAAATTCAGTCAAGCTTCCAAATCGAGACGACCGTGCGCACGGAATTTGATTCTTCCCAATATCTCATGAGTGAGCTCATGTCTTCCGGTTCAGTAGTGAACCTGTATGATCCCTTTGAGAGATCGTATTACTCATATGCCCTTATATGCACACCAGCGCGCCGGTGTATAGACCTTGATTAGGTCATCAACCTATTGGTATGCCAAATGTACATACTCAGACATATAGTAACACATATGTCTCCGGTCAGAGGATGTGTGCCTATATCATGACAGCTTATGATATAGGACTTGGTTATCTCGATCTCGTTAAGTCAACTCTTTGACCTAACTCATCCGACACCTCCGAATCTCTATTCCTATGCAGAGGACCTGCATCAAGAGGTCGGTCAGATATCAACCTAAATGAGATAGGATTACCATCTCCTACTCAGGCTGGAGATCATCTCTTAATAATCATTTGACGGTGCTTGATGAGTCCTCAATCTAACTCATTAGATATTCATCTAAGCACCAGCCTCTATGATTCAATAATTGAATCAACAGCTGTATGATCATTAAGATGGCCATGGTACATAACCCTAATTGCACTAAGGGACCTATTATGCAAATTATGTACTCTTTATTTCAGATTAAGGAGTGAATTGCAATAACATTTATTGCATAATGGCTCGTCGTGGGCTCGCATGTCCAACAGTTTCCTCTCAGCTATACCATTCTATTGTGAGGTATATGGACATGATGTTTGGTGAACAGTTCCCTGGGACACAAAGAAATAGGTCAAGTCTTGTTGGGTTAACTCAAGAGCATTGTCAGTACGAATGATCTTAACAATGCTAGAAAAGTAAGTTTTAACATATTGAAAGAAAGTTTTGACAATTTCATTAATCTCTGAACTCTCCTTTATTAGATATACCCAAGAAGATCGACTATAATCATTAACGAAAATAATAAAATAGCGATGACCACTTAATGTGCGGATCGGACATGGTCCCCAAACGTCACAATGAACAAGATGAAAAGCAGAAGTACTACGAGACTCAGTACGGACAGGAAACGAAGCTCGAGGGTGTTTCCCGAGCTCGTACGCCTCGCACTGAAAGGGCTTCAGAGTAGAGAGTTTAGGAAACATCATGGAGATAGCCTTGGCAGAGGGATGTCCAAGGCGTAGATGCCATAGGAGCGGATCTTCGGAGATGGACGTAGCACCAGCAAAATTGGAATCCGAAGTTATGTCAATATAATATAGGCCGTTCTTCTCATGACCCTCGCCAAAAATATGCTTTGTCCGAATGTCCTGAAAATAACAACAAGACTCATCAAATATCACACGACAATGAAGCTCAACACAAAGCTTGTGAACTGACAGCAAGCTAAGAGGGAAATCAGGAGCACAGTAAACCCCAAAAAGTCGGAGCTTGAAGAGAATTCCATAGTTTTGACAGTAGTAATCTGTGATTGAGTCCCATTAGCGACTCAAACTGACTTCACAAAGGTAGATGGTATGGAAGAGGTGAGCAGACTACCTTCTCTAGTGAGATGAGTAGAGGTACTGGAATCAATAATCCAAGCTGGAGTAAGAGTGATAGCAGAGTTGGCTATTGTACCTGAAGGAGTAGCCAGAGCAACAGTTATAGTGTTACTAGTGGTGGTAGGCCATGGAGTCTGAAGGATCTGCATCAGACGGGAGTAATCTGCATCATTAAGATGAACAATCTTGCCACTGGAGGTAGGCGATGCCTCTTCCACATCATAGGCATCGTCATAAGCATTATTGGCGTGATAAGAAGGTACGCCAAACTTCTGCCAGCATCATTCAGTTGGGTGGTTCCACCTACCACGGTGAGTGCATGGAGCAGTAGAGTCTCGCCCACGACCACGACCACGACCAAAGTCACGGTCTCGTCCAGATTCCTATCCACGGCCACAACTTTGATCACGACCGCATCCTCCTCGCAAGTTGTATCTGCCTCCTCGCCCAGATGAGGTGATGTGTGCAAAGTTTTCTGTTGAAGGTAAGATCGGAGGCCGAGCAACGGATGTCTCAAGCTCCTCAAGTCGGCCAAATATGACCTTCATTGTAGGTAGTGTGTCTGATATAAGAAATTGCTCCTACGCTGCATGGTATCTAGAATGCAAGCCATCAAGGAAGCGGTATACCTGCCAGTCAGAACGCTCTTATATCTATTTAGTGCAACATGATGGTTGAAATATTGCCAGCTCCTCATACAGGCTCGAGAGATGCATGTAGTACTCGATGAGGGTGGAATTACCCTGAGATGCCGACCAGATTCGCTTGTAAATGTCTGCAAGGCATGACTTCGTCTTCTTCTGGGACTATGTTTGTTCGAGATCCTCTGCACATTTCCTTGGCGGTATTTTTGTAAAGAAGATTTGAGGTAATGTGATACTCACACTATTGGTCATCCAGTTGATAACCAAATAGTTGTCAGTCTGCCAGTTGTCATACTCTTTGTCCTTTTCATCTAAAGGATCTTTAATCAAAATGTAGAGTTTCCTCTAACCACCAATGAACATCATAAAAGATCGAGACCAGAGCACGCAATTTTCTGTGCCCTTGAGTTTGATAGTAGTGCCTTGTGCCATAATATTCGTGGCCAAAGACTTTTTCTCGTTAGAAGAAAGGCACCATGGTGGTCTTAAAATAGAAAGAAGATCCTGTGATCAACTAAGGATGCATATAAGAGCTAAAAAATGCCCTAGAACTCACGTTTGCCCTTGAAGAAGGGCTGAAAACCCTCAATGGACAGCATATCTGGATTATTGACAGTGGTCCGTGATGAGTTTTGGATCTCCAAAGAGACCTATAGTACCCGCGGAGGGTAGCTGTAGGGCTGACGACCTTCGTAGGAAGTCTTAAAAGCGCAGGGTAGCGCTAGCGGGAGGGTTGTATGCCCTCTAGAGGTACCGATAGTTGCTGGAGATGCTCCTTTGGGGTCGAGCTGCTGCACTGGAGGCGATTGGAGGGCCTTGCGCGGGGTCCTAATTCAGGAAAGAGGGCCCGCACAGGCTTTTGCGAGGCTTGAAGGTGGCGGTGGGGATTTTAGGTCAGAACCTCGGTCTAGGACCATTGCTCTGATACCATGTGGAGAAGTGAGACGAATGAGATATCTATTCCATAGGGCTAGGGTCTCTTATATAGAGAGATAACCCTAGAGAGTACAAGAGGAAAAATACATAAATACCCCTGAGGGGTTGCGGAACCCCATGTGTTAAAGATTATGGGACCCGAAGGGTTAAGGGTTACGGAACCCGAAGGGATACAAACATAATTGTAATATAATAATTCTAACAAGAGTCATATTAGGATTAGGAATCTTAATGGAGCGGAATCCTAATCCTAATAGTAGTTGAGTTATATTCTATTTATAGTTCTATTGGGAATAGGATTATAGGGTTGTAATTAGACTATATATAGAGGAGGGGTGGAGGCATTGCCTCTACACCACCACAAGAACAATATAACCCCTAGAGAGGGGGAGAGAGAGAAGAAAAAGATGAGAGAACGAGGGAACGAAGAGAATTGTACTCGTTCTAATTTATAATGATCTTTCTTTTTCGATGGTCGTGAGAGGTGACCGACCATCGTTATATCTGGTTGTTCTTTCTTTCACGTGCTTCCAAGGTAGCGATCGATTGCGCATACGTATCCGCATCTGTACCATTTAAGGTGGTTCGTATTTAGGGATTCATCCCCAACAACTGGTATCCGAGAGAAGGTGATACCGGTAGTTCCTGTCCCAACAATTGCTATCAGAGCAGAGTTGGTATCGGATCGTGTCCAACAACTGGTATCAGAATCGAGTTCAATATTGTTGAGGGGATACAATGCGACGGATTAGAGCAAGGTTCGTCATTGACGAGACGATGCGATGCAACAGATGCGCAATCATCAGAAGCTGTGATATTGCAGTCTCTTGGAGAAACCGATCAGAGGCGTCGAAGAATTCTGCTAGGGGCAACTGGCATGAGATTGTGCAAGGTGGCACGTCAAGGGCACCCAGCGAAGGCTGCGTCGCCCAGAGGCGGTGAATTCCTGCTAACGAGACTTGCAGATGACGAGGATGACCCAGTGCAGATCCAAGATGATGAAGTGAGTGTAATGGAATTCAACTCAAGGGGGAGGTTATTAGGATTAGAATCATATTAGGATTATAAATCTTAATGTAAGGGATTCATATTCCTAATAATAGTTGAGTTGTATTTTATTTATAGTCCTATTAGGAATAGGACCATGGGATTGTAACTGGGCTATATATAGAGGGAGTGAAGGTATTGCTTTCACACCACCACAAGAACGATGTAAACCCTAGAGAAAGGAGAGAGAGAGAGGGAGAGAGAGATAGAAAGAGAAGAGAGGAAGAGAGAAGGGAACAGAGAGAGTTGTAATCGTTCTTCTTCGGTGGTCACGAGAGGTGACCGACCACCGTTATATCTGATTGTTCTTTTCTTCACGTGCTTCCATGGGAGTGGTTGGTTGTGCATCCGTATCCATATAAGGTGGCATATATCCCCAACAACCAGTATCTGAGACGAGACGGTATCGGATTATATCCCCATCAATTGATATCAGAGTAGAGTTGGTACCGGATCATGTCCAACAACTGGTATCAGAGTCGAGTTTAATGTTGTTGAGGGGATACAATGCGACGGATCAGAGCGAGTTCAACGACCCGGATGTGTTTGTGTTGTTGGGACACGAATAACTGGTATCCGAGAGAAGGCGATACCGACAGTTTGTGTCCCAACCACTGGTATCTGATACCAGTTGTTGGACACAATTCGGTACCAACTCTGCTCTGATACTAGTTGATGGAGATACAACCCGGTACCGTCTCGTTTCAGATACTGGTTGTTGGGGATACATGCCACCTTATATGGATGTGGATGCGCAATCGACCACTCTCATGGAAGCATGTGAAGCAAAGAACAATTAGATATAATGATAGTCGGTCACCTCTCGTGACCACCGGAGAAGAAAGATCACTAAAAGAAGAGCGAGTACCAGTAGGACTCTCTCTGTTCCCTTGCTCTCTTCCCCTCCCCCCCCCCCTCTCTCTTTCTAGGGGTTACATTGTTCTTGTGGTGGTGTGGAGGCAATGCCTCCACCCCCTCTATATATAGCACATTTACAATCCAATGGTCCTATTCCTAATAGGACTATAAATAAAATACAACTCAACTATTATTAGGAAAAGTCCCTCCCATTAGGATTCATAATCTAATATGACTATAATCCTATATATAGTATCTTTTTTAAATTTAATCGTCTACATCTTCTACTTTCTTAGCTAAGTGTGTTCTCTCCGTTGCTGCAATTTGACTCTGCATAGAACTTTCAAACTTTACTGATGGCACAATATTAGGATTAAATAGACGAAGCTGCATAACCTTAGAAACTCGTCATTTTTATAGACTAAATAAGTAAAATATGGGTTTTTGTGCAGCCTGAAGATTACGAGCCGCCATTTTTCAGAGGTTGCAGTGAAAATGAAGCAAAAAGCACATGGCTGAAGAACCCTTTAAGAATGGAAGTTGGAAATGTTAACAGTAAACATTTAATACTAGCTCTCAAGGTGACTTTCAAGAAAACCAAAATTGTATGCCGTGCATGTTTTCTTTCTGATAGAATTTTATAATTTCATGTGTAGGTTAAGAGTGTTCTCGATCCTTGTGAAGATGAGAATGATGGCCCAGGTGATGATGACATGAGCTTGGGGGATGGTTCACCACAACACAACGACTCTTCATCTGACAGTGAGGTAAGTGCATTTGCAAGGTGGAGCTTTTCCATTATGGTAAAATTTAATTAACTCACGTTGCAAATCTGGGTTCCTTCTTTTTAGATATCAACGCTTTTTTAGAACACATAGCTTCTATTATCTGTTTTTAATACATTTTTTTGCATCCTTTTATCCTTTCAGGTCCGTCCATCTATGATAAATCAGTATGTAGTTGCTCCTGTAGTCGGTAAGCTTTTTTCCATGGTAGTAGTTCATCATTTGACTTTCATAATTCGGTATAACTTAGTTTTTTTTGCAGGTGAAAAGAAAAGGATTGTGGATGATGCCATGGCTGACGATGATGGTTAGTTACATACTTGTCATGCATAATGCTGATTTTATATTATCATTAACTCATTATATGACTTGTTTTAGTTGGGCTTATAGGTTTACTGCTTTCCATAGCAAGACTACGAACCATTTTGTTGCTTGCATTCCATGAATAGTTTCTACTATAAACGTAACACCTTTCAACATTTTCTTTGAAGAGAACACTCGAGATGAGGAACAAGAGGAGGATATCGCTTCTCGAATAAGAGAATGGATTCATTCTAGGCACATAGTCACTGTCGATCTAGCTGATGTTCATGCAGATTTTCCTGAGATATCTGTGGTAAATTAAGAATCGAACTTCAACTAGACTCCTGTTGCTAGCATTATCTAGTTGTCTTCCTGTATTTCTTCTTCATTGACTGCATTTCCCATATTTATCTTACAGTTATAAAAACTACATCTATTTAATATGCATTATTGTTCATATGCAGAAATTGGTTGAAGGTATGAGAAAATGTGATGCTTGAGAAGGAAAGTGTTCCTTTGAACAAAACGTGGGAAGAGATGTACTTCTTGTACCTTTTTTGGTATAAGTTTTGATTTTTACATTGTCTGTGTACCTTCAGATATTGTAGTCAGATTGCTGGATGAAGGTTTGATATCCAATGCTGGTAAAGACAGCTACGTGATAAATAGGAGGAAGGTAATGCACCTCATTTTGCCTTCTGGCTTCAGGTACTTGAAACTAACTAGAAATGGACCAAGTAGAATGCTAAGGCTGGTACATGCACTGTCAAAGAAGAGGTGAACATGCAGTGCACTCCAAATCCTAAGCAGGTCTCTGAAAATGGTGGTGAAGATGACATGTATATGAAGGTCTCTTCTTCATTTCTGCTCAGCAAGGCTGCCACTATCTGTGTTATCTTAGAATAATTCTAACTTTATTGCGGCCTTTTCTAGGCTTTATATCATGCTCTTCCAATGGACTACATCACAATCTCGAAGCTACAGAACAAGCTAGAAGGGGAAGTAAACCAATACACAATCAGGAAGTTGATCGACAGAATGGTGCATGATGGATTTCTCCAGAATACAAGCAGCAGAAAACTGGGTATGGATGATCTTCGAAACTCCCTGAATAATTGGAAGTGAGGATACGCAGGCACACAAATATAATTGTCAGCAAAATGCTAATAGTAAAAAATATTCCTGACATGGTAAATACTTAAAGGTTTAGTCCTATATTCAAGGTTGCACTTAGAAGAGTTTAACTGGATAGTGAATTCATGGAGAATAATCACACAACAGGAGGAACATTTCTTGTTATCACCGATTTGTTTCATACACCAAATTATTTCAAAAATATGTTTATCATACGTGCTCAGGTTCATCATTATGGCTGAATTAGAACAACATTATTTTTTTCTTCTACAGATGTTATGGCTTGAGACATTCGAGGTATTACCGGCTATAATGATGCATCCCCGATCGTCACCTAAATCCTTGTGCAAAATGATGGCATTAATCTTAACAAACATTCAATGTCCTGGATACTTTTATCCAAACACTCCTCTAACTTACTGCTGTCTATATTCACTGATAAATTCATGTTGGATCATTCAGGTAGGCGTGTCATTCATTCTGAACTTACTCAAAGGAAGCTGCAAGAGGTTAAGAGGGTTCTAGACACCAAACCAACGGTAGGAAACCCTTATCCAGTCTTGTTTACTCTAAATTTGTGCCTATGATGTTCATTTCTTAGATCTATAATGTTGGCAGTCTGTCAATCTCCAGAGAGCAGACCTGTGTGCTATTTCTGTATAGGAAGTTCGTTTGTAGATTAGCATGGATAATATGGATTTAACAAAGTTTCATAAATGCTGTTTTTGCTAAGATATTTAATTAGCCATCCAAAATCCTCGTGCATGCATGAGCAAACACACCTATTTAAACGAAATTAACAAAACTAGGACCTTTGTCGCACCAAGAGCGCTTACATCCATAGATGATGCACAATTCCTGATGTTCCAATCATCAAATGGAAGGTTGATCTTTTATAATAGTATTTTTATAGTATTTTGGATCTTCTGACGACTGTCGAATATGAAATTTAGACCTTTATACTGCTGCTAAGGAGTCTTTCCTGCAGCAGGTTAGATGTCTATATTTCTCATTCCCTTAGGTAGCGTTTGGTTCGCGGGTTACCTGCGGGTTAGGGGAGTTTACCCCTCTTAACCCACATCCCCTCTCTCCCCGTGGGCCCCACTTTATTCCTTTTTTAAAAAATTAAATAAATTAATTTTACAACATCAATCCTATCAAAAAATAATCACTATACCATCATATCATATAAAAAATATAAACTACTCCACTTCTACTCCCTTTTCCAAACTTCAATACAATCACATCACAATAACTACTCACTTTTTCAAACTCCAATACAATCATATCACCCCAAACCCACTTTTAACCCACTCCCAGTTTAACCCTCTATCCAAACACCAAAACACAAAAACGGGTTACCCTCTACCCGTTTAACCCGCCTTAACCCGCCAACCAAACGCACCCTTATTGATGATTGTCACCTTATTGCAGACAATGGAGACTGATGGTCACCCTTTTGATTTTAATGCCATTGAGTTGCCACAACATGGTAACGTGGACAAGTAGAAGTGTTATTTTAATTATTCAGTAACAATGATCGAATTACACCTATGAAAACACTTGATCCTATAAAATACAATATCCTGAGATTCTCCTTATATTTCCATGCTCAGGAAGCATCCGAAAGGACGGATCTACTTGTGCAGCACTCCACTCTATAGGATCAGATACTACACGAACCAACAGAAAATCCAACCTGTTCCAGAATAGCTCCAACCGCAGCGGGCAAACTCATCTTCCAACAGCACGGGAGCAAGGAAACACACCAACAAGCAGACATGGAGTAGATTGCTTCATCATTCTTCCTTATGAGCACATCCTTCTGTACAGTTTCTTAAACAAAATCTAAACAGCCGCATTATATGCATGTCATACAGCCAATCTCCTCGATAGAGAGTGGAATAAACATGGAGAATGGAAAAGCCAATGGAATGTCCCCTCTGAAAGCTAAAGTTACAGACGGCAGCAACGGCTCCCAGGACAATAGGACAAGGAAGACTAGCACTGTAAGCTCTCACTCAACCCTTTTTGCACCCAACTGCATCAGAAATTTCCTTTCAAAGTCATTCATACCGTTTTTCTCTTCGTCAAAAAATGGACATTCCCGTGTAGATTTTAGTTTATTGATAAAACGGGAGAACGTTTGTTTTGATAGGTACAAGAGCCTATTCTTCAGTACGTCAAGCGCCTGAAAACTCAATCAACCTAAGGGAAGCAGATTCACATATTCACCCCTTGTCCAAATAAACAATTTCTTATGTCTATACGGCGTAGAAGTATTCCAGGAATTAACCAGTTCAATGTAATCCGTACTCAAAAGTATATAGGATAGCATGCTACTGGTGTATGTAAATTGAGTCAACAAAAACAGATAATTCCTAGGAGTTTTTTTCCCGTTAATTGAGCTTGCTGGTTTCCGTTTTCTGTTATGCCCTAAACCTCAAATTAACTTAGACTCCCCGGGATCAAAAGAGGGGTTGTATTATACAAAACCTGAAAATTAAAGAATAAAAAGCCTAATATCTGGATCTCTACCTCCCCCCAAAATCTCCCAAAAAGTGGGGAAGTGGTGATGGGCGCTCCATCAGCAAAATCGTGCGGTAGGGTCGGTGGTGGCGTTAGCAGGAGCCTTGGGGATCCGGAAGTGCCATAGCCTCTGGATTCCCTTGACGAGGTACTTCTTGCAGAGGAACTCTAGGGCGTACTCCTTCTCGACCTTCCTGTCCACGTCGTGGAGGAACACGTCGGTGTGCCCCTCCGCCTTCCTGTTCCTTGCCATCACTGCCGCGCTCCATATCGCCCCCATCCTTCCCGGTGCCTCCGGGAAGTATCCACGTGGCGCGTCGATCATTATCACGTCCCATTCCCTCCCGTACACCTGCAACAACAGACAGCATCCACAGGTGATACTTGTTACTCGGATATTCAGCAATTTAAAATAAAATGCGTGCAGTGCAGGAGAATCCGGAGGACAAAAGGGTTAAAGCAGGCTCTGCCCCGTGGTCCTCGGCTGGATTGTAGCTACAGCAAGTTGTTGTCTTGTAAAGAGGAGCAACCACAGATTAAAAAATCATATCCAGAACAGCGTTCATACAACCCCCACTTGTCAGATGCCGAGGTAAAAATCATATCGGATGCGTTCTTTTGGTGGGTTACCCCCTACTTTGGGTGGGTAACCCTCCAAAACCCCCACTTTTAACCCACTAATAGGGCCCACTCCTTTCCCATCAAAAAAAATATATATTATTCCATCATATCATCTAAAAATAATAAAATACTCAACTTCTACTCACCATTCCAAACTTCAATACAATCACATCATAACAACCATCCACTTTTTCAAATTCCAATGCAATCATATCATAATAACTACCAACTTTTTCAAATTCCAATACAATCACATCACACAAACCCTCTCAACCCTTAACCCACCAACCAAACACACAAATACAAAACCGGGTTATCCACCCCTGGATAACCCACGAACCAAACGCACCCATCCAGAACAACGTTCATACAAACCCCACTTGTCAGGCGCGACAAGTACACTCACATATGATGCAATAGGTGAGGAAATCGACAATTCAAATCCCCCGATTATTTGATAAATGCGGCTATTAGAAAACTGTTTATCATCAAATCTTTTTTGTGGTGAGGTAAGTGCTTGGGTGGAAGGAGGGATATAAATTTGCGCTTCTGTCCTTCATGTTTGGGGAGCAAATGATGGACGACATTTGCTCCACAGCCTTTGGAAAGCCAAAGAAAGTACAATCAAGACTCTATTCGTAATTGGAGTTGATTACCCGAGAAAGAATGAAAAATCATATCCCATTCTTTTTATAGCACAATTTCTTTCTAATTCTTTGTGGACCGGCCGAGATTCAAGTTTCTTTCTATTCCTTTCACATCACTCCTTTTCAGAAGCAGACATTATTGGTTGGATATGGTTTTAATTCAAATCGCATGGACGTGCGGGCAGAGTTATAATGATATTCTGCATCTGTTTGAAATATTATTCAAATTTTCAAATAAAAGAAATTTGCAAATATATTCCATGAACTTTCGTAAATTAAACATAAACGCAAGAACCTTTGTTTGTCTGCTGAAATTATGCAACAAATCCTATTAATCATTCGTGATAGGACAGTATTTTGTTTGACGGGTTACAGGACAAAATTATATCGCTTCTAACAACAATTCTAATTTCTCCCTCTCGACTCCTACCTTTATTAGGTGTTCATGAGAATGAAGAGCTTATCTAGATTGTTTATGATTTTTTTGGTAAATTACAAAAGAGCACCAATGATGTCTCTATGAGCTCATTTTTTTTAAATGTAATCAAGGAGGATATGATCTTATTATTTTGTCTCAAACGTATATTTGTGTAAACTTTCGCGATCCTTCTATGCTTACGTCGAACTTTAAAGTTAAAAGTTTAGTATCCTTTTGTTACATCACAAAATAACATCCGTAATTGAAAATCTAAGCATGGTTGGGATTTTTTATAACTTATCCTTTTTTTATGAGTGTATCAATCTCCGTCTCTTTTTAATTCATCATGTATTACAATAGCCGTCTAGATATTTTCTCGTTTTAAAAAATAAAGGCTAAATTATACATAAAAAAGGTCTCAACTCTTCGTCGATTCACTATTAGAGAACTCTTTCAAATGTAGTGAAAAGGGGATTGGACTTTCAACTTTAAAGTTTAATGTTAATATAAATGGGTCGTGAAAGCTAAGGGAGGTCTCTATTAGCTAAAAAAAGATCATGCTCCTTTTCGCTACATCTAAAAAGGGAGACCTCTAATTGAAAATTGATGCATAGTTAAAGTTATTTCTGTAATTAATATTTTTTTTATTTTTGGATAAATTACGTTGGTTAAATTCACGTCCCAAATCGATTTACTTGTGTTAAAAAATGAAACTATTACGAGCAAACCCAACAAGCTTGTTTGTATGACAAAAAGATCCAAGAGGAAGAGGGAGTGTGCCTACCTCCTCCGGCATATCGGCGAGGGCCAGCGGACACCTCCGGTTTCCCTTAACGAAGGCCAGCGATGGGAGGCACTCGGGCACACGCTTGTAAGTGGCAAAGAGGACGTCGGCCTGGTGGAGCTGCGTGGGGTACTTGACGGCCCTGGCGACGAGACTCCCCTGGGGAGCGTCCCTGAGGACAGAGCTGACCCACTTGGGATCCTCCTCGAGGAAGAGGGTGGTGCCGGAGGGGTTGAAGGCGGCCCACATGAGGGAGTCGTGGCCGAGGCCGAAGACGAGGAAGTTGCAGGGGCGCCTCGCCAGGAGCACGTCCAGGGAGAGGCTGATCTCCGAGCGCGATTGCTGCGGGGTCACGGAGGTGGTGGCGTAGTGGAGGAGGGTGGCGGCCATGAGGTCTTGGCGGCCCGCGCCGGAGTAGTAGCGGGGGAGGAGGATGCAGCCCGTGGCGGTGCTCCGGAAGGTGGCGGAGAGGAGGAGAACGGTGCTGAGGGCGAGGAGGGAGACGGCCACGAGGCAGAGGCACCACTTGTCCCTCACGGACACCCCCGTCATGCTTCTTTCCCTCGCCTTCTTTGCCTTCCCCTGTGAGGAGAGGAGGCAATCGAGGGAGGTGGTGATAGCTTCTGTGGCTTTCCGTATCGAGTGGGGTCGCTCTGGTGAAATTTCTCTCGAGCTCATCTATTTTCACCTGTGGGTTCCGGTTCCTGAGAGGAGCAGATGAGATTTCTTTCGTATTTATATTCTGCAATCTCATTTTTCCTGCAAAAATGGGCATGCGATGCGGCCCTCTGCCCACGTCTGGATTTGGTGAAAGGTCGTCGTTGACATCTCTGACGTGTGCGAGACATTTTAGAGGAGAAGAGGCGGACGGTGTTTGCCCTTCTCCCGTTTTCATCAGCACCCTATATCATAATCTTTCCCGTCGCTTTGGTTCTTTGCGCAAATAAAACACTTACTCGTCTCTTTCGGTTTATGGCTTAACTACTGCCTTCTTTTCCCATCACAAGAAACGCACAAGCCATGAAGTTCCTTTATCACCTTGTTTCTTTCTAAATACGGAATTTCCATCACCAACTTGGAGAGATTTGTCACGTGCTATCAGATGACGATGGAATATGTCCCTCTTTACACTACAAGACAGTCTTTGAAGATGAGACCTTGGGTTCGTTTGGTTGGTGGTTTGTTGCGGGTTACCTCGGGGTAACCTGATAAACCACCATACAAACTTGGGTTAAAATTTGGGATTTTATCACTTGTGCCCCTCCGAGATGTTGCAATATCAGTTATGCCCCTATCTTTTTGGTAATATCAGTTGTGCCCCTCAAAACTTGCTCCGTCATCAGTTGTGCCCTTCCGTTAGATTGACCGTCTATGAGTTGACTTAACCATGGTTTTTTCAAACCTTGGTGCAGTTAAGAGGGGTATTATTGTCCGGTCCTCTTCTTCATCTTCTTCCTCCATTTGTTCTTCTTTCTTTTTCTTCATAATTTCTCTCTCTTAGTGACACCTTCATACATCCATGGAATCTCTAAAATTTTTGCATTTTCACGGATATATCATTCATTACGGATCAAACGGCAAATTTTATTGAATTTTTTGATGATTTTTTATGAATCAAATTGTCAAAAATTTATCAAAATTTAACAAAAAAAAACTAACTCCAGAGAGCGTGCTGTTCACGGCTCTCGGCTCTCGTGCCTCGAGAGCGTGCTGTTCACGAGAGCGTAGCACAGTAGAAGAGGTTCCTCATCTCGCCGGGGAGGGGAGGAGGTGCGGGGGGAGGAGGTGCGGCGCCGGGAGGGGAGGGGAGGAGGTGCGGGGCTGGGTGGGGGTGCCGCCCAGGGGGAGGGCGAGCAGGGGGCGGCGCCGGGGAGGGGAGGAGGTGCGGGGGGAGGAGGTGCGGCGTCGGAGAGGGGAGGAGGTGCGGAGCTGGGAGGGGGTGCCGCCCAGGGGGAGGGGGAGCAAGGGGCGGCGCCGGGGAGGGGAGGAGGTGCGACGCCAGGGAGGGGAGGGGGTGCGGGGGGAGGAGGTGCGGCGCCGGGAGGGGAGGGGAGGAGGTGCGGGGCTGAGTGGGGGTGCCGCCCAGGGGGAGGGCGAGCAGGGGGCGGCGCCGGGGAGGGGAGGAGGTGCGGGGGGAGGAGGTGCGGCGTCGGAGAGGGGAGGGGAGGAGGTGCGGAGCTGGGAGGGGTGCCGCCCAGGGGGAGGGGGAGCAAGGGGCGGCACCGGGGAGGGGAGGAGGTGCGACGTCAGGGAGGGGAGGGGGTGCGGGGGGAGGGCCGGTGGCGGTGGCAGCGGGCTGGGAGGAGGTGCGGGGAGCTCGGGGCGGAGCTGGGCGGTGCGGGGGGGGGGGGGGGGGGGGGTAGAGAGGGAGGAGGAGGAGGTTGGAGGAGGAGGAAAAGGATGGGGAAGAGGAGGAGGAAGAAGAAGAGGATGAGGAAAAGGGTAAGAAATGACCATATAACCTTTTTAAAAAAAATAATTCCGCTTATGTCCTCAAAGTTAACGTCCGTTTGCAATGTAGATGGACGGTCACTAACCCGAGGGGCACAAGTGATAAAATAGCAAGTTTTGAGGGGCACAACTGATATTACCAAAAAGATAGGGGCATAACTGATATTGCAACATCTCGGAGGGGCACAAGTGATAAAATCCCTTAAAATTTTATCACAAATCAATGTGACATCACATAACATTTCTTATTCCAACCTTCTACCAACCCTCATAACCATCCAAATAACTACTATTCACAGGAGGTTACCCCAACCTACCCCAACCCAGTAACCAAACTGGCCCCTTGCATCTTCATCGAGCCTGGGAGGAAGAAATTATCAGTAGTAGCAATCACTTAAAGATTTTTTACACATATAACCTCCTATACTTCATTGTTAAGCAATGAATCCTCCATAGTACCGAAATTACACGTTTGACCTTTCTCCCTTAACTCAACTATTCTACTGGGTGAATCTATCCGATTGAATTCAATGGTTGAAATTTACCCCTTAACCCCATCATCTTCGCTCCTCCACTGTATCTTCCTTTCCTTCCTCCTCCAACAACTCCTCCTCCTTCGACCTCCATAGCCATTGATTCTGTCGTTACCGCCTCCCTCCTTCCACTAGCCTCAGATGTCCTCGACTGAAGGAAGGTTTAACCTTGCACATCATGAAAATCCGGAATAAATGGATCAAATCCATGAAATATGAGGCTTATTTTAGGAGTGATATATCAATTGCTAAAAAAAAATTCTATCGCAATGTGAAGTCACATGTATACGGAAATGATATCCACATTGTTTAGCAAATCATATAGTAAGGTGACGGGAACACGACCCACCGGTATCGTCTCCTCTCAGATATCGGATGTTGGAGATATAAACCTCCCCAGATACAAAAGCGGATACACAAATGACCACCACAGAAGCATGTGAAAGAAAGAACACTAGATATAATGGTGGTCGATCACTTCTCACGACCACCGGAGAAGAAAGATCACTATAAGAAGACGAATACAACTGTCTCCATTCCCTCGCTCTCTTATCTCTCTCTCTCCTCTCTCTTCCCTTGTAGTATTCCTCTTGCTGTGGTGTGGAGGCAATGCCTCCGCCCCCTCTTTGTATAGCCTAAATACAACATCATAGTCTTATTCCCAATAGGACTATAAATAGAATACAACTAACCTACAATTAAGAATAGGAGTCCAATCCCATTATGATTCCTAATCTTAATTTGACTCTAATCTTAACATAAGGAGCTGTTACCGTTGATGCTTGTAGTTTTTAATGGAAGGGCACATGAATCGAGTTTGATCCGGCAAAATGTTGCACACATGGACACGATATGAATCACGAGCCTTGCATAAAGATGAGGGATGATTATATCCTCCTTGTCTACGTCAAAAGTGATCTCGATAAATACCATGCTCTCATATTTCGTGAGATGGAATCCTTTTCTTTGTCTCAGACATGAGACATGTAGAGGAGGACAATATCTTTGTCTACTAGATATACCAACATATAAAGAGGGAGATGGACGGCTATAAGGGGGGGTGGAGAGAGATGTGGGATGACCAAGGAGAAGTAGATAAGAATGATTTTTCATTTATCCTTCTTCCTTTAGGAACAGGACTCGATGGGAATTTGATTTGAAGAATAATAACATAAGGCCTTCCTTTTATAGGGAAAGCGGACATCCAGTATGGGTGAAATTATGGGAATTTATATCTACAATTCAATCATTCAAAAATTCAGCTCCTACTTGAATTTGCTCTTTGATAATTGTGGAATTGGCACTTACTAACCACTATCTCTTTCGATAATTAACAAATCATCCTCCCAACTAATATATACTATTCATTAGTCCAGTATTAAATGTAAAGCATATCTATACTTACATTAGTAAAGTGCCAATTTACGAACCGTATTCATGTATTTCCATAAATAATAAACAATAAACAATAAAAGGAGTTTTCCAATCCTCATTATTTTGCTTATCAATTTCTCAAATATAAGACTCCTAACCAAATTAAGACTCATAAGCTACGTTCTTTGAAACTTGGAGATAATATCAAAGAGATTGTGTAGACCATGTATAAAGACTTGACATTAGTTTAGATCTGATATCATGGTAGTTAACCACTTAAGCTATTTGATCGAGTCATATACTGACCAATTATCCAATTGACTATGAAAAAATTCAAATCAATTTCCCACTCTTCAGATCTAGATTTGCTATGATATGATATTTAATGCAACTAAATCTCACTCGTTTAATCTCTAAATGTAGTTAATAAAATCCATTCGGTTTCATCATTCCTCGGAATGGAAGCATCATGGTATACAATTTATTATGATTGCACCAACCTCAAGTGTTCCTAATACTCATGCATCATACATACACAGTGAATTTAAATAACCCAAAGTATTCATCCAATATTTGGTTATCTCCGTGTAGGGTATATCTATAAATCTCAATCGATTATTGAGCGACAATATTAATCACGTGCTTTCCAAAAAAAGCATGTATTAACATTCTAAATTTGAATTTCGTATCCTAAATAGGATAATCACTAGTAGAATCTGTTATGACCCCAGTATCTCATGAGTGGTCTTTTGTCTTTCAGTTCGAACTTACATGGTTTCTTTTAGAGATCACATATCTCATATTCCCTTGTATGTACGCCAACTCACCATATATAGAACTTGTTAAGCCATCAACCTAATGTTCTACCAAATGTACACACTCAGACATATAGATGTATATCTCTCTCTAGTCAAAGGATATGTTGTTAAACAAGTATTAAAGAGGATGACAGGCATGTCCACATTTAGATAAAGAAGAGAACCGATTATGCCTTTGTACAAACTTTTGGTCAACTGGTTTTCTTGCGTCGTATAGGTTAATATATGATTATGGAGAAATTAGAATAGACTTCCCTTTGCATTTTTCCATCTCAGATTTCTTGAATATCTCCTTTGTATACTTTTGTTGTGAGAATAGAGTTCTTATCTGTAAGACCTACATTAAAAGGAGGAAGAATTTCATTTCTCCCAGCATGTTCATTGCGAACTATTAATAAATCAAAATTTTCACTTTTGGTAAACATAGTGCAATTAAATATCCTAACAATAAAACTTGAAGTGAGTAGGAAATCTATGAACAATCATACCATTCTCTATGGGCTTGCTAGAGTCTACAAAGGGCCTCCCTAATCCATAAAACATGATCAGGATTGGTCGGGTCTTCCAAGTTAGGGAGCTACTTAATATAGACTTCTTCTTTAATGAATCCATTAAGAAAAGGGATTTTTACCCCCACGAACCTTAAAATCTTTCTAAATTGCCTCCTCGATCTTGTAAACATCGTTATTATCCCATCAATCCCGTAAACTTGCTCCGTCTTACCCCACGAACCATGTCATTAATTTTACTGTTACTTGAGTCAATATCTTAGATTAATCTAACCAGAGAAGAATTGGATGGTGGATCTTCCATCTCCCCATTTCCTTCTTCCTCCTCCTCTTCTTCCTCCATTCTTCTTCTTCCTCCTTTTTATTTTCTCTCTCTTCACCCCATCTCCATTTGTTTACCAAATCACCAAAAATTTTATATTTTCATGGATATATCACCCCTTCCGATCACGAAAATAATTTACTCGATTTTTTGTAAACCGATTGATCAAATATTTGAGCATGCTAAACAAATACATATCTGGTATAGACTAACAAATTTCCTTCTCTGTTGCCATCGCCAACAGAGCTGTTCCTCCATCCTAATGCCACTCTGTTGCCTGCGTCCAGTAGCCAAGACCAAAAGAAGAAGAACGAGGAGGTGAGATTCGAACCTTCCATCCACGGATCTCCTCACAATGGACACACGGGGTTCGAACTAGATGACTCGCTGTTGTCTTTGTTGGAGCATCAACTAGAACCTAGAGGAAGTGAGCCATCAGGCGACTCGATCTGGAGCTTCCGCCCTCAACCGGAGGTGTGGGGCGGGGAGAAGGGGGAGGGAGATGGACTAAGTATATATAGGATGGACTTGAGATCAAATAGATCTCTAATAAACGTTGATCAGAAATGAAATCGTCTGAAATAAAAAGTTAAAAGAGATATTTACAGTGGAAAGAAATAGATTGAACAAAATTATCTAATCACAGATTAATTAAAAATAAGGAACTGTAGTAAAAAATATGATGAACCCAAATGAAAATAGATGAAATCGCTTGGAGTCATGCCTTCTTGTTCTACCTCTCCAGAACCTCCCAACTCCGGCATTGATTGGTCAGAGATCGAGCTCCTTCATCCACAACTCTGGAGCTCCACTTTTGTCCTTCCTTCCTGAACAAACCCATTACCATGTCCTTCTAATCACCACTCAGGTCGAGCTTGATGATCGAGCACGATGATTTTCCTTTGCAGTCGATTTCCTGAAGCTCAAGTCAACACCACATTCACTAACAATGTTAGAATCACTAGTAAACTGCTGAAGGTGAGAGGGGTGAAGGCGGCGCCAGGGAGGAGGGCTAAGGTTGTGTGGTGCTGGGGAGGGAAGTGAGGAGGGTGAGAGAGAGGTCTATTTGTAAATTTGGTAAAGTACAAGAGCAACTTAGACATTTTGTTGACGTAATCCATTTTATTTTAATGGCCTAATGGATGAGAGTTAATCACATGATCTGTAGGGTAAGAGTTAGCAAGTTTATGAGGTTGAGGACATAATAAAAATATTTACAAGGTTGAAGAAGTAATTTACAAAGATTCTCGAGTTTGTGGGGTAAAAACCCTTAAGAAAAACACTTTTTACATCCATTTGATAAAAGCTTGATTCTTTTGATACATGCAAATGTCAATAGCATTCCTACTGATTCAATCCTAGCAAGATGTGCATAGGTTTCCACGAAATGGATGCCTTCTTTCTGAGTGTATCCTTATGCAACAAGTTGTGCTTTGTTTTTGACAACATTTCCTAACTCATCCAACTTGCCTTGAGTTCCCACTTGGTTTCAATAATCATGTGGTGTATTATCATAAATTATCTTGTTTTAAGAGTGTTGAATTGTTGTAGTTGGATATTAAGTAACAAATCAAAAACCACACAATATAAGTGAATTAAGTTGCGGTGTATATTTTTATTTTACTTAGCAAGAAACCAATGTCGAACTCATGAAGAAAAAATATGGGTAAAATCTCAATCCAAACAACCAAGCAATCATGTTCATACAAATGATTTATTTTAATTTTATGAATTGAAATACAATGCAAATGATGATGTCAATATGCAAGTGATTGTATTTGAAACCAAGATGAATATTTACAACGTGGATCTTATTTCAAAATTGTTTCAAGACTCGAAACACATAGCAAACATAGGATGAAAATGTTTTTGGTGCTAGAATAAAAATCTATCCTAACAAATTTGTTTGGTTATTTTAAAAATAAGTTTTGTGGGGAAATAAAAACGGGGAATGAAAACTAGGTTATAAGTATAGTGTCCAAATTCCTAGTTATCTAGAAAATAACCATCCTTTTGGTAAAATGATATTTTTCTGAAATCAGGGTATTAAATGCAACATGCAATGCATTTTAAGTATAATTTTTTATGTAAGGTGCATGCATGAGAAATGGATGAAGTTTTTGAGTTGTTATGCAATTTAAGATGAATGACAATGAATAATATATTGACATGAGATGAAAGAACATGAAATACACCTACTATAATTTTTTTAATAATTTTTGGACTTAAAATAATTTTATTGTCATTTTTTTTACTGAAATATAGTGATTTTGAGTTATTGAGTTCTAATAAATACATATCTAATTGAAATCCAATTTTTTAATAGATCTTATAATGGGAAATACATAAGACCTTAAGTTTTTGCAAAATATAAAATGTGGAATTAATTATGAGTTAAATATTAATTTCACTCAATATGATTTAATTTGAAGCATCCAAAGGCATAAAATTCAAGAGTTTTTTTAGGAATAAGTTAAAGCACATTAAGACCAACAATGGGTAATTTGTTGAGAATTAGTAGATAAATATTGATTTTCTTTAGAATAATTGGGTAAATTATGAAATATTTTACCATTTTAATTTTAAATAATCACATACATATAATAAAAATCAAATTAATGACCAATAATAAGGCATGGGGTGCTCTACATCATGCAATTTTTAGAAATAAAAAATGATGAGAAATAAGTGTACAAATCAATATCCAAACAAGAGTCTAAAATAAGTGTCCAAATCAATATCCAGACAAGAGTCTAAATGCATATTGAAATAAAAGTTTAAAGCAAAGGCAAAGTGCATGTAAATATTGAAAATGAGAGGATGCTTGCATAAATATTTAAGTAAGCCTGTCAGACCTTAAACATGTGGCACGTGCACTTCGCAGTAATGGAAAAGTATGGAGGATGTGGGCGTGAATGTCATAATCCTTCATGTGATGGTTTGAAATGGAACTTGAGCAATGATTTGACTCTTATGCACGTGCCTTTTGGTGCAAGTCTGGTGCAGCAACTGTTTTTCCCAAGTGGCCGATGGCTCGGAGATTTCAATGTACTGCACAACGCGATAAGGACATGTTCTTAACACACGCGGAAAACCTCTCTTACACTAGCTTTCGGCTGCTGGATTCCCACCATCAAGAATGTAGCATTCCACCACCTCTCCTAGCAGCACAATGCTTGTATACTCTCCCACAACCACGTTTTCATTGGATGCTACCATTTTGCTCGCTGCTTCCAAAATCGGCTACAATTATATATTTGATAATTATCTTGATTTCTTCTCTTAAATATAAGTGAAGATTACTATATCGCATCACTGGGAGACAAGTGAAGTCCTCTTACCAAGAAAAGGGAGAGGTAGACTACCAAAAACCTGATGTTAATGTCTCACATGTCTGTTGTCCTCCATACTTACCCCAACCTACTTCTACCCTTCAATTGCGGTTCTACACGAAACAAAAATCCATGTCATCTATTACAATGTATATAATGTCTTAACCTCTACGCCTATATTGTTGTGACCTCTTCATCAACTCCTACATAGCCAAGGTTGGAATCTACCCTCTTTAACTTTACCTAGGCCCTACTTCGACACTTACCTTCTAGGTTGATATGGTGAGAGGACGATCTCGCACTACCCATTGTATTCTCTTTAGTTCTACATCAAAAGCAGAACCTCGTCGTGTGTGTGTGTATCCCGCTGTCGAAGCTACAAATTAGTCTATCTTGCTTGCTTGATCTACGAAAGCTGAGGACTCCATGCCAGAATGAGTTTCCACTCCTCTGCTCCTATTCCTGCCAACTCTGGCTTGGAAGTAGCATGATACAAAGTAGTTGATGAATACGAGTTGCATAGTATACGACTCTCACTCTTACGCAACTAGTGAAACCAATGATGCGAGTTATAATGAAATCTTACGAAAAAAGGGCATTATTTATAGGATCCCTTACCTCAGAGAAGCTAGGGTAGTCATGGGGGTCGGGAAGATCAACTGAGAAAAGAGCAGTATAGTAGGGAGAAGTAAATAGATTATCAAAATCAGTCATCCTGTGAGAGTTATACCAATTAGACTACAAGGTCTTCATTCAAAAATCATGACTAATTCACTTCCTTTCTTCTGATATAACATGACTCTTTTTCTAGGAGAAAATGGACTTGAGAAAGTGACAAGAGATGGTCCTAGAAAGAATAAGAACCTGATCACCTCATTATGGTTGACTCACAATTTTTTACTCTCCTTTGAGAATTTAGGATTTGATAACACACAAACATATATGTCTTCTCAAAAGGTTGAATGTTTAGGAGAACATTTGACTTCCTAGAAATCATTGACGACTTTCTCAAGAGAGTAGCGTCCTTCCTTCCTCTATCTTTGTTCCAAAGCGAACTATATATTTCGGGCTCCTCTTTTTTTTTTGCTTTCTAGAAGACTGAGCTTGCATTCTTTCTCGAGTCCAATAGATGATCAAGCACCCTTCCCTTCTTCGACCTATTATTGAAGTAGGAAATTCCAATGAAAGAGGTCGAAACGCAACCAAACTAGCGCGGGGGCTTTGGAAATTCCAACGAAAGAGGTCGATACGCAAACAAACTAGTGCGAGGGCTTTCCAATGGATGAATGAGATGGGCCTGGGCATTTCCATTCCAATTCCTATCAGTAAAAAATATGGATGATCATTGGATCTCGGTTCTTCTTAACTACGATGGATATCCGTTCAAGTCTTTAAGTAGCCTTACTCACCGGATCTTCAACAAGGTGGAAATGCATATATTCTATATGTACATGTTCCTGCAGTTCGAATGAGTATAGTAGTTGATCCCTGCCGAAGGCTTCCTACTACTCTTATCCTCGATCCTGTTTTTTTACTTTAGGTTGATCAATCATTAGACCACCTTTATAATACATGCAACATTAAGTGATGCGAGGGTGCATGGTCAAATAGACATACATCACCTACGACTTGACTTCCAAGATGAAGCCAATACAACTTTGGGTTAGGGAACTTGCTCACCTTTCCCATAACTGTCAGATATGGTCCTCACCTCACCATGTGGCAGTAGATGAAGTGACGGAAAACTAGAAGGGTTTATGGGGAACTTATAATAAGAAAATCAAGTATCTATGCTTCGTTTAGAAAATAAAAAACCGGCGGTATATATACGATTAAGATTTGTATTATAAATTTTTTTCACTAGAATTACGTTGACCAGTAAGCATGCATTCCAGTGCTTTAATTGATATCCTCTATCTGATGCGAGGTATTGAGCTTCACTCATCTTTAAGATAAGAAATCAAGATAATTATCTGATATATATTTGTAGCCGACGAGGGAAGCATCAAGCAAAATGGGAGCAAATTGTGAAAATTAGGTTGTGGGAGAGCAATACAAGTGTTGTGTTGCTAGGCAAAGCGTTAAAGGAACAAATATATTTATCCACTAGTGCATTGTTAAAAAAATTAATTAATGGATTCTAAATCATAGTACTTTGTACGTAATTTGGTAGGCTGGCTATCTTTTTATAAGTTGATTATATGGAACCGCACCTCATCCATTTACCTAATTTGAGATATATTTTAGGGGGTCACTGACTCATCAAATAAGTTGGTTTGATAAGCTAGGGCACAGTGGAAGACAAGAAATGCATGTGAGGTGCTTCTGCTTAACTAGGACTCCTGTGAAGAGGGAAGCAATTCTACCGAGGACAAGGTGGAACTGAAAAAGACATATTCACTAGACAAGCAGGGATAGCAACTGTTGCTTACGTGCAGCCTTGTGGGAAATACACATAGCATTAAATGATGCAAGGGTGGATGGTCAACATACGCATACATCCTTTGTGATTTGACTTCCAAGATGAAGCCAATACAACTTTAGGACATGTTCGGTTGGAGTTTTACCCTCCAAAATTCTCATTTTCTCCTTCTTCTGGGACCCACTATCTATTCTTTATTTAAATATTAAATAAATTACTTTTCTTTCATCTATTCCATAAAAAAAATTATATTATACCATCATATCATCTAAAAATTATAAACTACTCAACTTTTACTCACTTTTCCAAACTTAATACAACCACATCACAATAACTACTCATTTTTCCAAACTTCAATACAATCATATCATAATAAATCCACCCCCAGTTTAACCCTCTATCCAAACACCAAAATACAAAAACGGGTTACCTCTACCAGTTTAACCCACCCTAACCCGCGTACCAAACACACCCTTAGATTTGGGAGCTTGCTCTTGCACCATTCCCATGACTGTCAGGTATTGTCCTCACCTCACCATGTGGCAATAAGTGAAGCGATGGAAAACTAGAATGATATATGGGGAGCTTATAATAAGAAAATCAAGTATCCATGCTTCATTTAGAAAATAAAAACCGGTAGTATGTATACGACTAAGACTTGTATTATAAATTCTTTTCACTAGAATTATGCTGACCAATAAGCATGCATTTTGGGGCTTTATTTGATATCCTCTAGTTGATGTGAGGTAGTTAGCTTTAGTCATCTTTGAGACAAGACATCAAGATAATTATCATACACACATAAACACACATATTATTGTAGCCGACGAGGGAAGCATCAAGCAGAATGGGAGCAAAATGTGAAAACGAGGTTGTGGGAGAGCAATACAAGTGTTGTGTTGCTAGGCAAAGCGATAGAAAAAGGAACAAATATATTTATCCACTAATACATTATTCAAAAAATTTAATTATCTATACATTATAATAAAGCTGGGCTCTCCCGGCTTTAGTCCGGCCAACGACACGTGGAACAACGGGAGACTTCTCCCTCCCTCTCTCTTTTGCGCCTCTTTTCCCCTCTTTCTCCTGACGCCTCTTCCCCCCCTCTCTCCTCCATGAGTAACCTTTCACTTCCGTCGACCTCTCCGCCGACTCTGCCACCAACTCCTCCTCGACCTCGTGGATGACGCGGGGTTGCACCGTCCCCTCCCGTCCAAGACCTCTCTCATTGCCTGCCTCTTTCTCTGCCCCCTCGACCTTTGGCCTCCCCCTTTCCATTCTAAAGTCCTCCCTCCTACTTTCCTTCCTCAATGCACCCCATAACTCCTGTCACGGGCCGAGCACAAAGAGTGGGGCCGGACAAGGTCGACGGTGAGAGATAAGGGCATCCGAACTGTGCAGAGGGTGGTGGCGAGATCCGCACTTAGCGGTGATGCAGTCATTGATACGATGGTAGCTGGAACAAAGAGTGCGCGACAACGGCTCGTGATGGAGGCATTAGGCAGATGAGCTACTATAGCAAGGAGCTTGGGGGAGTTGACAGGCCACCTCTGTCACCTGTGTCGGCTGAAGATGCTGACATTCGAGAGATGGAGCTCTGCTCCGATTAGGTCTCAAGATCGAGCCCTCAATTTGGGTTCCTCCTTCTCGACGACTTCATCCTCTGCTTTATAGATGAGGCCTGAGGCAAGGGAGGAGAAGGGGTGGAGAGAACGATGGCTCGAGGTTGGAGGATGCCTCCAGCTGCGTACAGTGACGAGGAGGAGGCACGACCGGTGTAGATAAGAACTGTTTTTATCCATTGAGTGTTTCGGTGTAGATAAGAACTGTTTTTATCTATCGAGTGTTTCACCATTTCTTATTTCTTGTGTTGTACATTTGCTCCATCCACGTTTGGAAAAGGACACAAGAAAAAGG
Organism: Ottelia alismoides; assembly: GCA_037367405.1. NCBI lineage: Eukaryota > Viridiplantae > Streptophyta > Magnoliopsida > Alismatales > Hydrocharitaceae > Ottelia > Ottelia alismoides. The sequence goes on along the minus strand of JAZKJV010007377.1, from coordinate 21,878 downwards.
AGAATATAAGAACACAGGAGATTGATGTGTGAATCCACTCACTCGGCTTCTGCTTCCATCCCATTGAAGAGGACCACAACGTCCATTACCTCAAGTACGAGGCCGCGTTCATAACTTCTCCCCATCATCATCATCATCATCATCATCATCATCATCATCGAGATCGACCTTCGCGGGTGAGATCATCGAGATCATGTAAGTCTGGAAAGCAAGATCGTGGGAGTTGGCAAGTCCAGACTTTGCAAGGATGCTCTCGCTCCTCGGGAAGGCTTGATTCGGGTACTTCTTCAATTTTTTAGAGGAGAAAGACATAATTGGTGGTCATGCCGAGTTGGATCGTGCATGATTTGCCATTTGGATATGGCTTGGTAGCGGAGGCAAGGGGTGGGATGGAATCTAACGATAGGGTGGGGCGAAAGGATAATGGGGGAAGGAATCTCTCTAGGCGAGATAAGCCTGAGCAAGAATCTCTCATGTTGAGCTAACTCTTGCTTATATTCATTCGCTTCATAAATTCTATGAATTCTAAGTACTTTTTAGATTTTTTGGTATGTATCTTTGCTTAGCGATATTAACCATGAAGATTTTAAAAGGTCATCTATTTGTTATTTTGTATTGCTGAAAAGTGAGTGCATGAAATTTTTAGTGGTGTAGTCTAATCAACTACATATTTCACATTTACTCTTTTCTGGACATTTCTATCCCATAGTATGCACTCCAACCACCACCATTATACTCTCAGATGACCTCTTTTTGGATAAGGATCATGAAAAATTTCCTCTATCTTATAATCTGCATGAAGCTTTCTCTTTATCTTATCCGGTTAGGCTCTTTGAAGAAGCATCTCAGCTTATGCTACTTCTCTTCTAACAGTAGAAGTAGGCATGCAATATGTCACTATTTGCTGAGAATTGATGCTAAAACTTCCATGTATGCCGAAATCTTTCTCTTTACTAATTTTGTTCTTTGGAAAAAAAAGTTTCAAGCAGCTGATGAATCTCCATTTCATCACCTTTATTCTATCATTTTGGCCTTAAAAACCCCAGCAAATGAAGGTAAATAACATCAATTAATCCATAATAGCATTCATTATTTATTGTACTAATTGTACATAGAATAAGGTTTTTAATGCCAAAAATATAGAATAAAGAGAAGAAAAGAAAAAGGAATAAAATATTACAAATATTTTATGACCCGAACCCCGAGACCAAGGCCAACATGGAATTGGTCGACAAGGAATAAAGTAGGGGGAGATAAGGGCCAAGAGTACAATAAATACCTCATTTATTTATTCATCTATTTATGCATTTTGACACCTATTTTGTATATAATTAATCATACATCAAATATAGAAACTTTGTACATGAAAGTTGTAGATAATAATGTGAATAAAATTACAAAATTGAGTTTGTACAAAAATTATACACAGTGTACATTTTATACACAGAATAAAAAGCCAGAATCTCAATTTCACAGACCCATATCTTGCAAATGAAAACTCAAAATCACCTTTAATTGTATATAGCTTTCCAAGAATTATTTAATAAAATTGGTTTCATAATTTTTGGAGTTCATTTGTGAAAGTTAGGTTTTTGGCCCTCATTGTATATAGTACTGATTAAAATATTCATTCTATTCATTATTTATTATTTCTATAAATTGATAATTTTAGAATCTTGTAAATAACATATATATTACACATACATATTGAAATTAGAATAAAACTCAAAAAGAACTTGTGGAATAAAATAAGCTTATGCACACATAGGCAAAATACCTATGTTGTATAGATATATAAAATAAAAGGGGATTTTAGTATGTTATTCTTTATTCATATTTATTTTTATAATAATGTACATATTACATATAATTTATTAAAAATACAAATTCAAAATAAACCCAATAAAATCTATTAAATAAATAAAAGATATATAAAATATAGGTAAAATACCTATTAAAATACCTACATACCACATACACCTATTTATTTAAATATGTAAATAAACTCGTAAAAATTAAACAAAAATATATTTATACTCACAAAAATAAGTTATAAATAAATAAAATACTTCAATAAATTAATAAAATGAAATAAACAAAAAATGTAAATACTTGTAAATACCTTTATACATACACTTTTAAAAATAAAAGCGTAATAAAATACATCAAAAAAATAAATAAAAATCATAAATAAATGCTTCATTATTTTAGGAACATTTTTTATTTTATAAACAAAAAGTAATAAAATCATTTATTATGCTAAATAATTCATTTCAGAATAAAAGGGCCTATTTTGTCTGTTAGCGGCCTACGTGGACCAATGAGGAGCCAGCCCTCGTTGACCTCTGGTCAACTGTCCCATCGGGACCTGGCGCCTCTGAACCATGCTTTTTCCATAACTTGCGCCATTTTTCCTGGGCGTCTCGTCCCTTATTTTCGCTCGCCGCCTTCACGAGATCTGTAGAGGGACCATCCACCTATCACGCATGCTTATTGTACTCGTCGGAATATGCGGGCCAAGTAGGGCGCCCAGAATGTGTATAAATAAGAGCCCTCGACCTCCTCCACAAATTTGGCCAATTTCCATCCACCCAAAAGCCTTGAATCCATTCCTGGGAGGTTCCTTGTGACAGGAGGAGCATTTCAGTAACGTGAATCGGCTGGAGGAGGGGTAAATTTTATCGCGGCGGAGCTCCGGCGTCCGTCCTGCTCCCTGGAGGCCCCCAGGTATAAGAGTTGTTCTTTCTTGCTTTTTAGGTAGATTTTAGTTCCAGCATTTCATTCCCGTTCTTAGTTTAGCTTCTAGATCAGTAGAGTAGCGTAAAATAGCTAAATCGAAGTTCGTCGGGGCTCCGCTCCGGCGACTTCTTCACCGTGATACCCACTGTTTCCGATCGCCATTTTCACCTCACTTCGTTCCCCATCATTTTCTCCATCTTTCGACCGTATTTGTTCAACCAAGGACCCCTAGTCCTTGCAAATCGGAGCTCCACCTCCGCCTATCGTTGGAGCTCCTCCGCCTCACCCCATCTTGTACCCAAGCTTCAAAACCCAGGGTCGAGGAGATAGCCCTCGTTCCCCTGGTTCTTCCTATGCAGGTTACACGAAGCAACGAGGCCCTTTGGACTCGATTCGATCCAGGAAGAGGCTCCTGGTGGTCCCGACCTTCATCGACCTCGCCTGGGCTCCTTGGACCTCCAGGAGCCATGCGGGACGCCTCCAGCTACGATCAGAACATCTCAGACGCGAGGGGGAAGCTTGGAGGATCCCATGGTTCAAGATCGAAGCTCGCCCAGTGCGAGTTCTTCTCGTGATCTTCCAGACACCTTCATCGCCGTCCGATCAGGAGGAGCAGCCCAGATTGAACGAGAGTCGTCGGATGAAGCCCAACCATCACCATCCGATCCGCGAGGCGGATCTAATCAGAAGCCTTCATCTGCGAACCGGTACCAGCCGTCGGATGTGCGATGCGTGGCAAGTGAAATCACCTTCGTCGTCCGTTCACGCCCACTTAAGGGGTAAATTTCACATATGACCCCCCGCATTTTTGTATTTAATTTTTAATATTGTAAATAAAATAGCAAGTGTAAATAAAGTTGTAATTTTTTGCTGAAGGGACCTTGAACTTTATAGAATTACAAATAGGTCCTTCCGCGCCTCACATGCAGTCCCTCGTGAGGCGCGTGAAAATTGCATGTAAACCCTTGCGATTTTTATAAATTGTAATTTAGTTCCAAAAATTAAAATTAATATTTATTTCTGTAGGTATTTTTGCACAGTACCCCCTGGGATTTATTTTATTTGCAAAAATGCCCCTGCCAGGTGATTTAGCTGAAATTAGGCGATCTTAAGTTCAACACAAAGCGTGAACTCAGTCGGTGTGTCGACCACACTAAATCTGGACTAAAGTCAACAATCAACCCACACTAAAGATCAATAATTAGAAATAAATGTGGAGTTAAAATTTATTTTTAACTCTGCACAAATGGTGTATAGGGACAAGTATGCAGAGAGTTCGAACACAGGGAGCAAACAAGGTAATTCAAATAAATGTGCACAAGTGAATGTGAGGTGTGTCTACACTAAGCAAGCAAACAAAGAAATTTTTGTGGGTTTTAATTTAATATTTTTTTAATTTAATTTTTTAATTTTGTATTTTGGTTTTTTTAATTTTCTGATTTTTATAATTTTATATTTTATATTTTTGTTTTTTTCAATATTGGAATTTAAAAACAATGTAATAAAAGACAAGATAAAGTATTTATAAAAATATGCAAAAATAACCAAAAATTTAGAAATAAAAGGTTTTTGATATTTTTATACTTTTCTATTGTTTTTGTGATTTTTGGGTATTTTTCAAGATGTATTTGATAATTTTAAATAACAAAATAAGGGAAAATAGTGAAAATTGTGCTGGCTATGAGTAAAATGGGAATTAAAATTAGCAAAAAGCAACCAAAAAATTTCACACTAATTTTTAAATAAAGATAATGAAATATAGAACAAACAGGAATTGAGTTTGTAATTTTTGGAGTTTCCATTGATTTTATATATTATTTTGAAGTTTTTGAGTCTTTTTGAATTTTTAAGGTTTTTCTTTTGAGATTTTTAGTTATTTTTGGACTGACACTAAAATAGACTAAAATACACACTAGGGATTTTTTTTTGGAATTTTTAGAGTATTTTAATATTTTTTGGCATTTTCTAAGCTAGACAGTGAATAAAAAGCATGTTTTTGATTTTTAATAAATATAGAAATTAAATAAAATCAAAAACTAAAATACTGGCGTCAAAGAACAAGTTACCAGGAACCTAAGTTAATTTTTGTGGAATTTTTGGAGACGAAATGATAATTTAAATAATTAAAACAAGTATCCAAACATTAAACAGGCCTGGCAGGGGTATATTTGCAATTTCTCAAACATCCAGGGGATCACATGCAAAATTTCCACAAAATTTTATACTAAAACATGAATTTACTGGACTAACAACAAATTACAAAACCCGGAGGGGCCTTAGTACAAAATGTTCAAGCCAAGCACGTGCTACACACGCGCCTGACGAGGACCTTAAGGCAATATCCGAAAATATCAGGGACTTGTGTGCAAAATATCCCAAAGTTTTACACTGTACTACAAAATCTTGGGACTGAAACGAAATAACTAAACCCCAGGGGGGTTCTTGCAAAATGCCCACCCCCTCACGCGCACAAGCACGTGAGGTGACGTGGCGCATGACCTAAATGCAAATGAAATAAACGTGCGGGGTTTATATGCAAATAACACAAAACTTTAACACTACAGATGAAAGTTTAAATACTAAAAAGTAAATACAAAAGGCGCGAGGGTTCAAGTGCAAAATACCCTCGGCGCACGATCCAACGGCGGATGAGATGCCACTTAAACACGTGGCGCACGACGAACGGCCGATGACGTTTCGCTGGATGCACGGCTGAGATCAGATCAGATCTCCACGAACGATCGACGGTCGAGGCTAGGGGGCGATCCAATGGTGGCTGTGCGATCTGGGGGGCGCTCCAAGATCCGACGGATGAGAGGCGGGGAGCAAGAACAGGGAAGAACACCGGCGAGGTGAACTTCGTCGCTCCAGATCTCCGTCCTCCGGCGATGTCAGGGCTCCAAAATGGACGTGGAGCGTCCCTGGGTCTTCCTCTTCCTCTTGGAGGTCTCAAAAAGCCACGGCGATGGCCGTGGAGCTCGCGGTTGGCCGGTGGAGCTGGAACGCTGCGAAAGCTCCGACGAGCTTCCAAAATGATCTCCAGGCACGATTGGGCGTGCTTTGACCTGCAAGAAGGTTAAGGAGGTCCAGGGCAAACTGCCTGGACCTCTGGATGGAAGTGGGGAGGCGTAACACGCGATGGCGACGAACGGCCGGAGGTGCGCTCCGGCCACTGTGATAGATCGAGCGATTGAATCGATGGAACTCTAATTTTTTTGAGGGGTTTTCATCCTTAGGTTAACAGGAACTAAATGCATAAAAGAAATGAACGAGGGGAGGCCCTCAATGGCCGGAGCCAGAGGAAGAAGCAAACCTCGACCGCCGGAGTTGCGGGAGGTACGGGAGGCTCCTCCGACTTCAAACGCCTTGGCTGGAGGGCTTGCGATGGAGCTGTCACCTCCAGGAAGCTCAAGAGCACGAAGGTGGCGACGAAGGGTGGACCGAAGGGAATCCATTTGAATTCAAAGTAGGGGGGTCGCTTATATTGGGTTTGACCCGATGTTGCAGGGGCTCAAAGATCAAGAGATCTGGGGCTTCTCAGTGATGCGCTCTTCAATGTAATCGCAAGGCGGGCAAGATGGTTGGTAGGGGAAGAAGTTTGCAGAAGGGATCGAAGTGAAATGGTGAAAGGATTGGCCGGGAAAACGCCAGGAAGAGGCGCAAAAACCAACCTATGACAGGGGGTAGGTGGGGAAGACGACCAGTTGACCTGGGTCAACTGGGGCCGTCTCCTGATTGGTCCACGTGGACCAATCAGGAAAAATCCCTGATAATTATTTTGTAAATTCAATTAAAAATAGAAAAAGGCCGAATTAATTAATTATTATAAAATAAAAAATATTCACTATTTTATGTAGTATTTTATTATGATTTTTAATTTATTTTATGAGGTATATTTTTACAAGTTTACTTTTTATCCCTATATATGTATATTACCTATGTATTTTAGTATTTTATTTTTATTTTGTGTATTTTAATTTTATATTTTTTGTTTATTATTTTGTAAAATTATAAAATACTTTTATGTACCCAAATATATTTTTATCTTATTTTTCTGAGAGGTTTTGTACATTAAATAAAATATAAGTGTGAAAAGTATAGTTATAAGTATAGGTATAATACCTGTATAACCTATGTATGTTTATTTTTATTTTGAGTTTTCTTTGCATTTTTATTTTGATTTTAATGCACAAATGTATTATAAGTAATATTTACATATTTATAAAAATATAAAAATGAATAAATAATGAATAAAGAATAAATTGAATATTTTATTCGGTACATTGTATACAATGTGGGTCCAAAACTCAACTTTCAAACCGTAGCTCCGACAAATGCGAAACCACCGCCATTAAATAGCTTATTTTATTCTATATACAATTAAAGTGAGTATGCTGCATTTGGAGTTGTCAGTTGTGAGCTACGGGTCTGGGAAGTTGGGATTCTGGATTCTTATTCAGACCATAACTTTTTATCTGTACATTATTTTTCTGTGAAATCAATTTTGTATTTTTCTTTATTAAATTATCTTAAACTTTTATGTACAAAGTTTATTTATTTGATGTATAAAAAGTGGAACCAAAAATAGGTCCCAAAATGAATAAAGAATGAATAGAATAGAATAGTATAGGTATTCGACCCTTATCTCCCCCTACTATATTCCTTGTCGACCTATTCATCAGGATGCCTAGGTCTCGGGGTTTCGGATCATAAAATATTTACAATATTTTATTCTTTTTTCTTTTCTTTTATTTATTCTATAATTTTGGCTTTAATTACAGTATTTTATACACTAATATGATGCACATGCATGAATGCTAAGATGCTCTATTTAAGGCTATTTACAGGCATTTGCTAGGGTTTTTGGTGCCAAAATGATAGAATAAAGATGATAAAATGTGGATTCATCATCCCCCTATAATTTACCTTTGCTAGTCCCTAGCAAAACACTTATGCAATAAGTGCAAAAAGAAAGAAAAGAAAAAGAAGAAGGTGGATAAAGTGTAATTATCAAACTTGTCTTCACAAAATCAAAGTTTGGAGCTTAAGTCGGATCTTTGAAATTTTAGTGCAGGCGGAACCTTAATGAGAATCGAATTTGAAATCCAACAGTCCTTGAGAATCCCAAAACTCTGTCCAGGTCTCCTCAATAGCCAGGTCAGAAATACTTCAACTCATACACAAACTCTTACGACTATGAGTCTGACTCGTACAGTGTAAGTGATGGTGGCTTTCCCAACTAGAATGACAAAGAAACTGACTTCTCCAATACGACAATCCAATGATTCCCCAATCCAACAACTCCATCCTCGAGGAGCGGGGTATTCCCTTCTAAGTTCAAGTGGCAACCCAGCTCAAGAGGAAGGGGTGAAGAGAAGAATGGACGGTAACCAGTGTAGCAACCTATCCTTGGATGCAAGACCAGTGTAGTCAAGTCATCCTGCTGCAGGCTCACATATTTGACTTTGGAACTCAAGCTTGCTTATTGACTTTACAATATTTGTACATACTTGCAGGCTTTTTATTTTTGTACATGCCTGAACATTTTTTTTGAATACTATAAAGAAACATTTACATAAGGAGTTTTTCCTCTTGAGCCAGTAGACTATCCCTCTTTTGAAGCTTTATCGCAACCCACAGCCTCCTGTCTTTAGACTTCCTAATCATTGGATGGGTTGGGGTGCACTTCCCTCCCTAGAGGAGGACAAATGTTCCACTTGTGTGCGTCTCATATCGGCAAATCCAATCCCCTCACCACTCCAACTGAGTTGAGCCATGTGAAAGGTGCAAGTGTTCAAGTTAGGTCATTATCAACAAGAGTCGTGCGTGTGCTCCGAAATACTCTACTTAGGCGGTCAAGAATCCAATGAACTAAGTCTCGTGATCCTCAAAGAATTAAGTCAACTAGACCTGAAGTTCCTCAAACCTAGTTCCTATAAGGCTCCTGTTATTAGGTAGATTTTAAGGTCCAATCAAGCTCCAATCTTCGGATTTTACTTAGACTCGTTCAACTATCAAACTCAATCCGAAAAATGCTCATGCTATGCAGAAAATAGAAAATCTTTTTGTGATGCATTTTTCAAGATTTTGAACTTTTTATGGATTTTTTAAAAGATGATGATGATGCAAATGCAGATGCATTATTATTATTTTTTTGTATTTTTCAAGAAGTTTTCAAATATTTTTGGATTTTAATTTTGCAAATGTTTTTGGGCCTTTTGAAAATAAAAAAGATTTGGCTAAAAACTAGGTGAAAATATTTACACGGGAGTGCTTCTTATAGTTTACAAGAAAATGGATTTTAAGAATTTACAAGGGTAAGTGGCCAATTTTATAAGTATATATATAGTGGATTTTGGTGTGATGTAAATATTCCTCAAACTTACTTGTCACAAGCTTTTCACACAAATTTTGAAAACTATAGTTCAAAATAGTTTTTACAAACATTTTACAAACATGTATACACATTTGAAAATCATTTTGCAAAGGCTTTCAAAACAGTATATATAGATTTTTCAAATATTTTTGCAACCATTTTTCAAACCCATTTGCAAATCATTTTTCAAACATTTTTATTTCACACAAAGAAAAGAAATTTTGCAAACCACACATTTTTACAAAGGTTGAAAACATGTAACAAAATATTTTCAAAATAGTTTTCAATAGATGTTCACAAAGATTTTCAAACTATTTTTCAAACATTTTGCAAAAAACATTTTCACCTGATTTATTAATCAGTAAATACAAAAAGAATTTGAGGAACAAAACACCTTTTTATTAATGATTTTTAATAAATTTTTTAAAGAATAATTAGCCATATTTATTAAGAAAATACGAAAGTACGAGTTATGGCTAAAGTATATACGTAGTATATACGACCCCCCTATACTTAGCTTGAGCTATGTCCTCATAGATCGGAGAGAAAAGAGAAGACATAACTCGTACTAAGTATAGACATGTCTAAAGAATAAATAACTAATGGAGGAATCAATGAATGAGAAGTTGACCGTCCCCCCTATACTTAGGATCAAATAATCCTAAGTATAGCAGACTGTACACAAAGCAGGGAGGGTCAAGGGTGGGAATGAACAGGTCGTACTCAGATTGTCTCCCCCTATACTTAGTGTAAGATATCCCTAAGTATAGACAAGAAGAGGAGACGATGGAGAGGATCGAAACGAATGAAAGAACTCGGGTGCACACCCCCTATACTTAGGACAAAGTACGTCCTAAGTATGGAAACTGTCTACAAGGGCGGCAACCTTTTTGATAGATAAAGAAGATAGAAAAGGAAAAGAAGAAAAGAAGAAAAGAAGAAAATAAATCAACAGATGAAAGAGTGATATGGACAGATGATCTGTACAACGGAAGATGGAATTGATCATCATGTATGAGATGCAGATGATGTGAGTCAAAGAGTACATCTCATACCAGAAGAATGGGGGCAACGTCAATGGTCGGCGGATCATGATCTAGATATAGCTTCATGCGTTGACCATTGACGCGGAAGGTAGAGGAAGAAGACGGTTCGGATATGTCGATGCTGCCATTGTCATGTACCTTCCTAACCACATAGGGACCTTTCCACTTGCTCTGTAATTTCCTTGGAAATAATTTCAGCCCTGGAAGCAAACAACCATACTCTCTGATCTGGCTCAAACTATTTATGGATGATATGCGAATCGTGCCATGTCTTCACTTTCTCCTTGTACTGTAGGCTGTTGGAAAAGGCTGTGTCTCACAGTTCTTCCAGGGCTTCCAATTCAGCTCTTCTCTGTTCTCCTATACTCTCGGGATCTAACAGCAACTTAGTGACTGCCCCAAAAAGATTTGTGCTTGATCTCCACTGGAAAATGGCATGGCTTGCCAAAGACGAGACGAAAGGGAGATGTCCCCAATGGATTCTTGAAAGAAGTCCGATAGGCCCACAAGACCGAGTCCAAAAGCTGTGACCAATCCTTTCGGTCTGGGCGGACAACTTTCTGCAAGATTGTTTTTATCTCCCGGTTCGATACTTCGGCAAGACCATTAGTCTGAGGGTGATACGGTGTGGCAACCCGATGGTCAATTCCGAACTCGTCTGCAAGGGCCCTAACCTTGTCATTGATGAAGTGAGACCCCCCATCTGAAATCAAGACTCTAGGTACCCCGAACCGTGAAATGATATTTTTCCTCAAGAATTTGCATACGGTTTTAGCATCTGCGGCTCGGGCGGGGATGGCCTCAACCCATCGGCTGACATAATCAACAACGAGCAGGATATGCTCGAATCCCTGGCTCTTAGGAAATGGGCCCATGAAATCAATCCCCCATGGATCAAAAACCTCACAAAAGTGAATGGGTTGCATGGGCATCATGTCTCTCTGTCCGCAGGTTCCCATTTCTGACAGTCAGTACATCTCTTCACGAACTCATCAGAATCCTTGAAGAAGAGTAGACCACCATAGGCCGGATTGGAGCACCTTCTGTGCTGTTCTTTTTTCCAGAATGATGTCCTCCTGCCCTCAAGCTTGTGGCAGTATGTGAGGACGCTATGATGCTCTTCTTGAGGAATGCACCTCCTCCAGATATTGTCCCCTCCATCATGATATAGGATGGGATCCTCCCAATGATAAAACTTGGCCTTCGCCAGGAAGGTCTCGAGCTTCTGCCTGGGCCAACCTTGTGGGACTGTCTTGGCGACAAGATAGTTCACAATGTCAGCGTACCACGGGAGTGAGGTGATAGACAAGATCGCCTCATCTGGAAATGTCTCCTTGTGATAGGTGCGCTGGGCTCAGATTCCTCAAGATTCTCCAATCTGGAGAGATGATCCGCCACCATATTCTTGACTCCAGGCTTATCCTTAATCTCAATGTCAAATTCCTGGAGCAGAAGGATCCATCTGGTGAGATGTGCTTTGGCATCCTTCTTAGCCATTAAGTACCGGATGGCGGTGTGATCAGTGTAAATTGTGACTCTAGATCCCGAGAATATACGATCGATACTTATCAAGAGCAAAGACTACGGTCGGCATCTCTTTTTCAGTCACAGTGTAATTCCACTGAGCGGCATCCAAAGTACGGCTGGCGTAGTGAATGGCAAAAGGTAAACCATCCCTCCTCTGTCCAAGCACAGCCCCAACGGCAAAATCTGAAGCATCCGTCATGATCTCGAATGGGAGAGACCAGTCGGGTGGCTGAAGGACAGGAGCTGAAACAACCATATTTTTGAGAGTCTCAAAGGACACAAGACACTTATCATTGACAATAAACTCGGTGTCTTTTGTCAGCAAGTCAGTAAGCGATCGGGCAATCCGACTGAAATCCTGAATGAACCGGCGGTAGAAACCGACATGCCCCCAGAAAAGACCGCAACTGACGCAAGTTGGACGGTGGATTGAGTTTTCTGATGATATTCCACCTTGGCTGGATCGACCTCCATGCCCCTGGTTGAGCCGATATGACCAAGGACCGTCCCTTGAGTCACCATGAAGTGACTCTTCTCCCACGATAAAACAAGGTTGACCTCAATGCAGTGCTAAAGCACACGGTCTAGGCAGTCAAGACAAGCAATCGAACCCGTCACCATAGACCGAGAAGTTATCCATGAAGACCTCTCAAACAGTCACCCACCATGTCCGAAAATATGGACAACATGCACCTTTGGAATGTCGCCGGAGCGTTACATAGACCAAAGGGCATCCGTCTGAAAGCATACGTCCCAAACGGACAGGTGAATGCAGTTTTCTCCTGGTCTTCGGGCACTATGGCCACTTGATTGTATCCAGAGTACCTGTCAAGAAAGCAATAATGACTCTTCCCGGCTAGCCGCTCGATAATCTGATCAATGAAGGGTAGCGGGAAGTGATCCTTCTTGGTGGCCTCATTTAATCGTCTGTAGTCCACACAGACCCTCCAAGAAGTTGGTACTCTGGTAGCGATCTCCTCTCCAGACTCGTTGACAACTGTAGTGATACCCGTCTTCTTGGGTATCACATGTAACGAACTACCCATTTGGAGTCGGAGATGGGGTAGATAAAATCGGTGCTCCACCACTTTGAAATTTCTTTCATGACTACGTCTCGAAGATTCGGGTTCAACCGTCGTTGGAACTCACACGACGGCCTAGCGTCATCCTCAAGATAGATGTGGTGAGAGCACAGATCCGGACTTATCCCCTGGAGATCAGCTATACTCCAATCTATTGCCTTGCGGTTTCTTTCAAGAACCTCCATCAGACGAGATTCTTGTTCTCCCAGTCAAACCTGCTGAGATAATGACTGGGTGCATATCTGGCTCACCCGCAAGGACTCTATACTTCAACGACTGCGGCAGAGGTTTCAGTTCTGGACAACTGGGAGGCGGCAGATCTGGCTTCTGATATGTTTGTGTGAAGGCGACCAGGTCTGCATGGGAGAACTCTCGCTCTGCATGAATTTCTGACGAAGGGCGGCCTGCTGATTCATCAATAAACTGCACTGGCTCGCACTCTATCATGGTTGTTCGGCTCAGAAGGAATCAGACAAGGCAAATAATCATCAAAATCATCCCAGTCAATGTCTGAATCTGAGGGATCAGAAGAAGATGAACATGATTGAAACTCATCAGCACCACTCATCACAACACTGTCAGCTTCAGATGTATCCTCATCCAGGGATGTGCTCTCCCCGGCTCTCAACTGCCATGAGCTTGAGATATAGTGAATCTGTAGGCAAGGCGAGGGTCGGTGCTACCGGATCTATCCAGTTGGATTCATCATCAGTCATCTCAAAATCACAAACCTGGTGGATGTCTAGCTCTTCCTCTGTCATCTGCGTTGCTTCACTGGACTGCTCCGAGCATTCTAACTCTCTGGCTCTGGTTTCTTCGATCGTCTCTATTTGTATGGTTTCGCCCTCTACGCGAAAACATACCTTCCCACTATCATGGTCGGTCACCACCTTGGCTGTGGCCAAGAATGGACGTTCCGAGAATGATGGGGGCATCAGTTACCAACTCAGGGATCTCCATGTCCAACACAACGAAGTCCACGGGGAATTTTAGGCCATGAATGGTAACGACCACGTCTTTCAATAACCCCTTCGGCCTCTTAGTCGACCTATCAGCAAACTGAAGGACCGTCCTGCTCCTAAGAAGAGGACCAAACTCGAATCGGTCGAGTAAGGCTGCCGGAAGAAGGTTAATTGAAGAGCCGCTGTCTAATAGAGTACGATCAAACTGCTGCTCCTGAATCTCGCATCTGACATAGGGAGCTCCTGCGTCTGGTCGCTTGGCTGGCAGCTTGTTCTGGATGGTACAACAAGTGGAAATGAGTGAGCACATGGATCTGATCTCTGTGGTTCCTCCTCTTCCTGCAGACGGTAGTCTTCTCTTTCAGGTTTTTCTTGAAGAGGGGGATGTGCTCAAGTGCTTCTTGTTAGAGTCAGCTGAATATGGAATCTGTCTATCATCTGATTGCCGAACTCTACCTGTTGCTCTTTTTGGGATTTTCTCTTTTATTCCCCTTCGCTCGGCGGAGTGCCTCAGGGAAGGGGATGGTAGGGGTCTCCACAGATGGAGGACTAGGAATCGGTCCCTGTGCCTGTGAAAGGAGGAGAATCCATACAATAATCATCATTCACCACATATGGATCCACAATATGAACAGAAACCTTTCCTTTATTCATATTTTGTTTTTCTTTTTTGTTTCCACAGTCCATAGGTACAAAATGTGGGAACATCACAGAGGGGTGGCTCAACAAAAGTAGATGTGGGTGGCCTCAGCACCACCACTAGCACCTGTGTCTACAGCATCAGCACTGCGCTTGGGGCTCAGCATCCAAAATGGTGGCATCAGCACCACCGTCTGCATCTGGTATCACGACGGCATCAGCACCATCGTCCGGATCTCTATCATCGGTGGCCTCAACACCACCGTCTTCAACATCATCATTAGCGGCATCAGCACCGCTACTCTGCTCCTCTGGCGCTCCTGGTTCACTTGTGGTTGTCGCTCAGAAGAGGTGTCGCCGGCTGGCATCCTACCGCTCCTAGTAGTCACAAAATCAGCATCATTCAAAGAATAAGACATATCATTCAAATCGTCACTAGGAGAAGTATCCTCTGTAAACTCTACCTGCTCAGACTTCCTTTTCAGATTGTTCGGGTTAGGTTTAATCTAAGCGGGTATGGCAGCCTTCCCTTTGATTATTTCTCTCATTTCCTGCCGGAATTCATCCATTTCTTGCCTGAAGGATGATCATTGTTCGGAAAGCAAGCGGGCAAGATCATCTAATGCTGGATTCTCAAAGGTGGGACCCTGAGAACCGGATGGTTGTCCTGCTGGAAATGGGGCTGCTGCTGCTGCTGCGGTTGATACTAGGGGTGATGAGGATAAGATTGCTGAGGCTGCTGTCGCTGCCTCCACTGTTGTCCCTGATAGGAGGGACGAGGACCATTCTGATACTGTTGGGGCTGGGCATACTGGGGCTGTTGCTGCTAGTGTGGCTGGCTGTTCTGATATCCTTGGGCAGGATTTTGCTGCTGGGAGGAGGAGCCACCGTTGCCCCAACGGAATCCGGGGTGATCACGACGAATCCCGGGCTGAGGGTACCGGTCGTACCAATATCCCATTGACTTCCATCAATGGTTCCTGCTCGAAGGAGGGTGGAGGAAGAACTACCAGTGATTGCTCCGGCTGGTACACCACCATCTGCATGTCCGAAGATGGCGGCTGCGTTGGGTAGTACTGCAGCAAGGGAACCGGCTCTGCCTGGATTATGGTTGACTTGATGATACGAGGTAGAGGGCTGGTTGGCATTTCTACTGCTCGGATCAACACGTGATCTGGGAGGCTGTTGGGAATGAGTTTGTGCCTCTTGGACGCACAAGATCTGCATCTTCAGATCACTCATGGTCTTGGCAATTTGGTCCATCTGGGCCATGCCTTGCATCTGCTTCTTCTCGAGGATCTCGAGGCGGTCCAGCTTCTCACTGATGATGCCCATGTCGGCTGCGGCTGATTCAGCTTGGGCTGCGGCAGCTGACACTGTATTGGGACCGGCATTGATGCGGGCGATCCTCTGGAATGATCCCGCTCCTTGCGGGGGCTTCTGATGTGTGTAGACTCGAGCTTGGCCCATTACGGTTGAATTTTCTGCCATGCCCTCCGTAAATGGCCCAGACGTCGTCTTCACCCTTGGAAAAGTATGATCCAACCGCAAGAGGCGTTGACAAGCCCCTGCAGCTCTGGTGTCCAGCCCACAGAAGAACTTTGCACCAAGTTGGGCTTGGAGATATCGTGATGTGGACACCGGTCGATGAGCTCTCGAAAGCGATCCCAAGCTTCATGAAACTGCTCATTTGGGATCATGACGAAGTTATTGATCATTGCTCTAGCTGCATTGGTCTGGTCGAGAGGATAGTATTTCTTCAGGTATGCGGTCCGGAGATCTGCCCATGTGTCGATGAATCGCCCGAGGTGTTTGAGCCAATATGCGGCTCTGTCAACCAATGAGAACGGGAAGGCGATCATCTTTATTGTGTCCTCGGTCATCAACCGATCATGGATGGTGCTGCATATCATCTCGAATTCCTGGAGGTGGAGGTGCGGCTCTTCGGTCGGCAACCCATGGAACTTGGGTAGAAGCTGGATAGTGTGGGGCCGAAGCTCGAAATCTCCGTGGATGGGCGGGAGTCGGATCCAACGATGAGTGAGGGATGCAGCTGGGTTGTGTGATTTAGCCAAAAGCAGGTGGTCTTAAATTCACACAAAGCGTGAACTCAGTCGGTGTGTTGACCACACTAAATCCGGACTAAAGTCAACAATTAACCCACACTAAAAATCAACAATTAGAAATAAATGTGGAGTTAAAATTTATTTTTAACTCTGCACAAATGATGTAAAGGGCAAGTATGCAGAGAGTTCGAACACAGGGAGCAAACAGTATAGTCCAAGCAAATGAATGCACAAGTGTGTGAGTGTGTGATGTGTCTACACTAAGCAAGCAACTACAATTTTTGTGGTTTTTAATTTTTAAATTTTTTATTTATTTTTATTTAATTTTTAATTTTGTATTTTGATTTTGATTTTCTGATTTTATATTTTATATTTTATATTTTTTTTTCAATATTGGAAAGTAAAGGCAATATGAGATAAGGCAAGATAAAATATTTATAAAATGCACAAAAATACTCAAAAATTCAGAAAATAAATGTTTTTTGGTATTTTTAAGGTTTTTTACTGTTTTTGGGATTTTTGGGGCTTTTTCCAGATGTTTTTGATATTTTTTAAAAACTGAAATAGGGCTAAACAGTGGAAATAGGGCTGGCTGTGACAAAAATGAGATTTGAAAATAGCAACCAGTACCAAAAATATTTCACACTATTTTTCTAATAAAGGAATAAAATAAGGGACAAACAGAAGCTGAGTTTATATTTTTTTGGAGTTTTCTTTGATTTTCTATATTTTTTTTGAAAGTTTTTGAGTGTTTTTGAATTTTTTAGTGTTTTTCTTTGAGATTTTTTAGTGATTTTTGGACTGACACTAAAAGATAATAAAAATAGACACTAGGTTGATTTTTTTGGAATTTTTGGAGGTGTTTTGATATTTTTTTGGTATTTTCTAAGGTAGACAGTACACAAAGTGAGAGTTTTTGGATTTTTAATAAATATGAAAATAAAATAAAATCAAAAACTAACTAGGTGGCCGTTAAAGTACAAGTGTCCAGGGACCTAAATCTAATTTTGTGGAATTTTTGGACTTAAAGTGATATTTTAAACAAATTAGAACAGTATCCAAACATTAAACAGTCCTGGCAAGGGCATAAGTGCAAATATTGAAACATCCAGGGGCATACATGCAATTTTCCCACAAAATATTACACTAAAACTTGCATTTACTGGACTAAATATAAATAACAAAACCCGGAGGGGCCTTAGCGCAAAATGCCCAAGCCGAACACGTGCGAAACACGCGCCTGGCAGGGACCTAAAGGCAATAACAAAACTATCAGGGGCTTGTATGCAAATAATCCCAAATGTTTAACACTTAATACAAAAGTTCTGGGACTAAACCAAAATACCCCAAAAGCCGAGGGTCTGTCTGCAAAAATGGCCACGCACCTCACGCGCACGGGCACGTGAGATGACGTGGCCGAGGCCCTTTTTGTAAATACGTAACAGTTCGGGGGTCTTAAGATAAATATTACAAAACTATTTAAACTGCCGAGGAAAGTTTTAGTACTATTAAAATATTACAAAAATGGGCGGGGGTTTGTAGCAAAATACCCACGCCAAAGGGGGAGCGGACGGCTGATATCGCTTCACTTAGACACGTGTCCTGCTCTCGCGCTCCGATACCCCTTCGCAGCTTGCGGCCAGGATTAGAAGATCAGGAGTGCATCGAACGGTCCTGGGAGCGCAAGATCTAACGGAGGAAGGACGGCTTGGAAGAAACTGGAGTCGATCGGACGGCTCTGGATGATGGAGGAGGAACAGCAGATGAACTCGCCGATGGCGAGTTTTGATTCGAGCCCCCGCCTGCCTCCGACGTTCGTTGGAGCTTCAAAATGTCCAGATCTTCTCCTGCAGGTGTTGGCTGACGTCTGGAGGCTTCAAAACCCCACCGGCGGACGCCGGTGCTCTCGCACGGAGGTGGCGGAGCTGCAAGGCTCCAGGTGCTCCGGCGAGAGCGCAAAATAGCTCCAGGAGCTTCGATGTACTTCAATACCTGCACCAAAACGTTAGAGAGGTCGAGGGCAAAATGCCTCGACCTCGGGTGACTCTCGAAGGTAGCGTGGAAAGCGAGATGTGGGCTCGCCGGAGTTGCGCTCCGGCAAGGTGGTCTATGGAACTATTCGATGGACGATTTGACGAATGAAGATAGGCGAAATGATCCGAAAACTAACAGGAACTGAAAGGGGATAAAGAGAAGGCAAGAACAGCCTCGATGGCCTAGGGCCAGAGGGTGGTTACCTCGACGGCAGAGCTTCGCCGGAGGTTGGAACGCGCGACGATCAGGTGCTCTCCCGACGCCTGGAAGCCTGGAGCTCAGAGCTGTCACCTCCGGGTACCTTTAGCTCGACCAAGGGGGAAGGATCATGGGAAGTTCGCGGTTCAACCCGAGAAAGGAAGATGTGGGTTGTATTTGAAGAGCGTTGGGTGCGTTGTTTTCGAGGCATGATCACGGGTGGAGGAAGAAGATCTGAGCAGATCTAAGAGGGCGGCGATGGAGATGGATGTACAGTGCACAACTTCCATGAAGGAAGCGGCTGGAGAGGACGAGCGGCGCAGCCTCGAAAAAAGGGTGAAAGAGGGGGAAAAACGAGGCACGCGGAGCTCAAGGGGTCAAGGACAAGCTGTTGACCCGCCGGTCAACAGTCGGAGGTTCCTGGTTGGTCCACGTGGACCAACCAGGGAAAAGATTGGAAAATTATTTTATTAATTCGATAAAAAATAGAAAACAATCGAATTTATTTTTGGTTATTAAATAAAAAATGCTTAAAATTTTATGTAGTATTTTATCATGATTTTTAATTAATTTGATGATATATATTTTTACAAGTTTACTTTTTAGCCTTATATAGGTATATTATCTACATATTTTAGTATTTTATTTTTGTTTTGTGTATTTTATTTTTATTATTTTTGTTTATCATTTTATGAAATTACGAAATACTTATATATATACAAATATATTTTTATTTTAATTTTCTGATATATTTTATATATTTAATAAAATACAAGTATGTTTTGTATAGGTATATGTGTAGGTAGTATACCTATGTACCTTTTATACAAGTATTTTTATTTTGTGATTTCTTTGCATTTTTATTCTGATTTTAATGTACATATATATTATAAGTAATATTTACAACAATATAAAATTATAAAAATGAATAAATAATGAATAAAGAATAAGTTGAATATTTTAATCTGTACAAGGTACAATGTGGGTCCAAAACTCAACTTTCAGACCGTAGCTCCGCCAAATGCGAAACCACCACCATTGGATAGATTATTTTATTCTATATACAATTAAAGGTGAGTAGGCTGCATTTGGAGTTTTTATTGGTGAGATACAGGTCTGGGAAGTTGGGATTTTGGATTCTTACTCAGACCATATCTTTTTATCTGTACATTATTTTTCTGTGAAATCTATTTTTGTATTTTTCTTTATTAAATTATCTACAACTTTTTGTGTACAAAGTTTCTTTATTTGATGTACAAAAAGTGGAACCAAAAATAGGTCCCAAAATGAAGAAAGAATGAATAAAAAATATAGGTATTTTATCTGTGTATCTGACCTTATCTCCCCCTACTTTATTCCTTGTCGACCTATTCATCAAGATGCCTAGGTCTCGGGGGTTTTGGATCATAAATATTTACAATATTTTATTCTTTTTCTTTTCTTTATTTATTCTATAATTTTGGCCTTAATTACAGTTAATTTACACACTGTTGAGATGCACATGCATGAATGCTAAGATGCTTGATTTAAGGCTATTTACAGGCATTTGCTAGGGTTTTAGGTGCCAAAATGATAGAATAAAGATGATGAAATGTGGATTCATCATCCCCCTATACTTTACCTTTGCTAGTCCCTAGCAAACCACTTATGCAATAAGTGCAAAAAGAAAAGAAAGAAAAGAAAAAGAAGAACTTGGATTTTTACTTGATTATCAAACTTGTCTTCGCAAAATCAAAGTTTGGGAGCTTAAGTCGGACCCTTGGGAATTTTAGTGCGGTCGGAACCTTAATGAGAACTAAATTTGAAATCCAACAGTCCTTGAGTATCCCAAAACTCTGTCCAAGTCTCCTCAATAGCCAAGGTCAGAAATATCTCAACTCATACGCAAACTCTTACGACTATGAATCTGGCTTGTACAGTGTAAGTGATATGTAGCTCACCACCTCAGGAGTAGCAAAGAAACCAACCTCCTCCAACCTGGTAACTCTAATCCCTCGGTCTAGCAACTCTTTCCTCGAGAAGCGGGGTATTCCCTTCTAAGTTCAAGTGCAACCAGCTCAAGAAGAGGGGGTGAAGAAAAGAATGGACGGTAGCCAGTGTAGCTACCTATCCTGGGATGCAAGACCAGTGTAGTCAAGTCATCCTGCTGCAGGCTCACATATTTGACTTTGGAACTCAAGCTTGCTTATTGACTTTACATACTTTGCAGGCTTTTTATTTTTTTGTACATGCCTGAACTCTCTTTTTTTTTTTTTTTGAATACTATGCACAACAGCATTTAACATAAGGAGTTTTTTCTTCTTGAGCTAGTAGACTATCCCTCTTTTGAAGCTTTATTGCAACCCACGGCTTCTGTCTTTAGACTTCATCACCACTAGACCAAGTTGAGGTGCACTTCCTTCACTATAAGAAGAAGAGAGGTTCGCCTAGAAGTACTACCCTCATATGCTACCCCAGCCAAAGGAAACTGCCTCCTCACCACCTCATCCGTGGAGAGCTATGTGAAAGGTGCAGGTGTCCAAGTTAGGTCATTATCAACAAGAGTCGTGTGTGTGCTCCGAAATACTCTACTTAGCAGTCAAGAATCCATTGAACTAAGTCCCGTGATCCTCAAAGAATTAAGTCAACTAGACCTGAAGTACCTCAAACCCAGTTCCTATAAAGGTTCCTGTTATTAAGTAGATTTTAAGGTCCAATCCAGCTCCAATCTCCGGATTTTCCTTAGACTTGTTCAACTATCAAACTCGATCCGAAAAATTGCGCATGCCATGCTATGATAATGCAGAAAATATTTTTGTGATGCAATTTTCAAAGATTTTGAACTTTTTTATGGGTTTTTGAAAAGATGATGCATGCATATGCAGATGCATTTTTTTTGTATTTTTCAAAAAGATTTTCAAATGTTTTTGGATTTAATTTTGCAAATGTTTTTGGGAATTTTTGAAACAAAAAGATTTTGGCTGAAAACTAGGTGAAAATATGTATACGGGAGTGCTTCTTTATATATACAAGAATTGGATTTCAAGATTTACAGGGTAAGTGGTCAATTTTATACATATATATATATATATATAAGATGGATTTTGGTGTGATGTTTAGTATTCCTCAAACTTATTTGACACAAGCTTTTCACATAAATTTTGAAAACTATAGTCCAAAATAGTTTTTTACAAACATCTTTTTACAAACATGTACACTCATTTGAAAAT